>CM050169.1:2651950-2909450 GCA_027410445.1 Discoglossus pictus
GAGGGTAGGAACAGACACAGGGGAGGGAGGGGGGAAGAAAAGAGACACAAGGGAGAGAGAGGAGGGTGGAAAGGAAACACAAGGGAGTAAGTAGACAGGGGGAGAGGCTCGCGGTGAGCGCCGAAGTTGCTCACATTAGGTGGCAAGCAGCTTTGCCAGCATTACAATTTTATTGCTGTCATTTTTGACAGGCAAGTCGCTAGTCTATGTATTACAGCCAAAAACATATGAGCTTTACTTGAAAATGCTCTACAGTGGTCCTTTAAGAAACCATTCAAAATATATTACTGCACGTGACATTTAACAAATCTTTATCAAGTTCAGGTTATTAAGAAATTAAATCTAAAGAAGACCCCATAATGATAACACATTCCTAACACCCATGAAATTGTAAAAAATATAAATATGCATCCTGTGTTAGGAAGAGATAATTGATTATCAGTAATGTCAATCAATCACTGTTGGATAAATTACTAAATTAGTTGGTCTTTATGCAAGGATGAAAAAAAGAACATGCACACTTAAAGACGGTATTAAATATACTAGCAGCAGGTGGCAGCAAATGGTAGGACATCCTGTGGTGTTGGGGGGTGTTATGTCCGTCAGGGCCCTTTTGCACAAGATGGAAGCAGATAAAACTGGGAAGTTACTCTAATGATCACTAAGCTAAGTCATTATCAGCACATCCCCATTTACTCTATTATTTAAGTTACTAAAAAAAAAAAAAGTTTGTTGTAATTAGAAATATTTGTTCAAAATAGTTTTTGAATGTCATTTCATTCCTTTGCAATCTAACATTCAAAGTATATTTATACAGTATACAGATATACTGTAGATATAAATATAATCATAATTATTTTCAAATTGCTATTTAAGTTTGATGGATTAATAAATTTCTGGGATCTATCCCTCTTCACCTTCGCATTTCTTCAGCAGCACTGACAGCTGCAGTGATAGGAGCCATCCGGCAGAGGGCGCTGTCAATTTTCGAGCGCCGTCATGTTTGATGCAAGGCAAAGAACTTTTCTCCCCTCAGACGTGGCACAATCGATATGTTCGGCGCGGGCACTTAACCCCCCTGGGCCTCGGGCGTGCCTCTCATAGCTCAAGGCCTCTTCTGGCAGCGCCATCTGTCGGTTGGGGGCGGGATTGCAACAAGTAGATTTTGTGAAGGTGAAGAGGGAAAGGACCCATTTCTGCAATCCTTAGGCAAAAAAACATCCTTGATATATGCAGCACATTTCATAAAATGTTTTATATTAATATCTAAAAATTCCTCTAATGATTATGTTGACACGCCCATAGGCACCTGATTACCCCCAATCAGCATGCTTCCTGCTTTTTGCTGTACAGGTGGGCCCCACCCACACCAGCTGTGTGTGAGAGAGAGAGACCTACAGCTAACACCAGAGAGAGAGTGAGTGAGTGAGTGAGTGTGAAAGAGAGAGGGGATTGAGAGAGAGAGTGAGTCGTAGGTGAGTGGTGGGTGAGAGAGAGAGAGAGAGAGAGAGAGAGAGAGAGAGAGAGAGAAAGAAAGACTGACTGAGTGAGTGAGTGAGAAAGAGAGAATGAATGGTGGGTGAGTGAGAGAGTGAGTAAATAATGAGTGAGTATGAGAGAGAGGGAGAGAGAGTATATGTGATGGTTGATTGAGAGAGAGAGAGATGTGAGTGTGGGAGAGAGTGAATGGTGGGTTAGAGAGAGGGAGTGGTGGGTGAATAAGTGAAGGAGTGAGTGGTGGGTGAGTGAGTGAGAGAGTGAGTAAGTAAGAGGGAGAGTGAGTAAGTAACTAGTCAGTATGAGAGAGAGTGAGTGGTGGGTGAGTAAGAGAGTGAGTGGGTAAGAGAGGGAGGGAGAGAGAGAGAGCATGTGTGATGGGTGATTGAGAGAGAGTGAGATGTGAGTGTTAGAGAGAGTGAGTCGTAGGGAGTGAGTGAGAGAGTGAGAAAGTAATGAGTGAGTGGTGGGTGAGTAAGAGAGTGAGTGGGCGAGAGAGGGAGAGAGAGTATGTGTGATGGGTGATTGAGAGAGTGAGATGTGAGTGTGAGAGAGAGTGAGTCGTAGGTGAGTGGTGGGTGAATAAGTGAAGGAGTGAGTGGTGGGTGAGAGAGAGAGAATGAATGGTGGGTGAGTGAGAGAGTGAGTAAGTAATGAGTGAGTATGAGCGAGAGTGAGTGGTGGGTTAATAAGAGAGTGAGTGGGTAAGAGAGTGAGGGAATGAGAGTACGTGTGATGGGTGATTGAGAGAGAGTGAGATGTGAGTGTGAGAGAGAGAGAGAATGAGTGATGAATAAGTATATGGGTTCATGAGAGAGTGAGTGGTGGTTTATAAGTGATAGTGAGTTGTGAGAGAAAGTGAGTGGTGAGAGAGAGAGTAAATTGTAAGTGAGATTGGGTGAGTGGTAGATATGTGAGTGAGGGGTGTGTGAGAGAGAGAGAGAGAGAGTGAGTGCATGAATGAGTGAGTGCATGGGATAGTGAGTGAGAGGTGGGTGAGAGGTGAGTGAGTGGTGGTTAAGTGAGTGATGGGTGAGAGATAGAGTGAGAGGTAGGTGAGTGTGTGATGTTAGTGGTGAGTGAGCATAGACTATGTTATTCTTTGCAGCCTTTAGTAATAAGTGCAGTTACATCCCAAGTGAGGCAGTTTGCGCAGTCAGCGTCTTTCTCTGAAATAGCCGGGAGATGAAGCAGAAGACGTGCTGGCAGAGATCTGCCCTTACAATGTATTAGCTGCTTCTGATGGGCTAAATAGGAATTTTATGCTAATTTACCTGGGATTTTCTAGGGGTGTACACATCAAATGCAACTGCAAAAAAAAACACAAACAATTTTGCTAACTTTATGGTAAGCTAATTGATGTTTATTTTGGATATTTTTAATGCAAAGAAATGTTCTCATACACTACTAATTCTCCTCTAGCAGATGCATTCACAATCTTGGAAACTCTGCCTTTAAGGGAAATATGGGAGTGCACCAGTCCACGTGAACCACCCGTGTGACTCCAGCAGCATTCGCTTTATTGCGTGTATGACTAAACTCCTAGAGATACATTCACTTTCACGTATAGCGCGACATTTTACATTTGCATCTTATAAAGCCATCTGAAGACTGTCTGTTGTTCCAGACGAGGTAAGTCCCTACAAGCTGCCATGTAATATTTAATTCCTCCTTCCAAAATAGCTTTTGTTAAGAGTGAGTGTGTAATGAGCAAAGAAAGTTTGTAAAATAATATATTTTGTGCCACATGGACTAGAGAATATTTATTTTATATAATAAAACACAATAATGTGTATTGTAACTGATGGAAATGATTTATTTTACACTATAAGGAGACCTAATATTTACAGATATTCAGGATTAGATACATTGTTTCACCTAAATAAAGTTGTGACTATTTTTTTCAAATTGTTTTCTTATTGGCTATTAAATTCCAAATGCATTATGCAAAGTCGTAGAGAAGCCGTCTATTTATCAATGATCCCGTGGCACGCATCACTTAGTACATATGGACAACTGGATATACAATTATGGGGCAAAGTTTAACACTTTCAGAGCCAGGAGACTAGGCAGATTTGCTACATTTTTCTATTCTTCAGCTTATTTGTATTAACATATGGGAAAATTATATATTTTCCATCTTGCTGCTGGAATATTTATGTAATTAGGAAGTGTGTTAAACTCCCAAAAAATATGATAAATATATATATATTTTTTCGTTTTTTACTTTGTACATTTACTAAAGCAATAGGATCAGTGAAAGTGTTGGTAATTACCGTAATCTCATAAATACACTGATAATACTTGTTGGTATTATTACATTTTTTTCTGATCAAGACAAGTCATTAATCAACACGTGCAAAAACAGAAAGGTTATAGATTGAGCGAAAGAACAAGGTTAGGCAGCATAAGCCTATAAAAGTAAATATTATCTGAAAAACTAAGAGAAGTAAAAAACATATTTCAATGCATAAAACCTCCAATTACTACTTCACTATCAACAGTTTTATTATTTGTCAAAAGTAAGAATTTTTAATTTCCAGATCTTTCCTGTTCACTGCCCATGCGCAGTGGCAGCTATCGGTCTCTAGGTGGCACGACTGAGCGGTCCATGAATTTCTTCCCAGTAACCTAAATGACCCTCACCCTAACAACCTTTATCCTAACAACCTTTATCCTAACAACCTTTATCCTAACAACCTTTATCCTAACAACCTTTATCCTAACAACCTTTATCCTAACAACCTTTATCCTAACAACCTTTATCCTAACAACCTTTATCCTAACAACCTTTATCCTAACACCCTTCACCCTAACACCCTAACACCCTTCACCCTAACACCCTAACACCCTTCACCCTAACACCCTTCACCCTAACACCCTTCACCCTAACACCCTTCACCCTAACACCCTTCACCCTAACACCCTTCACCCTAACACCCTTCACCCTTCACCCTAAGAACCCTCACCATAACACCCCTCACCCCAACACTAAAGCATAAGAGACCCCTCGGCTGTGTCACCTAGTGGCCGATGGCCCCCACGTACCATGGGCAGCCAACAGGAAAGGTCCTAATTTCCCAGCAAAAATGAAAAGAAAACTGTAGAAATACAACAACTGTCTCCATCATTCCGCTATACCCAATGCATATTATGATCCCTATTAGTACACGATTGCTACAACATTAAACTAACATGCTGGAGCGCAGCCTACATAAAAATCTTAAGTTATTTTTTTACTCTTGCACAGTAGCAATTACTTACTAGCTTTATTGTATTTTTTTCCCATTTTATCTGTAACCAAAATAACAAAGATAGGTATAAAAGGTGAAAAAAACAATATATTATTTTCCATAAGTATATATACGTGAGCTGACAAGAACGGCGTCTAAACAGATGAATAACTAAATGTTGCTGATGTTCTGGGCTCTTGGGTCAGAAAAATGTCCTGAACCGTTGTCATTAAAAGGCACACTGCGCTATTGGACTTTGTTTATATAGTATTGTAATGGAGTTGGAACACAAATCCAATATCTCCGCTGGTATACAGTAAAATATCCAAGAAGCACTACAGTCTCACCATCCCCAACCTCCCATATTGGACGACACTCAATTGGGAGTCAAATAATACTGTCTTTATTTTGTTGTGCAGAAATATATATACACATCTCTTCCCACAGGCAATACACATCCCTCATATTTGGCCACACAATACACATAGAGGGACAATAGGTGGGTCACACCTCCCTGAGGCTATCTGGCTACTTTGATACAATCAGACATTGATTAGATCATCCTTCCCTTTGTTCCATCTTCACAATGTGAACACTTCACACAATGGACCTCTCTTGCTTATGAGGAGCCCTTGTAATAGGATTATCTATTATGCCAAGGTCTGCAATAGTCTGGGCTAATATTCTGCAGAGCATAAACCAACATACATAGGGCCTCATTCTATTATCGGCCGCAGCCGCTGCGGGGCCGCAAGGACCGGCCGCAAGCTATTCTGCTATTCTATTCCCTTACGGCCGTAGGCTCCGGCAGGCTTGCGGCCGGCGCCTTGCTATCTCTTGAGAGATTTGCAATTCAATTGCTCCGGGAAACCTCTCTGCAAGGCTAAAAACGAGCCGCAGTTACTTGCAGGAAAAAGGTCTCGCTAGCACCAATTAAGCACATAAAATAGCTCAAATAAAGCCATCCTGCACTTTGAGAAGACTATAAAGGGATTTTAGGTGTTAGAAAAAATAGCACATAATTATCCTGTACTCAAACCCGTAAAATATTTCATTTTTAATATCCGTAAAATATACATGTAAAAAGTCCAGAGTGCTTGGAGCACCTCAGACACGCCCACGCCGCAGCAGGCAAATAAACAGTTAATTTGAACTCGGGTTTGGGCAGATGTGCAAGCTTGAGAGTGGGTTCCTTTTAATCCTCATGTCCCCCAATATGATCCCTAGCATTTACAGAGCTGTACAGTGCAGGCTTGAATTTATTTTTCAGTTTTTATATTTCACAGATTACGGCCGGTTCCAAGATATGCGGCCGGCCGTAAAAGGAGATCCTTGCGGGGCCGTATAATAGAATCGCGAGTAAACTGAACCCCCGCAAGGAATCGCAGCCTTACGGCCGATTTACGGCCGATAATAGAATGAGGCCCATACAGTATAACAGTAGGATCATATTTTAACCATAATAATTAAATAACCATAGAACAGGGTAAAACATTATTTTTTGATGTGGGAATTCAAGAATTACTTAGGGGCGATCTCTCTCACTGTCTCTATTTTCCCTCCCAATCCCTCTCTCTCTTTTCCATTTCTATCTCTGATCCCTTTCTTTCTCTCCCAGATTCCCCTTTCCCCCTCTTTTTTTCCTCCAGATCCCTCTCTTTCTCATCGCATACCCACCTCTTTCTCCCCAGATGTCTTCTATATCTCCCCCCAATACTCTCCTTTCTCATCATGAACCCTCTCTTTGTCTCTTTAGATCCCCTTTTTTCTGCTCCTCTTCCCCCCCAGGCCCCCTCCTTTTCCCTCTCCATATCCCCTTTTTTTTCTCTCCAGATCACCATTTTCTGACTTTCTTCCTTTTCCAGATCCCTCTTTTTCTCACCCAGATTCCTCTATTGCTCCTCCCCTTCTTTCTCTCCCAAGATCCCCTTCTTTCACATCACAGATCCCTCTTTCTATCTCTATTTCTTCTCAATTGCTCCTCTACCCCTTTTCTCCTCTCCTTATCCTCTCCCAGATCCCCCTCTTTTTCCTTACAGATACTCCTTATTTCTTCCCAGATTCCCCTTTCTCCCTCCAAGATCACTCTCAACCCAGATATCCCTCTTACTTCCCCAAAGTCTTCCTACTTTTCTCTCAGCAGATTCTCTCCTTCTCCCCTCCCCCCCCCCCACAGATTCCTCTGCTCCCCATATATCACTCTTTCTTCCTAAGATTCCTCCTCTTTCTCCACAAATGTCTCCACGTACTCCCTCAGATTGCCAAACACCCTCTAAAAGTGGAAAGATTTTGAGGGATTGGGGAAAATATAGGGGAGAAGAAGGAGAATCTGAAACAAAAACAGGGAAAGACACGCCACCACCTGCTCACACATTGTGATATATGGCCAGGGAACTGAGGGGAGAAGTAGGGGGATTGGTGATAGAGGAAGGATCGGGTAGAGAAAAAGGGAAGAAGACACCCCCCCCCCCTCATGTCTCTACATTAGGTCTTCGAAAAATGTATATTTATATATTTTCTTAAATATATGTGGAGGAGATGGATTTTACAAAAATTAATTCTGATCCCCCAAGGACAAAGTGATCAACATGAAAAACTAAAAAAATGATACTAATATACCAGTATGGCCAGTACATAAGTTTAATGGGCTTGGCAATCTGAGGGTTAAAGCTTTACAGATAAATAATATATATTTTTGCATCCCATTTTACCACTTTCACATTATTATTTTATGATTATAGAAAGTCGGTACTTATTTTATTGTGTTTCCTTCTGTACAGTACACATCACATAATGTGGTCTCCCTGTGATATCAAGGTGTTTCTCTATGATTTACCCACTAATACGCTACGTGAATCTGGCACAATTTCAATCAAAATGCAGCAAAACCATTTTGCTTTAGGGGGAATGAGAAGAGCCTACAGAGCGAAGGACTGCCGGACAAACCAAGACCTGGTAATTAAGCTAAATATTTATAATGATAACTCGCTTAATCAAGCAATGAAAAATGTGAAGACACAGGAGAGATGCCGACAATTAGCGGAGAAGTTCAACAAGCATAGTTGTGTCGTTAAAAAGGTAAGTGTGCTTCTATTATTAAAATACTCCAAATATCGGGGTGTAATGAAAACATTTTCATGTCAGTTTAGTAAGATAATGTATTTGTTCCAGTAGTATTTTTCCTTTTTGATACTCGCGATAGCAATGTATAATTATGTCAGGGGCTTGTTTCTTTCACCCAATGAGCTGTATCAGTTTGTGTTTGCTAGCTAATGAGAACTACCTGTGGTGACGGCATAATATTGTGTGTTCTGTCTCTTTCTGTGCCTTCTCTCTGTGCTCACTCTCTCTCTCTCTTTCTGTGCGCCTGCTCCCTCTCCTTCTCTCCCCCTTCCTAATTCTATTTCTTCCTTCCTTCATTCTCTATCTCTCCCTCCTTCTCTCTCTCCCTTCTCTCTCTACTTCTCTCCCTCTTTCTCTCCCCCTCCTCTCTTTTTCCCTCTACTTCTCTCTCTCCCTCTCATTCTCATGCTCTCTCCCTCCCTCTCATTCTCCCTCTCTCTCTCCTCCTCCTTCCTTCTCTCTCCTTCCCTCCTTCTCCCTCCCTACCTCTCTCGCTCTCTTCCTCCTTCTCTCTCTTCCTCCTCCTCTCTCTCTCCTTCTCTCTCTCTCCTTCTCTCCCTCTTTCTCTCTCCCTCCGTCTTTCTCTCTTTCACTCTCCCCCTCCTTCTCTCTCTTTCCCTCTACTTCTCTCTCTCCCTCTCATTCTCACTCTCTTCCCAGCTTCCTTCTCTCTCCTTCTTCTCTCCTTCACCCTCCTCCCCTCTCCCTCTCTCTCCCTCCCTCTACCTTCGCCGCGCAATGCGAGCCTTGCTATGCGCATTACCCCATGCGCAACTCGCAACTTGGGGAGCGTTACACACCAACTCACATTACGACAACTATATTAGTGATACAGAATTAATACAACAAAATTAACATCTTTGCATGGCAAAAATGATTGAACATTCAGTCCCTTTATAATAGATAAAATATTTAAAAAAATACTAATATAGAAGAAACAACATATTCTATATAACAGAGATCTATACAATTGCATTGCAGCTATTTCCTACTATTCAGGTTTTTCTTGCTATTTTATCCAGTTGTAAAACATGTTTTCTGTGTAATGTTGTTTATTCCAAGGACCTTTACATAAATAATTATATACATTTGAAAATGAAGGACATAATGAGAAAGGGATAAAATTCCTAAACCTAGTTTTTAAATAAAAAAACTTGGAAAAATACAGTGAATACGAAATAATACAACAATTATAATTTGATAGAAGTGCTTGAGGGCCATTTCCATTTCTTGAGAGCAGTTGTTGCATCTATTCAGTGAATCAACTTCCTGCTTCTGGCCCTGTGAGATGAAAGGTTGTGGAGTCACTTTCAATGTTATCAAGTTATCTACTAACCTCTCCCTTTTCCTCCCTCGCCACCCCTCCCTTTCCTGTTCGATACAAGGACATGATGTAACAAACAGAAAATGAATTCCTACACTCATAAACTGAATTTCAAAATTTCTGATTTACTATAAAAAAAATGTTATGTTTATGTCTTGTACTGCTGCTAATGTTGTTAGTTATTACACACATCAAAAATGATTGCCTTTTTCTTGTACAATATTGGTCCTTTAAACACGCTCTGTTTATTGGGCTATACTTAATTTGATGCAAGGATACCATTTGTTTGATTAACCTTAGCAACTGAGCCCTTTTAGAAAAACTCTTCTTTCAATTCACATTAATTATATTTAAACTTTTCAAATACATAATTATGTTAACTAAACTAATAAAAAATGATAGTGCATATAAAGCAAGGTAACTAAATGGATGTCGAGGTCGAGATAAACAAATGTTTATCACTCATGTAATTATCATTATTATCGTTATTATTATTATTATATCATATATAATGTTGTTAACGATTAGATTCCTGTTTCCTAGATTACATTTGCAAAAGTGAAAGTAATAATGTTTCTTTCCGGAAGACTGAATGGTCAATATTCTACCATGGAAAAATACATGGATGGTCATTATGAAAAGCACAATGCAAATTACGTTTCAACTCTCTATGAAGATTTTGCTATTACACAAAGAAACACCCCACAAGCGTTCAGCCACTTCACGCTTGTGTCTACTAATCATGAGGAGCTTGCATGTGACATCCAAGGTGTGGGGGATGAATACACAGATCCTCAGGTAAGATGGATGTCTGTGTAAGATACCGTATCCATTATCACTAAAATGTATTCTATCCATTATTACAAAAATACTCTGCCCTCTAGTCACTGGCAGGGGATGGCGACCAGTCAATCTGTATAAAGTGAGGCCTTTAAGATCTAACTGAGATCATGCCAAAGTTTTAAGACTTGTTAGCAGATTTCAGTTACAACGTATGGGTGGATTGAGAAATTGTAAGGGAACGGTAGGCTAGTTGCCTGAGATAAGACATTGTTAGGGGGTCTAATTACAGAGCCCATGGTAAGTATGGTGAATATAAGGTCATTGGTAATAGGCGGATAGGTTGATAAGGGACATATGCGGTGTATAGATCTAGTGATGTGAGCAATAGTTAGATGTTGGGACCTATAGTATATGAGTATCTCTGATCCATATATGACTTTTAAGTGAGAATCTAAGTAAAAAACTATGCGACTTTGAGTGGTATTGGTAGAAAAAAAAGATGGGAAAAAAGATCTTCCATTCCATTTAGTTAGAAATTCAGTCCACATCTTCAATGGACTGGTCACTGAGAACCGTGTAGGAACTGAGGTTTTCTGGGTTGGAAAGGTCAGCCAGTAGGTTACTTATGAAAAGCCTACCTTGTGGCAAGATTTTTGTTGCGTAGTTGAGGTGATCGAGTAAAACTGGAGGTCTTTAATTGTGATTCATTTAGAGATGTTGAATGTCTTTATGTAGTGTTGAAGACATTTTAACTTATTTATTTGCAGAATTGCTTACATTTTGAAAGTATCTAGTATTATCACAAGGAGTTCCTTCATTCTTCTCATGTGAATATGGTATGTGAATGTAATCAAATAAGGTGGTAATCTTAGCTAGGCTTTGCTGCTCGGAATGAGGTGGTTTGATTAGCAAGAAATTGTCTAGATAGTGGATGATATGAGTGCACCCGAATACGTTGATGGTGTATCCATCAGAGTGATTCCGCCAAGTTATAGAATTTTTGCGGACTACTTTTACATCCACAAGTCAATTTGGTAGCAAAGTAATAGTAATTTCTCCACCTGATGCAATGAAGGTGCCAAAGTTATGGGTCAATGGCCAAAAGTTTAAAGGCATCCTTGATATCCAATTTTTATAACCAGCATCTTGGCCCAAGATTACTGATGATCGTTATTGCATCATCTACTCTGGAGTATTCGAGGGAGTAGTCTTAGATGGTATGAGGGAGTTAATGCTATGAATAGGATTGTTGTGTTGGGCTGAGAGGTCAATCACAAGAGAGTATACTTCCTGGTAGCCACTCTGATAGGTTTCACGTGCCATATGGGAAAAGGTGATGAGTTAAACGGGCCCATCAAGTAGCGATTGTTGATCTCTGAAGAAAGGAGCTCATCCACCCTGAGGCAATGTTCTCAGTCAACTCATTTGATAATATTAGGAGCAACACCAAGTTGACATCCTTCCCCTCTATGATATCACGTCTCAGCTGCACTGAGATAAAGTGCAATGGCATTATAGTAGGAGGTGCAGTTGGCTGCTATAGGAGCGATAGGATTTTCAATGCAGAGGACTCTATTTTTCAAGGCATTTTGCTGAATCTGGGCAATTTGTTTGTCATTAGCTGGTGGAGGAGCAGGGTGTGCGGTGTGAAGCATGGGGTAAAGTTCAGCTTTATGAGCTGAAGCTGGAAACTCCATGGACAGTCAAAACTTAGACCAGTCTTGGGACTGTCCAAAAGGGCATTGAAGATTGGCTCCCAACCACCTGGTGAGGAAGCAGGCAAGGAAGAAGTGCTCTCAGCATCTGAGCCATTAGTGTCAGTCTTAAAATTAGTAAAAGTTTTTAGTCTGTGGATGAGATTATCGTTAGAAAGGGAATGACAAGTGAAGTGGTCTGGCCTGACTTGGCATGAGCGATTGGAGAGTGGAAGGTGTTTGAACAACTGGTGGGGGTCTGAATGGCCGAAATTGCATCTTGCATAGTTATGCTGAGTTTGGTTCTGAAGGAATGGGGCGTACACAAATGAGGCCTGCAGGCCACAAAATATTGTACGGTCAATGCTAGAAAGCTGCTATCGTATGAGGGAGTAGAAAGCTGATTGAGGTAAGCGAGTGAAGTGCCCTAAGGAATGGGCTAGTAAGCAAGATGAAGCAATGTGCTGAGCTCCGCACATAAGTGGAGGCAGCATCTGATAGTGAGAGGGCCATTGTATAAGCGTCTGTTGTGAGCATGATTATGAGTGGTATACAGTGTAATGGAGATCGGGGGAATAGAGCTGAGCTCATAGATGAAACAAAGAGAGGGATAGCTATGCCTGGTGGAGATAGGAGGAGTATAGAGTGAAGTAGTGAACCATGGTCAAGAAAGGTGGGTGCTAGGAATAAAAAAATGGAGATATGGAAGAAAGAGAGAAGAGATAGTACACGACTGGATGGTGACGTGGATGGCCCTGTGTGATATTGGTACAGTAGCAACTAGCCAAATTAAATGAGGGACTTTAATATAAAGCAGGATAAAGTGAAAGGTTAACTGAGCTGAAGAGTAGAATGAAGATTAGAGGTGCTGAAATGGAGTTAGGAATTGATAATGAAAGTGGTGCTTCGTGCATTGACTTACAAAAAAATAGAGGCCTGTACCTTTAAGATTGTTCTGATTGACAATTTGTTTTGGGCATAGTCTTATTGTCTAGCAACGTGGATGCTTGGAAACAGAGCAGTGAGGAGAGCCTAGCAGTGGAGGCCAAAAGAAAGATGTAGCAATCAGAGACAGTTCGGCAGTACCACCTCAGAAGGACGGAGGAAGCAGCGTGGAGCATGGGAGCAAGAGAGAGGCAGGGAGGGGGGGACAGAGTGCACAGGGTCAACCACACACAGCGAGAAATGGAAAGCAAGAGAAACGGACCACCGAGAACTAGAGAAAAGCAAGAGGGCAAGCAACAGGGGTGGGTGGGCCCTGGGTGGGCCCACAGAGGGGGACAAACATGGCGGGAAGGCAAGGGAGAGAGGGAATCGGGAAGGGAGAAGCTAGACAGGACTTACTGGCAGAGCGACAAAGGGGTGCAGAAAAGTAGAGGAGAGCAGAGCACAAGCCACACAACAATAAAACCCATGGTGTGATTAATGGCGTGTGCTGTGCTAAGCAGGTGAGGGAAGCCTATATAGTGACGAGGAAGAGAGTCATTCCCACAATCCCAGGTACTCACTTGGATATATACATGTGTAAGATGTTCAAATGTGGACACAAATGTACTATTTACTTACCATATATATCTATATACAGAATACAACAAACTTTATGCAATTTTACAAGTTGTACTAACAATGTATCCAGTAACACAAAAATATAAAACAAATCAATTAATATAATAGGTCTAGGTTCCGCTGAGGCACTACCTTTAACTAACAAACACACTTTTCCTAACAAACCAGCTCTAATCCAGCTAAAACTGGGTGGAGCAAAATAAACAGTTCAATAGTTTGTAAAATCCCTGGCCTATGTATTTCTTCAGATTTCCAGGTCTCCACTCTGCTCTAAGCAGTCATAACCTGTGGGCTGCTGTCTTTCTCTAGCTGTCTTTCTGCGGTTCTCCAGCTCATTAATTAATATCAGTCAATCCATAAAATGACCCTCCCATTTATATGGCTGGGTAGCTTGGATCCAACTTAAATTTCTCTTCTGTACAGTTCCTGGCCAATCAGGTGTCTTTTTTAGGAGGTGGCTCTCTGATTGGTCAATGAACAAAGTGCCTGCGCCAATCAGGATAGTTCTGTCACTCCGGGATAAACAAATGGGTCAATCACAGCATACAGCTTATGTGAATTAACATGGGGATCTTTCCATGTAGAGCTCCATTCAGTTCTGGACGGTTATTATCTCTTTTTAAGGCAGGTTTGGTCCTTGAAGGGCCATTGGTTGGGGCGTGAGGGAAGTCTTATCCTGAACCCATGAAGCAGGTTGTGATAAATGGTTTGCCTTGAATTAAAATGTAAATCACTTTGCCATCTCAGTCTTGAACATTATTATTTCAGATTCACACAATCAAGGAAGATCCTACATACAGTGATGGGAACCTTGGATGGAAAGGAATTTGGATTTTTCAAGCATTTCATAAATGCAACTCAATTTGCAAAGCTCTAAACCTTAAAGTTCGACAGGAGAAAAGTACTGATGTTCCTGCAACAGAACCCATAAACCTAGCTTCTCATGGAGTAAATGCAGATTTTCAACGTTTGAGCTTGAGATAAAAGAATAAGCAGTTTAAATATTTGGCGAAAAATTTAAATGTCAACATACCCAAATTTACAACTTGTTCCAGTTTCATTATACATATTGTAAATATATCACAATGCATTTATTGATCTATTTGTCAATGTTTTCCACTTCCTTCATTTTTTTCCAAGTGCATTACCGAAAATTATTATTTGTATGTATTCATTTATCAACCGTGTCGGAAATATAACAAATGCAGTAGATGTGTAGCTTGAGTTAGTTGTTGGTAAACCATTGTTTGTTATGTACAATTATTTGTTGCCTCTTTTATGTGAAGTCTGTATGATCACAGTTACTCTCTGAAATTCTATATAAACAAGCCAAAACATGCTGACCGGAAAGAAATCATCAGTAGACTGGCATTAAGTCTTAGTCTGTGTTAATACCCAAGCAAGTAAAATTAATTT
Organism: Discoglossus pictus; assembly: GCA_027410445.1. Classification (NCBI taxonomy): domain Eukaryota; kingdom Metazoa; phylum Chordata; class Amphibia; order Anura; family Alytidae; genus Discoglossus; species Discoglossus pictus. The sequence continues at coordinate 2,666,587 of CM050169.1, forward strand.
ATGGTTAGAAAGCTAATACCAAGGATTTTGGTGGCTCAAAAAAAGAGACCATCAAAGTAAGACTTCATTTTACATTTAGTAACAGCCAATAGAAAATGAGACTGCCATCATTACGGCAGTAAAAAATGGAGGTTACATGTCAATTAATTAGGCTTGTGGGTGTGATGTGCAATGGAACTCGCAAAACTGCAAAATACAAAATAATAAAAATAAATGTCAATAATGTTCTAGTCCATGTCGGTGGCCTGATATGTATTAACTAATTGATTCCCAAGATCGATATTACCCAGAAATGACACATAAAGCATTTACATTTTTATTGCTGATTTGCAAGCTTGAGACTGTTGGGTTGGCTTATACACGAGTCTATACGGTAATTTCCCGAGTGTAAGCAGAGGCACCCATTTTACCACAAAATACTGGGTAAAATGAGTGACTCGAGTATAAGCCGAGGGTGGGAAATGTGCTGCCCCCTGTGTCCCTCTTGTGCCCTCTGTGTCCCCCCTCTCTCTCCCGTGTCTCTTCTCCCCTCTCCCTTTCCTGTGTCTTTTCCCCCCTTCCTTATCACCCTCCTCAACCCCCTCCTCATTCTCAACCTCCCTCCTCAACCCCACTCCTCATCTTCAACCTCCCTCCTCATCCTCAACCTCCCTCTTCATCCTCAACCTCCCTCCTCAACCGCCCTCCTGATCCTCAACCTCCCTCCTCATCCTCAACCCCCTCCACAACCTCCCTCCCCATCCTCAATCCCCCACCTCAACCCCCCATCCTCATCCTCTTTCCTCAAGCCCCCCTCCTCTACCTCCCTTCTCAACCCCCCATCCTCAACCCCCCTCTTCAATTTCCCTCCTCATCCTCAACCTCCCTCCTCAACCCCTTCCTCAACCCCCCCATCCTCAACCTCCTCCTCAACCCCCCATCCTCATCCTCAACCCCATCCTCAACCTCAATCCCCCCATCCTCATCCTCTCTCCTCAACCCCTTATCTTTAACCCCCCTCCTCCTCATCCTCATCCCCTCATCCTCAACCTCCCTCCTCAACCCCCCCATCCTCATCCTCAACCCCCCCATCCTCATCCTCTCTCCTCAACCCCTCCTCCTCATCCTCAACCCCATCCTCAACCTTCCTTCTCAACCCTGACATCCTCATCCTCAACCCCCCCTCCTCAACCTCAACCCCAACCCACCTCCTCAACCTCCCTCAACCCCCCTCAACCCCTCCTCCTCAACCTCCCTCCTCATCCTCAACCCCCCATCCTCAACCTTCCTTCTCAACCCCCCATCCTCAACCCCAACCCTCCTCCTCAACCCCCCTCAACCTCCCTTAACCCCAACCCCCCCCCTCAACCCCCCTCCTCCACCAAAACTCCCCTCCTCCACCTAAACCCCCCCTAAATACCTCACCCCCTCTACCCTCACTTACCTGCTTGTGCTCCGGCCTCCGCTCCTTGACCCGGCGCCGGCGAGCATGTGACGTCACATGCACGCCGCGTCATTAGCATATACCGGGTGTGCACCCGGTATATGCTAATGATGCGGCACACGTGCCCCCCCTAATCATTCTCAACCCCCCTCCTCATCCTCCCTCCTCAATCCCCGCGCATGTGACGTCACGTCATTAGCATATGCCGGGTCCCGACGCAGCCAGAAGACGAGTGGAGGAGCAGAGGAGCAGCTGCTGATGGAAGGTAAGTGAGGGGAAAGTGAGGAGGGAGGATGAGGAGTGGGGTTGAGGATGAGGAGGAGGCTGAGGATGAGAGGGGAAGAGACACAGGGGGGAAAGAGACACAGGGTGACTCGAGTATAAGCCGAGGGGGCCTTTTCAGCCTTAAAAAGAAGGGCTGAAAAACTCGGCTTATACTCAAGTATATACAGTAGTTTGTTTCATGCTATGTATCAGTCCAGAGAATAAATAAGAAAGATTTATATAAAGTAGCTAGCTTAGACTATATTTGTAACATGTATGTACTAGTGTCATTTATTAATGCATCTGATGGAGAAGAATTAGTAGTGTATGAAAAACACGTTTGCATGAAAAATACCAAAATAAACATTTATACAGTTGCCCTAAAGTTTGCTGAATTTCTTGCATTTGCAAACTGTTTTCTATCAATGTAGAAAACACCCCCTGAAAATCCCAGCTATCATTAGCTACATACTGTAATACATAATACATACATTGTATATTTTTGGTCTGTGACTTGAGCTGCTTCTTTCCTTTAGATTTCTGTAATAACCAGAACAAGGTGTCCAGTCATTCACTGATTGTTTTATCTACATTCCAGGTGAAACATCCCTCAGCCCCGTGCATTGCCCCTGTAACCCCCCCCCCCCCCCCAGCCCCAGTGATTTACCCCATCACCTCTCCCACCCCAAGTGAATTGTCCCTGTATTCTTTCCCAGCCACAGTGAATTGCCCCTGAGATCTCTCCCAGCCCCTGTGAATTTCATGCACTCACTCACACAGAAACACATGCACAGACTAGAAACGTTCTCTTCCTCAAAAAATGTTGCAGGTCATTGCAGGACCATAAATCAAGCATAAATGCTCCTTCTCCTAAAAGACAAATTAGAATAGAAAGAAGAAGCTGAAATGTTTGGTTTCAGCACAATTATAATTTGTCAGAATTTATCAAGGAGAGGGTGTACATCTAAAGAACCACTGTGTAACCGCTCAAGCATTTTTACTTGAATGTCAATTTATGGTCCTTTAAGGACCCAGTGTAGCAGCCTCATCTATGTTGGCTGCATATAGCATTGCTGGTTGGCTGCAAAGCTGACATGCTCACATGGACAGGGTAAACTTTTAGACATTCGTACCCTGAGAAGCCTAGCGCAATCCTGGGGGTGTAAACCTCACCTGCAATGTTTTTTTTATATGTAAAGCTAAAAAAACATAGTGCATGCAAATAAATGTAATCATACACTACTAATTCCCCTCTATACGATGCATTCATAACCCAGCTCACTTGCATATATATATACATATATAAGTGTAGGAATACTGCTGTATTGGAATTTAACTGACCCAGGGTGGCATGCAGCCCCCAAAACTTCTATCTTTACAGTTTCTAATGAATAAAAGTGGGGCTATGTTCCAATAAGTGGTTAAGCAGTTTAGTGTCTTCTAAAATCATGTAACAAATAAATACGTAATAACAAGGCATGGACTCCCCGCATGTTCACTTGGACTAGGTTGTTAAGATGCTGCTTTTTTTTTAAATCAAATCATGTTCTTCCTCACTTTCCTATGACATGACAGCAAAAACTATAAAGTGCAGCATTGCTGTTGGAGACAAAAAACGTAATACAAAATGTAATTTGTCATTTTAAGCCCATAAAATTATTACATTAGATAACTTTAAATGGTATGAATGAATAACTATCCTTTGCTACTTTGTGCTACCCTGATACAATCATGTTTAGTGGTGCACACAACCCATTATAACCCCTTGTACACATCCTTATCAAGCAATAAAGTCTGAGGCACCAATAAAGCCCTTGAAGGCGATCCCCTGACCTCCTCCTCTAGAGCTTTATAGGTATGGGGGGAAGGGGTTGGTGAGGGTATGGCGGGTGTAGATGCGCTGTGGCCTAACTCTATGTATATCCATGTTTAGGTATTACTTGATTTTTGATGTAAGTGCTTAACACTGATTCTTATTAGCTTAGACACAAGAAGATTTAGGAAAGGGTAAGTTTAAAAAAAAGTTTATTTATTTATAAACTTTAATAGGGAAGTATAGAAAAGCGCTGCACTTAAAACGAGTCTTAATATTTATTATGCTGACTCTCTGGTTGAGTACTGTGAGGTACTAAACAAATGAGGGGATATAAATGCCTTTAAAGATAGTGCATTTTGTGGCAAACAAAGGTGCCATTTGAATATAATGCACTTTGTGCTGATAGCAATTTATTAATATAATATTGTATCAGGAAGATGACCTCAGAATTCTGTAGCATTGGTGAGTATTACATATATAGTTCTCAGTATTACGGGCTTACCAAAAAACATTGGTAACGCAATGTTAAAACTGCGGGTTCGCAAAGTGAGGGCCGCAGTTGCAGGCCGCGACCGCGGGCCTCGCAAGACGTTGCGGCCCGTAACCTCGAGGCCCACGGGACTACCTGGTTCCTGCCAGGGGAGGACTCAGGATGAGCGCCAGAGGTCCCCCAGCCTCGCATCACTCCCAGTCTCTCCTCCCTCCTTCCCCTCATCCACCATCCTCCTCCCTTTCCCCCTCTCCAATTACCCCTCCTCTCCCCTCACTTTCCTTCAACAGCTGCTCTCCATGGCGTCTTCCGGCTGTGTCAGGAGCCGGCATATGCTATTGAAATGTTGTCACATATGCTTCACATCATTAGCATACGTAGGGTCCCAACATAGCCAGAAGATGCTATGGAGAGCAGCAGGAGTAGCTGATGAAGGTAAATGAGAGAAGAGGGGGGATCGCATCACTGCCATTGTCTCCTCCCTCCTTCCCCTCATCCTCCTCCTCCTTCCCCTCCTCCTCCCTGCCTCCCCTCAAGCTCCTCCTCCCTGCCTCTGCTCATCCTCCTCCTCCCTACATCCCGTCATCCTCCTTCTCCCTCCCCTCATGCTCCTCCTCCTCTCTTTCCCCCTCTCCAATTACCCCCCTCCCCTCACTTACCTTCATCAGCTGCTCTCCATCACGTATTCTATGTCGTGACCCGGCATATGCTAATGACGTGACGTCCCATGCGCTTCACATCATTAGCATATGCCGGGTCCCGACACAGCTGGAAGATGCAATGGAGAGGAGCAGGAGCAGCTGATCAAGGTAAGTGAGGGAAGAGGGGTAGCTTGCATCACCCCCATTATTTCCTCCCTCCTTCCCCTCCTCCTCCCTGCTTCCCCTCATTCTCCTCCTCCCTGCCTCCCCTCATCCTCCTCCTCCCTGTCTCCCCTCCTCCTCCTCCTCCCTGTCTCCCCTCATCCTCCTCCTCCCTGTCTCCTCTCATCCTCCTCCTCCCTGTCTCCCCTCATCCTCCTCTTCCCTGCTTCCCCTCATCCTCCCTGCCTCCCCTCATCCTCCTCCTCCCTCCCCTCATCCTCCTCCTTCCACTCATCCTGCTCCTCCTCCCTCCTCCTCCCTTTCCCCCTCTCCAATTAACCCCCCTCCCCTTACTTACCTTCATCAGCTGCTGCTCTCCATCGCGTCTTCTGTATCGGGACCCACCATATGCTAATGATGTGACGTCACATGCGTGTTACGTCATTAGCATATGCCGGGTCCTGACACAGCCGGAAGACGCTATGGAGAGCAGCAGGAGCAGCTGATGAAGGTAAGTGAGGGGAGGGGGGGGGGGTTTGCATCAACTACATTGTCTCCTCCCTCCTTCCCCTCATCCTCCTCTCAACTACAAGAATTCTCCCAAAGTATTGTGAAGGGGGAGGGCTTCCAAGTGCCTGGCAGTTATATCAGGATCATCAGCAGAAGCATAAGGAACACAGGATCACTGAATCAGCATAACAATATGGTCTTCAGTGGGCTTGAAAAGTCCAGGGTGACCAACCTGCAGATCTCATCCAGTTCATCTATCCCCTTCTTCTGGGATAGCAGCATCAGTTCAGGATGCAGATCCAAACCTGTTCTTCAACCTCCTTCTCAGAGGATAGCAGCAGTTAAAGCCCAGTAAAAATGATAAAAATATTCCCTCTAAATGAAACACAACATGCACGTGTCCCAAAAAGAGCATAAGCTTTATTCCTTGGGACTCCTTTTCATACATTTTTCCCATACAATAAAACAATGGCACATTTTCATAGGCTAGCCCTTCACTAATCACCAATGGGCCACTTCCTTTGGTAAACATAAGTTTGACACCTTTTGTCCCCTTTGAACTATCCTAGGTGGGCCAGGTATGTCTCCAATGACCTGGTGTCACCCTGTCTCCTTCCTCGCCTAGGTGCTAAGGAGTCTACTGTCCACACATATCAGCTTTTTCCAGGCAGGATCCGGGCACATTAGGGGTTGAATGCTGGAGACAGAGTGTCTGGGTAGGGGGATGGGGTCCAACCTGAGGAAGGGAATATTTTTATTAGCTTAATGCAATAGTTAGACCCTAAAACACACTCTACACATAAAACATTTGCCTTAAAAATGAAAAAAAGACCCAGAGAGTGAGGATGGAGAAGGCTTAGAAGGAGAGAGGAGGATGGAGAGTGCTGAGAGAGAGAGAGAAGGACAGAGGGGGAGATAGAAGGACTAAGACTGCTAAGAGGAGAGGGGGAGTGAGTGCTGGGAGAGATGGACTAAGAGTGCTGAGAGGGAGAGATAATGATTGAGAGTAATGTGACATAGAGTGGAGGGTTGAGAGGAAGAGAAAGAGGAGGGCTGAGAAAGAGAGGAGGTCTGAGAGAAGATTGAAGAGGACTGAGAGTGTTAAGAGAAGCGAGAGAAGAGTGCTAAGAGTGCTGATAATATGACTGAGAATGCTGAGGGGAAAGAAGTGGCTGAGAATGAGAGTGTGGAGAACTGAGAGTACTGAGAGGGAGAGATGATGGCTGAGATGAAGGCAGGAGAGCTTGTAGGCCTGAGGGGAGAACAAAGGGCTAAGGCTTCTAAACTATAGCCATATTAACTTCCAGCCTTGTAACTCCAACGTGAAGCACGTAAGGGCTGCGTGCTTGAAATTCGGCCTACTTACGTTGCTATTAAATTAGAAAGGGCGGCAAGCTACGAGCTAGAGACTCTATTTCGTAAATTCTCTGCCGTCGGGGGTTGCGTGCTCGAACACAAACAATTAAGCAATCAAGTATTTTTCAGGGCCGATTTGCAGGCTTGAAAATGTGCTATTAATTCTAAGACCTAACATCACTTTCCCTTATAATAAATGTACAGTAGTGTGTTTTTATTTAAATTACAAGTGCTACGTATTGGACTTTACCCCTTATCCAGGTGCTCTCGAGCACACGTTAGCCTTTGGGCTCCATTTGCGTGTTACGTGCTTGCTAGCGAGTGATCACTTTGCAATTTAATACCTGAATTAAACAAGTAGCGCTTACGGGCATGACAAATCAAAGGATATATGTGTGCGAAGTTCAACGTTGCTAAGCACGTAGCCTATTCTCGGCCGTCCTGCGTGTTGCCACGCAAGTCCGCTGCAAGCAACGTTACGTGGCTAATTTAATAGCCGTAACACGTAAATCTGGAGTTACGGGCTACGTTTTACAATGTAGCCCCAATTTAATGAGGCTGATAGATAGCAGAGGGTTAAAAGTTAGAACTGAACTTTTTGAACTGTTTAAGTTCAGATTCAGCTGTTTGTTGATGTTCATCCACTACAAAGACCAATGGGGATCTGGATTCTGCCTCCCATGAAGCTGCTAAATTTGAGACATAATGTTTACCACCAAGACCATGATCTCCAGTAGCAGTAGACTTGTTGTGTTAGAGGTGTTCCTTGGCAATAGGTTTTTGCTATTAGGGAAGCCAATCAATGATTTTTTTATTCTCTAATTGTTCTTCAAACCCTTTAGATCTCACACTCCACTTAAGGACCATCAGTGAGGAGACCAACACTCCATTGGAGGCTCAATTAAAATAACTAGCTACTCTAAAGCAGTAGTCATTTTTTTCTATATGTAATTTTAATAATTCTTCTTAAAAATGTTTTACAAAACCAAAAAATAAACACAACTATGACATATTTAAGCCAGAAGAGTTGAGCCTATGCACAAATAATGGCTTTAGACTGGAAGTCTGCTCGTTTTCTATGATACCAAAGGCCTCATTCAATTGCAAGGCCGCAATTGACGGTATACAGGCCGTATGTCTGCAGGTTGCTGCGGGCTTGAACTCTGCTACAATTTCAGAGCGATTCAATTGAACAAGCCCGCAAGTTAATGGCCGAAAGCTGAAACCGTAAACCATATGTATATACAAGGACAAAAATAAAATGGAGACGTTCACACGGAGGATCTGGATTTTCACCCGGGATCAAGAGAGGATAATAATCTGGTGAGGGGTATTTAGCTGATGCATTCTCTGTATGCTTTGTATTCTCCATCTTGTCTGATAAATATGTGATTTTTTTCCTGAAACTACTGTTTTTTTTAATGTACAATCAAGTAACTAATACTTTTATCAGCTACTTAATCCATCTGCATAAAGCATTTGTTTTATGAAATCCCAATTTTGGAAGCCCCAGCTTGTGTCTGTGCTTCCGTGTTTTCTATCTTCAGCTATTTCTGCTGGTTTGAGCAGTGGGGGGTTGCCCTGACATTTTGTCTATTAAGCAATAGGGAGGAGGATTTGTTGTCTCTTTGGTGAGCAAGTTCAGACTTAAAGCCAAGATCATCATCATATTTTCAAGAAATTCCTCTTAGTGAGGGCAGCACGCAAAGCCGTCTGAACGCTGCTGAACTAAACAACCCAAAAACTATAATATAATCTCATTCAAAATGTGTCTGTAGTAAACAGTTCTTTTTGTCTCTCAAATATTATTTAAGTATTCTACATATAAAAAGTTTGCACATTTAAAAATGTAAGGAAATCTATTTTTGCCTGCTACACTTTATTATTATTGTTAACTTTTATTTGTAACGCGCCAACATATTCCGTAGCGCAATACAAGGGATAAAAAACAAGGAAAAATACAGCATTAACAACCTTCCAAAAATGGAGGATGCTGTTTTGAGCTTAGAATCTTTGCAGAAAGTGCATTTTCCCAAAGCATCCTAGAAGACTGAAAACTTGCCACTTACAATCTAAAGGGAATGGAAGGGATAGAAATCAGGGAAAGATTAAACAGATAAGGAATAAAAAGGGTCAGAAGGGATGTGAAAGTTAGAAAGGTTTTTCATTTAGAGGGAGAGAGAAGGAACAGAGGTGAGGGCTCTATCATTTAATATGTTGTCTGCCCCTAGTGGTGAGATAATATATGCAAGTAGGAAAGTCAGGTGATTCCCATTTCACTATAAATTTAATCAGAAATGGGGTGGGAGGGTGAGGGACAGGGAGGGAGGGCAGGACTCTCAGAATTCAGTGTAACCAGTGAGGCCTACTGAAACCAGGATGCAGGTAAAATTTGGGTCTAAAAAGAAAAAACAATAAAAATTCGGTATGAGGGACAGAAAGAACAGGGAGAAGAGAGAGAGAGAGAGAGAGGGAGAGAGAGAGAGAGAGAGAGAGAGAGAGCAGTTAGCAGAAAGGAAATGCCAAGACATGTGGGAAGGAGGAGATCTAGGCAAATCATACAGGCCATAAAAGAGGGAAGGGGGAGTAAAGCCAGGCAAGATAAAGTAAACATTTTTAAGAGTTTGAACTAATGTTAGAAATAATTCTATGTTATCAAATATAATAACAAGCATATAGTAGAAATATTAATAAAAGATATTGGCTCCTGGGCAGATGCAGCTTTCAAGGTCCTCCCCATACCTGATGGTGTGTATGAAACTCCCAGAATTCAGCGTAACCAGTGAGGCCTAATGAGATCAGGATGCAGGTAACACTTGGGGCTAAAAAGAAAAAAACAATAAACATACGGTATGAGGGACCAATAGAACAGGGAGAGAGAGAGGGAGAGAGGGAGAGAGAGAGAGCAGTTAGCAGAAAGGAAATGCCAAGACATTTGGGAAGGAGCTATACATAATGGCTCAGACATTACACATTTCTGGTACCAAAGTGAAAGGGATTTTTCCTGATCACATTGATAATTAATGAATATTTTCTGATTCTTTTCTTTTTTTTTGAAAACACAAACTATGGTTTAAATTGTAAATCTTTGACCGGACAGGGCATTTTTAAGCAATACCACTTTGAATGGGACATTGTAATCAATACTGCAAAAATAAGACAAGGAAGAACGTGAGAATGGAAACCAAATAAAAAAAACATAAATGTTGTCTATTTTCTACTGTAAGTAAGTATTTTCTAGTCTTCTAAGCAAGAACCACTTAAAGAAATACTACATGATCTGGATTCTGTACACTTTAAATTCAGGCAAATTCTCAAAAAAGAATAGATAAAGCAACTCACTGCTACAGAAGGTCAGGACACAAACAAACTCAAACAAAAATAAAACACATTTAAATGTATATAACTATCATTAAGTTAATTTGCAAAGATCACCCACATGATTTGTTGATTTTCTATATATTTCATAGCTTTTAATGACACATTTCTCTCAGCACAAACCAGTTCACAATATTTATATACCAGGTTGTCCCTAATACATGGAAATATGAAAATAGTATCACATCTGGTGTGTGTCTCTGCCTAGGCCCATGAGGCCCACGCCTAGGGTAGAACACTTGAAGGAGGCAGCTGGCTGCCTGAAGATGCAAGTCAGGACATTGAAATGATATGCACAGAAATGTCTATATGAAGTGATATTCTGTCTGTTAGTGAACAAAGCACTTACCACATATATTCATAATCACGCATATATTTAACAGTTGAGATATTTAAAGGGGAAAAAGAAGAGCTGCAAGTGGGACATACGGGTTCAATGGCCTAGGGCAGCATACAAACTAAATACACCCATGCATCAAATGGACTATGTACATTATGTCAATTCCAAAACATTGAATATAATAACATAGGCGGCCCCCATTCAATTGGCCAAATCACATTTACTTGGACTTGTAAAGCAGCTCGTAAACGTAACTGATATGCAATTGGCCACATTTATCTACTCGCACAAGCACTACGGGCTAGCCAAAGCCGCAAAACCAGCATTAGAACTCCATTGGTTTTAGCACAGCTCAAGATTTATGAGTGCTAATTAATTAAAGCTTGCAAATTAAGTCTGATAAAATGTATCAGTAGTAAATAAGACTCTCAAAGGGCTTTTTCAAACACATACACGTAGGTTTATAGCATGGGAAGGCATGGAAAGACATTAGAATTAATTGCACGATAATCTCAAACCCACAAATATGCAATTAAAAAATATGTTTTTAATGTTTTTTTGTGTGAAATGGATCCAGGGACTTAATTGGTTAATACATAACATGGAACCTGCATAGACTAGAACAGTTACTTTAATGACTTGTATTTATTTATACATTGCTGGATTGCGAGTCGCTAAATTTACTTCTGGACAATAATTAATTTGTAGTCTCTGAGTGAAGTTTAAGCATTATTATTATTGTTTAATTGTAACGCGCCAACATATTCCGTAGCGCTATACATACGTTAAATTACAGGCATTGACAAGTTCAAGATTCACACATTGCCATGAATGGAGGGCCCTGTCTTTGAGCTTGGAATCCTGTGCCCATAGCGCTTTCCCTAAAACACCTTGCTGGATTGAAACCTGCAAGTATAATCTAAGTATAAACTCCATGTTTTACTGGCGTCATGATGGCGGTCTCATTTACTATTGGCTGTCGCTAAGAAGTAAATTACGGGATTGCCCAAATATTGTCAGATCAAATGATCTCGCTCCCTGAAATCCTACTTACGAGTGCACGGTTTCCGTGTGGAGGCTGCGAGACGGCAGTTGCGAAAAATGTTCAGAAAAATGTGACCCGCAGCCAAAGATTCAATTTGGAGACAATTGCGAGCTGGCAAGTGAACGGGGCCCGTAACATTAATAAAAATTGCATTACTGGTACATAGATGTGTTTGTTTAATCCACATATTTCATACATTAATTTCTGCAACCACCTCTCAGTGCGGCTTTTATAAAAGATTTAGTATAACTGGAATTTTTTATTATAATACTGAAGAAGAAACAACTGAGTTCAGGTATTAAACACTAGCATGGTTTATTATCATGATCATGGGAAGGGTCCCGGGCAAGATTCAAGACACCTCCTGGAGTCTTCAACAAAGGTCAGTTTTACACAAGATCATTTACAGAGATTGCGCACTCGCACATAGATAGAAACAGCTCTTCGTGACTAACAAGCGCAATGCGATAATATAAATATTTATGATTTGAGAGGATTTATGGAGGAAGAGATAATGGGTAAGAAACCGAAAGTGTTTCAGGAATGTAACCACAGAACAGGATGTTTCAGCAGGGAGTGGACATTTCCTAAAACATACAATAAGGAACTTACATTACAAAAACTAATTCTTATGCATTAACCCTTTCTAGGCAAAGTCCTGATCAGTTCCCGTAGATTAACACACTTCTCTGGGGTTATACGGGTTGGAATGGATATTACCTCCTCACACTGAACATTTCTGTACCTTGCAGTGTCTGGAGCCTGCAGATAAGTAGGGGCCTCACATAAATCCATGTAAATAGTTTTAGTGTCTGTAGTCAGGGGGGCGGTCTGACATCCAAACTCGTAAACCATTTTTGCGCACATTGCATGTGCGTTAGTGAACATGATTAGTTAGTCAAACCGTGTTTAGACGGAGCCAATGGTAAAAGGGATCGTCATCATTACGTCACTGAAAAATGGAGGTTACATTTCAATCCCTTACAGGTTTGAATTACGAGTTACGATCGGCCCTGAATTCCAGAAATAATATAATATTAATAAATCCGTAAATATAATATTCTGATCCATGCAAGTTACATTATATGTATTAACACTTTTATTGCGGGATCAATATAACACGGAAAATACACAGATAAAAAATGTATTGATATTGCAGATTTGCGAGATTGAGAATGTTGTGCTGATCATTTTAATACCCAACATCACTTTTCCTTTAATTTAAAATACAGCAGTGTGTTGATATTTGCATTTACAGTGCTACGGATTGGAAATAAACCTCCTTGCGGGTCCTCTCTAGTACCTGTAGGCTTTTTGGCTCCATTTGTGGCTTACGGGTTTGAACGCCAGTTGATTCATAGCAATTTAGCCATTTGCAAACGTAACATTTACCGTCTTGACAGAGCAAAGACTTTGTGGCAATGGATTTCCGATTTCGACAGCCCGTAGGGTTTTTCCGCCTGTAACCCGCAGATCATTTGTTGGTAGCTGTACAAGGCCAATTTAATAGCTGTAAGTCTAGCCGCCTCCGTTACGGGTTACGGGTTTTCACGTTGGGGGAATTTAATAGGGCAGCTGGTCTATGGAGGCGCTATCTAGATATAAGAGATCCTTTGTGGAGCCGACACAATGTTTCAAATGGGACAGTATCATTGCAGGCCTCCCGTAGAAAGACGTAAACATCCAGCATTTTAACAGACACATATTATGCCACAGCTCTAAGTAATTATGTTCAGTTGATCTTCAGATCTATTAATAGTGTCTTCTTTTTTTCTTTTTCTTTTACTTTTTTTTTTTCGTTTTTCTTTAACAAACATCAAAAACATAACAAAACAAAACAATCATACATTCCAGAGGTATCAGTAATTCAACAGTTTAGCAATTGCATATGTATAGATACACTGTTAAAATCTCCTCCCTCCCATCTCTTCGAATACCAATTTTTATGTAATATATTGTACTCCTGATGGGAAGGCAGTTCCCTAATAGCAAGTTCACTTAACTTGATACCTCCACCAAGCATACAAAGGAACCGGCACTACTCTCAATATAGTTAATATAATTAATAGTTTAGCACAGAAATCATGTGCTTCTGGGGAGACTCGGGTGAAGAAGGAAAATAGAAAACAGTAAAACAAAATCTCTTTCCCTTCTATCTATACCTCTTTGCAGTTTAACAATCCAATATTTTGGCGGAACTTCCGGAATTGTTCTAAGGATATAAGTGATTTTAGGGATCAATATCATTTTACTAATTGCGATTCTAGCTGACCATGAAAATTTTACATCTTTCCACTCTAAGAGGATTTTCTGAATCTGTTTCCATATCTTTTCTAGATTAGATTTCAAAATCTTATTAACCTTGAATGATAGGTCTATACCCAGATGACTTATTTTATTAGAGTTCCATTTAAAATTAAATGAGCTTTTTAAACTTGTAATTTCTTCAAAGGAGAGATCCCTCCATATAATATCTGATTTCTCATGGTTGACCTTATAATAAGAGAGTCTTCCAAATTCTTTAAAGATGATATCAAGAGCTCCCAAAGACTGGATAGGGTTCTTCAAAATAACTATCAGATCATCTGCATATATAGCAATTTTATACTCTTTAAGACCGACTTTTACTCCCTCAATATCCTTTGCTTCCCTTATTTTCAATAGAAGAGGCTCCACATAAAGATTAAATAATATGGGAGACAAGGGACAGCCCTGCCTAGTTCCATTTTTTATGGGGAAAAAAAGATGTTTCATAATTAGGCCCACTAATCTTAGCTGTAGGGTTAATATAAAGAGCCATAATTGCTTTAGAAGCAAATTCCTCTAGTCCATAACATTCCAAGGCAATCTTAAGGAAGTCCCAGCTGACTCTGTCGAAGGCTTTCTCTGCATCTATCGACAGAGCCAAACTGGGGCCCCCATCATTCCTCCCTATAGAGAGAATATCTATCAATGTTCTTATATTATCCCCTCCTTGTCGGGACTTAACAAATCCTGTCTGCTCTGGATTAATCAACTGCAGAATTAAAGGGATCAAACGATTAGTTAACACCTTAGAATATATTTTTAAATCATAATTAATAAGAGAGATAGGTCTATAGCTCTTCCTATCTTCCGGGTCTTTTCCTTTTTTTAGTTTATTTATAATTTTTGCTTCAGTTAACTCCTCTCTAATAATGCCGCTGTTCTTAATCTCATTAAACATACTGGCCAATAAAGGGGCCAGCTGGTCTTTAAACGTTGTATAGAATAGTTTATCTAGGCCATCAATACCAGGGGCCTTATTGTTTTTTGTTTCAATAATAACCTTTATTATCTCTTTCTCCGTTATTGGTTCATTTAGATATAATAATTCTTCCTCTGATATCTTAGGGAATTTAATATCCTTCAAAAAGTTTTTTATCTCACTCAAACTAGGTTTCTGAAAATCTTTCTGCTTCTCAATATTATATAATTCTGAGTAGTATTGGAAAAATATGTTGCCAATTTTTTCTGGATGGTTATATAGCTGATTATCTTCTCCCCTGAGTCCCTGGATATGGTTTTGAATTTTTTGATTCTTAACTTTATTGGCCAGATATTTCCCCATTTTTCCTCCCATGAGGTAATTGTTTTGTTGTGCTTTCCAAACCATTCTATCTTGAATTAACTGAAAGATCTTTTTAATTTGTAAGTTGATATCTTAATTTTTTTCCATCTTTTGCATAGATGGAAGATTTTTATTGCTATTCTGTAATATATCTAACTGAATATAAAGATTTCTTAGGGTTGTTCCCCTAGCTCTCTTCATTTGCGCTTCTTTTTCTATTAGAATGCCTCTAACAAATGCTTTTAATGTACACCATATGAGTGAAGGAGATGATACTGAATCTATATTTAAGTGCATAAATTCTCTAATAGCTGTTCTTATTTCTTCTATATATATCTTATCTTTTAAAATCAGAGGTTCTATTCTCCACTTTCTTATTTTACCATAGGTTTCAACCCCTTTTAGTTCCAACATCAGTGGAAAGTGATCTGATAGTGCAGTAGATAAGATAGTTATTTTTTTTGTATCGTATACCACTGAAGGATCCCCCAAGAAATAATCTATTTTAGAGTATACATTATATTTCTTTGAGTGATATGTAAACTCTATCTTTTCTGGATTAAATGTTCTCCAAATATCAAAGAGGTCAAGCTCTATCATTAGTTTTTTAATTCTTAATCTTAAATAACTCAAAGTATTATTATTTTTCTTATATTTGGATTTTGATCTATCCTGAACTGGATCCATAGCTAAATTTAAGTCTCCACATATAATAACTTTTCCTTTTTTATATTTATGAACTAACTTCAATATTTTTATAAGAAATCTCTCTTGATTCTTATTTGGGGCATATATATTTACAATTGTGTAGATGCTTTTATTTATTTCTCCTACCCACAATATATATCTTCCCTCTATATCAATCTTTTTAAACTCTTCCTCCACCACTAAGTTAGCTTTAAATAATATTGAGACTCCCCTCGTTTTACTAGTATAATTAGCATCTACTCTCTTCAAAAAAGATTTATTATTTAATAGATGGTTATGCTTCATTTTCAGATGTGTTTCTTGTAGGCAGATTATTTCTGCACCTGATTTATTATATTCTGAAAATGCAATTTTTCTTTTAATGGGCATATTCAATCCATTGGTGTTATGTGATATTATCCTTAATGACATAGTTTCTTTATTGACTTAATTCCTCTTAACCTATGTTTCCCCTTCCTATCCTCACTATTTAAATTTGTGCTTCTCTGTTCCTCTAAACATATATGCTGACTACAAACATACCGAATATGACCCATCCTATCTCTCATGTTGGGTCGAATTCCTACGGGCTAATTAGCCAGTGTTTAGAAGTGGTAGGTGAACCTTTCTAATGGAGGCAGCTACCTCCCAGTCTCTCAAAAACCTATAAGCATCTATCTATGCAGGATTATTAAAGCATTTCTGACAAAATCTTTACCTCAGAATTTGAGGAAACAAACATAAAAAAAAAAAAAAAAAATGAAACACAAACCCAAAAACGAAAAAGTGAAATGTATTAACAAGCCCTTCACATCCTATACACATACATACTTATATATATACATACATATATATATACACATATATATATACATACATATACACATATATACATAAACGGCCTCTATTGCCCAATTCCAACTCTGTGTAAATTTCTTATAGTCAGGTGTCAACACTTCATTTGTTGAGATTTCTTAAGTCATCCTTATAACTACATTTTTATCATTAAATATGACAGTGCCAAATCCTATCTATAAACATATCTGTGAAACTTTTAACCTCTTAATTAAAGTGACCGGTGCTAACATTGTATCTAAGACCTTATATTATCCTCTATGTATATTTCCCTTCTTTAATGGAAGGCTATTTCTCTACCACCAATAAGAAAAAAAAAAAAAAAAAGGACAAATCCAATATATGCACATTTCCATCCCCTCTTTCACCCCTTCCTCAGTCTTCTCCCCCCCAACCAACCTATCCCCTTTCCGTCCTCCATATGTCACTACTTAATGTCCTATGGATTCTAACCCCCCTTCCTTTAAGGCTATATGTGAAATTTTATGACCCCTACCTATTTTAAAGGCAGGAGATTTATTAAGACCTTTAGAGGTTAATTAATCTAAAAGTGCAAAAATGTTACCATTATTATAAATTTACCTAAGCTCTCATCCAAGAGATCTACTTCTCTTCCCTCCTTACATTTTTATAACACATAGGAGGGACGGAGGGGACGGATGTAGGGGGAGAGAACACCATATAAAGGAAAGATGAAAAGGAGTGATCTAAATAAAAAAAAATAAAAAAAAAAACATTTTAAAATCCAATTATCAGAAGCTGCAATTATCCTCTGTCGTGAGGATCTGATGTCACTCTTCTAGATAGATCTTCAAATTCCTCAGGCAATCTATTCCCTCTTTGACTGAGTGAATTAATAGTGTCTTCTGATCCAGGGAAAAGCTTGATTTGCATCAGTAGATGGAGGTAAGGCAGTGAGGGAGCTAGTGAAAAGGGATCTATTGCAGGTGGCTCCGCAGTGGGGAAGAAGGTGGCACTGAGTGAATTGGCACCTGGGTGCCTGGCGCAAAAATAAACATATTTAGACCCCCCAAAGTGCTATTTCACTGAGTGCCACCTTCTTCCCCGCTGCAGAGTCACTAGCAATAGATCCCTTTCAAAAGCAGGTCCCCACCCCAAGACCCATCTCAAAGATGCTCTCTACACCATAGCCCCTTTCCAAAGAACATACCAAAGGAGCCCCCCACCCTTTATCTCTTTTCCGGTGACTCCTTTAGAGCTAACAGTTGCTCATGTGATCTTGCATGGCGTTTGCGGGCACACAGCCAACTATAATGAGGGACAGCACAGGGCCTACCAGAAGAAGGCCCCAGTGCATTGCAACACCTGCACCAACAGTAGTTCCACCTGCAATGAGGCCATACCCAGAGAACGATAGTAGCCTTTCTGTCAGGGGTTGGGTTGCAAATGTTATCAAATCAAATCATTTCTGTCTTAGTTATACCTGCAGGAGCCATCAGGTCATGGCATTTGGTTTTGGTATCCACTTGGGTACTTATACCCTGCAGATTTCTTGTACATTGTTATGGTCATGTTTAATCTATTTTCATTTCTTTTTTAGTTTGGGGAAGTTACTGCAGAGACAGATTCTTCATTTAAGGACTGTCATTTCTTTGTTGGTTTTTCACATACTTTTAGACAGTGGGACATGTATGTATGATGCTATTTAGGACCAGGCACATAATAACCCCCTGCTTTAATAATCTCATTGTCACTGGCTTGAGACCCCCCATGAGATATTTTCCTTCACTCCATCTGTTTCTTAAAAACACAAAGGGATAACACTTTCCATATAACATATTCCTTTATTATCAGTGAGAGACCCTTGGGTGCACAATAGACACATGTGTCCAATGTCTCAAGATATTTCTATTATACGCCCTTCATACCAGGATAGTAGAATCTTAAAGGATTATGCAACTAATGTGTATTATGGCTTAACCAAAAATTACATGATTTAGCTAATTACACAACAGTTGAAGCTGTTATTTTTGTCCTTTTGTGTGTTTGTTACATTTAGTGACTGCCTATAGTGATTTCTGAACTCATGGTCACTCCTTTTGTGTTAAACTAATATCTACAACCTAGGAAGTGCAAATCATTAATTGGTTGTTTCTTTCTATAAATGTGAGTAATGTGCATATATATGCACATATAAAGGTCAGCATTCTTTATTCCTATGATTATTACCATTGCTAAAGCCCAATACACGGGCGAAACACGTCTGGTGGATACAGGTAGATACATTGGTGTCTTCTTTTATTTTGTTGTTTTATTATATATTTTATGTTATGATACTAACAGCTAGCTGCTTTTTTTTTTAATACTCTGTTTTTATGTATTGATTTTATCTTTTGCATTTTGATGGTCTTACCAATATTTTTTTGTAATAATCTGATCTTGAATAGAACATCTAACTCACAAATAGATGTTTGGCCACCTACTCTGATTCTTCACACATTGGGGTTGAGTACCCCTAAGTGAATCATAACTCATAAGGTAGACCACTACCATCTAGTAGAGTTTTTTGGAAATCAGATATAGAGTGATTTTCCCTCTTCTCTAACTGGATTATACCCCATTCATCTACCAATGAGGATCTGTTTGGTGAAAACGTGGATGTGAAAGATCTGAGTATAATCCTGTATACATATACAATACCTCTTATATAGAGGTTGCTACATGTGAGTGTCCATTTCTTATCTTTGTGTGTTTTATAATAAAATAATACGGAATTACACTAGGAAGTGGTGTCCGCTCTTCCCTTGTTCTTTCCATTCTTTATATAAGAAATTTGTATTTCACTTGAAAGGCACTAGCTGTAAACCTCTCTCTCTCTCTCTCAGTCATTCTCCATACTCTCTTAGGCCTCCTTTCCATGATTCCTGTAAGGACTGAACCAAGGAGGACCTCAATTGTACTTTTTTATTTTGTAAACGTGCACAAAGGAGAAGTCTCTATTTGCATTATTTTTTGTGCAGTAAAGTAAGACATTGTTTTACATAGCATTTTTTTGTTGTAAATCACCTAAACTGCCCTTCAACGTTTGAATTTGTTAAACTTGTATTTCCCCAGTTCTTATCCCCTGTACAGAGCTAAGGAATATGTTGGCTCGATACAAATGAAAGATAATAATAATAATAATAATAATAATAATAACTGCTTGTTAAGGCAGCAAAGCTTGTTTAGCAAGTCAAGCCCATATTTACATTTTTTTACAATTTATATAAAGACAGATTTATTTATTTTTTGCAAATGGCTGCCTGTAGTAAGGTCTGATAGGAAGTTAAAGCTGAGAAAGGAACAATGCAACTAATTTACCATTATCATATCAAGAACTCAACTTGTTAAAAATGTTTTTCATTTCTTTTTTAATGAGACAAGGCAGCAAAAAGTCATTTATTTGTACATCCTGCTGCAAGGAAGCATTCAACCTTTAAAAAGCGCAAGCTTAAGGATGGAAGCGCATTCAATCAATATGTTTTTAAGGTCTTGTTTATTGTTTCAATGCACTATTTTGTTATATTAGTCAACTACACATCTTTCTTGAGTATTTTATTCTAAAAGTAGTGATTATTCTATTCATTATAATACAACTAGCGACTTGCCCGTCAAAAAATGACAGCAATGTGATGTATATGTTTGTGAAGTTGTTTAGTTATTTAAATATATTTTTGACCCTTGTAAGTATTGTGATATGAACATGTATTTTTGTAAAACGTTGATGTAATGGTTTTTTAAAATGAAATTTGTATCTGAAGAATTGTTCACTTTAATATACATAGAATCCAGAGAAAAGTAAAAAGTAAAAAGACTTTTTTAAACGTGCCGAATTTTAAAATATATGTAAGCAATAACCTTGAAAGTATATATTGTTAAAATTGAACTTTATTTTTTATGTAACTTTGTAATTTTTGCAAAACATTTGTCTAATTTTGAACATTATAAACAGGAACATAGTAAATACATTTTGTAACATAATTTTGAATTAAAAGTATTAACATTTGAATGTAAAAACAGTTTAACTTTAAATTAATCAGTATTAACATGCAATTTATATCAGAATAATTGTTAAGTTTAATATACATTGAATGTAGAGGAAGGCATACATTAAAAACTCTCCTTAAACCGTACGTAATTAAAGTAATTAATTACTGAGCACTTAAACTGGCGATAAACATTAATGTAGGTAGTAATCTTAAGATAACATAGAATATTTACATTGTGACTTAAAAGGTGCTTGAGCTCTTAACATGAACTTTGTAATATGTTGAATGAAATAACTTGAAAATATTGTTTTTAAACTTGTAACATTAGAAACATTAACATAGTGACTTAACATTTTAACATAATTTTTCATAGAAATGCAAGGCAAGTATTTTGTGAGGCGAATTATCCATAAACATGACTTCCATTAATTATGACTGAATTAAACAACCAATTGTTTTGTATTTTTGAATGTTTTTCCAAAATGTTTGCATGGCTTTAATTTCCTGCAAAGTTATAGTACTTCATAGTAGACAATGTTTTTAGTAAAAATACGTCCATCTTCTAATAAATCACCTTGACTTTCATTGTTTTCAATGTAAACTTTAATAGCCTGTGGATTTTTGCAGCGTGACAACGCAACGTACAATTGACCATGTGCAAAAACTGGTTCTTCCAAGTAAATACCCACAGATTTGAAAGTTTGACCTTGTGATTTATTAATGGTCATGGCAAATGCCATAATAATGGGAAATTGTCTTCTTTGAAGTATAAAAGGGAGACTACTTTCACTTGGTGCTAAATCTATTCTTGGTATGAAAACTCTCTCTCCTTTATGGGTCCCAGTTAAAATTTCAGCATCTATAAAATGGTCCTTTAATTGTTGAACAATTAATCTTGTGCCATTGCATAGGCCTTTTTTGGGGTTCATATTTCGCAGTAACATGATAATTGCACCTTTCTTTAGCTGCAAAATATGTGGTGGCATTCCAGAAGGAGTTAAAGAGTTAATGAATTCAGTTGAAAAGTTTGCCTGACTTTCATTGTCATCAGCAAGTACAGAATCAGCACTGTGATAATTTCTTTGTGGTGCATTAATTTTTTTTAAGATTTCATTATTGAGTATTAATGCATCTTTATTTTTACACGTCAGTATAACTTGGTTGGCAAGCTCGGAATATTCTTCGTTATTTATGCTCCCTTCAAATATAGCCGATATAATATTTTGTTGACAAATCATATGAGGTGGGATCTCTACAGTGTCGTCAGGTAAATGTAGTATTTTTTCTGTTCTGCCTTCTCCAATTTTAATAAGCCAATTATTGAAATCAGTTTGGCCTTCTGATCTCATATTTTGTTGCAGTTGAAGATGGGTAAAATGTTTCCATACTGTACTTGACTTTATACATGTTTCAATAATGTCTGTTCGATTTCCATGTACAACGACAGGTAATGTTTGTCTAAAATCGCCACCCAACAACATTACCTTTCCACCAAATGGAAAAATATTATCCATGACTTCACGAAGCAAACGGTCAATACATTGGAGCGCATAGCATGACATCATTGTGGCCTCATCTATTATAATTAATTTACATTTCTTCAATTTCTTTGCTTGTAAGGATGTCATGCGAATATCTGACACAGAATTTTCCAAAATAGGCACTGGCAGTTTAAATCCACTATGAACAGTTCTTCCACCTTCTAATAAAAGTGCAGCAATTCCAGTAGTGGCAAACGCCATTGCTATTTTTCCTTGTGCTCGTACTGAACTCATTAATAAATTGTACAAATATGTTTTCCCTGATCCGCCAGGTCCATCAAGATAGAAATAACGCTCTGTCACCATGTCATCATCTATAGCATTTTTAATGGCATGAAATGCTTGCAATTGTAGTGTATTTAAAGTTGCAAGTCTTTCTTCTGTTCTTTCTGCTTGTAGTTGAATGTCATAGTCTTCAAAGTTAATGTCATCTATTAGACCTGGATCAGGCAAATTAAAACTTGCACAACTTAATCCATGAGTTAAAAAGACTTCTTGAATTTCCATTAACGCTTTTAAGTGTGCAATGGGTTCATTGTATCGTCGCATAAAGTCTTCAGCCATATTACTTTTAAAAGTCTCCCACAAAGCTAATGCATTTGGAGCATTTGAGAAGATACAAATAAAAGCAAATTGTTCTCTCATCTGTCGTGGCATTTGACATTGTGCTGCTTCTTCTAAACATCTTTCCCACTCTGTATCATCAGCGAGTAAGTTTCTATGTCTTGCAGCTAAATGGAAGGATTCATATACAATGTCATTAACAGTTCTTAATTGTTCAAAACTTTGTGCTCCTGGAACATTTAAAAGTAATATCCGTAAGCAAAATCGTTCAACATCTCTTGGACTGACTGTGTAAATTCGTGGAATTATTTTATTGCCTCTGGTTTTTCTTGCTCTCCATAATCCATTCACAAAAACATAGTGATATGGAATTTCAATATATAAGTATTATGTTGCTTGAGCATCAGTGGAATTTAATGCAAACCATGCAGTTAGTGTAGTGTGACGATCTTCACTTTGGGCCAATGCATTCATTTCATTTCCAGCATGGAAATAGACTAAATGTCGTTGTGGCAAATGTACTGCTAACCTATATACTGCATGTGATCTATCATGCATTTCAAATTTTAAAAGCCGCCACATAGCTTCTGGCGCACTGACATAGCGAGCATCTACATGAGATGCAAGTTCATCATGTACTAACTCACTACTTTCAGGGTTGTCTGCACTTTTGACGACTACAGTAGCTGCATCGTAACCTTTCTAAATATATTTGTAAACATATTTAATGGATTTGATAGAAGTGCAGGCTTCTACGTTGATGTGGGCGTTGTACTTCATGAGTAAATGTGGATTGTAGGGTACTACATATCTATTGTCCACTTTTTTTCCTCGAATAATGGCACTATCTCCTTCTCTTCTTTTATAAAGTGGATATCCATCACAATTTGCATATGTTTTGTCTCTATAATCTTTTGGAAAATCTTTTGAACATTGATTATTTTCCATACATGGTGATTGTGGATTAAGGTCTCCACAGGGTCCATGAATCATGCGATGAGTAACAATCTCATATAGTCTACCATATAGTTCTGGATCTGGTAGTTCAGCAACTATGACTGCATCCACTTTGTCCGAAGTATCTAATTTATCTTTCTCTTGAAGTATTATGAGAAGATGTGCATGTGGAAGGCCTCTTTTTTGAAATTCAATGGTATATACATAAGCAAGACATTTGCCAAATAACTGATTTATAGTGAAGTCACGTATTAATTCATTTAATTTTATCTTAAAAACTCTGGCTACTAAATCTGGTCGATCTGAAGCACTTTGTCCAAGAAGTAGATTTTGATTAATTTCTGGCCATTGTGGATTACATGTAAATGTAACAAATAAATCTGGTTTTCCAAATTTTGTCACAATAGCCATAGCATCATTGTATCTTTCTCTCATATTTCGAGGAGATCCTTGAAAGGAAGATGGTAAAATGATGGCTTTGCCAGCTGTCATGTCTCTGCTTGTAGCCACGTCAGCAACATAGTCCATAAGTTCACAATATTGTTCTACACGTAGTTTATCTTGTTGATATTTTATAAAGTTTAAATTATTTGCCTCAACTTGCAAATATGAATCAATAATCCATTGTTGTGTTAGTTTCCCACCACATAAAATTGGATTAAATTAATCTCTAATGGCAATTTGAGCAACTTTAAATTCAAGCATAGAAACATTATTTTGGATTCTGGCTTTAGCATTTGGGTAACTGGGAAGGGTTAATTTTGGTTGCCAACCTGCTTCTCCGTGTGGGAAAAAGATGGGATATGTCATTGGATCTAAATTTGGACTTAAGATATTAATATTAATAAATGGTTGGTCCTCATTTCTGGGATATACTCTAATGTCTCTTTGAAATGGTGGTTCTCCTTCATCATTCTGATAGACCATTGCAACCTCATTTGATGTTGGCAAGTTATAACGACGTTTATCAGTATGTCTGTCTCTTTTAAGCACCATATTAACCTTTGGCATGGGTAATTGATGTCTTTGTGCATGAAGTAGTTGTTCATTTTCTACTTCTGCTAATTTTTTGTAAGCTTTACTGTAGGGATTGTTGTCCATAATGTTATTTAGCTCTATAAAAACACTGGGTAAGCATTTTTTATTTTCTTCCATCTGCATACGTTGGTCAACAGCTTCCATTGTATCTAGGACATATAGTTGAGCGAATTTTCTTTGCTCTCCTTCTTCTGGATGTAAATGTGAAGTCCGATGATAAATTTGTCCTTGGACTTTAAAACAGTAAGGACCATGTCCTGGTACATTAGCAGCCAATGTTGCCCCCATAGATGCAAATGATATGGCACTATTGTAGGATCTTATGTTTGTCTTAAAATTTTTGTAATTTTGAAAAGTAGGTTCAGTCATAATATTTTGTAAATAGGTTGGAAATTGTTTCCTTTCTGGAAGTTTGAACTTTCCTTTTTGACAACAACTAATAAATTGTCCATCTCGGGGTCTCTCCTGTTTAAAATAATAAGCCTCACAAAATTGACATTGAGTAGTCATGTCCCCACAACTATGAACCTCTACTGCTAAAGACTTCAGTAAAGGACAATTTGCAAAGCATATTGGATGTTGTCTTTCATATTCATCAGATGAAAAGTCATGAAATGTTTCAACAACAGGTTCTAAATGTTTAGTTTTTTTTCGTGGATTTTCTTGGTATATGTTGGACTTGTTCGGTTGAAATGTCCTGTAAGTTTTTATTAAGAGTTTGTAAATGCTTTGTTTTTGTTGTTGCTTTTTTTGGTCTGTCTTGACTGGTATCTTGTAAAATGTCATCTGATGTATTAGGAACAGTTTGTAAATGCTTTATTATCTTTTTATTTTTTTTGGTTGTATCTTTCATTTTTGCAGCTGATATTCTTTTATTTGCAAGTCTTTTGCGTTCTTTTTCTCGTCGAATTTCTTTCTCCTCCGGTGTCTGCTGGGCGGCCCATCTCTCTTGTCTTTCTCTAGTTTGACGTCTTTTCTTCTCTTCTTTGGTCTCGTTATCAGCCATATTAATCTGTAAAGGAAAAAAAAGTAAATGTAATTGTGTATATTTAAAATTGTAATTCCTGTTAAAGATTCTTGTGCACAATCGGTGAACTAAAAGGCAAATCATTAAGGTATCATTTATATTTAGAATGTATCATTTATATTTAGTTAAATTTATAATTCCTGTCCTCACTGGCTAAGAATTTGGCCAATGGAATAGTGCTGTAAATAAGCATGTAACATATTTTTTTAAAATAATGGTTTTATTTATTAAAAACGTTGTTTGTGGATAGATATTTTCCACTGCAAAACTTCTTTGCTAAAAAAAAAAGTGATGTGGTTATTGAGCTATGTATTGCATAGTAGCAATTTAAATAAAATAAGGGAGATATTAAATTAATTATTTTATTTGTCTGTTGACACAGATGCAACTGAAAGCATTTTCTTTAGTTTTATACTTTAGTACTTATTATACTTTACCTTGGTTGAAGTGTGATTTAAATCCGAATGTTTGTTGGTCCTCGGTTGAAAATCGGTGTCCAATGGTGTGGTCCTCTGTTGGAAGTCCTCGTCCGATGGTGTGGTCCTGTGGCGATAGCCCTCGTCCGATGTTGTGGTCCTGTGGCGATATCCCTCGTCCGATGTTGTGGTCCGTTGGTGAAAGTCCTCGTCCGATGGTCTGGTCCTGTGTTGAAATTCCTCGTCTGCTGGTCTGGTCCTGTGTTGAAATTCCTCGTCTGCTGGTCTGGTCCGAGTCCTCGTCCGATGGTCCGGTCCTGTGGAAAAAGTCCTCGTCCGATTGTCTTCACGCAGTATCTTTTGTAATATAAAATAGAAAATGTTGTTTGAGTGAAATGTATTTTAAATAATTGAAAAATGTATTAATTTGACTGTATTGTATCAGTTATGGTTATTTTTTTCTATCTTTTTTTTTTTTTACTTTCTGTACAATCCCACAACTTTTGTTATTGTTATTGAAGGTTCTTAGTAAGGCTTGTGGGTTGTGATATATTAAATAAGAATATAAATTTATTTTGCTATGTGTTTATGTTATTTTTTGTACAATCCAGTTTTGTGCACACCACTTGTGGTATACTTATTTAACCTTTATTGGGATGCTTATAGTTAGTGAACCATGAAATAATATAATTAATGTAGTTTGCTATGTGTTTGTTTTAGTTTTTGACAATCCTGTTTGGTGCGCACCACTTGTGCAAAAGTTATTTATTCTTGATTGTACTGGTTATAGGTTGTTAAACATTAAAGAAGAATGTTAATTTAGTTTCCTATGAGTTTGTGTGTTTTTTTGTACAATGCTATTAGGTGCGCAACACTTTTGTTATTCTTATTTTTGCTTCTTTGTAAGGCTTATAGGTTGTTAAACATTGAATAAGAAATTCAGTTTTGTGTGTAGCAGTTTGTGTCTCATTCAATTGCGATTTGGCTAATTGAATCGTGCCCTAAATAAGCACATAGCATATTTTTTTTAATAAGTTTTTAGTCATTGAAAAACTTTATTTTGGATATATTTTTAGTAACTAAAAACTTATTTTAAAAAAAGAGTTATGTTGTTATTTAGAGCCCTATTCAATTGGGCAAATTGCAATTGAATGAGGGCCTTTGTGTGTACCATATGTTGCACAGTTTGCCCCTCATTCAATTGCATTTTTTACAATGTAATAGTACTCTAAGGCCATCATTGAATTGCAATGTTGAAAATTGAATAGGTTTCTAAATAAGCACATCACATATATTTGTTAAAATAGAATAAGGGCCTCATTCAATTGCAAAATTGGCCAATTGAATAGGGCTCTATATAAGCACATAGCATATTTTTTTACAGAAGTTTTTAGGTGGTAAAGACATTGCTTTTGGATAGAAGTTCACTAACTAAAAACTTCTGTAAAAATAATATGCTATGTGCTTATATAGAGCCATATTCAATTGGCCAAATCACAATTAAATGAGGCCCTAAGGGCCTAAAAGTGCTTATTTATAGCCATATTGAATTGCCCTAAATAGCAATTGAATGAGGGCCTTTGGTTACTGCATTTGTTATATTGTGAGCTCCTCATTCAATTGTGTTTTGGCCAATGGAATAGAGCTCAATATCAGCACAGAGCATATTTTGTAACGTAATTTTGTATTTAGTGAACTTGTATCCAAAAGCAACGTGTTCACAAAAGAAAAAGTTCCTTTAAAAAATATGCTCTGTGCTTATATAGAGCCCTATTGAAATGGGCAAATCACATTTGAGTGAGGCCCTTGGCCATTAAAGATATATAGGTCCTCATTGAATTGCAATTTTGCCAATTGAAGAGGGCTCTATATAATCACATAACATATTTATTGAGCAAAGTTTTTAGTTATTGAAAACCTTGATTGTGGTTAGAAGTTCAGTAACTAAAAAGTTCTGTATAAAAAATATGTTATGTGCTTATATAGAGCCCTATTCAATTGAGGAAGTCGCAATTGAATGAGGCTCATGGTTCTTTCTTGTTTATACTTTACCTTGCTTGAAGTTTGGAATGACAGACGGTCCCCTCCTGCCAATCTTAATCCGCCGGTCTTCTTGTAGTGTCTTTTTGAAAAAGAAAGTGAAATAGTTATTTGTATAGTTATTTGTATATTTATAATTTTTCATGTAGCAAAGCATGGCCTTTTGAACATGTAATGTCTTGTTGTATCTTACCTCTTCTTCTTTGTTGGTGTTCTTTAAAAGGGATTGTGCTTCACAGTGCACGGTGCAAATTGTTGAGAGACGCTATTGATGCAGAGTCTGTTTGAATATTCAAAGAAATAAAAAGATTCAGCTTTATATGATCTATTGAATTGCAGTAAATGAATGTCATTGAAATATAGTAGTGTAATTTTTTTTAATTAACCTTATTTTTTGTTGGTGGCTACACACATATGTCACATACATGAAGCACATTCCATAGTTTAATGTAATTATTTTGTGTACGTGTGACATATCAGTATACATGACTCATATTTAAATGGTTAAATTAACCTTATATTTTTTTTTTCCAACACACATAAATGTCTGTGTGTGAGATGTAACTATAGATGATATACATATATGTGCGTGTGACATATCAGTATACATGACATATAATGTCATTTAAATGTAGTTGTTTACTGATTTTGTTGTAAGCTAATTTAGTTGCAGTGGCAATACACATAAATGTGCGTATCACATGTCACTATACATTATACACATATATGTGCGTGTCACATGTCACTATACATTATAGACATATATGTGCGTGTCAGATGTCACTATACATTATAGACATATATGTGCGTGTCAGATGTCACTATACATTATAGACATATATGTGTGTGTCACATGTCACTATACATAAACCTCTGTTTAATATTGAATTATGTTTTTTTGTTGTTTTGTTAAAAGAACCATATTTTTTTTTTGAGCCTATACACATAAATGTGCCATACATGTCACTACATAAATGCTAATATTTTTTTTTTTTTTTTTGACCTGTCCTGATAATAAAATGTAATATATTATAGCTTACCTCTCAGTTGTAATTTGCACAATGTAAAGTATTAAGGGCCCTATTAAATTCCAGCCTCGTAAATAAGAGGCTTCTACTTAAGCCCTACGTACTGCAAAGTTTCTCTAACTTACAATGCTATTAAATTAGCCCTGCTGCGAGCAACGTGTGAGCTACGCAGCAGGGCCGTACGTATCTACACTGCGTAAATGTACATGAGGAGTGACAGCCTGCGAGATGATATCGCAGGCTCCCACTCCTCATCAAGTGCTGCGGGGGTCCTAAAAGGGACCTCCGCGGCAGTCCCCCACATAAGCATTGCCGTGGGGGGTACTCCAAACCCCCCCCAGGCACCTAAAATGAACCCCCCCTCAATGCGGGGGTCCCTGTCGGGACCCCCGAAGTGTCCTCACATGAACACCTTGCTGCAGGGGTCCATAGGAACCCCCGCAGCCCCCACACATTAACCCCTTGCAGCGGGGGTCCCCGATCGGCACTGATCAGGCCCCCGCTGCATTTAAAACTTTTAAATTCCCCGCCGCGGCTCCTTAAAGGGGCCGCGGCACACTATTAGCCAATCCCGGCCGCGGCACTTAAAATTAACCCCCCTCTATGCTGGGGGTCCCCATCGGGACCCCCGAAGTGTCCCCACATAAACCCATTGCAGGGGGGGTCCCCGATCTGCATAGATCAGGCCCCCCGCTGCATTTAAAACTTTTAAATTCCCCGCCGCGGCTCCTTAAAGGGACCGCGGCACACTATTAGCCAATCCCGGCCGCGGCACTTAAAATTAACCCCCCTCTATGCTGGGGGTCCCCATCGGGACCCCCGAAGTGTCCCCATATAAACCCCCTGCAGCGGGGGGCCCCGATCGGCACCGATCGTGACCCTGCTGCAATTCAATTTTAAATTTCCCGCCTCGCGGGTCCTCAAAGGACCGTAAAGGTCCTGAAAGGACTCGCACTAAAAATAATAACCCCAGGCAACTATAATTACCCCATTAACTCATGATGGTCAATCCAGACCACCATAAGGCCTAAATTAACCCATTAACTCATGGTGGTCAATCCAGACCACCATAAGACCTAAATTAACCCATTAACTCATGATGGTCAATCCAGACCACCATAAGGCCTAAATTAACCCATTAACTCATGGTGGTCAATCCAGACCACCATAAGGCCTAAATTAACCCATTAACTCATGGTGGTCAATCCAGACCACCATAAGACCTAAATTAACCCATTAACTCATGATGGTCAATCCAGACCACCATAAGGCCTAAATTAACCCATTAACTCATGGTGGTCAATCCAGACCACCATAAGACCTAAATTAACCCATTAACTCATGATGGTCAATCCAGACCACCATAAGGCCTGAATTAACCCATTAACTCATGATGGTCAATCCAGACCACCATAAGACCTAAATTAACCCATTAACTCATGATGGTCAATCCAGACCACCATAAGACCTAAATTAACCCATTAACTCATGATGGTCAATACAGACCAGCATAAGGCCTAAATTAACCCATTAACTCATGATGGTCAATACAGACCAGCATAAGGCTCTATTTAACCCCATCAGTCCCATAAGGGTATATTATTACCATTATGGGCCTGTTACAACCCAACATTAACCACATAAGTGCCATGATGGTCCTCAAGGACCATCATGACACTAACTACAAACACTACACTATAACCCCCAATAAACCATTTAATCTAAACTAACCCCCCTCTACACTAATCTATTAACACTTACACTACCTACCTACACTACCTACCCCCTAATAAACCTCCCCAACACTCTAATTACAAAAAACAAAAAACCTACAGTACAAAAAACAAAAAAACCTACAGTACAGAAAACAAAAAAAAATTACACACCTGAAAAGGAAAGACAGATAAACACAATACAATAATACATATAATACATTACATACAATACATGACATTACATATAATATATTAAATATAATATATTAAATATAATATATTACATATAATACATTACATACATTACATACAATACATGACATTACATATAATATATTAAATATAATATATTAAATATAATATATTACATATAATACATTACATACATTACATACAATACATGACATTACATATAATATATTAAATATAATATATTAAATATAATATATTACATATAATACATTACATACATTACATACAATACATGACATTACATATAATATATTAAATATAATATATTAAATATAATATATTACATATAATACATTACATATAGTCCTAATCAAATACCCCCTATCTATCTAACATACAATCTATTTAATTTAAAATAAATCCTAACTATATCAAATACATCCCCCTATCTATCTAATATACAAAAAATCCTAACTACATACACAGACCCTTATTCTAAAATAAAATAAAATAATTACAGTCCTAACTACATACACAGACCCTAATTCTAAGCTAAAATCAATAAATTAAGACCACTTACCTTTAAGATGTTGCTTCAGATCACTAACCTATGGGTCAAACAAAAAAAAAATGAGTACAAAACATTAACATCAAATAAATAAACATTATATACATTCTACATATTCAACTCACCTTTACAGCATGTCCAGTCACTGTTAAGCTCTTCCGGCGCGGCCCTGTTAAAAAAAAAAAACACAATACATGAATACATGAATACAATATATAAACAATAAATAAAATACACAAATAAACATCTAAATATACATTTCACTTACCTCCCCGCGATGTCCCCGGCCTTCTCTCCTTCAGCCCCGGCTGGGCCGCGGAACCATCCGCGCTCTAAAAAAAAAAAAGAAAAAAAACTAACGGAGGTCTGCACTGGCAGACCTCCCCGACGCTACTGAACCTCCCGGAGTCGTTTCCGGGAGGAAATTGGCATTGGCGGCTTGTGATTGGCTGAAAAAGCTGTCAGCCAATCAAAAGTCGTCAATGTAGGAGCCAATCAGGATGCGCAGATGTCTTCTACCAATCACTCCGTGGGGGTGTATCCCATAGTGATTGGCTGAAGGCATCTGAGCGTTGTGATTGGTTCCCATAAAGATAGACAAGTGTTTTAGCCAATCAGGGTGGGATATTGGGGTGTATCCCATCCTGATTGGCTCACACATTGACGACTTTTGATTGGCTGAAATTGATAGACAGCTTTTTCAGCCAATCACAAGCCGCCAATGCCAATTTCCTCCCGGAAACGACTCCGGGAGGTTCAGTAGCGTCGGGGAGGTCTGCCAGTGCAGACCTCCGTTAGTTTTTTTTCTTTTTTTTTTTTAGAGAGCGAATGGTTCCGCGGCCCAGCCGGGGCTGAAGGAGAGAAGGCCGGGGACATCGCGGGGAGGTAAGTGAAATGTATATTTAGATGTTTATTTGTGTATTTTATTTATTGTTTATATATTGTATTCATGTATTCATGTATTGTGTTTTTTTTTTAACAGGGCCGCGCCGGAAGAGCTTAACAGTGACTGGACATGCTGTAAAGGTGAGTTGAATATGTAGAATGTATATAATGTTTATTTATTTGATGTTAATGTTTTGTACTAATTTTTTTTTTTGTTTGACCCATAGGTTAGTGATCTGAAGCAACATCTTAAAGGTAAGTGGTCTTAATTTATTGATTTTAGCTTAGAATTAGGGTCTGTGTATGTAGTTAGGACTGTAATTATTTTATTTTATTTTAGAATAAGGGTCTGTGTATGTAGTTAGGATTTTTTGTATATTAGATAGATAGGGGGATGTATTTGATATAGTTAGGATTTATTTTAAATTAAATAGATTGTATGTTAGATAGATAGGGGGTATTTGATTAGGACTATATGTAATGTATTATATGTAATATATTATATTTAATATATTATATTTAATATATTATATGTAATGTCATGTATTGTATGTAATGTATGTAATGTATTATATGTAATATATTATATTTAATATATTATATTTAATATATTATATGTAATGTCATGTATTGTATGTAATGTATGTAATGTATTATATGTAATATATTATATTTAATATATTATATTTAATATATTATATGTAATGTCATGTATTGTATGTAATGTATGTAATGTATTATATGTAATATATTATATTTAATATATTATATTTAATATATTATATGTAATGTCATGTATTGTATGTAATGTATGTAATGTATTATATGTAATATATTATATTTAATATATTATATTTAATATATTATATGTAATGTCATGTATTGTATGTAATGTATGTAATGTATTATATGTAATATATTATATTTAATATATTATATTTAATATATTATATGTAATGTCATGTATTGTATGTAATGTATGTAATGTATTATATGTATTATTGTATTGTGTTTATCTGTCTTTCCTTTTCAGGTGTGTAATTTTTTTTTGTTTTCTGTACTGTAGGTTTTTTTGTTTTTTGTACTGTAGGTTTTTTGTTTTTTGTAATTAGAGTGTTGGGGAGGTTTATTAGGGGGTAGGTAGTGTAGGTAGGTAGTGTAAGTGTTAATAGATTAGTGTAGAGGGGGGTTAGTTTAGATTAAATGGTTTATTGGGGGTTATAGTGTAGTGTTTGTAGTTAGTGTCATGATGGTCCTTGAGGACCATCATGGCACTTATGTGGTTAATGTTGGGTTGTAACAGGCCCATAATGGTAATAATATACCCTTATGGGACTGATGGGGTTAAATAGAGCCTTATGCTGGTCTGTATTGACCATCATGAGTTAATGGGTTAATTTAGGCCTTATGCTGGTCTGTATTGACCATCATGAGTTAATGGGTTAATTTAGGTCTTATGGTGGTCTGGATTGACCATCATGAGTTAATGGGTTAATTTAGGTCTTATGGTGGTCTGGATTGACCACCATGAGTTAATGGGTTAATTTAGGCCTTATGGTGGTCTGGATTGACCACCATGAGTTAATGGGTTAATTTAGGCCTTATGGTGGTCTGGATTGACCATCATGAGTTAATGGGTTAATTTAGGCCTTATGCTGGTCTGTATTGACCATCATGAGTTAATGGGTTAATTTAGGTCTTATGGTGGTCTGGATTGACCATCATGAGTTAATGGGTTAATTTAGGTCTTATGGTGGTCTGGATTGACCACCATGAGTTAATGGGTTAATTTAGGCCTTATGGTGGTCTGGATTGACCATCATGAGTTAATGGGTTAATTTAGGTCTTATGGTGGTCTGGATTGACCACCATGAGTTAATGGGTTAATTTAGGTCTTATGGTGGTCTGGATTGACCATCATGAGTTAATGGGTTAATTTAGGTCTTATGGTGGTCTGGATTGACCACCATGAGTTAATGGGTTAATTTAGGCCTTATGGTGGTCTGGATTGACCACCATGAGTTAATGGGTTAATTTAGGCCTTATGGTGGTCTGGATTGACCATCATGAGTTAATGGGTTAATTTAGGTCTTATGGTGGTCTGGATTGACCACCATGAGTTAATGGGTTAATTTAGGCCTTATGGTGGTCTGGATTGACCACCATGAGTTAATGGGTTAATTTAGGCCTTATGGTGGTCTGGATTGACCATCATGAGTTAATGGGTTAATTTAGGTCTTATGGTGGTCTGGATTGACCACCATGAGTTAATGGGTTAATTTAGGCCTTATGGTGGTCTGGATTGACCATCATGAGTTAATGGGGTAATTATAGTTGCCTGGGGTTATTATTTTTAGTGCGAGTCCTTTCAGGACCTTTACGGTCCTTTGAGGACCCGCGAGGCGGGAAATTTAAAATTGAATTGCAGCAGGGTCACGATCGGTGCCGATCGGGGCCCCCCGCTGCAGGGGGTTTATATGGGGACACTTCGGGGGTCCCGATGGGGACCCCCAGCATAGAGGGGGGTTAATTTTAAGTGCCGCGGCCGGGATTGGCTAATAGTGTGCCGCGGTCCCTTTAAGGAGCCGCGGCGGGGAATTTAAAAGTTTTAAATGCAGCGGGGGGCCTGATCTATGCAGATCGGGGACCCCCCCTGCAATGGGTTTATGTGGGGACACTTCGGGGGTCCCGATGGGGACCCCCAGCATAGAGGGGGGTTAATTTTAAGTGCCGCGGCCGGGATTGGCTAATAGTGTGCCGCGGTCCCTTTAAGGAGCCGCGGCGGGGAATTTAAAAGTTTTAAATGCAGCGGGGGGCCTGATCTATGCAGATCGGGGACCCCCGCTGCAAGGGGTTAATGTGGGGGTGCTGCAGGGGTCCTGATAGAGACCCCTGCA
Organism: Discoglossus pictus; assembly: GCA_027410445.1. Lineage (NCBI taxonomy): Eukaryota > Metazoa > Chordata > Amphibia > Anura > Alytidae > Discoglossus > Discoglossus pictus. The sequence goes on from CM050169.1 coordinate 2,702,000, forward strand.
GCATGGGGATGTGTATAGGGTGCAGGGGGGAGCCTCACGCTGCTGTCTCGGGCTGTTCCGAGGCAGCACGTAGAGGCTTTCGGATCCCTTGCGTGGACTTTTTGTCCACGTAGGGATTCTTACGATATGCGAGACTCGTGCATAGATTTAAGGCTACGTAGCTCTCTCGGAGCCTATTCTCGGCCATTTTCTCGCAGTCATATCGTAAAGCAGGCTGCGAGAGATTCGGTTCTCGCAAACAGCAGGAAAACTGCCTTTTGCGAGCACCGAGAGAACTACGAGGGAGAATTTAATAGGGCCCTAAATTAGGAAAGAATTGTCTTCTCAAGTAAAAGCAGCAGTTATCTCAGAAGTCACTCCGTTGATCACCTGAGGAGAAATGTATTTTTTTGTTTGAAATAGGCAGTATTTATAAACTTGTAGAAAATTCTGGAAAGTGAGACCGTTAGAACGCAATACGCATGCGCTATTTGCGTTCCAGCTTACAATTTGCGTTCCATCCGACATTTTCTGCGTATTACTGTTCAAAATGGTGTTTAATATGATTGTGATACGTTCTGCATAGTATGTGTTTCATTATTGCGAGTAAGTGTAGTATAGTTACGTCTGAAGCCTCGTTTTCGTTTTGTTCGTCGGCCATTTTTTCTCTCGCTTAGCGATGGTATTAGTGTCTAAAGTGTTTTATTTTGATTTAAATGTAGGTGTAACTTTTTTTTTTTGAGGTGCTGGCTGATTCCTCTTGCTGTAGGTAAGCTTTTTATGTGTTTGTTCTGTGTCTTTCTTAAGTTTTAAATGTTTGTATGTCGGCGTGTTGCGTCCGATGTTTGCGAAGTCGTAATGTGTGGTAATGTGTCTCGTATGGTGTTTGCGTGTGTAGCCTCGTTTTCGTTTTATTCGTCGGCCATTTTTTGTGTCGCTTTTCAAACTATTTAGTGTCTAAACTCTTTTATTTTGAGTGCAATTAAGTTGTAAGTTGCATTTTTGAGGTCCTGGGTGCTTCCTGTTTGTGTAGGTAAGTTTTTTATGTATGTGCTGTGTGTATGTATTGTGTTTTTAATTTTGTAATGTTCGCGAGTTGCGTCCGAGTGTTGCGAGGCCGTAATGTGTGTGAACGTGTGTCGTATGTTGTTTGCGAGTGTCGTAATGTGTGTGAACGCGTGTCGTATGTTGTTTGCGAGTGTCGTAATGTGTTGCGACGTAAACTTTTTTTGAAATTTTGCAAGGGTCGCAGTTGCTGCAACTGAAGACCTCGCTTTGCGAGGTCCTCAGGTGCTGGCATGGAGCGCCTGCGGAGCTCCATGCCAGCAACTGAGGCCCTCGCTGTGCCCTCGCTTTGCGAGGCCCGCGTCTCGCTGCGCGAGCCCCGGCCCTCGCTACGCGAGCCCGCAGCGTTAGCAACAACTCGTACGCTCACAACTATATATGTGATTCCTACTTTTGTAAATGAAGTGATGTTTATTTTCTACTCACAACATTCATTAGTGTTGTAAAAAATGCTTGTAATACTTATTTAGACTAACCAAATTTAAGTAACTGCTGGAATCGTCTGTAGGACATGATACACACCAACATTTTTGGTCATTGTAAGTATATTTAGAACTTAGCATAGCATTTCTGGGTTAACCATCTTAAATATCATTACATTATTATTGTTATTATTATTACTAGCGACTTGCCCGTCAAAAAATGACGGCAATAAGAGTGTAAGGCAGGTAATGTCGTTTGTGTGCGACATTAATTTTGTTGGTGTCCCAAGATCCTTTGGTGCTCATTGCGAGGCTGTTGGTTGTTTGTGTGCTATGAGCAGCGTTATGTATTTTTTTTGTATGCCAATGAATAATTAATAAAATAATAAATGAATATACTTTGTCTATTGTGAAGTAATATATGCAGGAAGCATTGTGTTGAAGAGCTGACAATCTGTTTTCATGTTGCTGGAGCATCAGTGCTGTGGAGCTGCTGTGTAAGTGTCAGCAATGTGTGCAGTGTGTAGTGTAAATAGGCTGCGTGCGCAAGGAAAATCCATTAGGGTACCTGTGTACTTCCACATTGTGTAAGTTAGTGTTGTAAAATGACGCCTAATGTGTGGTACGCGGCTGTGACTGATTTTGCGTCCTTGTTCTTGGACCTCGTCCGGCTTTTTCACAAAATCCGTATGTGTTTGGTAGTGTTTTGCGTGTTTAGGGTCCTGTTTTTTTCGGCAGCCATTTTTTCTCTCCCTTAGGGGATTTTCAAGTGTCTAAACTCTGTAATTTGGACTTAAATGGAGGTGTAACTTCACTTGCAGAGGGTGCCCCCCCTTGCTGTGGGTAAGCTTTTTATGTGTTTGTTGTGTGCATTTATTGTGTTTCTAATGTTTTCAGGTTCGCTCGGGTCGTCCGTTAAAGTCGTATCTTTGCAAGGTCGTAGTGTTTTTTTTTCTACGTCCTGCGTCTCGTATTTGTTTGTCATAAGTCCGTAAATGTTGCGAGGTCCGCAGTTGCTTCGGCGCTCCATGCCACCAACTGCGGCCCTTGCTTCGCAGCGTTAGCAACAACCCGCATGCTCACAAATATATATGTGATTATTATTACTAGCAACTTGCCCGTAAAAAATTACATAGCAATAACATTTGAAGCCATGGGAAGGGTGTTTGACACACAATGTAAACCTTTTGGTCCTGTGAGGACGCTCATTGCGAGCCTCTTGTCTCGTCTATTTTTGCTCCTCTGAGCACCTTTGTCACTCATTATAAAGATACTAGCGACTTGCCCGTCAAAAAATGACGGTCAATAAAATTTAAATGTTGTGAAATTTGTTTGCATCTCCAAATGAGTCAGCTACATTTGTCCCTTTTTTTTTCTAAAAATAAAAACACATAATTATTTTTAACTTTTTATTTTTTTAACTTTCAACTTATATTTCCCAAACATTAAACTTTGTAACATGCAACTTGTATATGAAACATTTGTGCAACATTTTGTTACCAATACTAACACTTTTCAATACATATTTATCACTGAGTAACTGCAGATTATATTAACTTAGAGTAATTAAATTGTTTTAACAATAACATACTTTTTCTCATTTGTAACATATTTGTTAAACTGTTGTTAAACTAAATTAGCATTGAATCCAGAGGAAGGCAAACAATAAAAAACCCCTATTGAAACTTGTCCAATTGTATCAAAGAGGGAAAAAAATTAATTCCTTCCTGACCCCATTAACTGGCGATCGGATTTCTCCCTGAATCAATACTTTGTCTTTAAATAATACTTTTTAAATTCTTACTAAATACTTAAACTTTATAGTAACAATACATATTTGACTATACAACATATATATTTACCCAACTTTTGTAAACATTCCAAAAACACATATTTAACATTTTAAATTGTAACTTCAAACAATAAAATTTAACTTTTGTAAATTATGGAAAAATCAGTGAATTGTTTTTGTGGGGCCAATCATGTAAATATAAAACTTTGAACCCATTCCAATCTGTTTCAGGATATTTTACTGTTGTTTTTTTTTTTCATTTAGTCCATTCTGCAAATATCAGATATATTTTCATAATTGAAATAGTGGTCCCCTGTTTAAAGAGTCCCAGAGTACTTTAATTTAGTACTGGAAGTCAAACCACTGTTCTCTATCTTTTTTTGTCCATTCTTTAGATGTTTTACTTGAAATATTGTTTTTGTGCAATCATATTGAGTCCCATAAAATGTTGGCAGTAAAATGAAACCATTGTCCACTATCTTTCCAACACCTCATAGTAGACAATGTTTTTGGTGTAAACACATCCATCGTCCAATAAATGACCTTGAGTTTCGTTTTCTTCAACATGCACTTTAATTTCTTTTGGATTAGTGCACCTTGAAAAAGCCACATAGAGTTGTCCATGTGCAAAAACTGGTTCCTTTAAAAAAATCCCAACTGACTTAAAAGTTTGTCCTTGGGATTTATTAATGGTCATAGCAAATGCCATGATAACTGGAAATTGTCTCCGTTGAAGGACAAAGGGCAAACCACTCTCACTTGGAGCTAAATCAATTCTTGGTATAAAAACTCGTTCACCTTTATGGGTCCCAGTTATAATTTCTGCATGTATAAAATGATCTTTTAACTCATGCACAATTAATCGGGTCCCATTACAAAGTCCTTTTTTTGGATTCATATTTCGCAATAACATAACAATTGCACCTTTTTTCAATTGTAAAATATGTGGGGGCATTCCAGATGGTGTTAACGAATTAATAAATTCGATATTAAAATTCGATTCACTGTCTTTATCATCTGACAGAATCGAATCTGCACTGTAATAATTCTTTTGTGGTGCATTGATGTATTTTAAAATTTCGTTATTTACATTCAAGGCATCGATATTTTTTGATGTTAATATTACTTTGTTTGCAATGTCTGTGTAATCCTCATTATTAAGAGTGTTTAGGAATATGGCTGATATGAGTGATTCATTGCAAACCATTTCTGATGGAATTTCAATGGTATCATTTGGTAAATGCTGTATTTCTGGATGTTTTCCATCTCCGATTTTAATGAGCCAGTCATTGAATTCCTTTTGGCCTTCAGATCTCATATTTAATTCTAATTTGAGATGTGTAAATATTTGCCACAGTTTACTGGTCTTGATACATGTTTCAATGATCTCTGTTCTATTTCCGTGTGGCACAACAGGTAATGTTTGCCTAAAATCACCTCCTAACAGCATCACCTTTCCACCAAATGGCAACTTATTATCCATCACTTCTTTTAAGAATCTGTCAATACATTGCAGTGCATGACATGACATCATTGTTGCCTCGTCTATGATAATTAGTTTAGTTAGTTTGAATTTTTTTGCTTGTATGGAATTGAGTCGAATATCTGAGACTGATGTTTCCAAAATGGGAACTGGCAGCTTAAATCCACTATGCACAGTTCTACCACCATCTAACAAAAGTGCAGCAATTCCAGTTGTTGCAAATGGCAAAGCTATCTGATCCTGTGATCGAATATAACTCATCAAACAATTGTACAGATAAGTTTTTCCTGATCCACCTGGTCCGTCTAGATAGAAATACCGGTCTTTGACCATTTCATCATCTGTAGCATTTGTGATGGCATGAAATGCTTCTAACTGTAAATTATTTAAAGTTGCCAGTTTTTCTTGGGTTTTTTGTTTTTGAAGCTCAGTGTCATAATCATCAAAATTGATGTCATCTATAAGTCCTGGATCTGGTAAATTAAAACTTGCACAATTTAATCCATGAGCCAACAATATTTCTTGGATTTCCAACAATGTTTTTAACAGAGCTATTGGTTCTCTGTAACGTTTCAAGAAATCTTCTGACATGTTTAATTTAAATGTTTGCCACAAAGTGAAAGCATCAGGTACATTGCAAAATATACAAATGAATGCAAATTGTTGTCTCATTTGCTTAGGCATTTGACATAGTGCTGCTTCTTCCAGACACCTCTCCCATTCTGTATCATCAGCTATGAAATTTTGATGTCTTGCAGCTAATAGGAATGTCTCATAAACTATGTCATTCACTGTACGTAAATGCTCAAAACTCTGTGCACCGGGAACATGTAACAGAAGTAATCTTAAGCTGAAACGTTCAATGTCCCTTGGACTGACGGTATAAATTCGTGGTATGATTTTATGGGTATCTCTTTTTCGTAGTCGCCATAGACCATTTACAAATACATAGTGATATGGTATCTCTATGTATAAAAATTGTCTGGCATGCGTATCCTGACAGTTTAATTTAAACCACGCAGTAAGCGTAGTATCTCTGTCTTCACTTTGATATAATGCAGTTCTTTCATTTCCTTCAGTAAAGCAAACCATCTGACTTTGAGGCAAATGTACAGCTAAACGATAGATAGCATGTGATCGATCATGCATCTCAAATTTCAAAAGGCGCCACATTGCTTCCGGAGCACTCACATACCGAGCATCTAAATAATTTGAAAGTTCATCATGTAAAATTGGATTTTCGTTTTCATTTCCAGCACCTTGTACAACAACAGTAGCTGCATCATATCCTTTGTATATATATTTATACACATACTTAATTGATTTAATCGAAGTGCAAGCTTCCACATTGATGTGTGCATTGTACTTCATGAGCAAATGTGGATTGTATGGAACGACAAATCTATTATCAACCTTTTGGCCCCGGATAATAGCTGTTTGTCCTTGTGTTCTTTTATACAAAGGATATCCATCACAATTTGCATAAGTTTGCATTTGAAATTGTTTTGGAAATTCTTTAGTACATTTTTTATTTTCCATACATGGTGAATTCGGATTCATCTCTCCACATGGGCCATGAATCATTCTATGTGTAACAATCTCCCAAAGTTTTGTATATATTTCTTGGTCTGGCAATTGTGCCGAAATTACTGAATCCACTCTCTCTGCAGTTTTTAACTTGTCTTTTTCCTGCAGTATTAAAAGTATGTGAGCATGTGGCAATCCTCTTTTTTGAAATTCAATGGTGTAAACAAAAGCCACACATTGTCCAAATAAATGTGCTTTAGTGATGTCATGAATTAATGAATTGAGTTTGATTTTAAATACTCTTGCCACTAAATCTGGTCGGTCAGAAGTAGTTTGTGCCAAATTCAAATTCTCCTTTATCTCTGGCCATTGTGGATTACAGGTGAATGTAATAAATAAATCTGGTTTTCCAAATTTAGTAACAATAGCCATGGCATCATTATACCTTTCTCGCATATTGCGAGGAGATCCTTGGAAAGAGGATGGCAAAATAATTGCTCTTCCAGCTGGAATGTCTCTGCTGGCAGCTAAATCTGCCACATAATCCATTAATCCACAATACTGTTCTACTCGTAATTTATTTTGTTGATATTTAATAAAATTTAGATTATTGGCTTCAACTTGTAAATATGAATCAATAATCCATTGTTGAGTTAGTTTTCCTCCATGTAAAATTGGATTAAAACAATCACGGATAGCAGTTTGTGCCACTTTATATTCCAGCATGGAAATATTAGATCGAATACGAAGTTTAGTATTGGGATAACTTTCCAATTTTAATTTTGGTTCCCATCCTGGTTCCCCATTTGGAAAGAAAATGGGATATGTCATTGGATCTAAATTACAGCTTAATATATTGATATTAATAAATGGTTGTTCTTCATTGCGTGGATATATTCTAATATCCCGCTGAAAAGGTGGTTCACCATCTTCATTTTTAAACACCATGGCAACCTCATTTACAGTAGGTAAATTATATCTTCTCTGATCAGTGTTGCGATCTCTTTTTAACACCATATTGACTCTTGGTGTAGGCAATTGATGTCTTTGAGCATGTTCCTGTTGTTCTTTTTCAAGCTGTGCTAATTGTTTGTATGCTTGACTATATGGGTTTTTTTTCATAATTTTATCCAGCTGTTCAAAGACTATGCGCAAACACTGTCTATTTTCTGGAAGTGTCATTCTTTGTTCCACAGCTTCCATCGTATCTAAGACATATAACTGTGCAAATTTCCTTTGCTGTCCTTCTTGTGGGTGTAAATGTGAAGTTCTGTGGTATATTTGACCTTGAACTCTGAAACAATAAGGACCATGTCCTGGTACATTTTCTGCTAATGTTGCACCCATTGAAGCAAATGAAATTGCACTGTTATAAGACCTTATGTTTTTTTTTAAATTATTATAATTTGGAAATGTTGGATCACTCATAATGCATTCTAAATAATATGGAAATGGGTGTCTTACTGGAAGTTTGACCTTTCCTTTCTGACAGCAACTAATGAAATTTCCGTCATAAGGTCTTTCCTTTATAAAATGATAGGCCCCACAAAACTGACAAACCACATTAAGTAATCCACAATAATGAGTATCTACTTCTACTGCAGTAGTAAACACATTATCATGCATTTCTTCAACATAAATATCAGACCCACATTCTATATGTACATTTTTTTCTTGTGTGTCTACATTCAAGTCATTCTGCAAAATAGAATCATTGCACAATGGTTCAGAGAGATGTTTTTCTTTACTTTTACGTTTCTTGGAAGCCCCAACACACTCACTTGCGGCTTTCTTACTCATCTTTCTTTTATTTAAAAGTCTCTGTCGATCTTCTTCTCGCAAGCGTTGTGAAGTCTCCGGTGTCTGAGCATCTCTCCACCTTTGCTTCCTTTCCCTTGCCATTTTTCTTTTGCGTTCAACTTTGTCTTCTCCATTGTCCGCCATGTTAATCTGTAATTGTAAATAGAAATGCAATTATTGTTTATTCTTTGTTTTGTCTACATTTTTTTTCCTTTTTGTACTGTTCGATGAAAGTAGATAAATAAACTAATAAAACATTTTCAATTGTTGCACTTTAGACTGAAAGAAATGAAACCATTTTTTAAAGTATTTTATTGACATATATGAAATCGGAAATAGCTGCACATATCTATCTTTATATTATTAATCCTTCAATGACATTCCTTCTTGATTGAATTCACAGCATACCATCAATTTATTTTTTTTGCAAGTGTTGTAAGCTTCTTATTTTCTTTAAATATTATTATTAATTAGTATTGTCTTTTCATGATTTTTCATTTTTTGAGTAAATATCATACATTAAATGACTCAATAAGTACTCTCTATTTTCCACAAATTTAAATTTACACCAAATATATAATAATAGCCCTCTTGTATGCATCACTACAAAATTAAATGTTATACCTGTGAGGATGATGTTGATGTTGTTCCAAGGCTGCAAACGTCACGCTGTCTGTTTATTCCCTTGCAGATCTGAATAAACTGTAAAATCAAATAGATAATATTTGTAAACTTTTGCTTCATCAATATCATTAAATGAACATATATTCGGCTACATTAAAAACCTCATAATTTAATTTCTGTACCTGTCCAAATGATCCTTATGCTGTTCAATGTGTTGAAACGTCACTATCTCTGGTCATTCACGTAGATTTCCCTGCAATTATACAAAATAGTAATTGATGTATAATATGTTACTTAATCAATGAGGCTTAACATAACTATTTTTGCATACATTAAAAACCTGAAAAAAAATATATCAATAAATCAGCATGAACACACATATGTAAGCATAGATTCTAAACTCAATCTTACTGTTATTTTTTCAATAGGAATCAATGAATATATCTTAATCTTAAATTAATGTCTGACTAAATATAACCTCAACACATCAGCATGTAGGCTTTTTTTTTTACTGTTATTTTAAAATGAGTATGTTACAAATGACTTCTTAAAAAGATGTACATTACTAATGAACTAATAATCAATTAATGTTCATTAATATTCAACTAATGTGTGACTCAATCTAACATTAACATCTAAGCATGAGTATATCGGCTTTATTTTTTATTTTTGGTTTTTTTTATACAAAATATTGCACATTCTTAACCTTTGTTCAAATTAATGATTATTAATGATAGATTATGAAAGTTAATTACAATTCTTACCCACAGGTAATCACGACATAACACAAAATAGTTCTTAAATTAATGTACATTAATAATTAATGAATTAATGTGTTCCTAATTAATTAATGTACATTATGAATGTTATTAACAATTGTTTCACACAGGTAATCATGACATATAACCAAATAATTGTAAAATTAATGTACATTAATAATTAATTACTACAATTTTTTTTATTGATCTTCTTAATTTTGATATTAATAATTAATTATTAATTAATAATGTACATTATAAATGTTATTAACAATTCTTTCACACAGGTAAGCACAATATTATTTTTCTATTAATTACTACCAATTTATTAATTAATAATTATAAATAGGCACACTAATATTTTTCTATGACTTAAATTTCTTCTCTATTATTTATTAATTAAGTACCAATTTATTAATTACTAATTATAAATAATAGGCACAATATTATTTTTATATTAATTAACTTTATTATCTATTATTTATTAAGTAATTATCAATTTATTAATTAATAATTAGAAATAATACATTTACCTTTTTTAATATAACAATGCTGAAGCAGTATACTGAAGAGCTAACAACCTATTGCGATTTCCCCGCATCCGAAAACATCCAGTCAGACTGTCATCACCTGAGGAGAAAGTGTCAGTCCTGTGTGAAATGTGCCCTATATATAGGCTTTGTGACCAATGTTTTAGGCGGGAAATCCGCAGTTGCGCGAGCCAAATGCGTTGTTTTCGGCGGGAAATTCTATGTGGCGCGAGCCAAAGGCGGGAAATCTGTGTTAATGCGTAAATCGGTAATCTCGTCTTCGTAAAATATACTCGTTACTGTCTTTTTACTCATTGTGCGGTTAATCCGCATCCTTTATCTCGTTGTTTTTCTAACACATACGTCTGTGGCGGTGTTTTACGCAGTTCGTAGTAGTATAGCCTCGTTTTCATTTTTTTTGTCGGCCATTTTTTTCTCGCTTAGCCGATTTTCAATCTTTTTAACTCGGCTAAATCGATCTAAATTGCAGTTCCAACTCACTTCCAGACCTCCTGCCTGGTTCCCCATGCTGTAAGTGACCTTTATTTTTTTTTTTTGTGTGTATTTAGTGGGGTTTTTTTTGTGTTTTTCTTCCGCCGCTTATCTCGTAATTTTTTTCACCTCGTATTTTTTTTTCTAATTGCTACGATGTAACGGCTCGCCTCGCTACGCGAGGCTCGCCTGCAATGAGCGCCTGCGGCGCTCATTGCCAAAGTGCTACGATGTAACGATGCTACGATATAACGGCTCGCCTCGCTACGCGAGGCTCGCCTGCAATGAGCGCCTGCGGCGCTCATTGCCAAAGTGCTACGATTTAACGGCTCGCCTCGCTGTGCGAGGCTCGCCGGGCGATGAGCGCCTGCGGCGCTCATCGCAAAGTCATACGCACTACGCAACAGAGCGGTTTAACGGCTCGCCTCGCTGCGCGAGGCTCGCCGGGCGATGAGCGCCTGCGGCGCTCATCGCAAAGTCGTACGCACTGCGCAACGCAGCGTGACGACGTCTCGCAGTTAGACAATTATAATATGTGATATATATATTTATCTATATTTACTTAATCAATAATGAATTAATTATTTCTTGAATAAATTAATATAGTTTACCTATTTGTAATTAATATATTCAGTTATTAATAGTCTGAAGAGCTAACAATCTGTTTATATTTTCCGGCACCATACAATGTACAGTATTGGTGTTAGTGCTCTTATGATAAAGTGTAATGAATGTGCCAACTGTGCATTCTAAATGGTTTGTGTGTGCGAGGGAAATCCGTTGGTGTAGTTGTGTAAATCGCCATTGTAGATTGGTAATGTTATTAATGTGTTACACTTCTCGCATGTATTTTCCGTATTTTGTAATAGTGTATTTTGTATTTCGTTCGTTGCTGTGTGAAATTGCTATGCGTTTGCCAGGGTTTTGCGTGGTCCGGAGTCTGTAGCTTCTTTAAATTTTTTGCAGCGGCCATTTTTTTTCTCGCTTAGGTGATATTCTTGTGATAAAAGTCGTCAAAATCGCATTTAAATCGCGTTGCACCTCACTCCCCGATGTCCTGACTGTTCTCGCGTCCTGCGGGTGATGTATTTGTTGTATTTCTTTTTATTTTTTGTGTTTTTTTATTGTTTTTTAGTTGTTCATGGTTCGGCCGTTAACCTTGTATTATTTTTCTAAGTCTCGCGTCTCGTAAAGCTCGATGGTAAAGCGATACTCGTTTGGCAGTGTTTTGCGCGGTCCGGGTCGTGTAGCCTCTTTTTCATTTTTTCCGACTGCCATTTTTTTTCTTGCTTAGCCCCGGCTTAAATTCACGTTGCACCTCACTCCCAGACGTCCTGCCTGTTTCCCCGTGCTGTGGGTGATATTTTTGTTGTATTTATTTGTATTTTCTTTGTGTTTTTTGTGTTTGTTGGATGTTCGCGGTTCGGCCGTTAACCTTGTATTTTTGCTATCTCGTATTTTTTTAAAGTCCCGCATCTCTTTTTTTTTTTTTTTCTATGCCCCGCGTCTTGTATTTTTTTTTTTTAAGTCCCGCATTCGTCAACTACTTTCAGTCTAAGGTGAATCCGCATTTTGTAGTGTTTGTAGGCTAAGTCCCGCGTGTTTCATTCCCTCCACAGCTCGGCACTCATCGCCTAAGTGCTCAGAGTTTAACAGCTCGCCACACTATGCGAGGCTCGCTGGCGATGAGCGCCTTCGACGCTCATCGCCTAAGTGCTCAGAGTTTAACGGCGCTCATCGCTATGTCGTATGCACCACGCAAAGCGTGACAACGTCTCGTAGTTAGACAATTAGAATATGTGATAACTGTTAACTTAACTCCTGTTCATTGGAGATATGTTGTAACATTTCTCAGCTTGGTCACATATAGATGTTAAAGTAAGTATTCACAGAAGGTGTCCTGCTCTTTTAAGAAAAGCTTTCACATTAGCTTTTCCTGTTACACTTACCAACAAAAAAGTGGTGTATTGTGGGAGTAGCATAATAGCCATACGTGCAATATCTCTTGTATTGTATGCCCTTTATAACAGAACATATGGAGCATTTAAATGATAGTAGAATCTTAGAAGGTTAACTATGGAACTAACCTTCTCCTGACAGATAAGACCAGTCATTTCATGGGTATCATGACTCACCAACATTTACAGGAATTCGCTAATTCCACAACTGTTGAAACTGATACTGTCACTACCCTTTTTTGTGGGACTCCCCTGAACTTCACAAAAAAGGGCCCTTTGTGGCCCAAGACCGTATTGTCAAAACCCCCTGGACTCATGGACTCTTGTTTTATGGGAACAACTGACCATGGAGGGATCCTTGCCCATATGATTACCAACCTCAGACTATTACAATGATTATGAGACTTACTGTGACATTACTTTTCTTCCATTTATTTGTGATATAATGCTTGGCTTCAGACCCTGGTTATGTACCCTGGACCTCCAAGAATCCAATTCTGTGAGTATGTGGGCCTTACCGGCTCAGTTTTGTTTTGTAATGTCCTTTGACAAAGAAGTCGGTTTGACATAGAAACACGTGTTAGGATGCGTGGCATTAGCGTAACACAAGTAGACGCGGTCAGCACAGTGAGGCGTGTGTGCTCTACTTAGAGGCATTCACACTATTCACAAATAGGCAGTACCAGAGCAAATATTCATTGGTCAGCTATTCAGTAGTGAAAGTATATCATCCTAATAACAAAACTATTTACCAAGCCAGATTTTAGCTAATGAATGCTAGTTTATTACACGTCTACCAGATCTAATGTAACTGCAAACCAGGTAAATCCAACTATCAGCTGGACTTACTTAAAGGAATCAGCACAAGCTATAAATCGTTAAATAAATCTGGGATGTGTATAAGCTCCAAAATATCACCTGCGGCCACAATTAGGAACTGGCACAACTAGATTTAAAGTCTTCATGCAATAAAGCATGAATCAGCTATTCAAACTGTGTGACAATATTAACCAAATTCACTCCAGTTAAGAGCATGTTCAGTCATTCTACATTAGATACTGTCCTTGATAATAAAGAGAAACTGTATTATATAGAAACCATCCCAATAGATGTTAGAGTTCATCATTGTATTTACATTGCCAACTAAGGGCCCTATTGAATTCCAAGCCTGCAACGGCCATCATCTAGCCTGTATGTCCCCCCCCCCCCCCCCCCCCCCCCCCCCCCAGGTCCACCACCATCACCACCAGATTGGAGCGAGGCACCGGCCAGGCAACAGCCCCTCTCCACCGGGCCACCACCACCTCCGCCACCTCAGCCACAACCACCAATGGGGATCCAGGCCAGTATCTCCTCTGATGCCCTGATGCTAGGCAGAAGATGATGTAAGGGCTGCACATATTTTTGTGCCTTCTCAACAGCATTCTTTAGTGACAAACTGTTGGTCCCAATGTTAACCTAATCTAGCCTGGCTAGAGTCTTGGATCTTGGCCTATGTATAGCTGATGGATGTGATATCAATGTTGATGAACAATAGCATATGGAGAAGGTGATAATACACCTTGACCACTGATGCTGATTACAGCTAAGGAATTATTGTGAGATGACACGTCATTATTAATGGTCATGGCCAGGGAGTTATCCAGAGACCTAGCTAATAGTTAGTAATGCTTGCAGATGGGAATCAGGTGAGTTGGTATATTGTTACAGTTTTTAGCACTGTAATGTACATGCATATTGATTTTAATTTGTATCCTCCGCCTTTTTTTAGTTGACCACTTTTTCTTCAGATTTTTGTTCACCACACTGTATGTGTGAAACTGGATTGGATTACACAGTCCAGAGCTTTAAGCATCTGTTTCATTGAGCAGATCTAGACAAGGTGTAAGAGCTATGCACATTAATGTTTCTTCAATTAAATGGAGTGATTTCCTTTGATCCTTTTATTAATCAGATTCCGGTTGCAGTGGTGTAGTGATTACATGTTACCCTGGTAAGTGCTATGCATCATGCTTATTCTAGACTATGACATTACCCCCTGTACGTATCCCATTTTTCCCCAAGAGCCTCTTGCCGGCCCGGGATCCGCCCACTCCACACCCATGATAATAATGAACAGTCTTGTCATTTTGTGCTCTTTGTATGAAATAAAGCATTGTTATACCGTTCTCAGCGTGTCAGTGTGTTTTCAATGGTTGGGGTTTTGGGACATACAAAAACATCACATTTGTGCCACATTCCTATATCAGTAAACTAATGAGTAATGCATATAATAATAATAATAATAATAATCATAATAATAATAATAGTAGCATGATAACATATCATATAATACTATATATATTGTAACAGAACTATCCCTAGAGGCCGATCTGGAGGTAAAACAGTGTTTATTCCAGCAGGGAGTGAGTTAACTCATGCTATAAAAGGCTCCCTTGGAGAAATGGGTGTGGTCCCTGCCAGAAGCCTGTCTGTGAGACAGTGTGTGGAGCTGCAGGTTTGGAGCTGCCTGGAAGACACAGGCCCAAGTGAGGAAAGGCCTGAGCTGGAGTTGGTGAGCAGAGGCCGATGCTCCAAGCATGAGAGTCTCAAAAGCGTGCAGTCCAGAAAGAGACCCCAGAAAGGTGATTACCCAGTAGAGGAACGGCTGCAGAGGGAGAGAGAGGCTGCTCCAACCAGATGAGTGAGAGAGAGAAACTCCTCCAACCAGAGGGAGAAAGAAAGAGAGAGAGAGGGACCTGAGACTACAGGCAAGTAACCCCTGAGAAGTTATCCCTAAGAGAAGAGGGAACAACTGGAGTCCAATTCAGAGTGGGGCAGTGTGCGCTAAGGATGCTGGATTAATTTTGCTGAGTTCTTATACAATGCCAAAGTGTAAATAAAGTGTATTAAGAGTGGAAAAGCCTCCTGTGCCTTCCTCCATTAAGATTAAGAGTTGGTTAAAACAGGACACTGACCCTGCGAGTGGTAGTGACCCAGTTCCAATATATATATAAAATGTATAAAAAATAAAGGGTTAATAGACATGCAAAGTCCGCTTTGTGATTGTGTGGAGTGTCAACATTCCCAAGAAGGCCTGATAACAATATGACAGGTGATAATGTAAATTAATGATAATAGGTATACATCTTGGCACATGGCCACCAGCAATGGCGTGGGACTTCCCAGGATGGGCGTGGCAGAGATTATCCCTGATGGAGGTAAGTTGGCTGTTGCTCCACGTGCCTCTGCACAGCCTCCATGTATTTTTGTGGCCCTTCCTGATGTGTTAGAGTAGATTAGTGTGGTGTATGTTCCCCTGTTCCTCTTCTGCATTGATGTCTTGTGGTGGTGAAGGGGCTTGTGTACTTCAATGAAGCTGTGAGCTATACCATGTAGGGTAACTCTAAGTGGGCAGGTCATAGCAGAGAGGTCAGACAAATGGTAATCCACTGGAGAAGGAACTGGCAATTCCCTCCAGTATCTTTGGCATGTAAACCTTGTGGAAAAGCACAGACAGAGACATAGCTTCAGCCCCGACTAATGGACTGGACAACCAAGTCTAAAATGTTCCCCTAGTACTTGATATATGTGATTTGGCGATGTAATTTGGCCACTATTTCTTTTCCCAATGTAGATTTGATGAGTGAGATGTATATGCAATTATATTTATATTCCAGGGTCCACATGAGAGGGTTAATAGGGCGCGCAGTTTCACGTTGTTGTGTTGCCATTTAATCAGGCATTGTGTTTTTAATTGCTTTCTGCATGTTGCAGCATGGCTTTTCATATTGACATATGCATCTGATCAAAACAATGTTTTTTTTAAAATCCCAATTTCTTATTAGTGGATTGTTGTGCAAGTAGTTGTAATGTCTTTTCATACTTTTTCCCCATATTTTAAAGTCCACTGGTGTCTTTATATTGTGCTATTTGGAGGCCGTCATATTTTTGGCTCCATTTGCCGTTTACGGGTTTGAATGCCAGTGCGTCCTTGGCGATTCATAGCAATTTAATAGCGATTTGCGATTGTACCATTTACGGGCTTGACAGATCACGGCTTAGCTGGGACAGAGTTCAGATTTTGATGTCCCGTAGGTTTTCTCCGCCTGTAACCCGCAGATCATTTGTGGGTAGCTAAAAGAGGCCAATTTAATAGCAGTAACTTTACATGCTATGATTTCTAAAAGCGTAGCAATTTAATGGGGCTCTAAGTAAATAATGAAACATATATAAGCCAAAGAACACTTCTAAGAATGGATACAAATATTAATAATAATTGTACATAGTCTCTAATAGATAACAAATACAAATGGAAATAAGCAATAGATGTGAATAATAAACATTAAATAAACACATGGAAAGGTTTTGATAAAAGTTTTAATGTCATAGAAAGCAAAAATAATTATGACAATTAAATACAACAAAGAAACCACCAAATAAAAATATAAAGAAAATTTACGAGATATGATAAAAAAGTTATAAGAAATTAGTAGATGTTCCTTTTTAAAAAAAAATCGAAAGTAATTATAGTAATATAACACCCAATATGATATAAGATTGGTTTCAAAATATTGTGACAAAGCTAGAGAGAGATATGGGAGAGTCCTGGAGGGCAGATATATGAGGCTGAGGCTGTAAAGAGGCATTTGCTCAATCCAGTCCTGCAGGTGTTAAAACGGCTCGATTAAATCACAATGTGACTACAATGTGGCTGGGGCAGTCTGTTGAAAGATCAGTTGTAGCCCAGAGCCCAGAGGAGATGTGTTGTAGCCCAGACAGACAGAGTGTCACAGCATGGGAGCTGACAAGAAGCCATTGAGTCAAGTAAAGCATTTTGAGAATAAAATAAAGTCAAGAAGATGGCAGCGTTGATATTAATGAGCAAATAATTTGTAAAGTGTAGCAAAAACAGTGAATCTGCAGCGTAAAACCTAATGGCCATCCATTGACGAAATTAATATTTGGACATATGGAACCAGTGACTTAAAGTAAAGGATTGGACTAAGTATGCTGTTTTGCTACATCTAAGCTTAGTTGGATGGAAGCCATGGTTAGTAAGGGGACAATATATACAGTACAGGTAGTGCTCAGAAAGAGCTAGGCCTATTTGTTATATTTATTGTGTTATGTTTTATGGCCCTAACAAAGAAGCATTTAAAAGTATGAAAATGCGTTGAAGGCTCCTGTTAGATTATTATACAAAAGGTATTAGAAAAACGACCAAAAGAAGGGCAGTTTGCCACAATATATAGAAAATATATGGGACATTTTAACAGTCTATATTATCAGACTAATCATCACATTGAAAATGTGCATAAAGATGGTGACTATTATAGTATGGTCGAATAATAAATAACTCAGTTCAAGTAAATATAAGCAAAATACCATTAAGAATTGTGCTTCATTCTGGTATTCAAACAGTTAACATTGCATCACAAAACACATAAATAGCCCTGCAGTCAAGCACGGCATTGCCCCTGATGATTGAGACTCCCAGTCTCATGAAACGTATGTAGGGTTAATTGTAATGTCACAGACAGGCACCAAATAGTTTAGCACAGATAGATTGGAGGTCAAACATTAGGAGATTAGCTGTGTAGGTGTGAAGATCCTTATTTAATACAGAAATAAGGGAAGCTTAATACTATGGAGAAAAGGAATTATACTTATACTAGTCACTTGCCAATCACAAATGACCGGATAATATTTTATTTTTCTGCTTACCCCTCTCTCTGTCTCTTTCCCTCCCTCTAACTCCCCTGTGTCATTTTCTCCCCCACTCCCTCCCAGGTGTCTCTTCCCCCCTCTCCCTCCCCTGTGTCTCTTCCGCCTTGTTCCCCTGTGTCTCCTTTTCCCGTCTCTCCCTCCTCTGTGCCTTTTCCCCTCTCCCTCCCCTGTGTCTCTATCACCCTCTCTTCCTCCCCTGTGTCTCTTTCCTCCTTCTCCCACCCCTGTGTCTCTTTCTCCCCTCTCTCTCCCCTGTGTCTATTCCCCCATCTCCTCTCCCTGTGTCTCCTTCCCCCATCTTCATACCCTTTGTCTCCTTTCCCCCTCTCTCCCTCCCCTTTGTCTCTTCCCCCCACCACCCTCCCCTGTGTCTCTTTCCCCCCCTTTCTCTCCCCTGTGTCTATTCCCCCATCTCCCTTCCCTGTGTCTCCTTCCCCCATCTTCATACCCTTTGTCTCCTTTCCCCCTCTCTCCCTCCCCTTTGTCTCTTCCCCCACCACCCTCCCCTGTGTCTCTTTCCCCCCTCTCCATCCCGTGTGTCTCTTTCCCCCCTCTTCGCACCCCTATGTCTCTTTCCTGTCTCACCCTCCCTTTTGTCTATTTCTCCCCCGCCCCCTCCCCTGTGTCTCTTCCCCCCTCTCCCTACCCTGTGTCTCTCCTCCCCTCCTCCCTCCCTTGTGTGTCAAAATTTTCAGCGGAGCATTAGCGAAACCCCTCATTTGCATCAGGTTGCTCCTCCAGGAAGGAGCTCTGTTAGTTGTTTTAATTTTAAGGTAATTCTAGTTTTTTTTTATTTTGTGTAATTAGTAGGGTAATAGGGATTTTATTAGGGGGTCAGGTAGGTAGTGTATGGGGTTAATAGGGTAGAGGGGGGTTAATAGTCTAGAGGGGGCATTGATAGTCTAGAGGGGGGTTGATAGTCTAGAGTGGGGGGTTAATAGTCTAGAGGGGGGGTTGATAGTCTAGAGGGGGGTTGATAGTCTAGAGTGGGGGGTTGATAGTCTAGAGTGGGGGGTTAATAGTCTAGAGGGGGGCTGTTAGTCTAGAGGGGGGATGATAGTCTAGAGGGGGTTGATAGCCTAGAGGGGGGTTACTAGTCTAGAGGGGGGTTGATAGTCTAGAGGGGGGTTGATAGCCTAGAGGGGGGGTTTGATAGGGTAGAGGGTGGGTTAATAGTGTTGTGTTTAGACTTTGTGTCATGAGGGTCCTGGAGGGATTGGATATATGTTTTAATTAAAAAGGGCATTCAGGGTTATCCTGGATAATTAGAGAGGGAGTATTAATACAGGGAGGAATCCGATCGCCAGTTTCTGGGGTCAGGAAGGAATTCATTTTCCCCTTTTGAGACAATTGGCAAAGTTTCACTTGGATTTTTTTTTCTGTTTGCTTTCTCTGGATCAATTAACAACTAATCTGCATATTGCAGATCAGAGGAGATCTTAAAAGGTTGAACTTGATGGATTAAAAGTGTTTTTTAAACCTCAATTACTATGTAACTATGTAAGGACAAAAATAAAATGGAGATGTTCACTCAGAGGATCTGTTATTTCACCCTGGATCAAGAAAGGATAATAATCTGTTGAGGGGTATTTAGCTCATGCATTCTCTGTATGTTTTGTATTCTCATTCTTGTCTGATAAATATGTGATTTTTTTCCTGAAACTAAAATGTTTTAGTGTACAATCAAGTAACTAATACTATTAGCAGCTACTTAATCCATCCGCATAAAGCTTTTGTTTTATGATATCCCAATTTTAGCAGCCCCAGTTTGTGTCTGTGCTTCCGTGTTTTCTATCTTCAGCGATTTCTGCTGGTTTGAGCAGTAGGGGGTTGCCCCGCCATTTTGTCTATTAAGCAGTATGAAGGAGGATTTGTTGTCTCTTTGGTGAGCAAGTGCAGACTTAAAGCCAAGATCATCATCATATGTCCAAGAAATTCCTCTTAGTGAGGGCAGCACGCACAGCCGTCAGAACGCTGCTGAACGAAATATTTAGTTGTGACACTTTTTAACATAAAATTCCCATATTCTTATTAAAAAAATGTATCTGTAGTAAACAGCTATTTTTGATGTTGTGGATATATATCCTCTGCCTCTCTCTTAAATGTTATTTAAGTATTCTACATATAAAAGGTTCCCACATTTGATTTTTGCATGCTATACCTGCTATAAATAAGTACTGTATATACTCGAGTATAAGCCGAGGCACCTATTTTACCACAAAATACTGGGTAAAATGAGTGACTCGAGTATAAGCCGAGGGTGGGAAATGTGCTGCCCTCTGTGTCCCTTTTGTGCCTTCTGTGTCCCCCTCTCTCTCCCGTGTCTCTTCTCCCCTCTCCCTTCCCTGTGTCTCTTCCCCCCTCTCCCTTCCCTGTGTCTCTTCCCCCCTCTCCCTTCCCTGTGTCTCTTCCCCCCTCCTCATCCTCAACCCCCTCCTCAACCCCATCCTCAACCTCATCCCCCCCTCAACCTCCCTCCTCAACCTCAATCCCCCTCCTCAACCTCAACCCCCTCCTCAACATCCCTCCTCATCCTCAACCTCCCTCCTCATCCTCAACCCCCTCCTCATCCTCAACCCCCCATCCGCAACCCCCCATCCTCAACCTCCCTCCTTAACCTCAACCTCCCCATCCTCAATCTCAACCCCCCATCCTCAACCCCTCTCCTCATCCTCAATCCCCCCATCCTTAACCTCAACCCCCCATCCTCTACCTCCTCAACCTCAACCACCCCATCCTCAACCTCAACCACCCCTCCTCTTCCTCAACCTCCCTCCTCAACCGCCCTCCTCAACCTCAACTCCCCCATCCTCAACCCCCCCTCCTCAACCTCCCTCCTCAACCTCCCTCCTCAACCTCAAACCCCCATCCTCAACCCCCTCCTCAACCTCCCTCCTCAACCTCAACCCCCTCCTAAACCTCCCTCCTCAACCTCCCTCCTCATCCTCAACCCCCCCTCATTCTAAACCCCCCCCCCCCTCATACTACCCCTCTAAATACTCCCCCCCTCTCCCCTCACTTACCTGCTTCGGCCTTCCGCTCGGTATATGCTAATGACGTGGCGCGCATGTGACGTCACATGCGCGCCACATCAAGACCTGAAAGGAGCGGAGGCCGGAGCAGGTAAGTGGGGGGGGGGGGGGGGGGGTTAGTATGAGGGGGGGGGTTGAGGATGAGGAGGGGGGAGGGAAAGAGACACGGGGGGTTAGAGAGACACGGGGGGTAGAGAGACACGGGGGGGTAGTGAGACACATGGGGGGGTTAGAGAGACACAAGGGGGGGTTGGAGAGACACGGGGGGAGAGTGACTTGAGTATAAGCCGAGGGGGGCCTTTTTAGCCTTAAAAAAAGGGCTGAAAAACACGGCTTATACTCGAGTATATAAGGTACATTCTTTTTTAGATAAATCAACAAAATTTTCATCTAACGACAATACGATTACACTGAGATTATTTATAAATGTATTAAATCTAAGAACCTAAGTGATAAAGTGAATGTGCCATGATCCATGTTGTAGCTCAGACATTATACATTGTTGGTACCAAACTAAAAGGGCTTTTTCCTGATCACATTGATAATTGTTTAATATTTTCTGATTCTTTTTCTTTTTTGTGAAAACACAAACTATTGTTTAAATTGTTTCTCAACATTCCTGACCAGTAGGCACACCCAGTCAGCACCGGCTTCGGGAAGATGAGGCAGAGCCATGCTCATTGCATGGACAAATTGTTGATAGTCTGGACTTTGGTAATGTTCTGATTTGTGAGGTCCGGATCTGTCTCCACAGTCAAACTTCCAGTTCACAATTTGATTTTCGTGGTTGCCGCTTTGACAACTCAGTAAACCTTCAGCACAGATGTACATCTGTCCTTGGTCAGCAGAGCACACCCACTCTATCATTCTCTGGATCCTGTTAATGCACAAAATAACGGAGAAGCTGTTGTGGTGAATACCATTTTGATGAATCACCTGCCTACTGCCCATCATTTAACACCTCATTTAGCATTTTGGACCCACAGTAACTGTGTAATAGTCATGAAAGACTACAGAAAGCACTGTAGATGGTGTAAAAACACAAACCTTCAATTAATAAAAGTATTCTGCCATATTTAAGCACATTGACACCAGTGATTAGATGATCGACAGACAGAGGCATAGATAAGTAGATTATTTGAATAAATTAAAATTGTAACCAATATACAAAATATACCGTATTTTTCCGTGTATAAGACAACCCTACTTTTTCAAACCCAAAATTAAGAAATCAATATTTTAAACATGAAATAGAGGACACTTTTTTTAAATGTTCAAAGTACCCGTGTATTTAGAACAGATGACTCAGTCGGAGGAGGTCCAAATTCTTTCTCTGAAGCTTTGTTTCCATATTTTTTTGCATATTTGATGACTTTTAACTTGTATTTGGAAGAATATGACCATTTTTTTTTTCAGACATATTGAGCGCTAGTGCTCAAAATATTAATGTTAGGATTGACACACAGACTGTTCTGTTCATCCAGCGTAAATGCCACAATCGTACCCCTGCCTAGAAATAGATTGAGGGAAGCTTGTTCGCAGTGACAAGGAACCGGAAGTTACGCTACAGCAGACGCAGGGTCTCTCAACTGGTTACCCCCCTGTATAAGATGACCCCGTGTATAAGACAATTTTGGCTTTAAAAATTTAGGAAAAAAGTATCATTGTATACACGGAAAAATACGGTATGTTAAAAATAAATCAATACATTATTTTGTTCAATAAATCTGCAACATTTTAATCTAATCACAATATGATTACACTATGATTATTAAAAAATGTATTAAATAGCAATCTAAGAACCTAAGGGATAAAGTGAAACTTTGATTAAGTACAGAAAGAAGAAAATTATTACATAAGCTAATCACAATTTGAAATTTATGCTAGGAGTTTTTACACAGTTATGGTACAGACGTGTCTGAAGATTCACTAACACTAGCAGTAATACAATTTAAGGAAGGTGTTAAAGGTATATGCAAGTGAGCTGGATTATGAATGCATGTGATAGAGGAGAATTAGTAGTGTATGAAAAAATAGTTTGCATGAAAAAATACCAAAATAAACATTTAAAGTCTGCTGAATTTCTTGCATTTGCAAACTGTTTTCTATCAATGTTGACACCCCATGAAAATCCCAGTGAAAATTAGCATAGATAAAACATTGTATCATTTTGTTCTATGAATTGAGCTGCTTCTTTCCTTTAGATTTCTGTAATAACCAGAACAAGGTGTCCCGTCATTCACTGATTGTTTTATCTACATCCCAGTGATACTTCCCCCAACCCCAGTGTAGCGCTTGCATTTTCCAAAGTGTTTTCATTCTCAGATAAGAACAAAGAAGTGTAATTGAATCAATGTCTGATTGTATCAAAGTTGCCAGGGAGGTGTGACCCACCTATTGTTCTCTTTATGTGTATTGTGTCGCCAAATATGGGCATGTGTATTGCCTGTGGGAAGAGATGGGTATAAGTATTTCTGCAATAACAAAATAAAGTCAGTACTCATTTGACTCCCAAATTGTGTGTCGTCCAATATGGGAGGTCGGGGATGGTGAAACTGTAGTGCCTCTTGGGTATTTTATCGTATACCAGCGGAGATTTTGGACTGCGTGTTCCAGATCCGTTACACCCAGTGATTTGTCCCTGTAACCACCACAGCCCCAGTGATTTGCCCCTATAACCCCCCCCCCCAGCTCCAGTGAATTGCCCCTGTTAGCTCCCTCAGCCGCAGTGTAATGCCCTGTGACCTCCCCCAGCCCCAGAGAATTGCCCCTGTGACCCCCCCCCAGCACCAGTAAATTGCCCCATCACCTCCCCCAGCCCCAGACCCAGACAGACACTCACACCGAGACGCATGCACAGAGACCATGGCTGGCTCTTGCAGGTCATTGCAAGACCATACATCAAGCATAAATGCTCATTCGCCTACAAGACAGATTAGAATAGGAAGAAGAAGCTGAAATTTTTGGTTTAGGTTCAATTATAATTTGTCAGAATTTATCAATGAGAGGGTGTCTAAAGAACAACTGTGTAACAGCTCGAGCATTTTTACTTGAATGTTGATTTATTATCCTTTAAGGATCTTTAGTTCTAAGGAGTGTAGCAGCATTATCTAGCTGGCTGCATACAGCATTGCTGATTGGCTGCAAATTGAGCATGCTCACATGGACAGGGTACACTTTTACAAAATCAAACCCTGAAAAGCCTAGCATAAACCTGGGGGTGTAAACATCACCTGCAACAGTTTTTTAGTTTTTTAATGCAAAGCTAAAAAAACATAGTGAATGCAAATAAATGTAATCATACACTACTAATTCCCCTCTATCAGATGCATTCAAAACCCAGCTCACTTGCTTATACCTTTAACTTAAATGCATAATTAGTGAAGGGGGCTTTAACACCCTTCAGTGACCCAGATCTCATGATTATACATTCTATAAAAGTGTTAAATACCAAGTTGTTATTTACTACTATCACATTATGTGAACAGTGGGGTATTTTTACATCCTGCAAAAAAAAAAAAAAGCACTTACCCGGGACAGTCTTTGACCGGACAGGGCATTTTTAAGCGAAACCACTTTGAATGGGACATTGTAATCAATACTGCAACAATAAGACAGAATGTGAGAATGTAAACCAAATAAGAAAAACATAACTGTGGGCTATTGACTATTATAAGTAAGTATTTTCTAATCTTCTAAGCAAGAACCACTTAAGCAAATATTACATGATCAGGATCATATACACTTTAAATTCAGGCAAATTCTCAAAAAGAATAGATAAAGCAACTCACTACTACAGAGGATGCACAGTCAGTCAGGATACAAAAAAAAAAATCTAAATTAATATAACTATCATTAACTTAATTTGCGAAGATCACCCACATGATGGATTGGTTTTCTCATTTTATGTCTTTTATTGAGAACCAGTTCACAATATTTATATATTAGGTTGTCCCTAATACATGGAAATATGAAAATAGTATCACATCTGGTGTGTGTCTCTGCCTAGGCCCATAAGGCCCAGGCCTAGGGTAGAACAGGCATCTGGCTGCCTGAAGATGCAAGTCAGGACATTGAAATGATATGCACAGAAATGTCTATATAAAGTGATATTCTGTCTGTTAGTGAACTTGGCACTTACCACATATATTCATAAACACGCATATATTTAACAATTGAGATATTTAAAGGGGAAAAAAAGAGCTGCAAGTGGGACATACGGGTTCAATGGCCTAGGGCAGCATAAAACCTAAATACACCCATGCATCAAATGGATTATGTACATTATGTAAATTCTAAAACATTGTATATAATAACATAGGCGGCCCCCATTCAATTGGCCAAATCACATTTACTTGGACTTGTAAAGCAGCTCGTAAACGTAACTGATATGCAATAGGCCACATTTATCTACTCGCACAAGCACTACGGGCTAGCCAAAGCCGCAAAACCGGTCTTAGAACTCCATTGGTTTTAGTACAGCTCAAGATATACAAGTGCTAATTAATTAAAGCTTGCAAATTAAGTCTGATAACATGTATCAAGTTTCTGTCAAAAATGTTACAAGTAGTAAATAGGACCAGCAAAGGGCTTTTTCAAACAATTATCACAGCTGCAGCAGCAATTTAATACACACTAATGTACGTTAAAATCATGGGAAGGCATGGCAAGACATTAGAATTAATTGCACAACGATCTCAAATCCACAAATATGCAATTACAAAATAGGTTTTATATGTTTTTTTGTGTGAAATGGATCCAGGGACTTAAGGGGTTTATATATATCATGAAACCCGCATAGACTAGAACAGTTGCTTTAATGATTTGTATTTATTTCTAGATTGCTGGATTGCGAGTCCGATCGCTAAATTTACTTCTGGACACTAATTAATTCGTAGTCTGAGTGAAATTTAAGTATAAACTCCATGTTTTACTGATATCATGATGGCGGTCTCATTTGCTATTGGCTGTGTCTAAGAAGTAAATTACGGGCTTGCCTAAATATTGTCAGTTCAAACGATCGCTCTCCCTGAAATCCTACTTACGAGTGCACGGTTTCCGTGTGGAGGCTAAATTTACTTCTAGACAATAATTAATTTGTAGTCTCTGAGTGAAGTTTAAGTAATAATATTATTGTTTAATTGTAACGAGCCAACATATTCCGTAGCGCTATACATAAGTTAAGCTACAGGCAATGACAAGTTCAAGATTCACACATTGCAAAGAATGGAGGGCCCTGTCTTTGAGCTTGGAATCCAGTGTCCATAGCACTTTCCCTAAAGCACTGCGCAGGATTGAAACTTTCAATCTAAGTATAATCTAAATATAAACTCCATGTTTTACTGGCGTCATGATGGCGGTCTCATTTACTATTGGCTGTCGCTTAGAAGTAAATCTTGCCTAAATATTGTCAGATCAAATGATCCCTCCCCCTGAAATCCTACTTACGAGTGCACAGTTTCCGTGTGGAGGCTGCGAGAGGGCAGTTGCGAAAAATTTTCAGAAAAATGTGACTCGCAGCCAAAGGTTCAATTTGGAGACCATTGCGAGCTGGTAAGTGAACGGGGCCCGTAACCTTAATAAAAATTGCATTTCTGGTACATAGATGTGTTTGTTTAATCCACATATTCCATACATTAATTTCTGCAACCACCTCTCAGTGCGGCTTTTATAAAAGATTTAGTATAACTGGAATTTTTTATTATAATACTGAAGAAGAAACAACTGAGTTCAGGTATTAAACACTAGCATGGTTTATTATCATGATCATGGGAAGGGTCCAGGGCAAGATTCAAGACACCTCCTGGAGTCTTCAACAAAGGTCAGAGATTGCGCACTCGCACATAGATAGAAATAGCTCTTCGTGACTAACAAGCGCAATGCAATGTGTAATATAAATATTTATGATTTGAGAGGATTTATGGAGGAAGAGATAATGGGTAAGAAACCGAAAGTGTTTCAGGAATGTAACCACAGAACAGGATGTTTCAGCAGGGAGTGGACATTTCCTAAAACATACAATAAGGAACTTAAATTACAAAAAATAATTCTTATGCATTTAACCCTTTCTAGGCAAAGTCCTGATCATAGATTAACACACTTCTCTGGGGTTATACGGGTTGGAATGGATATTACCTCCTCACACTGAACATTTCTGTACCTTCCAGTGTCTGGAGCCTGCAGATAAGTAGGGGCCTCACATAAATCCATGTACGGTAAATAGTTTCAGTGTCTGTAGTCAGGGGGGCGGGCTGGAGTTCATACTTTACAGCTTGGATTTTGGGTTCTCCTCTGAAAAAATTTGCACGTATACAAAAGAGCCTTGGCAGAACATTATTGAGCATCTCGATATTACTCCTATCACGAAAATAGGCTGAATGATCTTTCATATCCAGGATTTTATTCTTATTAACCCCCTTAACCAATCCAAATAATTCCCAAGCTTCTGTTTCAATCTCTATATTCTTTGCAACATCTGTTTTAACTCTTTCATATGCAACAAAACATTTGGTTCAGCTCTGGGTATATTCACTGTACTATGGTGATTTACTGGACTGTAATACTGGGAGTAACAGCTTACCTGATGGCTGCTGCAGGTATAACTAACACTTCTTCGTCAAGCCCGTAAATGTTACTACCGCAAATCTCTATTAAATTGCTACAAATCCCCAAAGATGCGCTGGTGTTCAAACCCATGAACGGCAAAGGGAGCCAAAAATCCTATGGGTACTAGAGAGGACCCGAAAGGTTAAACTCCTGTCGTTAGCACTGTAAAAGCAAATATAAACACAATACTGTATTTTAAATTAAAGGGAAATTGATTTAATGAATTAATATTAATGGCAGAATATTCTCAAGCCCGCAAATCCGCAATAAAAAAATTGGTTTATGTTTAATTTCCATGTTACATAGATCCCGGTAATCAATGTCTTAATACATATAATAGAACTCGCATGGACTATAATATTATATGTATTGATTATTTCATATTGCATTATTTCTGGAATGCGGGTCCGATCGCAAACTCATACTTCAAACCCGTAAGTGATCGAAATCTAACTTCCATTTTTTTTGTGACGTAATGATGACAATCTCTTTTACCAGTGGCTCTGTCTAAAGCTGTAATCATGTTCACGGCCGCAAATGGAACGTGCAGAAGCATGGCGTACGGATTTGGATGTCGGCCACATATGTTGCGGGCTTGTCTAATTTAATTGCTCTGTAACTCCGTCAAATTTCAAGCCCATAGGCTTTGTGGCTGTACCACGGCCGATGCGGGCTTCAAACTTAATAGGGCCCTTAGTCTCTGAGCCAAGCTAGTTAATTACCCTGATAGTGTTGTAAATCCCGTCAAGGATGACCAAGCAGATAACCTCACCAGACACTTAGGCAACTGGAAACAGGAAGGAACATGACAACCCTAAACTCATGACAGTTAATCAAAATTAGTTGGGGTAAATAAAAAAAGCTGTTGCAAGTTGTTTAGAGCTTGCTTGACCAAGATATGTTTTTATTTGTCATGTAATTCATTTATTTGTTTTATTTTGTGTAGTGTTTTGTTTTACTTAGAGTGCCATGGTCGTCCGTGTAGACTCATACATACATCATAAGATAATTTTAGTGTACCAGGTGGGTGATTAGGGTTAATTTAGATACCATGGGGTTAATTATTTGATGTCATAGAGGTTTGACAACTTATAGAAATAAAAAATAATATATATATATATATATATATATATATTTGATTTTACAGATTTGGTAAACTGACCCTGTTCAACACTAAAACAAATATTATCAGATATTGTTTGTACTATATATATATATATATATGTCATCTTTGTGTTAGTTATAATGGGCTTTGCTCTAAATATTAAACAACTAGATTTACAGTATCTCACAAAAGTAAATACACCCCTCCCATTTTTGTAAATATGTGTAAATTTGCTGTCTCCTCAAAAAAACTCAACACACCGCCATTAATGTCTAAACCGTTGGCAACAAAAGTGAGAACTCTCCTAAGTGGAAATGTCCAAATTGGGCCCAAAGTGTCAATATTTTGTTTGGCCACCATTATTTTCCAGCACTGCCTTAACCCTCATGGGCATGGAGGTCACCAGAGCTTCACTGGTTGTCACTGGAGTCTTCTTCTACTCCTCCACGTTAAAACCCGTAGCCCGTAACGGAGCCCGCTAGACTTACAGCTATTAAATTGGCCCCTTACAGCTACCCACAATCAATCTGCGGGTTACAGGAGGAAAAACCCTACGGGCTGTCAAAATTTAAACTCTGTTGCCACAAATCCTTTGATCTGTCACGCCCGTAAATGTTAAATTCGAAAATCGCTATTAAATTGCTACGAATCTACTGGCGTTCAAACCTGTAAACGGCAAATGGAGACAAAAAGCCTACGGGTACTAGAGAGGACCCGCAAGGGGGTTAAAGTGCTATCCGTAGCACTGCAAATTTAAACACAATACTGTATTTAAAAGTGAAAATTATGTTAGGTATTAAAATGAATAACAAAACATTCTCAAGCTCGCAAATCTGCAATATAAAATACTTTTTTATCTGTATAATTTCTGTGTGTTAAAACATATAATGGAAGTCGCATGGACTAGAATATTATATTTGCTGATTTATTAATATTGCATTATTTCTAGAATTTCTGGAATGAGTAAGGCTTTGAAATCTAATCTCAATTTTTCAGTGACGTAATGATGACAATCTCTCTTACCATTGGCTCCGTCTAAACTCGTAACTACAAGTTTGACTAATTGATCATGTTCATGGCCGCACATGCAACGTGCGCAAGAATGGTTTACAGATTTGGATGTCAGCCACGTCTGTTGCGGGCTTGGCTAATTTAATCGCTCTGTAACTCTGCCGAATTTCAAGCCTGCAGGCACCAGGTGTAACGGTGCGGCTACGGGCTTGGAATTTAATATGGCCCATAGTGTTTTAAATTTGTAAAAGAGAGTTGTACGTTTCACAATTTTACTACTGTTACTCATTACATTTACAGACAAAACAGCTGCAAATATTCATTTTTTATATTACATATATTGCAAAATAATCAATCCACATTAGTAACATCCCAAAGTTATTCTTTAATTGTATTATAAATAAAGATTATCTTACATTGTGAACCAATGCTCCAGTCAGGGTCTGAACTGTACAGAGAGTGTTGGATTCTTTAAGAATTAAAAACTTTCAGCAATTGTGAAAGTAACTATACCTTTTGATACATGCATGTGTGAGTTATGTAGTTAGCACAGCCACAAAGTACTAAACTAGACTGCATAATGATTGAAAATATCACATATATAGTTGTGAGCGTACGAGTCGTTGCTCACGCTTGCGGGCTCGCGTAGCGAGCCCGCAAGAACTGCGTCCCTCGCGAAGCGAGGGACGCAGTTCGCCGCAAATGCGGGTCCTCGCGAAGCGAGGGCCCGCATTTGCGGTTGTGGAGGCTCAACGTCGGCTGTGTTAACACACACATACACACACACGACTTTTTTAACAGAATAAACCCAACCGCCCAGCCAACAAAAACCCAACAACGTCCCCGCAAATGCGGATCCTCGCGAAGCGAGGGTCCGCATTTGCGGTGGTGGGAGCATCCCAACATCGGCTGTGTTAACACACACATACACACACACACAACTTCATAACAAAAAAAAACTCAAAGTCGCCTCACACCCGCTTACACCCAGACACACAGACGCAAGACTTAACAAAAAAACAGTAAAAAAGGCCCCTCACACGCTCTTAACACACATACGCACGACTTAGAAACAAATACACTGCGTCGTACACGTAAAAGCTAACTGCGTATATCGCAAAAAAATACGGCAACATCGCAACAAAATACGGCCGCATCGGAAAAAAATACGGCCGCGAAAGACCCATTCCAACCGCCGCGCATCAAAACATCACAAACACAAGAAATAAACACAACAAACACATAAAAACCTTACTTACAGCACGGGGGGGCATCCGGCACCTCCAAAAGTTCATTTACACGTCCATTTAAGTCAAAACAAAGAGTTTAAACGAACGAAAATCGGCTAAGCGAGAGAAAAAATGGCCGCCGAACAAAACGAAAACGAGGCTCCAGACGTAACTACACTACACTTACTCGCAATAATGAAACACATACTATGCGGAACGGATCACACTCATATTAAACACCATTTTAACCACTACTACGCACAAAATGGCGGATGGAACGCAAATTGTAAGCTGGAACGCAAATAGCGCATGCGTATTACGTTCTAACGGTCTAACTTTCCAGAATGTTCTACAAGTTGATAAATACTGTCTATTTGACAGAGAAAAATACATTTCTCCTCAGGTGATGAACAGAGTGACTTCGAAGATAACTGCTGCTAAAACTTGAGAAGATAATTCTTTCCTAATTTACTACTTTACATTGTGCAAATTACAACTGAGAGGTAAGCTATAATATATTACTTATTATCAAGACAGGACATCAAAAAAAAAAATTAAACAAGACAAAGAGGTTTATGTATACTGACAAGTGACACGCACATATATGTGTATAATGTATACTGACAAGTGACACGCACATTTATGCGTATAATGTATACTGACAAGTGACACGCACATATATGTGTATAATGTATACTGACAAGTGACACGCACATTTATGCGTATAATGTATAGTGACAAGTGACACGCACATTTATGCGTATAATGTATACTGACATGTGACACGCACATTTATGCGTATAATGTATAGTGACAAGTGACACGCACATTTATGCGTATAATGTATACTGACAAGTGACACGCACATTTATGCGTATAATGTATACTGACAAGTGACACGCACATTTATGCGTATAATGTATAGTGACAAGTGACACGCACATTTATGCGTATAATGTATACTGACAAGTGACACGCACATTTATGCGTATAATGTATACTGACAAGTGACACGCACATTTATGCGTATAATGTATACTGACAAGTGACACGCACATTTATGTGTATAATGTATAGTGACAAGTGACACGCACATTTATGCGTATAATGTATACTGACATGTGACACGCACATTTATGCGTATAATGTATACTGACAAGTGACACGCACATTTATGTGTATAATGTATAGTGACAAGTGACACGCACATTTATGTGTATAATGTATAGTGACAAGTGACACGCACATTTATGTGTATAATGTATACTGACATGTGACACGCACATTTATGCGTATAATGTATAGTGACAAGTGACACGCACATTTATGCGTATAATGTATACTGACATGTGACACGCACATTTATGTGTATAATGTATAGTGACATGTCACACGCACATTTATGTGTATTGCCCCTGCAACAAACTAATTAAACAACTACATTTAAATTACATTACAAAAAAATAAGTTGGGACTATTAAAATACTATTAAAATATGAGTCATGTATACTGATATGTGACACGCACATATATGTGTATCATCTATAGTCACATGTCACACACACATTTATGTATGTTGGCCAAAAATAAAAATAAGGTTAATTTAACAATTAAAATATGATTCATGTATACTGATATGTCACACTCACACAAAAAAATTACTTTCAACTATGGAAATGTGCTTCATGTATGTGACATATGTGTGTAGCACCCACCAAAAAATAATGTTAATTCAAATTAATTACAGAAGTATAATTCAATGAAATTAATTTACTGCAATTCAATAGATCACCTAAAACTCAATCTTTCTACTTTTTTAAATATTCAAACAGACTCTGCATCAACAGCGTCTCTCAACAATTTGCACTGTGCACTGTGAAGCACAATCCCTTTTAAAGAACACCAACAAAGAACAAGAGGTAAGATACAAAAATACTTTAAATGCTGAAAAGGCCATGGTTTGTTAAATACAAATAAAAAATTCTATAATTCACTATTTCACTTTATTTTTCAAACAGACACTACAAGAAGACCGGCGGATTAAGATTGGCAGGAGGGGACCCTCTGTCATTCCACACTTCAATCAAGGTAAAGTATTACGTATAAAAAAGAACCGAACCATGAGCCTTATTCAATTCTGAGTTGGCTAATTGAATAGGGCTTTATATAAGCACATAATAGGTCTTCACTAACTAAAAACTTCTGTCAAAAAATATTTTATGTGCTTATATAGAGCCCTATTCAATTGGTCAAAACGCAATTGATTCAGGACCTAAATATGTTTAATGGCTGAGGGCCTCATTCAAATGTGATTGTTTAACAATGTATAACCATTAGAAAAAACACTACATAAGTATAACAAAAGTGGTGCCCATCAAACAGGATTTACATTTACATTCTTATTTTAATGTTTAACAACCTATAAGCCTTAGAAAGAAGCCTAAATAAGCATACCAACATTGGTGCCCACCAAACAGGATTGTATGAAAACTCACACAAACACATAACAAACTACATTTACATTCTTATTTTATGTTTAACAACCTATTAGCATTACAAAACTACATTAATAAGCATACCAACAGTGGTGCGCATCAAACAGGATTGTATGAAAACTCACACAAACACATAGCAAACTACATTTAGATTCTTATTTAATGTTTAACAACCTATAAGCCTTAGAAAGAAGCCTAAATAAGCATACCAACATTGGTGCCCACCAAACAGGATTGTATGAAAACTCACACAAACACATAGCAAACTACATTTAGATTCTTATTTAATGTTTAACAACCTATAAGCCTTAGAAAGAAGCCTAAATAAGCATACCAACATTGGTGCCCACCAAACAGGATTGTATGAAAACTCACACAAACACATAACAAACTACATTTACATTCTTATTTTATGTTTAACAACCTATTAGCATTACAAAACTACATTAATAAGCATACCAACAGTGGTGCGCATCAAACAGGATTGTATGAAAACTCACACAAACACATAGCAAACTACATTTAGATTCTTATTTAATGTTTAACAACCTATAAGCCTTAGAAAGAAGCCTAAATAAGCATACCAACATTGGTGCCCACCAAACAGGATTGTATGAAAACTCACACAAACACATAGCAAACTACATTTAGATTCTTATTTAATGTTTAACAACCTATAAGCCTTAGAAAGAAGCCTAAATAAGCATACCAACAGTGGTGCGCATCAAACAGGATTGTATGAAAACTCACACAAACACATAGCAAACTACATTTACATTCTTATTTTATGTTTAACAACCTATAAGCCTTAGAAAGAAGCCTAAATAAGTATACCAACAGTGGTGCGCACCAAACAGGATTGTATGAAAACTCACACAAACACATAGCAAACTACATTTACATTCTTATTTTATGTTTAACAACCTATAAGCCTTAGAAAGAAGCCTAAATAAGCATACCAACAGTGGTGCGCACCAAACAGGATTGAATGAAAACTCACACAAACACATAGCAAACTACATTTAGATTCTTATTTAATGTTTAACAACCTATAAGCCTTAGAAAGAAGCCTAAATAAGTATACCAACAGTGGTGCGCACCAAACAGGATTGTATGAAAACTCACACAAACACATAGCAAACTACATTTACATTCTTATTTTATGTTTAACAACCTATAAGCCTTAGAAAGAAGCCTAAATAAGCATACCAACAGTGGTGCGCACCAAACAGGATTGTATGAAAACTCACACAAACACATAGCAAACTACATTTAGATTCTTATTTAATGTTTAACAACCTATAAGCCTTAGAAAGAAGCCTAAATAAGTATACCAACAGTGGTGCGCACCAAACAGGATTGTATGAAAACTCACACAAACACATAGCAAACTACATTTACATTCTTATTTTATGTTTAACAACCTATAAGCCTTAGAAAGAAGCCTAAATAAGCATACCAACAGTGGTGTGCACCAAACAGGATTGTATGAAAACTCACACAAACACATAGCAAACTACATTTAGATTCTTATTTAATGTTTAACAACCTATAAGCCTTACAAAGAAGCCTAAATAAGCATACCAACAGTGGTGCGCACCAAACAGGATTGTATGAAAACTCACACAAACACATAGCAAACTACATTTACATTCTTATTTTATGTTTAACAACCTATAAGCCTTACAAAGAAGCCTAAATAAGTATACCAACAGTGGTGCGCACCAAACAGGATTGTATGAAAACTCACACAAACACATAGCAAACTACATTTACATTCTTATTTTATGTTTAACAACCTATAAGCCTTAGAAAGAAGCCTAAATAAGCATACCAACAGTGCTGCGCACCAAACAGGATAGTATGAAAACTCACACAAACACATACCAAAGTACATTTACATACTTATTTTATGTTTAACAATCTATAAGCCTTAGAAAAAGGCCTAAATAAGCATACCAAAAGTGGTGGACACCAAACGGGATTGTAGAAAAACAAAGAAATAATGTCATTTTTTAGTTCATACAAATACATTAAAATAATATTACATTTTCATTTTCATTTTATATCAGATACTGCGTCAAGAACATCGGAACAGGAGTTTCAACTGAGAACCACACCAGCGGACGAGGACTTTCAACAGAGGACCAGACCATTGGACGAGGACTTTCAACAGAGGACTACACCATCGGACGAGGACTTTCAACAGAGGACCAGACGATTGGACGAGGACTTTCAACACAGGACCAGACCATCAGACGAAGGCTTTCAACACAGGACGAACAAAGATTCTGCTTCAAATCAAACTTCAACCAAGGTACAGTATAACAAGTAAAAAAAGAGAAAAATTAATTAATATTCTTCTTTAATGTTTAACCACCTATAAGCCTTAGAAAATAGCCTACAGAAGCATACCAAAATTGTGGCGCACCAAAAAGGATTGTAGAAAAACACAGAAATAATGCAATTTTTTCTTTAATACAAAGACATTCAAATAACATAACATTTTCATTTTTATTTTATAACAGATACTGCATCAAGAACATCGGAACAGGAGTTGGAACTGAGGACCACACCAGAGGACGAGGACTTTCAACAGAGGACTACACCATCGGACGAGGACTTCCAACACAGGACCAGACCATCGGACGAAGGCTTTCAACACAGCACCAACAAAGAATTTTGCTTGAAATCAAACTTCAACCAAGGTACAGTATAAAAAGTAATATCTATCATCTATCTCTTATTTG
Source organism: Discoglossus pictus (assembly GCA_027410445.1). Taxonomy (NCBI): domain Eukaryota; kingdom Metazoa; phylum Chordata; class Amphibia; order Anura; family Alytidae; genus Discoglossus; species Discoglossus pictus. The sequence continues at coordinate 2,738,367 of CM050169.1, forward strand.
TCTTTTAGGGCCAATAATCTTTAACAATAAATACAAACTTCAATGTAAACTTAAAAAATAAATTGGCATAGTCCAAAAAAGTCTAAAAACACAGAATGTATGCAATTTGTCATTGTAACATTCCAGTCCTAAACCCTAATTTAATTGCCATTTGACAAATTGAATAGTGCTGTAAATAAGGACATAACATCTTTTTTAAAATACCTTTTTAGTTACTGAAACACTTGCTTTTGGATACATGTTTAATAAATAAAAATGTCTTTAAATAATTATCTCATGCCCTTATTTAGACTTTTATTCAATTGAACGCATTGAAATTGATTAACTATAAAATGTTAACACACTATTGATAACTATATGTCATGAAAAACAACTTAACATCTCAAAATAAACTAATGGTACATTATTTTCTTTTTACAGATTAACATGGCTGATAATGAGAGTAAACAAGAAAAGAAAAGACGCCAAGCTAGAGAACGACGACAGAGAGCAGACAGCCAGCAGACACCGGAGAAGAAGGAAATTCGACGAGAAAAAGAACGCAAAAGAATTGCAAGCAAAAGACTGTCACTTGCAGAAATTAAAGATATGTCAAAAAAAACTACAAAGAAAATAAAGCATTTACAACCTGTTGCTCAAACATCAGATGACATTTTGCCAGAAAAAAGACAAGAGATACCAAAAAAAGCAACAAAGAAAACAAAGCATTTAGAACCGTTTCATGAAACATTAGATGACATTTTACCTCAAACAATACAACATATACCAAGAAAAGCAACGAAAAAAACAAAACATTTAGAACCTGTTGTTGAAACATTATATGACATTTCACCTGATGAATATGAAAGGCAAAATCCTATATGCTTTGCAAATTGTCCTCTACTCAAGTCTTTAGCAGTAGAGGTTCATAGTTGTGGGGACATGACTACTCAATGTCAGTTTTGTGAGGCTTATTATTTTAAACAGGAGAGACCCAGAGATGGACAATTTATTAGTTGTTGTCAAAAAGGCAAGTTCAAACTTCCAGAAAGGAAAGAATTTCCAATTTATTTACAAAATATTATGACTGAACCTACTTTTCCAAACTACAAAAATTTTAAGACAAACATAAGATCCTACAATAGTGCCATATCCTTTGCATCCATGGGGGCAACATTAGCTGCTAATGTACCAGGACATGGTCCTTACTGTTTTAAAGTCCAAGGACAAATTTATCATCGCACTTCCCATTTACATCCAGAGGAAGGAAATAAAAGAAAATTCGCTCAACTATATGTCCTAGATACAATGGAAGCTGTTGACCAACGTATGCAGATGGAAGAAAATAAAAAATGCTTACCCACTGTTTTCATAGAGCTAAATAACATTATGGACAACAATCCCTACAGTAAAGCTTATAAAAAATTGGCAGAAGTAGAAAATGAACAACTACTTCATTCACAAACACATCAATTACCAATGCCGAAGGTTAATATGGTGCTTAAAAGAGACAGACATACTGATAAACGTCGTTATAACTTGCCAACAACAAATGAGGTTGCAATGGTGTTTCACAATGATGAAGGAGAACCACCATTTCAAAGAGACATACGAATATATCCTAGAAATGAGGACCAACCGTTTATTAATATGAGTATCTTAAGTCCAAATTTAGATCCAATGACATATCCCATCTTTTTCCCACACGGAGAAGCAGGTTGGCAACCAAAATTAACTCTTCCCAGTTACCCAAATGCTAAAGCCAGAATCCGAAATAATGTTTCTATGCTTGAATTTAAAGTAGCTCAAATTGCCATTCGCAATGTATTTAATCCAATTTTATGTGGTGGGAAACTAACACAACAATGGATTATTGATTCATATTTGCAAGTTGAGGCAAATAATTTAAACTTTATCAAATATCAACAAGATAAACTCCGTGTAGAACAATATTCTGGACTCATGGACTATGTTGCTGACGTGGCTACAAGCAGAGACATGACAGCTGGCAAAGCCATCATTTTACCATCTTCCTTTCAAGGATCTCCTCGGAATATGAGAGAAAGATACAATGATGCTATGGCTATTGTGACAAAATTTGGCAAACCCGATTTATTTGTGACATTTACATGTAATCCACAATGGCCAGAAATTACACTAAATCTACTTCTTGGACAAACTGCTTCAGATCGACCAGATTTAGTAGCCAGAGTTTTTAAGATTAAATTAAATGAATTAATACGTGACTTCACTATAAATCAGTTATTTGGCAAATGTCTTGCTTATGTATATACCATTGAATTTCAAAAAAGAGGCCTTCCACATGCACATCTTCTAATAATACTTCAAGAAAAAGATAAATTAGATACTTCAGACAAAGTGGATGCAGTCATTGTTGCTGAACTACCAGATCCAGAACTATATGGTAGACTATATGAGATTGTTACTCATCGCATGATTCATGGACCCTGTGGTGACCTTAATCCACAATCACCATGTATGGAAAATAATAAATGTTCCAAAGAATTTCCCAAAGATTATAGAGACAAAACCTATGCCAATTGTGATGGATATCCACTTTATAAAAGAAGAGAAGGAGATAGTGCCATTATTCGTGGGAAAAAAGTGGACAATAGATATGTAGTACCCTACAATCCACATTTACTCATGAAGTACAACGCCCACATCAACGTAGAAGCCTGTACTTCCATCAAATCCATTAAATATGTCTACAAATATATTTACAAAGGTTACGATGCAGCTACTGTAGTCGTCAAAAGTGCAGACAACCCTGAAAGTAGTGAGTTAGTACATGATGAACTTGCATCTCATGTAGATGCTCGCTATGTCAGTGCGCCAGAAGCTATGTGGCGGCTTTTAAAATTTGAAATGCATGATAGATCACATGCAGTATATAGGTTAGCAGTACATTTGCCACAATGACATTTAGTCTATTTCCATGCTGGAAATGAAATGAATGCATTGGCCCAAAGTGAAGATCGTCACACTACACTAACTGCATGGTTTGCATTAAATTCCACTGATGCTGAAGCAACACAATACTTATATATTGAAATTCCATATCACTATGTTTTTGTGAATGGATTATGGAGACCAAGAAAAACCAGAGGCAATAAAATTATTCCAAGAATTTACACAGTCAGTCCAAGAGATGTTGAACGTTTTTGCTTACGGATATTACTTTTAAATGTTCCTGGAGCACAAAGTTTTGAACACTTAAGAACTGTTAATGACATTGTATATGAATCCTTCCATTTAGCTGCAAGACATAGAAACTTACTCGCTGATGATACAGAGTGGGAAAGATGCTTAGAAGAAGCAGCACAATGTCAAATGCCACGACAGATGAGAGAACAATTTGCTTTTATTTGTATCTTCTCAAATGCTCCAAATGCATTAGCTTTGTGGGAGACTTTTAAAAGTAATATGGCTGAAGACTTTATGCGACGATACAATGAACCCATTGCACACTTAAAAGCGTTAATGGAAATCCAAGAAGTCTTTTTAACTCATGGATTAAGTTGTGCAAGTTTTAATTTGCCTGATCCAGGTCTTATAGATGACATTAACTTTGAAGACTATGACATTCAACTACAAGCAGAAAGAACAGAAGAAAGACTTGCAACTTTAAATACACTACAATTGCAAGCATTTCATGCCATTAAAAATGCTATAGATGATGACATGGTGACAGAGCGTTATTTCTATCTTGATGGACCTGGCGGATCAGGAAAAACATATTTGTACAATTTATTAATGAGTTCAGTACGAGCACAAGGAAAAATAGCAATGGCGTTTGCCACTACTGGAATTGCTGCACTTTTATTAGAAGGTGGAAGAACTGTTCATAGTGGATTTAAACTGCCAGTGCCTATTTTAGAAAATTCTGTGTCAGATATTCGCATGACATCCTTACAAGCAAAGAAATTGAAGAAATGTAAATTAATTATAATAGATGAGGCCACAATGATGTCATGCTATGCCCTCCAATGTATTGACCGTTTGCTTCGTGAAGTCATGGATAATATTTTTCCATTTGGTGGAAAGGTAATGTTGTTGGGTGGCGATTTTAGACAAACATTACCTGTTGTTGTACATGGAAATCGAACTGACATTATCGAAACATGTATAAAGTCAAGTACAGTATGGAAACATTTTACCCATCTTCAACTGCAACAAAATATGAGATCAGAAGGCCAAACTGATTTCAATGATTGGCTTATTAAAATTGGAGAAGGCAGAACAGAAAAAATACTAAATTTACCTGACGACACTGTAGAGATCCCACCTCATATGATTTGTCAACAAGATATTATATCGGCTATATTTGAAGGGAGCATAAATAACGAAGAATATTCCGAGCTTGCCAACCAAGTCATACTGACGTGTAAAAATAAAGATGCATTAATCCTTAATAATAAAATCTTAAAAAAAATTTATGCACCACAAAGAAATTATCACAGTGCTGATTCTGTACTTGCTGATGACAATGAAAGTCAGGCTAACTTTTCCACTGAATTCATAAACTCTTTAACTCCTTCTGGAATGCCACCACATATTTTGCAGCTAAAGAAAGGTGCAATTATCATGTTACTGCGAAATATGAATCCCAAAAAAGGCCTATGCAATGGCACAAGATTAATTGTTCAACAATTAAAGGACCATTTTATAGATGCTGAAATTTTAACTGGGACCCATAGAGGAGAGAGAGTTTTCATACCAAGAATAGATTTAGCACCAAGTGAAAGTAGTCTCCCTTTTATACTTCAAAGAAGACAATTTCCCATTATTATGGCATTTGCCATGACCATTAATAAATCACAAGGTCAAACTTTCAAATCTGTGGGTATTTTCTTCGAAGAACCAGTTTTTGCACATGGTCAATTGTACGTTGCGTTGTCAAGGTGCAAAAATCCACAGGCAATTAAAGTTTACATTGAAAACAATGAAAGTCAAGGTGATTTATTAGAAGATGGACGTATTTTTACTAAAAACATTGTCTACTATGAAGTACTATAACTTTGAAGGATACTAATTAAAGGTGCCAAGATTTTTTAAAAGCATTGCAAAATACATAACAATTGGTTGTTTAATTCAGTCATAATTAATGGAAGTCATGTTTATGAATGATTCGCCTCACAAAATACTTGCCTTGCATTGTTAGTAAAAATTATGTTAAAATGTTAAGTCACTATGTTAATGTTTCTAATGTTACAAGTTTAAAAAATATATTTTGAAGTTATTTCATTCAACATATTACAAAGTGGATGTTAAGAGGTCAAGCACCTTTTAAGTCACAATGTAAATATTGTCTGTTATCTTAAGATTACTACCTACATTAATGTTTATCGCCAATTTATGTGCTCAGTAATAAATTAGTTTAATTACGTACGTTTTAAGAAGAGTTTGACTGTATGCCTTCCTCTACATTCAATGTATATTCAAGTTAACAATTATTGTGATAGAAATTGAATTTTAATACTGATTAATTTAAATGTCAATTGTTTTTACATTCAAATGTTAATACTTTTAATAAAAAATTACTTTACAAAATGTATTCACTATGTTCCTGTTTATAATGTTCAAAATTATACCAATGTTTTGTCAACTTCTAAACTTACATAAAAAATAAAGTTCAAGTTTAAAAATATATACTTTGATGGTTATTGCTTACATATATTTTAAACTTCATGTTAAAATTTGCAACGTTTAAAAAAGGCTTTTTACTTTTGGCTTTCCTATTCATTCAATGTATATTCAAGTTAACAATTCTTCAGATACTAATTACATTTTAAAAAACCATTACATCAACATTTTACAAAAATACACGTTCATATTAAAATACTTACAAGTGTCAAAAATATATGTTAATAACTAAACAACTTGACAAACATATACATAACATTGCCGTCATTTTTTGACGGGCAAGTCGCTAGTATAATATAAATATGAATTATAATAATTAATATTGTAATGTATAGCATATTGTGTCTTACTGATGAAATGTTGATCTATAAATCAGTATGAAGTCATAATATCAGAGTGACTTATTTAGAAAGTAGTTTACAATCTAGGTAAACTCTAAGTGTGGATTCAGTTCAATTGTCAGTTGTTAATTTTAAGCTGGAGAGGGACACACACACAAGTAGGGTAACGCTGATCTACTCACCCTTGTTACCACTCAGCAGCTGGATAAGGATTGGAAGGAAAGCAATGTTACAATAATGCCGAAAGAGAAAGCTGTACAGAGGCCATAAAGTATAACAAGGAAGCGGCTGCATGATGTGTTAAGGCTCCACCTAGACTTTACAGCTGCAATATTACAGTCAGTGACAAATTCAAAAAAGGCTTTGTTTTCTGTTTTCTTTTAGTCCAATCTTTTTATTTATCCTCTGATCTTTGTAATATGCTGATTAATTGTTAATTGTTAATTGTTCCAGAGGATGACAAACAGAAAAAAACATTGAAACATTGGCAATTGAAAAAATTAAATTCCTTCCTGACCCCAGAAAACTGGTGATCGGATCACTCCCTGGATCATTACTCCCTCTCTAATTATCCAGCATAACCCTGAATGCCCTGTTTACTCAAGAATATATCCAAGCCCTTTTAAAGTAACTTATTGAATCTACTGTCACCACCTCCTTTTGTAGAGAATTTCACAGTTTAACCACCCTTACTGTGAAGAACCCTTTTCTTTATTTAAGGTAGAATCTTCTTCCTTCTAATCTCAAAGGATGTTCTCTTGTCAGTTGAAAACCTCTTGACACTCAAAGTTCACTTGACAAAGCCTTATATTTACTCTGGATATATTTCTTGCTTCCATACCCTTTGTAATACATGCTAATATTTTACTTGCCTTTGCAGCTGCTGCTTGGCATTGAGCACTATTACCTAGGCGGTTGTCCACAAGCACTCCCAAATCCCTTTCAATATCTCATACCCCTAGATTTGCTCCATGAAGATTATACATTGCATGGTAATTTTTCCTTCCCAAATGCAGAACTTTACATTTATTTGTATTCAATATTGTCTGCCATTTAGGTGCCCATTCTGCCAATTTATGCAAATCCGTTTGAGGCAAAGTTACATAGTTACATAGTATTTAAGGTTGAAAAAAGACTTTCAGTCCATCAAGTTCAACCTTTTAAGATCTCCTTTGATCTGCAATATGCAGATTAACTATTAATTCATTAGTTGTTAATTAATTATTAATCAATTATTTAATGTTTTTTTTTTTTTTTTTTATTATTATTAATTAGTCCAGAGGAAGGCAAATAGAAAAAAAAAAAAAAAACACAAGCGAGACTTAGCCAATTGTCTAAAGGGGAAATGTTAAAAATTTGGATCATTACTGTCTCTCTAATTATCCATGATAACCCTGAATACCCTTTTTAATTAGAAATAAATCTAGTCCCCTTTTAAAGTTATCTATCGAATCCACTGTCACCACCTCCTCTGGTAGAGAATTCCACAGATTAACCACCCTTACTGTGAAGAACCCTTGTCTTTCTTTAAGGTGAAACCTTTTTACTTCTAACCTCAGGATGTCCTTTTGTCAGTTGAAAACCTCTTGGCACAAAAAGCTCCCCCGACAAATCTTTATACTGACCCTGGATGTATTTATATAAGGTAATCATATCACCTCTTAGACGCCTTTTTTCTAGAGAAAATAAGTTTAATTTGGTTAGTCTTTCTTCATAACTTAGCCCCTCCATTCCCCTTATTAGTTTGGTTGCCCTTCTCTGTACCTTTTCCAGCTCTAAAATGTCCTTTTTATGAAGTGGTGCCCAAAATTGTCCTCCATATTCCAAATGAGGGCGTACTAGGGCTTTGTATAGTGGCAGTATTATATTTGCTTCCCTGGCTTCTATGCCCTTCTTAATACATGCTAATATTTTATTTGCCTTTGCAGCTGCTGCTTGGCTTTGAGCACTGTTACCTAGGTGGTTGTCCACAAGCACTCCCAAATCCCTTTCAATATCTGATACACCTAGATTTGCTCCATTAAGATTATAAATTGCATGGCTATTTTTCCTTCCCAGATGCATAACCTTACATTTATTCGTATTAAATCTCATCTGCCATTTAGATGTCCATTCCTCAATTTTATGTAAATCCCCTTGGAGGGAAAGCACATCATTTTCTGATTTAATTACCTTGCACAACTTTGTGTCATCAGCGAAAATGGAGAGCCCACACTCCAATCCTACCTCTAAGTCATTAATAAATATGTTAAAAAGGAGAGGACCTAATACTGAACCCTGAGGAACCCCACTTACCACATTAGTCCAATCGGAGTATGTTCCATTTACAACAACCCTTTGCTTCCTGTCTTTTAGCCAGCTCTCAATCCATGAGCAGATATTTACTGCAATTCCTGTATCCCTTAGTTTGCCCAATAGTCTCCCATGTGGCACTGTATCAAAAGCCTTTGCAAAATCCAAAAAGACTACATCCACTGAGTTGCCTTGATCCAGGTTCCTACTAACCTCCTCATAGAAACTAATTAGATTTGTTTGACATGACCTATCCCTCATAAACCCATGTTGCCTCCTACTTATAATCCTGTTCAAATAGACATATTCTTGTATATTATCCCTTATTAACCCTTCTAAAAGCTTCCCCACTACCGAAGTTAGGCTCACTGGTCTATAATTCCCCGGATTTGCTCTTGCTCCCATTTTAAATATAGGTATCACATCAGCTTTTTTCCAGTCATCTGGTAGAGACCCTGTGTTGAGTGAATCTTGAAAAATTAAATATAATGGTTTGGCTATTACAGAACCCAGTTCCCTTAGTATCCTTGGATGTATTCCATCAGGACCCAGGGCTTTATTAACATTTATTTTTTCCAACCTCTTTTGGATTACTTCCTGTGTTAACCAATTATTTGGCAAAGGTAGTGTAGCCCCATTATGTCGCAGTGTCACAACCACTGGTACCACCCTTGTGTATACCGAAGAAAAGAACCTATTTAGCTCATCTGCCTTTTCCTGGTCACTAATTTTCAGACAGCCTGTTTCACATTGTAATGTTCCTATAGCTTCCTTCCTCGCCTTCTTCCCATTAATATACTTAAAAAATATTTTAGGGTTAGTCTTACTCTCTTTTGCAATTAATCTTTCATTTTCTATTTTAGCCAGTCTAATCGTTATCTGTTTGAATTACCTTGCACAACTTAGTGTCATCAGCAAAAATGAAGACAATACTTTCAAGTCCTTCTTCTAAGTCATTAATAAATATGTTAAAAGGAGAGGACCTAATACTGAGCCCCGATGAAGCCTACTTATTACTTTAGTCCAATCTGTGTATATTAAATTTACAACAACCCTTTGCATCCTGTCTTTTAGGCAGCTTACTCATGATCAGATATTTACTGCAATTCCTGCATCCCTTAGTTTGCACAATAGCCTTCCATGTGGCACTGTATCAAAAGCTTTTGCAAAATCCAAAAAGACTAAATCAACTCATCAGGGATAATATTGTTTACAAAGACGCTGGAGGTTCCATCTTGCATTTTCAGATTGACAGATACTTGTTCAGGAATTTTTAGTCTATTATAGGTCTCCAGGCCCCAGAAGAAAAGAACAGGTTGCAATAAAACCCCATAAAATTATCTTGCTGTGGAACTGGTTTGATAATGCAATGCCTCCAAAATGACTTTTTGTTGCACCATTAGCTTTTCAGGATTTAAAGAAAGGTTTGACAACACCACCCCGTTCCATTTGATTGACAGGAATTCAAGTCTTTATCCTTATGAAATACTGGTAATTGGCAGGATCCATAAATCCAAAACTATCTCTGCCAAGGTCTCTGCAAAGAGATGTAATCCTCGTCTTACTGTAGAGACTTGGATAGGCAATCCTTCAGGATTGCTCTCCTCCTCTATTTCTTAGATAAATCTCTGTCCCTGAAGTATTTCATGTTTTTCTAACCCCCTCTCCATAGAGAAGGTATATATTCAAATACTGCATCATCTAGATAGAGGGTTTTCGGGATCACATATGCCAATGGTACTACCAAATGGAAGAAAACATTTGCAGATTCCTTCAGGGCAATAATCTATATCAACCTCCTCCATTTCCTCAAATGGAACGAAAATTTTGAAGTAGAGCCATTTCGATAGCTTTGATCCCTAGTAGAGAAGCCTTCACCTGGATCTTCTGAAACACATTCATCTGTCTTCAAAGTCTCAGTATTAGACCTGGTTCTTTTTCTGGAACCAGCCACTGCTTTATAAAACTAAAAAAGGATATCAGTAGGTTCCAAGGTAGAGTGGCTAAAAATGAATACATTACAAAGTTTCTTCTCTTCTGATGAGGGTTTTTTATAATGACAGGAAGGGTGAAAAATATAATCAATTATATACAATCAGCAACTATAAACTATTTTCTAAAACATACTTACTTAGTACCCAATGGGCCTCCTATTTTAGGGCTTATAATAAAAATAAAATCCAGTGAAAACCATCTGGAAACGAAAGTAGAAACATGAAAATCAGCTTACAAAAAATAAGCAGAGAATTCAACTATTTTCCCCATAGGAAACAGTGAAGAAAAGGAAATAACAGTTAAAAAAACATGAAATAAAAATAACCTTTACTAATTTACCTTTAATGGTACAGGAACAAGCCAGCAAACATAGGAAAAACGTAGTCTGACCAACAAAGAAACCCACAATCATAACAAATGGTGTCACTACACAGAACAAACATTGGGACCATTAGAGAGCAGAAAAAAACAGCTGGAAATAAAAAGAAGCTAAGGAGAGCCAAAAAAAAACAGCACACTAAGTTAACCCTTTTGCCCCAGGACCCATACAATGCAAGTAGAAAATAAATATTTTAAGTTATTCCTTCCCCAAGTTGCATAAAGGGTGCCCCTAAAACATGCCAGCATGGATTACACATAGGTGTTTAAGGAAGAGGGAGGTTGACCTCTCCATGGACGGGCCCTAGTCAAAGTATAAGACCCTCATAGGACATATAAAAGCCTATTACTAACCCCATAAGTGCCATGGGGTCCTCCAGGAACTCATGACACTAAGTACAAACACTACACTATTAGCCCCCAATAAACCTCTAAATGTAAACTAATACCCCTCTACCCTAACCTATTAACCAATACCTACCTAACACTACCTACCTAGCCCCCTAATCAATTATATACAATCAGCAACCATAAACTCTTTTCTAAAACATACTTACCTAGTACCCAATGGGCCTCCTATTTTCGGGCAAGGAGCTTATAATAAAAAAGAAAAAAACAATGAAAATCAACTGGAAACGAAAGTAGAAACATGAAAATCAGCTTACAAAAAGAGAAGCAGAGAATTCAACTATTTTCCCCATAGGAAACAATGAAGAAAAGAAAAAAAAAACAGTTAAAAAACATGAAAAAAAAATAACCTTTACTCACCAATGGTATAGGAACAAGCCAAGAAACAGAGGAAAAACATAGTCAGACCAACAAAGAAACCCACAATCATAACAAATGGGGTCACTACACAGAACAAACACTGGGACCATTAGAAGGCAGAAAAAAAACAGCTGGAAAAAAAAGAAGCTAAGGAGTGCCCAAAAAACAGCACACTAAGTTAACCCTTTTGCCCCAGGACTGATACAATGCAAGTAGAAAATAAATATTTAAAGTTATCCCTTCCCCAGGTTGCATAAAGGGTGCCCCTAATACATTCCAGATGGATTACACATAGGTGTTTAAGGAAAAGGGAGGTTGACCTCTCCATGGACGGGCCTAGTCAAAGTATAAGCCCTGGTAAGTACAAAAAAAAATTATCCTGTGTAAGAGGACAGAAAAAAAGACTGCCGTTTATCAGCCTTATTAAATTCCAGCCTCATAGTTAAGAGGCTTCTACTTAAGCCCCACGTGCTGCAATTTTATAAAAGTTACGACGCTATTAAATTAGCCCTGCTGCCAGCAACGTGTTCGCTGCGCAGCACGGACGTACATATCAACGATGATCTCGCAGGCTCCCACACCGCATCAATACAGACCCTCATAAGCCCTTAATTAACCCTGTGACTCATGGGTGTCAATACAGACCCCCGTGAGCCCTTAAATAACCCTGTCACTCATGGGGGTCAATACAGGCCCTCATAAGCCCTCTATACAGAGCCCCATGAGACTATAATTACCCCCCTCAGTCCAATAGGGGTCTATATTGGACACTATTAACCCCTAGGTTAATTCTACAATGCCATGATCGTCCTCCAGGACCCCCATGACAAAATCTAAGCACTACACTACACTATTAGCTCTAACTATACCCCATTAACCCATACTAAACCCTATCTAACCCTAATTGGGCCTATTTAAACGTATCTGGACCTAATAACCAGGGACAAGCACGTTTTTAATTTCTAATGTTTATATTTATATTTGTTGCGTTTGATGTATGTGTGACTAATGTTATGTATCTTTTTTCCAGGGGCTGAGCCGGAGAACAGAAGAAGATGGATGGGGACATGCTTGAAAGGTGAGTTTAATATTGTATTTGCACAATTTTTTTATTCAATGTAATGTTTAATTTTTTAATAATCTGATGTTTCTTTTTTTCCTTGGGGATGCCGATCAGAAGGGACATCTGCGAAGGTAAGTGGTTTTATTTATTCTATTTTAGCTTAGGTTTAGGGGGTATTGTATATATAGGGGTGATGTTTAGATTGGGGTTAGGTATAGATAGAGGTGATGTCTAGAGAAGGGGAAATGTATTGTAGTTAGGCGTATATTTATAATGTATTCATTACTGTAATGTTATGTGCATTTGTGTATGCCTTTTCCTTTGCAGGTGTGTAATTTCTTTTAATTTTATGTAGTGGCGGGGGGGTGTTGTAATGTCCTTTTTTGTTTTGTGTAGCTTAGTTTTTTTTATTTTATGTAATTAGTAGGGTGGGGGGTTTAATAGGGGGTTAGGTAGGTAGTGTTAGATAGGTATGGGTTAATAGGTTAGGGTAGAGGGGGGTTAGTTTAGATTTAGAGGTTTATTGGGGGGGAATAGTGTATTGTTGTGTTTGTATTTAGTATCATGAGGTCCTGGAGGACCCCATGGCACTTATGGGGTTAGTAATAGGCTTGTAATTGTCCTATGGAGGTCTTCATAGACCCTTATGGGACTGATTGGGTTAACCAGAGGCTTACGGGGGTTAGATGGTGGCTTATGGGGGTTCTGTATAGACCCTCATAAGGGATGGGATTAAATAGGGCTAGATGGGGTTAAATATGATAGGGTGATTAGGTCCAGATAGGTTTAAATAAGCCCAATTAGGGTTAGATTGGCCCAGTTAAGGTTAGATAGTGTTTAGTATGGGTTAATAGTGTAGTGCAGTGCTTAGACTTTGTCATGAGGGTCCTCTGTTTAGAGCCCCATGAGTGATGGGGTTAATTTTAGTTGCCTGGGGGTACTTATAGTAGCCCCCACGGCAGGGGTTAATATTTTTTGCGCAGGTCCTTTCAGGACCTTTACGGTCCTTTAAGGACTCGCAAGGCAGGAAATTTGAAACTGTAAATGCAGCGGAGTCACTATCGGTGCTGCAAGGGGTTAGCGTGGGTGGGCTGTGGGGGTCCTTATGGACCCCTGCTGCAAGGGGTTAATGTGGGGACATTTTGAGGGTCCCAATGGGGACTCCCAGCTGGGATTGGTTTATAGTGTGCCGCGGGCACTTTAAGGACCCACGGTGGGTAATTTAAAATGTTTAAATGCAGCCTGTGCCTGATCTATGCCGATTGGGTACCCCCTGCTGCAAGGGTTAATGTTGGGTGGCTGCTGGGGTCCCTATGGACCCCTGCAGCAAGGGGTTAATATTGGGAAGACTTTGGGGGTCCCGATGGGGACCTCCAGCATTGAGGGGGTTAATGTTAGGTGCCGCGGAAGGGAAGTATTGGGGAATCGGTCTTTGGCGAGGACCAAGGGAACTACGAGGGCTAATTTCATAAGGCCCTATGTTTCTAAGCATCTCTTTAAAGGGCTTTTTTGTTTCTCCTTTCATATAATTTGTAAGAGGACAGGGCTACCCTTAATGCAAATAGTTAATGCAACCATTAACAATCCAGGAGGGTGGCAGCTGCAATTTAATGTTACCTCAACTGAAATGTTTGACTTATTTTCAGTAGTACTCAGGACAATTAGAGAGCTGGGGGAGGGGTACACCAGGAGCCATTAATGAGGTAAAATGTATTGTTAAACTGTATTTTCTGGCTAAAGCTTTGCTACTGATACACATGTATTTTTAATGTTAAAAAAGAAGTAAAATAGGTTTCCACTTCTGGATCGCTAACTTGTTATGGTGAAGGGGCTTGTGTACCTCGATGAAGCTGTGAGCTATACCATGTTGGGTCACCAAAGATAGCAGGTCATAGCAGAGTGGTCAGACAAATCTCGGTCCACTGGATAAGGACCTAGCAACCAGTATCTTTGCCATGGAAACCTTATGGATAAGCAGAACCAGACACAAGATGTGCCTTGTGTGCTTCGAACATGATGGAATGAAAAAAACAAGAAATAGATTTAATAGAAAGATGGCTTACACTAACCCTTTTAGCCCTATTTCTGATAATTACAAAAGGCTTAAATTAATGTGAATACTGCACATGTTTTGTAAAAAAAATGCAGGTAAACAATATTTATGTTAAAAAAGAATGAAAAATATATTCAATTAGAATTTAAATTAAAGTCTAAAAATTAAGCAATTGTTTAAAAGTGTAACTCTCATGAAGTAAGCAGTAACAGAATTGAATGGAAGCCATTGTAAAGTTCAAGTGGCAATAAAAATATGTGAGCTAACAGAAAAAGTTACTGCAAAAAAACTCCTATAAAAATAAAGTATCACACATACACATACAGTGTCATCAAGTTACTTAAAGCAAATGATTTGGACAATTTTTGCTAACCAAAAATAGTTATTACAACTACGTACTGTGACAAAGTAACCCACAGTAATAATTCAAAGGCCCAATATGAGTTTTAGGAATACATTTAATGTAACAAGAACAAATGTAGTAATTGAATGATGAAAATAAAAATCTACATTTACATACTCACTCACTAATGGAACACCCTCTCTGTGCCTGGACAGATGGTCTGTCACAGGAAAGGAAAAAAAAACACCACCATTTCAGTCTCTGTTTATGCAGGATTCTTTTTCACTATTTAAAGCAATAGAGCACTGGCCCAACCTTCACTCCATGTGCTCCACCACAGGGACCCTTTGTTAAAGTAAATGTGCAAGAGCATAGTCTCTTCCTTTGGGAATATAAAAAATAAATCTGGTACCTTTATTTTCAGTGCCTCTTGCAGCCTTGGCAGCTCCAAAATGGCAGCAAAGTTTGTCATTCTGTCATATTTTCATGAAGCTCTTCTTATGCAGGTCTACTGGTGAATCCTCTGTCCACAATTTATTTCACTCTGTGTCTTTGTAGATTCACACTGGTTACTGTTTTCCACAGACTCCAAAACTTCCTGTTAGCACTTCCTTTCTTAGAATGAGACTCTTCTCCTCTCAGGTCCTGCTACACTTGTGGTCTAAATAGAATGGTTGTGACCTACAGCTGTGGCTAATTGCATTGGTCTATTAACTGCCTTTGGTCTGGATAACTTGTTTCTGGTCTGGATTGGGCAAATGGCTTTGATCATGTGTAGGCTCACATATCTGACCTCCATTATTCTTCCGTAACTTAGAGCCTTATTCAATTGGAAGCCCGCATCTTTGGGTATATAGGCTGTATAACTGCGGTCCTACTGCATGCTTGCAGTCTGCTACAATTTCGGTGCTATTCAATTAAACAAGCCCGCAAGTTACAGGCCGAAAACCAAAACCGTAAACCATGCATCCGTACGTAGTATTTCAGGGTGGGAAAATGATCAATTAAGCAAGGCCGTAACTACCTATTTAGAAAAAGCCAAAAGAAAATGAGACCACCATCATTAGGTCAGTAGTAGAGGAGAGGAGAAGAGGAGAGAGAGGAGAAATAGGAGTGGTGGAGGAGAGGAGGAGAAGGAGGTGAAGAGGAGGAGAGTGGTGGAGTGGAGGAGGTGGAGGAGGAGAGCAGCGGAGATGGAGGAGGAGAGTGGAGGAGTGGAGAAGGTAGAGGAGTAGTAGGTAAAGTGGAGGAGTTGGAGAAGGAAAGTGGGGGAGAGGAGGTCGGTGGTGGCGGTGTGCCCATAGTGATAGGCACTTAAAACTCAGGGTCAGAGGGGGAGGGGCCTAATCCTAGCGGGTTGTATTTCCATGGAGGGACAGGCCTCAGGGGCAGACAAGGGAGCGAAGGATCCCCATCCACAGTTGGAAGGGCAAGAGGCTGGGGGCAGACACAGGTCCCCGAACTACACGCACAAGGAGAATGTGGTCCTCCTTTGTGAGATCCGTATCAAGGCTAAGGAAAGTTAGGCGCGGGCCAAGGGCCCAGGCATGGAAGGAGGTAGTGGCTGCAGTAACAGCAATCGGCACAGCGGAAAGGGATTTGAGGTCTTTGAAGCTTCGCTTTAATGATGTCCGGACCAAAGTGAGGAGGATGATGGCCAAGGGGGCTAGTCAATCTGCAGCATGAAGCTAAAAAATCAATGTCATTCATGAGCACAACAACAGTAATCAACCAATAGTGAGTCCATGTATGGGTGTGCCAACTGCAGCGTATGCAGTTACAGACCGCTGCCGGATTCAAGATAGCATTAGGAGCCAAGAACAATCAAGAGCAAGAACCAATGAATAGATCACATCTAGCAAATGATAACTACTCATAGTTGCAATTAAGTGAATCATCCAGGCTGGGCCACAGCCCCTCCCCACTGGGCCCCCACAACCAACACCGACCCC
This sequence comes from Discoglossus pictus, assembly GCA_027410445.1. Taxonomy (NCBI): domain Eukaryota; kingdom Metazoa; phylum Chordata; class Amphibia; order Anura; family Alytidae; genus Discoglossus; species Discoglossus pictus. Next base: position 2,755,198 of record CM050169.1, read on the forward strand.
TCATCACCCAGCAATGACCCCCCACGAACCTCCATCCCCACCACTACCAAACCAGGCTACTCAGGGGGAGATGCGATCATGCACCAGATACTTGACTGCCTCCAGGGGATTCAGGCCAGCATCTCTTCAAATCATGCGGAGGTCATTAGCAGCCTGGCAAGGCACGATAGGGAGGAGAGGAGGCACCATCTGATGACTGAGTCTTACTTTGCCGGGCTGCTCAGGACAGGGTGGGGGGAAAACCAGACCGAAATCCACCAAGTAACAGCAGAAGATATTCCCAGTGCCTCCCAGGTAGACATTCCTTCAATGACAGCCCCCATTAACATGTTGCCCCCACAATATTAAAGCTATCTTATATCCAGATATCTAAGACATGATTGTTGTTACCTTAAATGTAGACTAATACCGCTATGGTGGTGGACTTGCAAAGTTTCTCAATGGCATGTTAATGACAGCCAGCATTAATATATGCACTAGTGAAGCATGTGATCCTGACCTCAATATCAGTCTGAGAACAGTTCCTTGGGTCAGTGAATCTGGCTGCTGACCTTTGTGTCCTCTCCATATTAATGGATATTTTTCCTGTATTGCTGATATCATGAGTATCCCTTAACATGGGCTAACACCTGTATAGCTGATGGGATGTGATATCAATGTTCATTAACTATATAATATGGAGAAGGTGATAGTACACCTGGACCACTGACACTGGTCACAGTTAAGCATTTAATGTGAGATAACACATTATTATTAATGGTTGTGACCAGTGAGATATCCTGATAGCTTGCAAAAGGTTAAAATGCTTGTAGATAGAAATCAGGTGAGTTGGTATATTGTTACAGTCACAGTATTTAGCACTTTACTGCAAATGCATGTTTTTTTTTGTTATATTTTTATCCTCATCCGCCTTTTTTTTTTACCACTGTTTTTCAGTTTTTTGTTTTAGGAACACACTGTATGTGTGAAACTGGTTTGGATGAGATAGTCCAGATGTTTATGCGTCTGTTTAATTGAGCAGATGCTAACCAAAAGCAAGTGCTATTTGCTTTACAGGTTACTTTGATTAAATGGAGTGATTTTGGATGATCCTTTGTTTCATCAGATTTCGGTTGCAGTGGTGTAGTGATCACATGTGACCTGGTAGGTGCTATGCATCATGATTATTTTAGAGTATGACATTACCCCTGTAATGGAACCCATCACTGTTTTACCCTGTTTTATGATTATTATGGTTAAAATATGATCCTACTATATGTATGTTGGTTTATGCGCTGCAGAATATTAGCCAGACTTTTGCAGACCTGGGCATAATAGATAATCCTATTACAGAGACTCAAGAGATAAGGGAGTCGAGTGTATAAACAGTTTTCATTCTCAGATAAGAACAAAGAAGGCTGATCTAATTAATGTCTGATTGTATCCAAGTTGCCAGGGAGGTGTGGCTCACCTATTGTCCCTCTATGTGTATTGTGCGGGGGATATGTGAAATGTTTGTGTGTTATGGGTAAAAGATACTTTTACTAACTTTTGAACCCCTGGTCTGATTCATGCCATTTTTTAATATGGTGTTCCCCTGGGTGAGAGATATTGAACGGTGCTGGACTTAAAGGTGTACCCCCTGTTTTTGGGGTACATCCAGAATGTGGTTAAAATTGTGTCTGTTTTAATTGTGTTACCGGTTATCTGAGGGGAGGAGACGTGGGGGTTGAACCATGTATCTAATTGGCTGTGATAATTATGTGGGTGTAGCCCTTCTGGGGGCACCATTGCATAAAAGGAGATTCCCCTGTCATTAAAGTTAGTTCTACTTGACCCTTCAAAACGTAGCCTCGTCTTGTTATTGGAGGGGATCACTATATATTACTGGGGATTGCTATGCTTTTGCATACTCCCTTGAGCTGTAACTACTGAACGCTTGTTCCTGATGTACTATCCTTGGAGTCTGTGGTGGTTTTGGTGTCCGGTGCGGTGCTTGTAGGCCTCGACGCAAGCTAGGAAGCGTCCATCAACGGAGGTACCCGGTCGGGGTGCCAGTAGATCCGTTACATTGGCTGGCAGTGGTGGGATGGCGTCCTAGTTAGAGGAAAAGCAGCACGGAGACACCGGTAACGTTTGGAGTTACAAATTGAGGGCAACGCTAGTATCCGTACAGCGCCCCTGGCTACAGCAGGATGGAACCGGCTAGTTTTCAGACAGCGTTTCATGATGAGGAGGAGGAGGCGGCCGCGGACTACAGGGATGCAGACAGAAAGGAACTCTGGTATGATGCCCTGGAAGATGCCCAATGGCGGCGAGGTGAGAGTCTCCCCAGTGATGAACAGCGGCTACAGAAGCGTGTGGCGATGCGGATGTATCTATTGGGAGAGCAGCCCCTGGATGAGTGGGTGACAAGACTAGAGACCCTGGTATGGCGAGAGCTCTGGCTAGACAACGCATACCAGGCCCTCTGGTGGCATACCGTTCGACTTACCCCCTGGACGTCTGAACACGACTTACCGTAGGGGAATGATTATGATGGCCCGGGTTTATTATGGGATGCCTTGGAGGACGATATTGATCTTGGCAGCACGGAGGGGTCTAGGTTTTGGGACATCTACGGCTACTGGATGGGCATGTATGTTTGGGATGACGAAGGCGAGGTGAGCAAAGACATGACCCACCTGGTAACGAGAGAGTGGGAGCTGGAGCAGGACTACCAATACCTGCTCAGCTTCGTGCATACTCGACAAGCAGAACCAGACTTCATTGACTGGTCCTGGGATGACCTCCAGATGGCAGGTAGAGATGGGACCGAGGTCTCTCTACTGGCCCTACAGGGGGCAGAAGGTGTCGTCCTCCCCCCCAGCGGCAGTGTGAACCACAGGGGGCAGAAGGTGTCGTCCTCCCCCCCCAGCGGCAGTGTGAACCCCAGGGGGCAGAAGGTGTCGTCCTTCCCCCCCCCCATCGGCAGTGTGAACCCGAGGGGGCAGAAGGTGTCGTCCTTCCCCCCAGCGGCAGTGTGAACCCCAGGGGGCAGAAGGTGTCGTCCTTCCCCCCCAGCGGCAGTGTGAACCCCATGGGGCAGAAGATGTCGTCCTTCCCCCCCAGCGGCAGTGTGAACCCCAGGGGGCAGAAGGTGTCGTCCTTCCCCCCCAGCGGCAGTGTGAACCACATGGGGCAGAAGGTGTCGTCCTTCCGCCCCAGCGACAGTTTACCCTGATAAGGGGAGACATCAATCTCCCAGACGGCGCAGATGGGACCGTGGTCTCTGCGCCCACAGCCTGTCCAGATCCCCAACTACCCTCACTGGGACAACCGGAGGAGGGGGGTAAGTACAAATTCCCTTCCCCAGCTAACTTCTAATGTGGCCCCAGGGTTAACAGAGGAAATGTTAACCCCCACTGACCCCCACGTTTCACTGGCTACTGAGTCGAAATATGTCCCAAGTACCCCAGCAGAAGAGCTGGCAGCGGGCAGAGTGCAGTCGGCCTCTGCCCTCCCTTTGTTCCTTGTACAGAGCAGGATGTCCTGCAGGTTATACCAGCAGAAGAGCTGGCATCAGGGCAGAGTGCCGCTGGCCTCTGCCCCTCAAGTCCCCTCAGCGTGTTGCCCCATCACCACAGCAAAATATCCAGTTGCAGTAACGGTTTGTTGTGGGTGGGCTGCTCTTGCACTTTGTTGTTGTGGGGGGCTGCTCTAGTACTGGTTTATTGTGGGTTGGTGGATCCTCTAATGGAGGCACTGACCGGCAGAAGGTCAGGTGCCCGGTTAGACTTCCCCCCAAAGGGGAGATGTGTGACGAAGTGCCCTTCGCCACTTTGTCTTGGAGAGGACTGTTTGCCAGCCTCCTGCCCTGCGACTATGGCCCTGGGACATATTGCCCTTCAAACACAGTATTTGGCCATACCAGAGTGTATGTCACTCATTCTGGCCCTTTACATACAGGGGGGTCATTCGGTACTTGCCCTGTGGGAGCGGTGATACCCCAGATAACTATGCCATGGAGCCCATTCATATAATGAAAGACTATGGGAAAGACTTTAGCTACATGGCAATTGAACTGTGTGAATGGGATCTGAGCGCTATTTGGTAGTTTTGTGCGCTCAGATCCCAGCTATCTGGGGATATGTGAAATGTGAGTCAATGTGAATTGCAGTAATGCTGATGGGTTGTCAAACTAGAGAATTGACCAACAAATACTTTTGTCCGGACATCCCCAGGCCGATCCGTTGGGATCAGACCGGCTTATGGTCACGGGGGAGGTGTGTAACGGAACCCATCACTGTTTTACCCTGTTTTATGATTATTATAATTAAAATATGATCCTACTATATGTATGTTGGTTTATGCTCTGCAGAATATTAGCCAGACTTTTGCAGACCTGGGCATAATAGATAATCCTATTACAGAGACTCAAGAGATAAGGGAGTCGAGTGTATAAACTGTTTTTATTCTCAGATAAGAACAAAGAAGGCTGATCTAATTAATGTCTGATTGTATTTAAGTTGCCAGGGAGGTGTGGCTCACCTATTGTCCCACCCACCCCTGGTTATTTTCAATTTATTGAATTACTCAAACACTTGCACCTGATCAATCAACCACACGTGATTACTATTCCTATGTATTCCTCTGAGATTACACTCTTGGCCACTATGTCCCCTTTTACTTTCTTCTTCATCTTAAGCTCCTGCTTGTGCTCCAGAGTATCATCCTCATTTTCTCCATATTGTCAGCCTTATTAAATTGTGATTCGGCCAATTGAATAGGGCTCTATATAAGCACAGAACATATTTTTTTTACAGAAGTTTTTAGTCAGTGAACTTCTATCCAAAAGCAAACTCTTCACTAACTAAAAACTTCTGTAAAAAAATATGCTATGTGCTTATATAGAGCCCTTTTCAATTGGCCGAATCACAAATTAATTAAGCTGTAATTAACATCTCAGCTTCCATGCTTTCCACCCCTCTGCTCTGCTCCCATGAGCTTCTCTCCTTCTTCCAATAATTATTTCATTCATGTTCTAAAGCTCATTAGCAGAAATGCTTCCGCAAGTCTTTATCTCATCTCCCAGCTTATTTTGCTTGCTGCTGGAGATATATCTTCAAACCCTGACCCCTCACTCCCACCCAGAGCTGCTAACTTTGTCCATGTGTTTTAATTTTGCCCCTCTGTTATGTCTAAAATGTACCCTGCACCACTCCGTAAAGCTAACCCCTGACTTTGACACTCACAGGCTATATTATTTGACCACTAGGGGCAGATAAAATATTACACACTAGAGCCATTCACCTCAAAAGACTCTCTTTAAGACCCCTTCCTTCTACCAGTAAATGAAAAACTTTTCACACCTTCCCACCTAAACAAACTTCCTCCTCCTTCCTGACTATTACTGACCTTTTCTTCCCTCAGTTTCTGCCTTTTCCATCCCCTTTAGATTGTAAGTAACGAGTTTCCAATCTTGTAGGACGCTTTGAGAAAAAGCTCTTTCTACAAAGATTCTAAGTTCAAAACAGGGCCCTCCATTTTCTTCAGATGTTAATATTGTATTTTTCCCTGTTCTCCTCCCCTGTACAGTGCTACAGAATATGTTGGCGTGTTACAAATAAAATATAATTATATATATATATATATATATATATATATATATATATATATATATATATATATATAATGTATGTCTATATGCCAACTTAATATGTATATTTAGATATGTATAAATTATTGGCCAAGCTTTAATGGAAAATACATGCTGCTCCATAGCCTAGTGTCCAAATCTGGTAATTCATTATTAACTTTAATTTTGCTATTTGTTGTGTCTCCTATTCATTTAATCTGGGGGGGGGGGGGTGATTGAGCAATTTACTGGGGCTGGAGTCACCGGGGCTGGAGGAGATGACGGGGCAATTCACCGAGGCTTGGGGAGGTGATGGGGCAATACACTGTGGCTGGGGGAGGTGACAGGGCAATTGACTGGGGCTGAAGGAGGTGATGGAGCAAATCACTGGGGCAAGGGGAGGTGATGGAGCAATGCACTGAAACTGGATTTACTGGGGCTGGAGGAGATGATGGGGCAATTCACTGGGGCATGGGGAAGTGACTGAGCAATTCACTGGGGCTGGGGGAGCTGACAGGGCAATTCACTGGGGCTGTAGGAGGTGATGGGGCAAATCACTGTGGCTAGAGGAAGTGATGGGGCAATTCACTGGGGCTGGGGGAGGTGATGGGGCACTCCACTGGTCATTGGGAGGTGATGGGGCAATCCACTGGGGCTGGGGGAAGTGATGGGGCAATTCACTGGGGCTGCTGGAAGTGATGAGGCAATTCACTGGGGTTGGGGAAGGTGACAGGGCAATTCATAGGGGCTGGGGGAGGTGATGGGCAATTCACTGGGGCTAGGGGTGGTGATGGAGCAACTCACTGGGGCTGGATTCACTGGGGCTGGAGGAGATGATGGGGCAATTAGCTGAGGATGGGGGAATTTATGGGGCAATACACTGGGGCTGGGGGAGGTGAGGAAGCAATTCACTGAAGCTGGATTTACTGGGGCTGGAGGAGATGATGGGGCAATTCACTGGGGCAAGGGGAAGTGACTGAGCAATTCACTGGGGCTGGGGGAGGTGACAGGGCAATTCACTGGGGCTGTAGGAGGTGATGGGGCAAATCACTGTGGCTAGAGGAAGTGATGGGGCAATTCACTGGGGCTGGGGGAGGTGATGGGGCACTCCACTGGGGATTGGGAGGTGATGGGGCAATCCACTGGGGCTGGGGAAAGTGATGGGGCAATTCACTGGGGCTGCTGGAAGTGATGAGGCAAATCACTGGGGTTGGGGAAGGTGACAGGGCAATTCATAGGGGCTGGGGGAGGTGATGGCCAATTCACTGGGGCTAGGGGTGGTGATGGAGCAACTCACTGGGGCTGGATTCACTGGGGCTGGAGGAGATGATGGGGCAATTAGCTGAGGATGGGGGAATTGATGGGGCAATACACTGGGGCTGGGGGAGGTGAGGAAGCAATTCACTGAAGCTGGATTTACTGGGGCTGGAGGGGGTGATGGGGCATTTCACTGGGGCTGGGGGAAGTGAAAGGGCAATTCACTGGGGCTGGGGAAGATGATGGGGCAATTCACTGGGTCAATTCACTGGTGCAAGGAGAGGTGACTGAGCAATTCACTGGGGCTGTGGGGATGACAGGGCAATTCATTGGGGCTGGGGGAGGTGACAGGGCAATTCACTGTGGCTAGGGGAAGTGACAGGGGCAATTCACTGGGGATTGGGGAGGTGATGGGGCAATTCACTGAGGCTGGGGGAGGTGATGGGGCAATTCACTGGGGCTGGGAGAGGTGATGGGGGAATTCACTGGGGCTGGAGGAGATGACGGGGCAATTCACTGAGGCTGGGGAAGGTGATGGGGCAATTTACTGGGGCTAGGAGAGGTGATAGGGAAATTCACTGAGGCTGGAGGAGGTAATGGGGCAATTTGTCCGGGGCTGGCAGAGGTGAGGGGGCATTTCACTGGGGCTGGGGGGAGTGAAAGGGCAATTCTCAGGGGCTGCAGGAAATGATAGGGCGATTCACTGGGTCTGGAGGAAGTGAAGGTCAATTTACTGGGACTGGTGAAGATGATGGGGCAAATCACTGGCTCAATTCACTGGTGCTGGGAGACGTGATGGGGCAATTCATGGGGGCTAGAGGATGTGATGGGGCAATTCACTGGGGCTGAGGAGGTGAAGGACAATTCACTGGGGCTGGGGAAGATAATGGGACAATTCACTGGGGCTGGGGGAGGTGACGGAGCAATTCAATGGGGCGGGGGGAGGTGATGGAGCAATTCACTGGGGCTGGGAGAGGTGATGGGGCAAATCCACCGGGCCTGGGCTCGGAGGAGGTGATATGGCAAATCATTGGGGCAATTCACTGGGGCTTGAGGAGGTGACAGGGCAATTTACTGGGGCTGGGGCAGGTGATGGGGCAATTCACTGGGGCTAGGGGAGGTGATGGAGCAATTCACTGAGGCTGGATTCACTGGGGCTGGAGGAGATGATGGGGCAATACACTGGAGCTCAGGGAGGTTATGGGTCATTTCACTGGGGCTGGGGGAGGTGACAGGGCAATTCACTGGGGCTGGGGGAGGTGATGGGGAAATTGACTGGAGCTATGGGAGGTGATGGGGCAATTTACTGGGGTAATTCAATGGGGCTGGGGAGGTGATGGGGTAATTCACTGGGGTTGGGCGAGTTGATGGGGCAATCCACTGGGGCTGAGGGAGGTGATAGGGCAATCCGCTGGGGCTGGAGGAGGTGATAGGGCAATTCACTGGGGCTGGGAGTGGTGATGGGGCAATTAGTTGGGGTTGGGGGAGGTGATTGGGCAATTCACTGGGGCTGGAGGTGGTGATGGGGCAATTCACTGGGGCTAGGGGAGGAGATGGAGCAATTCACTGGGGCTGGGGGAGGTGGCATGGCAATTCACTGGGGCTGGGGGGTGATGGGAAAATTGACTGGAGCTATGGGAGGGGATGGGGCAATTCACTGTGGTAATTCATTGGGGCTGGGGAGGTGATGGGGTCATTCACTGGGGCAATTCACTTGGATTTGGGAAGGAGACGGGGCATTTCACCGGGGTTGTGGGAGTTGATGGGGCAATCCACTGAGACTGAGGGAGGTGATGGGGGAATCCACTGGGGCTGGAGGAGGTGATAGGGCAACTCACTGGGGCTGGGGAGGTGATGGGGCAATTCACTGGGGCTAGGGGAGTTGATGGAGCAATTCACTGAAGCTGGATTTACTGGGGTTGGAGGAGATGATGGGGCAATTTGCTGGGGCTGGTGTAATTGACGGGGCAATTCACTGGGGCTAGGAGTGCTGATGGGGCATTTCACTGGGCTGGAGGAGGTGATGGGGCAATTTACTGGGGTTGGGGGAGGTGATGGGGAGATTTACTAGGGCTGGGGATGATGATGGGGCAATTCACTGTGGCTGGAGGAGGTGACGGGGCAATTTGCCTGGTAATGGCAGAGGTGATGGGGCATTTTACTGGGGGAAGTGACAGGGCAATTCATTGGGGCTGCGGTAAGTGATGGGGCAATTCCATATGGGTGAAGGGCAATTCACTGGGGCTGGGGAGGTCATGGGTCAATTAACTGGGGCTAGAGGAGGTGATGGGGCAATTCTCTGGGGCTGAGGGAAGTGATGGGGCAATTAACTGGGGCTGGAGGAGGTGAAGGGCAATTCACTGGGGCTGGGGGAGGTGACAAGGCAATTCAATTGTGATTGGGGAGATAATGGGGCAACTCACTGGGGCTGGCGGAGGTGATGGGGCAATTCACTGGGGCTATGGGAGGTGATGGAGCAATTCACTGGGCCTGGATTTAATGGGGCTGGATGAGATGATGGGGCAATTCACTGGGGCTGGGGGAGGTGATGGGGCAATTCACTAGGGCTATGGGAGGTGATGGGACATTTCACTGGGTCTGGAGGAGGTGATGGGGCAATTCACTGGGGCTGGGGAAGGTGACAAGGGCAATTCACTTGTGATTGGGGAGGTGATGGGGCAATTCACTGGGGCTGGGGGAGATAATGGGGCAATTCACTGGGGCTGGAGGAGGTGAAGGGTCAAATAATTGGGCCTAGGGGAGGTGATGGAGCAATTTCCTGAGGCTGGATTTACTGGGGCTGGAGGAAATGATGGGGCAATTCACTAGGGCTGAGGGAGGTGATTGGTCAATTTCCTCAGGCTGGGGGTGGAGATGGGGCAATTCTCTGGGGCTGGGGGAGGTGATGGGACATTTCACTGGGTCTGGAGGAGGTGATGGGGCAATTCACTGGGGCTTGGGGAAGTGACGGGGAAATTCACTGGGACTGGGGGAGTTGATGGGGCAATTCCCTGGGGTTTGGGGAGATGACGGAGCAATTCACTGGGGCTGGGGGAGTTTATGGAACAATTCAGTGGGGCAATTGACTGGGCCTGGGGGAGGCGACGGAGCAATTCCCTGGGCCTGGGGAGGTGATGGGGCAGTTCACTGGGGCTGGGGAAGATGATGGAACAATTTACTGAGGTAAAAGGGCAATTCAGTGGGAGAGGTGATGGGGCAATTCACTGGGGCTGACAGAGATGATGGGGTAATTCACTGGGGCTATAGGAGGTGATGGGGGAATTTATTGGGGCCGAGGGACAGTCATAGGGCATTTCACTGGGGCCGGAGGAGGTGACATGGCAAATCATTGGGGCAATTCACTGGTACTTGGGGAGGTGACGGGGCAATTCACTGGGGCTGGGGGAAGTGATGGGGCATTTCACTGGGGCTGGAGGAGGTGATGGGGCATTTCCCTGGGGCTGAAGGAGATGACAGGGCAATTCACTGGGGCTGGGGGAAGTGATGGGGCATTTCACTGGGGCTGGAGGAGGTGAAGGGCAATTCACTGGGGCTGGGGGAGGTGACAAGGCAATTCACTTGTGATTGGGGAGATAATGGGGCAATTCACTGGGGCTGGGGGAGGTGATGGGGCAATTCACTGGGGCTATGGGAGTTGATGGAGCAATTCACTGGGCCTGGATTTAATGGGGCTGGAGGAGATGATGGGGCAATTCACTGGGGCTGGGGGAGGTGATGGGGCAATTCACTAGGGCTATGGGAGGTGATGGGACATTTCACTGGGTCTGGAGGAGGTGATGGGGCAAATCACTGGGGCTGGGGAAGGTGACAAGGGCAATTCACTTGTGATTGGGGAGGTGATGGGGCAATTCACTGGGGCTGGGGGAGATAATGGGGCAATTCACTGGGGCTGGAGGAGGTGAAGGGTCAAATAATTGGGTCTAGGGGAGGTGATGGAGCAATTCCCTGAGGCTGGATTTACTGGGGCTGGAGGAAATGATGGGGCAATTCACTGGGGCTGAGGGAGGTGATTGGGCAATTCCCTCAGGCTGGAGGTGGAGATGGGGCAATTCTCTGGGGCTGGGGGAGGTGATGGGACATTTCACTGGGTCTGGAGGAGGTGATGGGGCAATTCACTGGGGCTTGGGGAAGTGACGGGGAAATTCACTGGGACTGGGGGAGTTGATGGGGCAATTCCCTGGGTTTTGGGGAGATGACAGAGCAATTCACTGGGGCTGGGGGAGTTTATGGAACAATTCAGTGGGGCAATTCACTGGGCCTGGGGGAGGCGACGGAGCAATTCACTGGGCCTGGGGAGGTGATGGGGCAGTTCACTGGGGCTGGGGAAGATGATGGAACAATTTACTGAGGTAAAAGGGCAATTCAGTGGGAGAGGTGATCGGGCAAATAACTGGGGCTGGGGAGGTGATGGGGCAATTCACTGGGGCTGACAGAGATGATGGGGCAATTCACTGGGGCTATAGGAGGTGATGGGGGAATTTATTGGGGCCGGGGACAGTCATAGGGCATTTCACTGGGGCCGGAGGAGGTGACATGGCAAATCATTGGGGCAATTCACTGGTGCTTGGGGAGGTGACGGGGCAATTCACTGGGGCTGGGGGAAGTGATGGGGCATTTCACTGGGGCTGGAGGAGGTGATGGGGAAATTCCCTGGGGCTGAAGGAGATGACAGGGCAATTCACTGGGGCTGGGGGAGGTGATGGGGCTGGGGGAGGTGATGGGGCAGTTCACTGGTGCTGAGGAAGATGATGGAACAATTTACTGGGGCAATTCATTGGGGCTAGGAGAGGTGATGGAGCAATTAACTGGGGCTGGGAGAGGTAATGGGGCAATTCACTGGGGCTGGAGGAGATGATGCTCAAATCCCCCGGGCATGGGGGAGGTAAAAGGGCAATTCAGTTGGAGAGGTCATGGGGCAAATCACTATGGCTGGGGAGGTGATGGGGCAATTCACTGGGGCTGACAGAGATGATGGGGCAATTCACTGGGGCTAGAGGAGGTGATGGGGGAATTTATTGTGGCCAGGGACAGTCATAAGGTATTTCACTGGGGCCGGAGGTGACAGGGCAAATCATTGGGGCAATTCACTGGTGCTTGGGGAGGTGACGGGGCAATTCACTGGGGCTGGGGGAAGTGATGGGGCATTTCACTGGGGCTGGAGGAGGTGATGGGGCAATTCCCTGGGGCTGAAGGAGATGACGGGGCAATTCACTGGGGCTGGGGGAGGTGATGGGGAAATTGACTGGAGCTAGGGGAGGTGATGGGGTAATTCACTGGGGTAATTCAATGGGGCTGAGGAGGTGATGGGGTAATTCACTGGGGCAATTCGCTTGGGTTGGGAGAGGTAACAGGGGCAATTCACTGGGGCTGGGAGTGGTGAAGGGGCAATTAGTTGGGGTTGGGGGAGGTGATGGGGCAATTAGTTGGGGATGGGGGAGGTGACAGTGGTAAATTCACTGGGGCTTGGAGAGGTGATGGGGCAATTCACTGAGGCTGGGAGAAATGATGGGGCAGTTCACTGGGTCTGGGAGAGGTGATGGGGCAATTCACTGGGACTGGGGAGGTGATGGGGTAATTCACTGGAGCTGGGAGAGATGATGGGGCAATTAACTGGGACTAGGAGAGATGATGGGGCAATTCACTGTGACTGGAGGCGGTAATGGGGCAATTCACTGGGGCCGGAGGAGGTAATGGGGCATTTCACTGGGGCTGGAGGAGGTGACATGGCAAATCATTGGGGCAATTCACTGGTGCTTGGGGAGGTGACGGGGCAATTCACTGGGGCTGGGGGAAGTGATGGGGCATTTCACTGGGGCTGGAGGAGGTGATGGGGCAATTCCCTGGGGCTGAAGGAGATGACAGGGCAATTCACTGGGGCTGGGGGAGGTGATGGGGCAGTTCACTGGTGCTGGGGAAGATGATGGAACAATTTACTGGGGCAATTCATTGGGGCTTGGAGAGGTGATGGAGCAATTCACTGGGGCTGAGAGAGGTAATGGGGCAATTCACTGGGGCTGGAGGAGATGATGCGCAAATCCCCCGGGCATGGGGGAGGTAAAAGGGCAATTCAGTTGGAGAGGTCATGGGGCAAATCACTGGGGCTGGGGAGGTGATGGGGCAATTCACTGGGGCTGACAGAGATGATGGGGCAATTCACTGGGGCTAGAGGAGGTGATGGGGGAATTTATTGTGGCCAGGGACAGTCATAAGGTATTTCACTGGGGCCGGAGGAGGTGACAGGGCAAATCATTGGGGCAATTCACTGGTGCTTGGGGAGGTGACGGGCAATTCACTGGGGCTGGGGGAAGTGATGGGGCATTTCACTGGGGCTGGAGGAGGTGATGGGGCAATTCCCTGGGGCTGAAGGAGATGACGGGGCAATTCACTGGGGCTGGGGGAGGTGATGGGGAAATTGACTGGAGCTAGGGGAGGTGATGGGGTAATTCACTGGGGTAATTCAATGGGGCTGAGGAGGTGATGGTGTAATTCACTGGGGCAATTCGATTGGGTTGGGAGAGGTAACAGGGGCAATTTACTGGGGCTGGGAGTGGTGAAGGGGCAATTAGTTGGGGTTGGGGGAGGTGATGGGGCAATTAGTTGGGGATGGGGGAGGTGACAGTGGTAAATTCACTGGGGCTTGGAGAGGTGATGGGGCAATTCACTGAGGCTGGGAGAAATGATGGGGCAGTTCACTGGGTCTGGGAGAGGTGATGGGGCAATTCACTGGGACTGGGGAGGTGATGGGGTAATTAACTGGAGCTGGGAGAGGTGATGGGGCAATTAACTGGGACTAGGAGAGGTGACGGGGCAATTCACTGTGACTGGAGGCGGTAATGGGGCAATTCACTGGGGCTGGAGGAGGTAATGGGGCAATTCACTGGGGCTGGGGGGTGACAGGGTAATTCACTGAGGCTGAGAGAGGTGATGGGGCAATTCACTGAGGCTGGGAGAGGTGATGGGGCAGTTCCCTGGGGCAATTCACTGGGGCTGGGGAAGGTGACGGAGCAATTCACTGGGCCTGGGAGAGGTAATGGGGCAATTCACTGGGGCTGGAGGAGATGATGGGACAATTCACCGGGGCTTGGGGAGATGAAGGGGCAATTCACTGGGGCTGGAGTAGGTGATGCAGAAAGTCACTGGGGCTGGGGGAGGTAATGGGGCAATTAACTGGGGCCAGGAGTGGTGACCAGGGAATTCACTGCAGCTAGGAGAGGTGACGGGGCAATTCACTGGGGTTGTAGGAGGTGATGGGGCAATTCACTTGAGTTGGCAAGGTGACGGGGCAATTTACAGGTTCTGCGGGAAGTGATGGGGCAATTCACTGGGGCTGGGGGTTGATAGGGTAATTCACTGAGGCTGAGAGAGGTGATGGGGCAATTCGCTAGGGCTGAAGGAGGTGATGGAGCAATTCACTGGGGCTGGGGGAGGTGATGGGGCAGTTCACTGGGCTGGGGGAAGTGACAGGGCAATTCACTGGGGCTTGAGGAGGTGATGGGGCAATTCACTGGGGCAATTCAATGGGGCTGAGGGAGGTGATGAGCGAATTCACTGAGGCTGCGGGAAGCGATGGGGCAATTGACTGGGGCTGGAGGAGGTGACAGGGGCAATTCACTGGGGCTGGGGGAGGTCATGGGGCAATTCACTGGGGCTGAGAGAAGTTATGGGGCAATTCACTGAGGCTGGGAGAGGTGATGGGGCAGTTCACTGGGGCTGGGGAAGGTGACGGAGCAATTCACTGGGCCTGGGAGAGGTAATGGGGCAATTCACTGGGGCTGGAGGAGATGATGGGGCAATTCACTGGGGCTTGGGGAGATGAAGGGGCAATTCACTGGGGCTGGAGTAGGTGATGCAGAAAGTCACTGGGGCTGGGGGAGGTATTGGGGCAATTAACTGGGGCCAGGAGTGGTGACCGGGGAATTCACTGCGGCTGGGGGAGGTGACGGGTCAATTCACTGGGGTTGTAGGAGGTGATAGGGCAAATCCCCCGGCCCTGGGGGAGGTAGAAGGGCAATTCAGTCGGAGAGGTGATAGGGCAAATTACTGGGGCTGGGGAGGTGATGGGGAAATTCACTGTTGTTGGGGAGGTGATGGGGCAATTCACTGGGGCTGGAGGAGATAATGGGGCAAATCCCCCGGGCCTGGGGGAGGTAAAAGGGCAATTCAGTGGGACAGGTGATGGGGCAAATCACTGGGGCTGGGGGAGGTGCAGGGGTAATTCACTGGGGCTGGAGGAGATAACAGGGGAAATTCACTGGGGCTGGGATAGATGATGGGGCAATTTACTTGGGTTGGAGGAGGTGACGGGGCAATTCACTTGAGTTAGCAAGGTGACGGGGCAATTTACAGGGGCTGTGGGAAGTGATGGGACAATTGCTGGGCACTGGTGCTGGGGGTTGATAGGGTAATTCACTGAGGCTGAAAGAGGTGATGGGGCAATTCGCTGGGGCTGAAGGAGATGACGGAGCAATTCGCCTGGTGCTGGAGAGATGATGGGTCATTTCACTCGGCTGGGGGAAATGATAGGGCAATTCACTGGGGCTTGAGGAGGTGATAGGGCAATTCGCTGGGGCAATTCAATTGGGTTGAGGGAGGTGATGAGCGAATTCACTGAGGCTGCGGGAAGTGATGGGGCAATTGACTGGGGCTGGAGGAGGGGATCGGGAAATTGACTGGGGCTGGAGGAGGTGACAGGGGCAATTCACTGGGTCTGGGGGAGGTTAAGGGGCAATTCACTGGGGCTGGGGAGGTCATGGGGCAATTCACTGGGGCTGAGAGAAGTGATGGGGCAATTCACTGGTACTAGAAGAGGTTATGGGCCACTTCATTGGGTCTAGGGGAGGTGACTGAGCAATTCACTGGGGCTGGGGGAGGTAAAGGGGCAATTTATTGGGGCTGGGGACGGTCATTGGGCAATTTACTGGGGCCGGAGGAGGTGACATGGCAAATCATTGGGGCAATTCACTGGGGCTTGGGGAGGTTACGGGGCAATTCACTGAGGCTGGGGGTGGAGATGGGGCAATTCACTGCGGCGGGAGAAGGTGATGGCCAATTCACTTGGGCTAGGGAGGCGATGGAGAAATTCACTGGGGCTGGAGGAGATGATGGGGCAATTCACTAAGGCTTAGGGAGGTGAAAGGGCAATTCACTGGGGCATGGGGAGGTAACGGGGCAATTTATTAAGGCTGGGGACGGTCATAGGGCCATTTACTGGGTCCGGAGGAGGTAACATGGCAAATCATTGGGGCTATTAACTGGGGCTTGGGGAGGTTACGGGGAAATTCACTGGGGCTGGGAGAGGTAACGGGGCAATTACTGGTGCTGGAGTAGATGACGGGGCTATTCACTGGAGCTTGGAGAGGTGATGGGGCAATTGACTGGGGCTGGGGGGTGTTACAGGGGCAAATCACTGGGGCTGGGGGAGATGATAAGGTAAATCACTGGGGCTGGGGGGGTTACAGGGGCAAATCACTGGGGCTGGGGGAAGTATCACTGGGATGTAGGTAAGACAATCAGTGAATGACGGGACATCTTGTTCTGGGTATTACAGAATTCTAAAGAAAAGAAGCAGCTCAATCCCCAGACCAAAAAGACGCAATGTGTTATGTGTTATGTATTATGTGTTATGTGTTATATGTTATGTGTTATATGTTATGTGTTATATGTTATGTGTTATGTGTTATATGTTATGTGTTATATGTTATGTGTTATGTGTTATATGTTATGTATTATGTGTTATGTGTTATGTGTTATGTGTTATATGTTATGTGTTATATGTTATGTGTTATGTGTTATATGTTATGTGTTATGTGTTATGTGTTATGTGTTATATGTTATGTGTTATGTGTTATGTGTTATGTGTTATATGTTATGTGTTATATGTTATGTGTTATGTGTTATATGTTATGTGTTATGTATTATGTGTTATATGTTATGTGTTATATGTTATGTGTTATATGTTATGTGTTATGTGTTATGTATTATGTGTTATGTGTTATATGTTATGTGTTATATGTTATGTGTTATGTGTTATATGTTATGTGTTATGTGTTATATGTTATGTATTATGTGTTATGTGTTATGTGTTATGTGTTATATGTTATGTGTTATATGTTATGTGTTATGTGTTATATGTTATGTGTTATGTGTTATGTGTTATGTGTTATGTGTTATGTGTTATATGTTATGTGTTATGTGTTATGTGTTATGTGTTATATGTTATGTGTTATATGTTATGTGTTATGTGTTATATGTTATGTGTTATGTATTATGTGTTATATGTTATGTGTTATATGTTATGTGTTATATGTTATGTGTTATGTGTTATATGTTATGTGTTATGTGTTATGTGTTATATGTTATGTGTTATATGTTATGTGTTATATGTTATGTGTTGTGTTAAGTATTATGTGTTGTGTGTTATATGTTATGTGTTATATGTTATGTGTTATGCGTTATGTGTTATAGGTTATGTGTTATGTGTTATCTATACACATTTTCGCTGGGAATTGCAGGGGTTGTCAACATTGATAGAAAACAGTTTGCAAATGCAAGAAATTCTGCAAACTTTAGGGTAACTGTTTAAATGTTTTTCTTTTTTGTGTAAACAATGTTTTTCCGTACACTACTAATCCTCCTCTATCAGATATTTTCATAATCCAGCTCACTTACATATCCCACAGTTCCAGTCTTGAAGGACATCTTCTGTTCAGAATGGGAATTACCCAGTGACTGGTGGGGGGCGGAGCGACTGCTCCAAGAGTTCAGGCTATATAATATTTGTCAGGATTTTACTTTCACTTCATTATCTAGTCTGAGGCAAGAGGTAAGCGTGTCATCTAACTGAATACTTTTATTGAATTATATGAGATAAAAAATATAGGAACGAGAAATATTTTCTATACAGTAACTGCCAGCAATACATATGTGTTTGTGGGTATAATAATAATATATATATACTGCATATGATAATATTATGTTGTATTAAACAGTGAGATAGAAGCCTGGATCTCATCGTATATTTTGTGACTGCTCGTCGGCTGCTTGACAACCACATGGTCAGTTAGTCCAGAAGACGTCTTGCTTTTGCTTTGTTAGTCTCGTCAGAAATATTAATCATTTTTATGCGTTTCGCTTTTTTTTTGTTATGTTAGATTTATGTTCCTCAAAATGACCAATGATAAACTTTTCCTAATATAATAAGGGCGTTTGGGAGATTCAAACTAATGCAAAAATTTGACAAAAAAAGGGTCTAAATGACCGAATAATAAAATCAAACTGAAAAAAAATAGATAAAATATAAAGTGGTTCCCAACCAAGATAGTATAAAAACTGCAAAATGATACAATAAACACTGGCAGTTACATAAATAATCCTTAAAAATGCTTGCCGGATACGAGATATATTGTCATTAATATATTTATATATAATCAGAGTATTTCGGTGTTCCCTTTTCATGGGACATACAGAATTATTGGCAAAATGTTCAGCTCTGAAATGTACAGAGATCCTCCATCAGTATAGACTGAAGCACCAAAGAAAGACTGGACCTTGATTATGTTGAGATAAGAAGATTATTTAGACGCCAGTAACTTGCCCATGAAAAATGACGTGTCTCTTCCCTCCCTCTCTACCTCCCCTGTGTCTCTTCCCTCCCCCTCTCCCTCCCCTATGTCTCTTCCCCTCTCTCCCACCCCTGAGTCTCTTCCCCCCTCTCAACACCCCTGTGTCTATCCCCCCCTCCCTCCTGTGTGTCTCTTTCCCCCCTCTCCCCCTCTGTGTCTCTTTCCCCCCTCTCCATCCCCTGTGTCTCTACCCCCCTCTCCCTCCCCTGTGTCTCTCCCCCCTCTCCCTCACCTGTGTCTCTTCCCCCCGCCTCCCTCTGCTGTGTCTCTTTCCCCCACTCAACTACCCCTGTGTCTCTTCCCCATTTCCTCCCCTGTAACTCTCCCCCATTTCCCTCCCCTGCATCTCTTTCCCCCCTCTCCCTCCCTGTATCTCTTCACCACCCTCTCCCACAAATTTGTGCCAAAAAAAAACAACCAAATAGTTCTTTTTAAAAGTAATTTGTACATGATGCAAGTCTGAGTACTTTTATTAACAATAAAAAGGCATAAAAGAGGAATTAAACGTAGAACCTACACATTACCCATTATGCCATATCTCTGATGTCTCTTCCCCCCTCTCCCTCCCCTGTGTCAATTTCCCCCTCCCCCTCTTTTGTGTCCCCCCATCCCTCCCCTGTCTCTCTTCCCCCCTCTCCTTCCCCTGCGTGTCTTCCCCTCCCTCCCCTGTGTCTCTCTCCCTCGTTTCTCTTCCTCCCCTCTACCTCCCCTGAGTCTCTTCCCCCTCCCTACCCTCTCTCTCTCTCGCCTGTGTTTCTCCCCCCTTCTTTTTTGCCTCTCCCCCCTCTCTCCTGTCTCTCTCCACTGTCTCTCTCCCACCTGTCTCTCCCCCCTCCCAATGTCTCTCTCCCACCCAATGTCTTTCTCCCCCCCCCCCCCCCCATCCCATCTGTCCCTCCTCCTCGCTGCTCGCAATGCATTGCGCATGCAATGTGTGTGGCGGACTATGCGCATGTGCCATATTCAAAGTGTGCAGCCAGTGAGTGTTACACATTTTGACTATTATATGTGATAATTAACATAAATCACACTAATGACAGCACAGTGTCTGCAAAAACATAAAGCAAACAAGATAACTACCACAACTAATTTACCTTCATAATGCACAGATTGCATCATGGCAAGTTTTGGATGTTTCCTTTTGGTTGGCTGTGTGCAGTGGCGGCCATTGGCCACTAGGTGGGACAGCCGAAAGTGATGTGAATTTCTTCAGTGTAAAGGCTATAATCTAAACCCTGAGCTTAAGACCCCTCACATGAACACTTGAGAAATCTATCCCACTGACCCTAACACCTAACACCCCTAACCTATCCAGCCTTACACCTAACCCTAATCCCCCCAACCTAACACCTAACCCTTACCCCCCAGCCAGCCTAACTCCTAACCCAATTCCCTCCAGCCTAACACCTAAGCCTAACCCCCTCACCCAAACACCTAACCCCCTCACCCTAACCCATCACCCTAACACCTATCCCCCTCACCCTAACGCATAACCCTAATTCCCTCAGCCTAACACCTAACCATAACACGAAACCCTAAGAAATTCACAGACACTTTCTGCTGTACCACCTAGTGGCCAATGGCCGCAACTGCACACGGACAACCGGACAACCAACAGGAAATGTCCCAATTTTTGCCTCAATATTTTCCATCTGAGTCGTTTTGTCAGTCATTTTATAATGTTGCTTTATAAATTATTCAACATAAGTAAATATCCCATTAAACATTTCATATTGACGAAGCAATGTTTTACTTTTCAATGAAAATTTGTGCCCCAAAAAAACAAATAGTTATATTTAAAAGTAATTTGTACATGATGCAAGTCTGAGTACTTTTATTAACAATAAAAAGGGATGAAAGAGGAATTAAACGTAGAACCTACACATTACCCATGATGCCATATCTCTGATGAGTACAGAAACCAATAAAGTTTGTACAGTATTGAATCAGTGTGATAGCCCTATTCTATTGCCCAATTCATAAATGAATACGCTCTTAAAATCACTTTTAATATTGCCACTTATTCTATTAGCTGCTCCCAATGCGATTATGAGTTCCCCACCTACAATCACTACGGGCCAGCCAAAGACGCAGATTCGGCATTTACAACTCCATTGGTTTTAGCACAGCTCAAACATTACAAGCTATAATAATTAAAGTTACCCAAAATGGATATTCTATTTGACCCGTAGCTCTAGCCCCGCAATAAAGTCTAAGCTGCAACTTAAAAAATATTACGAGTACTAAATAGGACTCACCGGGGCTTTATAACACATTTATTAGAGCTGTAACAGCAATTAAACACACAATGCTGTACTTTAAAAGCACGGGAAGGCATGGAAAGACAGAATAACAGTCTCAAACACACAAATATGCAATAAAAAAAAAATATATTAAATGTAATTCTGAGTAATATTGATCCTGGACTCAAGGGGTTAATACGTATAATGACCCCACATGGACTAAATCAGATGCTCTAATGCATTTTATAGATTGCTTGATTGCGAGCACGATCGGCATATATGACTTATTAATGCGTAGCCTCCGATTGCAGGTTCCGCCTAACTTCCATGTTTTACTGGCGTCATGATGACGGTCTCATTTACTATTGGCTGTGTTTTAGAAGTAAATTACTGGCTTGCTTATATATTGTCAGATCATGTGATCACGCCCCCTGAAATCCTACTTAAAAAAGTATGGTTTATGAATTTAGGCTTAAGGAGGAAATTGTGTCAATAGAATACATCTAAACATGTAGAGAAAAAACACCAGCAGCCAAAATTACGGGTTAGAGGCATTTGCGAGCAGCTAATAGAATGGGGCTCAGTCTGAATCTCATTGTATTTGACATTTTTGGGGAAGATTTCAGAGGCTATACAAGCAATATATAAAAACTACGATATCTAAGACGATTATTGATAAATTTGAAAAACCTAATTTTTCACCTTCTATCTGAGTGCAAAATGCACAAATTAATTTTATACGTTTTAGCCTTTTTTTAGTACCCTAACTCCTTTTGCCTACTACATGTTAGTTATAAGTTATACTTTGCTAAATGGATTCTTATTGATGCTATACAACTATTTGACTAACCAGTTTTTAAAAAAATAGAAAAAAATTTATGTAAGAAACAGTTCATGTCTTAGTAGATTGCAATGCATATTGTACAGATAAATATAAAAAAATAAAAAGAATGTATTTTATTTCTTTTTTTTTTTAAACTAAGGCTCAGGCGCCATTCCCCTTCTTGTGAATACCTGCAGCCCCATTAAATTCCCTGAACGTGTAAAAGCATAGCCCGTAATGTAGTCCACAAGAATTGCGGCTATTAAATTGGCCCAGTGAAGCAAGTCGCTTACGATCTGCGGGTTAAGGCCGATGGGACGTGAAAATTCGAGCCACCCTGCCGCAAGTCCTTTGTTCTCTCAAGCCCATAACAGCTACGTCCCAATTTTGCTATTAAAATGCAACAAATTTCCACTGACACCATGGCGTTCAAGCACCTAACCCACAAATGGAGGTCAAAACATTACGGGCTCCAAATTGGACTCACAAAGGGTTTACAGACAACTTTTAACCACTGTAAAGGACAATATAAACACACCAGTGCATTTTAAAATATGGGGAAAGCATGGAAAGGCATTGCAATTACTCCCCCAATAAAAAAAATGCATTGAAAAAAAAAAAATGTCATATGTTGAAATGCATATGCCAATATGAAAAGCCATGCTGCAACATGCAGAAAGCAATTAAAGACACACTACATGATTAAATAGCAACACAAAAACACGAAACTCCTGCCATTTTAAAGCTTTCTATCTCACCAAGGCTCTATTGCGGACCCTAAAATATAAATATAAATATAATTGCATATACATCTCACTCATCACATCTACATTTGGGAACACAAATAGTGGCCATATTTCACCGCCACATGGCATATATCAAGTACCAGGGGAACATTTTATAATTTGTTAGCCTCTTGCTCTCTCGTCTGTGGACGGGGACTCTTGCTTCCCTGACCTGTCCCTGGGGCCAGTCCCTTCCCAGAACTACCACCCCTCCCCCCCTGGGATCCCCTCTCTCCCTTCTCCTCCTCCTCTCCCCTCCCTCCTTCTCTCCCTCCTCTCCTCCATCCTCTCCTCCTCCACCCAACTCCTCACCTCCTGCTCCCTACCTCTACTCCCCATAGCCACCTCTCTCTCCTCTCTCTCCTCCTCACTCTCCTCCTCCTCCCCAACTCTCCACTTCTTTCCTCTCTCCTCCCTCCATAGTATCCCAAAATTAAAATAAGGATAAAGAAAAAAAGTATTACTGTATATGGGCCTCATTCTATTATCGGCCGCAGCCGTTGCGGGGCCGCAAGGACCGGCCGCAAGCTATTCGGCTATTCTATTCCCTTACGGCCGGGGATTCCGGCAGGCTTGCGGCCGGTGCCTTGCTATCTCTTGCGGCCGCTCGCGCCGGAGGAAAGCCTTTGATCTTAAACGGCCGCAAGAGATTTGCAATTCAATTGCTCCGGGAACCCTCTCTGCAAGGCTAAAAGCGATCCGCAGCTTACTTGCAGGAAAGAGGTCCCGCTAGCACCAATTAAGCACATAAAATAGCTCAAATAAAGCCATCCTGCACTTTGAGAAGACTATAAAGTGATTTTAGGTGTTAGAAAAAATAGCACATAATTATCCTGTACTCAAATCCGTAAAATATTTTATTTTTAATATCCGTAAAATATCCATGTAAAAAGTCCCGAGGGCTTGGAGCACCTCAGACACACCCACGCCGCAGCCGGCAAATAAACAGTTAATTTGAACTCGGGTTTGGGCAGATGTGCAAGCTTGAGAGTGGGTTCCTTTTAATCCTCATGTCCCCCAATATGATCCCTAGCATTTACAGAGCTGTACAGTGCAGGCTTGAATTTATTTTTGCGTTTTTAGATTTCACAGATTACGGCCGGTTCCAAGATATGCGGCCGGCCGTAAGAGGAGATCCTTGCGGGGCCGTATAATAGAATCGCGAGTTAACTGAACCCTCGCAAGGAATCGCAGCCTTACGGCCGATAATAGAATGAGGCCCATAGTCTGTTGGGAAAAAAAATGGTGTGCTATGTGTTATTAATAACTGATGGGGGGTGGGGTGGGGGGGTTGTGACCTAACTATATATGTCTCTATGTGTGTTCTTTAAATTATGTGTATTCCAAATATGTGGAATCTGTAAATATGTGTAAGCAAATATTAAGTGTAAATCTGTATGAAATAGAATACAAATCAATAAAAACGAAAACTACCTCTCTCAAAACTCTCTTACTCTCTCTCCGATTGAACCTGATCACCAACTCCAGGACTTGCGTGCTACTTCGAAAGAAAATACAACTCAGTCAACGCATGGCCATGTGGAACGAAAATGTATAATCTCCCACTGTCAATAATATTCGGCTAGACTACTTTCTATTGGCTGAGATGCCTCTATCACACTATGTAATTCCACAACTGGATAGATAGGGACGATTGCGGGTCGTCCGTCCCCTTAACAGTTTACGTAAGCGGAAAGGATTTACAGGCTTGTGTCTCAAGCCCATAACTCGCAACATGCTCTAATTTAATAGCTCTGTAACTCGAATTTCAAGCCGGCAGCCGTTGCGGGCCTCACGTTGCCGCTACGGGCTTGGAATTTAATGTGGCTGCTGGTATTTCTCAATCTTAACTGGATAGAAATGACCAACAGTGATATAAAGATAATACCTTTAATGGCTAACTGATTTGGAAAGTATAGTGAGCTTTGGTGCTGGATGGTTTCTTCTTCATATGGTTCACAAATAAAATTGGAAATGGGCACTGTGTTTTTACACTATGTTTTGGGCACCTATAACAATAAAAGAGAGGGGAGGATGGAGGTTAGATCAGAATGTGTGAAAACATCTGATTGTCTACAGACAGCTTTAGGGAGACTCTTAGATCCATGTAATGAGACGCACATACTACAGGTTACACACAGCCTGACACAACATTAGTACCAATGGGCCCTATTGAATTCCAATTAAATCGATCTGTAACTGTTGCAATTTTGAAAATTGCAACAGTCACAGATTGACTAAATTCAACAAGCCCGCAATGACATGGCCGAAAGCCAAGTCCGTATACCATGAAACCATTTCAGGGCGTGATCATGATCAATTAAGCAAGCCCGTAAGTAATGATTTAGGAACAGCCAATAGTGTATGAGACCGTCATCATGACATCATGATGACGGCATATAAACTTCAATCAATTAGTGTTTAGACATTCAATATGCGATCAGACTCTCAATCCAGCGATTTAAAAACTAATGAAAATTAATGATGTGTAGTGTTAGTCCATGTGGGTGGCCTAATATATATTAACTCCTTGATTCCCTTGTGAGTCCTATCTAGCATTTGTAGAATTTTTTGCTACATTTGCCATTTACGGGTTTGAAGGCAATTGCGGGCTTGTGCAATTTGCAATTTTAACGATTGAAACATTTGCAGATTTGAAAGATCAAAGGCTTAGATGGGCCGCAAAATAGATTAGTAGCTAGAGGAGGCAAATTGAATATCAGTAACTTTTGTGGGCTCCATTACGGGCTTCAGTAATTGCAATTTTGACATTTTAATAGGGTCCCTAGTCTAGTATGGAACTAACTAGAATATAGCAGATACAGTGGACACAAGCCTCTCATAAAGTCATTAGTATTTTACTTTTTCTATTTGATTTTCTTATGTTTTTTCTAGGAGAACAATCTGATGGCCGCCTCAAGGGAAAACTATCATCACCAACAAGGTAAAGGATATTCATATTGACAACACTTTGATAAAAGTTATAATGGACTTTAAAATACCCCTCATTTTACCTGTATCATACAATCATTGCACAAAATAACATAGAAATGTAGAAACATACATTCATGAGACGAGTGGAAGGATTTAGGTAGGACCTCATTTCAGTTCTATGGAAAAGACTAATTTTACATGGCTCCTTGACAATAAAACTCAATATAGAGTAGGCTCCATAGGATAACCCCAGGTGCAGTACTTAGGACACAGAGTAGAGAGCGGGAGGGTCTGGCCTGAGCCGATCAGTGGCCCACCCTGTGAGGAAGAGGCAGGAGTTGGCATTTCTGGGTACTTCAGGGTATTACCGCCTGTTTATTCAATTACAGCACCCTAGCAAAGCCATTGACAGACCTCACTAAAAAGAGGATGGTACATTGGATCCCTGAATGTGAGAACACCTTCCGAGACCCGTAGGCTGCCATAACTTCCCACCCTGTCCTAGTTGCCCCGGATTACTCTCATCCTTTCCTAGTTCAGACTGATGCATCCACATATGGAATCAGGGCACATCAGAGTCACGTGGATGCCCAGGGTGAGGAGCTATGCAACTATTGAGAAGGAGTGCCTGGGAGTCGTCTGGGCCCTAAAGAAACTCCAGCCATACTTTTTTGGGAATGAGTTTGTGGTTGTCATAGACCACAAACCATTGAGCTGGCTCAGTATGGTTTCTGGGGACAATGGCCACCTGTTGAGATGGACTTTACTATACGATACAGGCAGGGTACAGTTCATCAGAACGCAGATAGGCTCTCCAGGCAATTGGAAGTAATTGTAATGACATCCATTTTATTTCCATTTAATGATTACCTGTAGAGACCCAAAATTACCTATTTAATGTTTCAGGCAATAAATATATCTCATAAGTACTCTTGAAAAAAAAAGCTTAAATTCCCCTTTACACAACAATTGATAGACTGAAAATGTTCCTTTCTGCTGACAATTCCATAATCTCTCCAACCCAAAGGCCGCTCAACCAACAACCACTTTGCACTTTCTTTCATTCTGCTCATTTAATCTTGAACTAAAACCTACTAATTTCCCAATAAAGAATAACTCACTTTTTCATATACCACAAAATATTTTAATATTTTTAGTAAATGTAGTTATTGTGCACTATGTCCTTAATGGCCTTTATCCTTTCTTCAACGCATCTTCAACAGTTTTGCTAAGACTTGTGTATCTTCCTTGTTGGCAATACCCTGTAGCAACCTAATTAGCTCCTTATTTTGGCAAAATCTAATCTTAACATAAACATGCAAATACTCCTCGTCAGACTTTTTTCAAGTATCAAGGTCTTTAAAACGTCACAATATTGTATTTATCAGGAGGACGATGACAACAAACCAAATCTTTCCAACGCTCTTTAACCTTCCTCTTGTAGCCAACTTTAGATCTACCAACAAGTTAAACCAAATAAACCAAATAAATACATACTCCATTAATGATGGTCTCTGTGCCATCGTGATCGATCCCCAACTTCCCAGGATTTTCAAGTTACTCAGAGTTCATGTAAAGACTGATACCTACTGTGATCACATGATCATTTGTACACATTGAACATTACATACAAAAACTGGGTCTTATCATTTTATTTAAACAGAATAAATATTTTAATTCTAGCACAACCACCATGTTGTGATAACAAAGATCATCATCATCACGACCCGGTAAGTACACACTCTTTATATTTTCAAGTATCTGAAATAAAGGAGCTCAGTGTAATCGATACTCTACTTTATGTTATCTTAAAAGAAAAGGATAACTTACCTCATTCACCATTACATTTTCCCACTATGGTGCAGCCATTTTGTTACTAACAGTTCTCACTTGATAGCAAGACCTCCATCTTCCTAATTGTGCATTTGCAAATTAGTATTCAACAGAGGCCGGATTACCCATTAGGCCAACTAGGCAGCCGCCTAGAGACGCTTCCCTTTGAGGGGTGCCACTTTTTTTTTTTTAAAGGTCCCTTGCTTAAGAAAAATTAATTGCTGGCTACTAAGGGTAAACACCAAGAACAACAGAGTTACAACATTTAGTTCTCACGTGATAGCAAGACCTCCATCTTCCTAATTGTGCATTTGCAAATGAATATTCAACAGAGGCCTATGCGTGCACACTTCCATATTATATTTGGTTATGGGATGCCACCAGTGACAAAATGGCCACCTGTTGCATACACGGATAAAGCACATGTAAGCCTATTTTGCATATTAATATACAACTGTTACATTAGTAAAATGGAGGACTTGCCATCAAGGGAGGACTGTTAATAAGAAATGACTGTGCCCACAATGGAAA
Organism: Discoglossus pictus; assembly: GCA_027410445.1. Classification (NCBI taxonomy): domain Eukaryota; kingdom Metazoa; phylum Chordata; class Amphibia; order Anura; family Alytidae; genus Discoglossus; species Discoglossus pictus. Next base: position 2,782,842 of record CM050169.1, read on the forward strand.
ATCAAAAGCTGATATCTGGAGTAAGTAGCATTATCGCCTCATTCTAATAATAAATTAATACAAATAAAATATGCTATAAAGTGGACTTTTGCAAGTTATGGATAGAGAAAGGGAGGGAGAGGGAGAGAGGAGGGAGGCAGAGAGAGAGAAGGAGGGGAGAGAGAGAGGAGGGAAAGAGGGAGGGAGAAAGAGTGGGAGAGAGAGGAGGGAAAGAGGGAGGAGGAGAGACAGAGGGATGGGGTAGTGAGGAAGGAAAAGAGAGCCTCTCCCCTCGTGTAGTTTTGGTCCTCTGAGCACCCTCTGCTTTCATTGTGAGCCCCACGCTGAAAGCCTTTTTGGCTCATTGCGATCCTCTCCCCTGGTCCTTTTTTATATATATATTTTGTAATGCTAGTTAATGAATTAATGAAATAATAAGTTAATTTACTCTATCTATTTGTAATTAATATATCCAGCAATCTGTTTTCCTGCAGCATACAATGTACATTTGAACTGGTGCTGACCTGAGGTATAAGTGTCAGTAATGTGTGAAGTGCGCAGTGTAAATAGGCTGCGTGCGTGAGCACAAACCGTTTGTTTAGCTGTGTAATTCTGCATTTTGTAATGGTAATGTTATTAGTTGTAAGTTAGTGGTGTAAAATGGCGGCGATTGTCTATGCGTTACGAGGGTGTGGAGCATTTTCCGTTGTCCCTAATAGTGTATTTTATACCTCGTACGTGCCAGTGTAAAAGTCTTATGTGTTTGGCGTGTTTTCGCGTGTTTAGCGGTCATGTAGCCTCGTTTTCCTTTTTTTCAACCACCATTTTTTTTCTCGCTTAGGCGATTTTCGTGTGTAGAAACTCAGGAAATTGTGGTTAGATTGTCGTGCAACCTCACTGTGAGTGGTGTTTTTTTTAAATGTTTGTTAATGTTGTTGGTGTTATTGTTGTTTTTGTATGTGCGCGGTTCGGCCATATTTTTTTTAGCTCTTTTTTTTTTTTCTAAGTGCCGCGGGTCCTATTTTAGTTAGTTCGCTTTCCTTTGTGTTACGGGCAGTAATTTTTCAACGCATTTTTTTTTTTTTCAAACTGCTATGGGTCTCACATTGTGAATTATGTAATTGAGATTTCTGTTGATGTATAATTCCTCGGGTCGTAGGGATGAGCGCCTGCGGCGCTCATCTCCACCATGCAGTGAGTGCCTAGGGCGCTCACTGCCTAAGTTGTGCGAGGTCACAGGGCTGAGCGCCTATGGCGCTCATCTCCACCAGCGCAGTGAGGTCCTTCAGCGCTCCCTGCCTAAGTCGTGCAGGGTCGCAGGGATGAGCGCCTATGGAGCTCATCTCCACCAGCGCAAGAAGCACTTTTGGCGAGCCCGCAAGCGTAGCAACAACCCGTATTGCTCACAACTATATATGTGATATTCTATTAACAAATGAAGCTGTATTTTCAGAGAACATTTTCTGTGGGTTATCTCTTCAACAGATGACAAATGCACCTTATACAGGTGATCCCAATGCGTGGCAAGATTCTCAATGGCAACAAGGTCATAAGCAAAAGAAAGGTAATTTAATACTGAGAAGTCATTTTTTACACATGTCTTAGCTAGAACTGTAGCTTGATAACAATCAATAAGATAAATAGATAAATGTTCCATTTTGTTTAAATACATAAACATTTATTTTAAACCTCTACACTAAACCGACCACTTGTGTTTCAGAATACTACTATTTTTCATTAACTTTTTTCTTATAATTCAGTTAAAGAGCTAAACTTCCTTTCCTTTACTTGTATGATCAGGCAGCTCAAGTTATGTTGGATCCACCACCCAAAGCCATCCTCTAAACGACAATTGTGTTCAAATAGACAAGATAAGGCTGATAAATGCCACATATGTCTGGCGTAAATGGCTCAATAAACAATAGTCACCTAAATTATACCAAATAAGGATCTGTTGGTGGAGTCTGGAGCAGATTATAAAAATACTGAAATCAAGGTCAAAATAGACAATGGGTCATTTTAATATTTTAAAAAGTTTTCATGTTCTTTACGCTGTCTCTTCAAGAAGTTTAGTTAGATTGTCTTGCATTCGTTATTTATGATTGATGAAATCTTAATATTCCTATTATGTTCTAAATAAAGATAAATGTAGCAGTGATTATTAAATCTATGAAAAAACGCTAATGTTCGGTAAAGCAGGGAACACAGACTGGGATACCACCCGTTGGGACCAAACTGCTTCAATGAGCCCCCCTGAATGTAGTTTCCTCACATCTCTCTCTCTCTGTCAACAACGCCATCATCACCCTCACCTCCCAAGCCCGTTGTCTCAGGGTTCTACTGGACCCTGCTCTCTCTTTCATCCCACACATAGTCTCTAACCAAATCCTGTCTTCTCCATCTAAAAAAGATTCTAATACACTCTCTTATCATTTCTCGTCTTGACTATTGCAACTCGCTCCTTGTTGGCCTGCCCATCACTCGCCTCTCCCCACTTCAATCCATAATGAATGCCTCCGCCAGACTCATCTTCCATACACATCGTTCAATGTCGGCAGCTCCCCTTTTTCAATCACTTCACTGGCCTCCCGTAGCCTCCAGAATAAAATTTAAAATCTTGACCCTAACTTATAAAGCCCTCGTACATCTCTGCTCTCATCTCCAAATACTCTGCTAACGACCTTCTTCTTTCTACCACTTTTGTCACCTCCCCTCACTCCCGCCTCCAGGACTTTTCTCGTGCTGCCCCTATTCTCTGGAACTCCTTGCCTCGCTTCACCAGACTATCCTCCTGCCTTAAATCCTTCAAAACTTCAATAAAAACGCACCTCTTTAAAGAAGCCTATAACCTTCCTCCCTAACATGCTCAGCACTACTCTCTCCCTACTGTACCACATACAAACTTCAACCTTTAGATTGTAAGTCTGCGAGTTTCAATCCTGCGCGGTGCTTTAGGGAAATCGCTATGGACACCGGACTCCAAGCTCAAAGACAGGGCCCTCCATTCATGGCAATGTGTGAATCTTGAACTTGTCATTGCCTGTAACTTAACTTATGTATAGCGCTACGGAATAGGTTGGCGCGTTACAAATAAACAATAATAATAATAGTTTGTGAAGAAGATTTTAAAGTGGTATAATCATAGAAGAGAAGTAATGGGCAGAGCAAAGGGACCCAAATACTTTCATGAACGGGTATTGCGGTGTAGGCCAAAAAACATGTTTGCACTAAATAAAGTGTTTTTTTTCCAAAATGTTTATTACTGAAACATAGTTTCTTACTGTAATTTTGAAATGAGATACTGTGGAAACAGATACTGTAATTTCTACTGTATTAATCATTGTAATCAATGGCAATTTTAGTGATTTATCTAACCAATGTGTGCCTTATATATTCCATCTAGATCAAAGCCAATATGACCCCCAAGGACACGAGCAAATGGTATGCAATGTTTATCTGTTATATTTTTTCTGCTAGATCTCAATAAGTTAAATATATTTACCATGTAATTTTGCAAGAATATGTGAGAGGCACATTATTAAAGGTCTACTGTAATACTCTAGTAAGAGGAGCTAGTCTGTCTGTCTGTCTAGTGTCTGTCACAGCAACATGTGCTATAGAGATGTCTGCCCCATTCTACGTTCCAGTGAATAATAGCGTCTTAAACTTAAATACTGAGAAAACAGCTGGGGATGGAGAGGAGGGGTGAAGATACACAGGGGATGGGGGAGACACGCAGGGGTGGGAGAGGAGGGGGGTAGACACACAGGGGAGGGAGACACAAAAAATGGCGGAATTTTCCAATCATTGTGTCTGTCTATCTATCTATCTATCAAAGACTTAGCATTCATTTTAAAAATGAAAACACTTTTCCCACATGATTTTTAACAATCTCTCCAATTGCATAGAGCACATTTGGTGGCATCAATGGCCATTTAATAACATTCCTATTTTATTATCTATGAAAGTAATATTCAGTATTAAATACACATTAAAATATAAGAGTATCAGCGTCCATCCTGTTAAGGTGATGAAGCGGTAAGGAGATTGGCTGACAGACAAAGAATCTTAAGAACAATCTACTTAGATATGAGGCCATGTAATCAGCCATAGGCTGTCTGTTCAGAAAAAAAGCATGTTGCCAAGGGAAACCACTTTAACACAGTTTTCAACCAATGAGTTGCTGTTAGAGCATTACATTGGCCCTTTAATTTCGAGCTCATTAGCCGGTAATTTATAATGATCATTTTAATTTTTTTGTAGTGGCTCAAATGGTCAACTTTGTATATAAGGTAAACCTGACTAAATGTTATATTAGAGGGAAAAATAACATTATTTTGTACACTCTGTGCAATAAGTCACTACAGTAATTTGTGCTCACAATGTGCACTTTAATTAAGGTAAAATGTAGAAGCGCTTTACCCAACAGAAATCAGTGGAGATGATACCTTGTAATGGTTACCTGAGTCAGATTAGATTGCAAGCTTTCAGTCATAGCAAATGAAATCTGCAAAGCTTGCAATAAATGTATAGGCTGATTATGCTGAAATTGATCAGATTGTAGATAATGTTTACATGATATTGGTCAGAGTGTGAGAAGATACCTTCAATAGATAAAGTAACAACGCCACACTGTGACCAATATCATAGTGATGGGTGACAAATGATCAATGTGGTGCACCCCGTCATGTGTGAAAATGTCCTAGAATAGTCTATGTCGGTGAAATTGGACAAACTTAAAGGCAAATAATAAAGTTGCACAAGTATCACATATAATAGTTGTCAAACTGCGATTCGTCGACACACTTGCGACAAATCGCAGTTTGACAACTATGATTGCCGCAAAGGGCCGCGCATCTGCGCATGCGCATTGCGGCAGGGCACGTGCGGCCACCCATGCGCTCGGCAGGATGCACCTGCGCATTGCGCGGCATACGCCGCGACTGCGCATTGCGGAGCGCCGAGACACAGGAGGAGAGAGAGAGGAGGTGGAGGAGAGAGAGAGGAGGTGGAGGGGAGACAAACAGGGTAGGAGGGGGAAGACACAGAGGATAGGGGGGAGAAACAGAGCAAGGGGGAGACACATAGGAGGGGGTAGAGACACGCGATGGAGAGGAGGGGGGAAGAGACACAGGGGAGAGGGGAGACACACAGGGGTGGGAGAGGAGGGGGGTAGACACACAGGGGAGGGAGAGGGGGGAGAGACACAGGGGAATGAGAGGGGGGAGAGACACAGAGGAGGGGAGAGACATAGAGGAGTGAGAGGAGGGGGGGCACAGGGGAGTGAGAAGAGGGGGGAGAGACACAAAGGAGTGAGGGGGGAGACACAGGGGAGTGAGAGGAGGGGGGAGAGAAAAGGGGGAGTGAGAGGAGGGGGAAGAGACACAGGGGAGGAGGGGGAGACACAGAGGAGTGACAGGAGGGGGGGAGACACAGGAGAGTGAGAGGAGGAGGGGAGAGACACAGGGGAGGGAGAGGAGGGGGGAGAGACATAGGGGAGGAAGTGGAGGGGGAAGAGACACAGGGGAGGGACAGGGAAGGGGAAAGACACAGGGGGGAGAGAGGGGGGGAGCCAAAGGCGCTCAATGCGAGGCCCGTGATGAGCGCCAAAGTAGAGGGGGAGAGGCTCCCATTGTGTGTCAAACAGCATTGCCAGGATTCACATTTTATTGCCGTAATTTTTGACGGGCAAGTTGCTAGTAATGTAAATAAAATCAAGAGAGATGTCTGTGGGTGGAGATTTCTGCCAAAATGGGCACAGCTCCACTAGACTATCCATCTGCCTCAAATAATTTAAAAACTCATGAAATGCTCATCGGTTTAAAGAAGCTCAACACCTTCAGCCTTAATATGCATAGCTGCACTCTCCATAATATAATATATCACTCACATAAACATAAGACACCTCCACTTGCTTCAATCTACGGCCTTCACTCTGCCAACTTGTGTCTATCACCCTCCCGTATGACACCCAAGCCCTTTACATTGTACTTTGCAAGGTTTGAATCTTGTCTCGGTACTTTGGGGAAATCTCGGGAAATGTCAAATGGTTATAAGTAGTGAGGATCAGGTGTGAGCGGAAAGGGATTTCCCATCTCTGTGGATTCCCTTCCATGCATGGGAGGAGGGAATCCCAAGGGGTTCTATGTAGTTGGTGCGGTGTTAGGTCATGGGATTTTAAACTCCCTGTGAATTACTTATATTTTTAACCCATCCCTGTCATGGTAAGGGGTATACATACAGTGGATATAAAAAGTCTACACACCCCTGTTAAAATGTCAGGTTTCTGTGCTGTAAAAAAATGAGACATGATAAATCATTTCAGAACTTTTTCCACCTTTAATGTGACCTATAAACTGTAAATCTTTTAGGTAGAGGGAAGAAAAAATATAAAAATAAAATAATATGGTTGCATAAGTATGCACACCCTTAAACTAATACTTTGTTGAAGCACCTTTTGATTTTATTACAGCACTCAGTCTTTTTGGGTATGAGTCTATCAGCATGGCACATTTTGACTTGGCAAGATTTGCCCACTCTTCTTTGCAAAAACACTCCAAATCTGTCAGATTGCGAGGGCATCTCCTGGGCACAGCCCTCTTCCGATCACCCCACAGATTTTCAATCGGATTCAGGTCTGGGCTCTGGCTGGGCCATTCCAAAACTTTAATCTTCTTCTGGTGAAGCCATTCGTTTGTTGATTTAGATGTAAGCTTTGGGTCGTTGTCATGCTGAAAGATGAAGTTCCTCTTCATGTTCAGCTTTCTAGCAGAAGCCTGAAGGTTTTGTGCCAATATTGACTGGTATTTGGAACTGTTCATAATTCCCTCTATCTTAACTGAGGCCCCAGTTCCAGCTGAAGAAAAACAGCCCCAAAGCATGATGCTGCCACCACCATGCTTCACTGTGGGTATGGTGTTCTTTTGGTGATGTGCAGTGTTGTTTTTGCGCCAAACATATCTTTTGGAATTATGACCAAAAAGTTCAACCTTGGTTTCATCAGACCATAACACCTTTTTCCACATGCTTTTGGGAGACTTCAGATGTGTTTTTGCAAAATGTAGCCTGGCTTGGATGTTTTTCCTTCGTAAGAAAAGGCCTTCGTCTTGCCACTTTACCCCATAGCCCAGACATATGAAGAATACAGGAGATTGTTGTCACATGTACCACACAGCCAGTACTTGCCAGATATTCCTGCAGCTCCTTTAATGTTGCTGTAGGCCTCTTGGTAGCCTCCCAGACCAGTTTTCTTCTCGCCTTTTCATAAATTTTGGAGGGAGCTCCAGTTTTTGGTAATGTCACTGTTGTGCCATATTTTCTCCACTTGATGACTTTACTGTGTTCCATGGTATATCTAATGCCTTGGAAATTCTTTTGTACCCTTCTCCTGACTGATACCTTTTAACAATGAGATCCCTCTGATGCTTTGGAAGCTCTCTGTGGACCATGGCTCTTGCTGTGGGATGCGACTAAGAACATTTCAGGATAGACCAACTAGAGCAGCTGAACTTTATTTGGGGTTAATCAGAGGCACTTTAAATGATGGCAGGTGTATGCTGACTCCTATTTAACACGATTTGGAATGTGATTGCTTAATTCTGAACAAAGCTACATCCCCAGTTATAAGAGGGTGTGCAGACTTATGCAACCACATAATTTTTATTTTTTATTTTTCTTCCCTCCACCTAAAAGATTTCAGTTTGTTTTTCAATTGAGTTGTACAGTTTATAGGTCACATTAAAGGGGGAAAAAGTTCTGAAATGATTTATCTTTGTCTCATTTTTTTACAGCACAGAAACCTGACATTTTAACAGGGGTGTGTACAGACTTTTTATATCCTCTGTACATGTATGGGGGGGGGGAGAAGGTGATTTCACTGTTCAGCACTATTGCACAGACTAAGGAGCGAACAGCATTGTTGCCTCGCAGCAGCGCTGAGTGGGGGCCATAGCAGCTGTGGTAAAACTTTACAGTGGGATTTAGTGTGGTTGGGTTTCGATACCTGCTTATTTTGAACAAAAAAGCTCCCGCAGTTGCATATCTACGGATGTGGATTTATATAGGGTTCTAGACTTGATAATGGACAAATATTTTAGAAAAACACAGACTTTAATAGCATATTTTAACAAATACAAAAAAATATCCTTTACGTTTACAAATATTATTATTGAGGTAGGGACCTTTTAAACTGATTAGATTTACATTAATCTTTAAAAGCAAAATTTCAGTAGAAACAGCTAAAAATGTCCTTAATTTCTGGGTAACTCCCACAATGGAAAACAAACAACATTAGGGAATTCATAGAATAATTGCATTTAATAGTTAATAAATGTTATTTGTTTCGTTCTTAAAACTACTCATTAATAATTGTAGTAAATTGAAATATGGGACTTCGGTGTCCCTTCAAAAACAATCAAATTTCTAATATACAAAAACATTAGACATCAGCTCTCTTTACATTTCTTGTTACCTTGTATTTAATAATTCAAATAAAATTGTGTTTAAATTTAGTCTTGGAGAGGAAAATAAATTTAGTGTTAGCTGAGATCAATCAAACAACATTTTGTTAATGATTATATGCACAAATCCTGCTGCTGTACAAAATCCCTTAATTAGTTTGTCACCCACATTTAAAAAAACCTGTATAAATAAACCAGGCGAAAATCAAAAAATGTTGTTTGTATAAGTAAGTTATATTTTAAAGCATGTATATAATATATATTTCATTTATGTTTAGCGTGGGAAGAGTATTCTGGCTTTCTTACAACAAGGCATTAAGTGGGTAAGGATATAACTCATACAATGTGTCCTTTGGTGTTATTAATTACAAAGGCTAAGAATTTTATCCAGACAGCTGGCTACTTTTTTTATTAAAACTGGAATATATATATATATTTATATATTTATATATACTAGCGACTTGCCCGTCAAAAAATTAGGTCAATAAAATTGAATAATAAATGAATATAGTTTACCTTTTTCTAATTAATATATGTAACAATCAATAGCCTGAAGAGGTAACAATCTCTTTTTATTGTCCTGCTCATCACCTAAGTGCTCCGAGTTAACTGCTCGCCTCGCGAGAGATGAGCGCCAAAGGCCAAGCGTGACAACGTCTCGTAGTTCGACAATTATAATATGTGATATATATATATATATATATATATATATATATATATATATATATATACATTAATTCTCATCATTTCACTGACATCAACTCAACAACGTTGGCCATTATAATAATTATTAAAAAATAGATAATAAGATGTATGGCAAAGAAAACTCATGGGAGTAGGATGTTCGTATCTATGTATACTGTATATAAGCTATTTTACTGCCTGTATATGCAATGAACTGTATCCCCCTCCCCAGAATTATTCTAGCTCCTACACCCCTGGAAAGGATATTATATTGACCATCCCCATTCTCACTCTGGGAAACTATTCCATCAAATCCTCATTTTAACCTCTTAGAAATGAATCAATATCAACATACAAGTAATAATTTAACTAAAAATGTGATCCCTGTATGAGGAGCACTAGCCACTTGTTATTATGACTTTTATTGACGTAAACATGTTGTCTATAGCTTTACAGTTAATTACAAAGGTCTCTGATTGCTTTTAACACCATGCATGCCTTCAGACTGGGCAGGGGGTTTCTATTGGGTATCATTGAATTTAAGGATCTCCCATAATGTTAATATATTTAAATGTTACTAAGAAGATCCTTTTAGTGACAGCAATTCTGATACTATATTTGCATATTGAAAATTACTCACTAACAGGGGTGTAGAATATATGAATAGGGGACACACAAAAATGCAGAAATTAAAAATAGTTATGCATTGCCAGGGTTTTCCATAAGAGGGCAATGCTATGGAGCTGTATCTCCAAGGAAAGCTTTGACCCAAGAAAGATTTATACTCCCTTCCCCCTTTTTAACAACCCTGTAGGATGCACAAAGGTATGTTATGCAGTGATATGATGGTGAGGCGGGAGAAAGCCTGGGTGTTGCAGTTATATGATAGTGAGGAGGGAGGAAGCTTGTGTTATGAAGTGATATGAATGTGAGGAGGGAGGAAGCCTATGTGATGCAGTGATATAATAATTATTGAGTGATATGATAGTGAGATGGGAGGAAGCCTGTGTGATGCAGTTATATGATAGTAAGGAGGGAGGAAGCTTGTGTTATGAAGTGATATGGTTGTGAGGAGGGAGGAAGCCTATGTGATGCAGTGATATGATAATTATAGAGTGATATGATAGTGAGATTTGAGGAAGCCTGTGTGATGTACAAAAACGTACTTCATCACATATGTTTTTTCAATTTTTTTCCCTTTTTTTGTCCACTGATCCAAATTAATTTTCATCAAGCTAATTTACTCTGCAGGGAGGTCTCTGTTTATAGCCGCTCATCTTTCATCCATATTGGACTTGGACTGTTACTATTAGAATTGAGTAAGACCGTGTAGCGCCCCAGATCACTGCTTCCATTGTTGGTGGATAAGTTCCCTTTTCTTTCATACATTTTGTTTATATTGTGTATGTTTTCTTTATCCACAGTGTCTTGTCTCTTTAAAATGTATCCCCCCAGTATGGTGTGGAAGAGGTATAGATGGGGAGTATTTTGTAAATGGAGTATTGCTGGGGAGTATGGTATGGAAGGAGTATATCTGGGGAGTATGGTGTGAAAGAAGTATAGCTGGGGGTATGGTATTAAAGGAGTATAGTATGTTATGGCGAGTAAGAAGAAAATATGATGAGCAAGGGGTCTGGGCAGAATAATTTGGAAGTGTATATGTGAAGAAAAAAATAATGAAATGGGAAGAGTTGACGTGACTAACCTTGAAGAAGTCTATGTTTGGGAAAATAGCTCCTGGATGTGATGTGGAGGGAAGGAAATCTTATGAGACCTTTATGGAAAGAAAGGAGAATGATAAGCAAGAGTAGGTTGTATGGAGGAAGTATAACTGGGGACTATGGTGTGTAAGATGTATACCTGGGAGTTAGGTGTGGAAGGAGTATAGCTAAGTAGCATGGTATGGAAGGAGTAAAGCTGGGAGTATGGTATGTTAGGAGAATAGCTGTGGTGTATGGTGTTGAAGGAGTATAACTTAGGAGTATGGTATGGATGAAGTATAGCACAGGAGTATGGTGTGGAAATAATATAGCTAGATACATATTCCGTAGCGCTGCATAGGGGATAGAACAAGGAAAAATATAATATTAACAACTGCAGAAAATGGAGAGTAAGGCATGAAAGGAGAGTAGCTGGGGAGAATAAAATGTTACATCGTTACATAGTAATTGAGATTGAATAACGATGTTTAGTTTATCAAGTTCAACTTTTTATTATCCGCCGATCCTTATAATATGTGCATTATTTGTTAACAGCTCATTTATCCAGTGGAAGCAAAAAGAAAAAAGAAAAAAACATTGAAACTTTGCCAATTGTCTTATAAAGCGGGGGAAAAAAGTAAAATTCCTTCCTGACCACAGATACTGGTGATCGGATTCCTCACAGGATCAATACTCCCTTTCTAATTGTCCAGGATAACCCTGAAAGCCTTTTTTATTTAAAAATATTTCAAACAATAACCACAGTCATACTCTCATTCCAGTGATTTACACTATCCATATGGCTGAATGAAAAACAAAAAAGGGAACTTTATTTATTATGTATATTTTAAAATCAGCACCGCTTAATTGGGTCGGGTTGTTATTAGGCTACATTTGTTTTTAGCTGAGTATATGAGTTATTTTAATTGACTTTCACACAATCTTGCTTTGATATGAGACATTTGTTGGTCTAATTGTAGTGTCTATCAATGTTTTGCAGGGTACATAGCCAGTTTGTGAGGCACATCATAGCCCTTCAGATAGGAGGCACATCATAACCCTACAGATAGGAGGCACATCATAGCCCTTCAGATAGGAGGCACATCATAACCCTACAGATAGGAGGCACATCATAGCCCTTCAGATAGGAGGCACATCATAACCCTACAGATAGGAGGCACATCATAGCCCTTCAGATAGGAGGCACATCATAGCCCTTCAGATAGGAGGCACATCATAGCCCTTCAGATAGGGGGTCTCTGATATGAGATTTAGGGATTCTGTTGTGCAGTTGCTACATTGTTAGTGCCACTTTGTATCAGATCGTGTAACATGAGGTAGTTACATTCATTGTTGGCTTTCATTAATCTGGTATTTTTTATCTTCAGACACTATTTATAACTAGCGACTTGCCTGTCAAAAATGACGAGGCAATAAAATTTGAAGCCATGGCAATGCTGTTTGCCACACAATGTAAAGCTTTTTCTACTCTGAGTACCTTCAGCGCTCATTGCGAGCCTCTCCCTTCGTGCCCTTCCAGTTTTGTGCTTTACATTGATCATCTTTAGCGTTCATCACAGAGACAGATATATATATCTATATTTTTTAAATAATAACTAATTAATTAGTTACTTAATAAATTAATATACTTTACCTATTTCTAATTAATATATCCAGCAATCAATATCCTGAGGAGCTAACAATCTCTTTTGATTTTCCAGCAGCATACAATGTACATTTGGACTGTTGGTGACCTGAGGTGTAAGTGTCAGCAATGTGCCAAGTGTGCAGTGTAAATAGGCTGCGTGCACGAGGGCAAACCGTTTGTTTAGTTGTGTAAAGCGGCATTTTAGCTTTGTAACGTTATTATTATTTTTTTTTCCGTGTTTTTCCATTTGCGTGGTTAGGCCGTTAACTTCATATTTTTCCGACCTCACATTTTTTTTTTTCTAAGTCCTGCGTTCCTCAACTGCGTGCAGCCTAAGGCGATCCCACATTTCCTAAGTTCTTGGAGGCTAAGTCCTGCGTTTTTCAATTCCTCAACAGCTCGCTTTGCTTTGCGAGGATCGCAGGAGCGTTCATTTCTGCCTAAGTCCCGCGTGTTTCAATGCCTCAACTGCACGCCTCGCTTTGCGAGGCGAGAAGTCGATGAGATCGGAAGACTTCTGTTCTTCAACGCCTCGCTGCGCGAGGCTCGCAAGCATGACAACGATTCGCAGTTTGACAACTATTATATGTGCTATACAGTGTAAATATTTGTCATGCGATATTGTGATCATTGTGGACCTCCAGTATATTAGAAAATGTGTTCATCCAACTAGATTGTGCGTATTGTTTAAGTGGCGCTAATTTTTACATATACATAATCAAGTTCCCTTTTTTTATTGTTTTTCAGTTATTCAAAAATATATCCAACCCTTTTTTAAAGTTATCTATCGAATCCGCTGTCACCACCCCCTTTGGTAGAGAATTCCACAGATTAACCACCCTTACAGTGAAGAACCCTTTTCTTTCTTTAAGGTGAAATCTTTTTTCCTCTAACCTCAAGGAATGTCCCCTTGTCAGTTGTAAACCTCTTGGCACAAAAAGTTCACTTGACAAATCCTTATATTGACCAATAATGCGTTCATATAAGGTAACATATCCCCTCTTAAACTACGAAAATAAGTTTAATTTGGAAATTTTATAACTAGGGAGTATGGTATTGAAAGAAAATAGGAATATAGTTGTAGAGAATGATATGGAAGGAGTATAGCTGGGGAGTATAGACTGGAAAAAGTATAGATGGGGAGTATTGTATGGAGGGAGTATAGTTGGGAAGTATGGTATGCAAGTTGTATAGGTAGGGGGTATGATATGGAAGGAGTATTGCTGAGGAGCAGGGTATGGAAGGAATAAAGCTGGTAGTATGGTAAGGTAGTAGTATAGCTAGGGTGTATGGAGTTGAAGGAGTATAGCTTGAGAGAATGAAATGGAAGGAGTATAGCTAGGGAGTATGGTATTGAAAGAGTGTAACTAAGGAGTAAGCTATGGAAGGAATTTACCTGGGTAGTATGGAATTGAAGGATTATAGTGTGGAGTATGGTATGGAAGGAGTATAACTAGGGAGTATGGAATGGAAGGAGTATAACTAGGGAGTATGGAATGGAAGGAGTATAACTAGGGAGTATGGAATGGAAGGAGTATAACTAGGGAGTATGGAATGGAAGGAGTATAACTAGGGAGTATGGAATGGAAGGAGTATAACTAGGGAGTATGGAATGGAAGGAGTATAACTAGGGAGTATGGAATGGAAGGAGTATAACTAGGGAGTATGGAATGAAAGTATTATATCTAGTAATATACCCAGATTCTGCCACTGAAACTGCATTAAATACGTAACTGGAGGTAATGTAGAATTTGTCACAGTTTGAAACGAAAATGAAAGCAGCCCCAGTCCAAAGATGGTAGCAAAAAAAAGCAACTTTCTATGCAAGTTTTCTCACAAAAGATTACCTTTCTTTTAACAGTAATACATTGAAAAGTTGTTTATACTGAACCATTACATTGATCCTTTAATTTCCAAATACTAAATTAGGCAAATTGAACCATTACTTTGGTGTCAATAGGTAAACTCTTAGTGGTACCTAATTGGTAAATCGTTCTTCATATATTTCCCATATTTGCACATACAGTGGATATAAAAAGTCTACACACCCCTGTTAAAATGTCAGGTTTCTGTGCTGTAAAAAAATAAGACAAAGATAAATAATTTCAGAACTCATTTAAAGTACCTCTGATTAACCCCAAATAAAGTTCAGCTGCTCTAGTTAATCTTTCCTGAAATGTTCTTAGTCGCATCCCACAGCAAAAGCCATGGTCCACAGAGAGCTTCCAAAGCATCAGAGATATCTCATTGTTAAAAGGTATCAGTCAGGAGAAGGGTACAAAATAATTTCCAAGGCATTAGATATACCATGGAACACAGTGAAGACAGTCATCATCAAGTGGAGAAAATATGGCACAACAGTGACATTACCAAGAACTGGAGCTCCCTCCAAAATTGATGAAAAGACAAGAAGAAAACGGGTCTGGGAGGCTACCAAGAGGCCTACAGCAACATTAAAGGAGCTGCAGGAATATCTGGCAAGTACTGGCTGTGTGTACATGTGACAACAATCTCCTGTATTCTTCATATGTCTGGGCTATGGGTAGAGTGTCAAGACGAAAGCCTTTTCTTACGAAGAAAAACATCCAAGCCAGGCTACATTTTGCAAAATCACATCGGAAGTCTCCCAAAAGCATGTGGGAAAATGTGTTATGGTCTGATGAAACCAAGGTTGTTTTTTTTGGTTATAATTCCAAAAGATATGTTTGGTGCAAAAACAACACTGCACATCACCAAAAGAACACCATACCCACAATGAAGCATGGTGGTGGCAGCATCATGCTTTGGGGCTGGAACTGGGGCCTTAGTTAAGATAGAGGGAATTATGAACAGTTCCAAATACCAGTCAATATTGGCACAAAACCCTCAGGCTTCTGCTAGAAAGCTGAACATGAAGAGGAACTTCATCTTTCAGCATGACAACGACCCAAAGCATACAACCAAATCTACAAACGAATGGCTTCACCAGAAGAAGATTAAAGTTTTGGAATGGCCCAGCCAGAGCCCAGACCTGAATCTGATTGAAAATCTGTGGGGTGATCTGAAGAGGGCTGTGTCCAGGAGATGCCCTCGCAATCTGACAGAGCAAAGAAGAGGGGGCAAATCTTACCAAGTCAAAATGTGCCATGCTGGTAGACTCATACCCAAAAAGACTGAGTGCTGTAATAAAAGTATTAGTTTAAGGGTGTGCATACTTATGCAACCATATTTTATTTTTATATTTTTTCTTCCCTCTACCTAAAATATTTCAGTTTGTTTTTCAATTGAGTTGTACGGTTTATAGGTCACATTAAAGGTGGAAAAAGTTCTGAAATGATTTATCTTTGTCTCATTTTTTTACAGCACAGAAACCTGACATTTTAACAGGGGTGTGTAGACTTTTTTATATCCACTGTATTTGCAAATATCCTCATCCTCACCTAATCTATACTGCGGATACATCTCTGCCATCTTTTTTCTTAAATGACGCTCTGCTTCTCTTCTGTTCTCCTACTTTAAACTCACAAATGACCCAGAATGGATCTTTTTCACTCTTTCACCTAACTCCATGAAATAAAGAATTATAACTTTACTGAAATATATGGCACATTGAAATTCTTTCGCTATCAGAAAACTTGTAAAGCAAAGTCACAGATTCATTTATGTAAGTTTGTGAAATATTTATCCACTAGATTGTGTCACCTGTAACTGATACTGGATAGTATACTGTGGCCCCTATTAAATCCCAAGCCCACAGTTGCCTTCATACAGCCCATAAGTTTGAAATTTGCAACAGTTACAGAGCAATTAAATTAAACAAGCACTTTACTACATGACCGAAAGCCAAACCCGTAAACTATGTAACCGTAAGTAGCATTTCAGGACATGATCATGATCAATTAAGCAAGGCCGTAACTCCCAATTTTAGAAACAGTCAATAGTAAATGAGACCGTCATCATGACGTCAGTAAAACATGGCATGCAAACGTCAATGAATTAGTGTTCGAGTTGCGATCAGAGTTGTAATCCAGAAATGTTGAAATGTATAAAAATCAATAAATCTACTGGTCTAGTGCATGCGGGTTCCATGATACGTATTAAATCATTGATTGTCGGAATTAATATAACACGGATATGTCTTTCATCGCTTTCCCCGTCTTTTAAAGTGCAGTATCGATTTTTTTCATTTGCTTTTCGAATTTGACGAACCGGTGTTTAACCCCTTTGCGAGTCCTCTCTAGTACCCGTAGGATTTTCTTCAACATTTGGCATTTACGGGTTTAAAGGCAATTGCGGACTTGAGAAGTTGTAGAAATTTAATGGCGATTTGCAGGCTTGACAGATCAAAGGCTTAGCTGGGTCGGAGTTACGATTTTGACAACACGTATACATTTACATTTGCATCTATACATTATATATATATATATATGTATAAATACTTTCTTACCTGCCCGATGCTGCACTCAACTTCCTGGGGTGAGGAGGGGCCACAGAGGTCCGAGGGGGCTGCAGAGGTCCGCGGGGAGCCACAGGGGCACGCAAGGACTGAGGGAGGCACAAAAGGCTGATGGAAGCTTTAGACGTCCGCAAGAGCCACAGGAGGCTGAGTGGAAACACAGGGGGCTGTGAGGGGCCACATGGCCTGCAGGGGACACAGCGGGGCCCTGGGGCCTGTGGGGGTCACAGTGGACCATAAGGGGCCGCAGGGACCCACGGGAAGTCCCGGGGGCCATAGAAGACCAGCAGGGGCCACAGGGGGCCACATAGCCTGCAGTGGGCACAGGGGAGGCTGTGGCCTGCGGGGGCCGCAGGGGACCCATGGGTGGGCCACAAGGGAGATTTGGGGCCATGTGGGCCACAGGGGACCCTGGAAGCCACAAGGACCTCAGAAGACCTGTGGGGGCCACAGAGGACCCACAGGGGCCACAGAGGATCTACAGGGGCCACTAGGGAGGCCGTGAGGGCCACAGGGGAACCGCGGGAGGACTCTGTACATGCTGTAGCTCCGCCTCTGATTAAAGCATACATTTTTTTATATTCGTGCAAATTGTATGCATGAGAACTTTGCTGTTTTTTATATATATATATATATATATATATATATATATATATATATAAATAATTATATATATATATATATATATATATATATATATATATATATTTAGTTATTTTTTTCTCCTTTTCTCAAACAGATAACTGGCGATGATACTCCAAACCCTATGAGTTACCAGGCTCAGAAAGAACTACAAATGCACAGAAGTGTACAAGGTATGGAAGGAAAACTTAAGTTTCATAATGTAATTTTATATTAGTTTGTAGTCTCAATAATGTATTGATATTCTGGTAATGTAAACAAACAGTTTATCATACGTTATCTACTCATAAACCAAATGTATAAGTACTCCTAGGGGATTCAAAATCTTTCGACTTTATTTTATATTTTCAGTTACACTAAAATCATAGTACGATCATAATTACTAATACAACCCAACATTTTGAGAAGTGGTCATTATTATTTACTCTTTCAAATATTCTTTAAGTTGCTGATGAAGAACTTTTGGAGATTACAATAGATATTTATATTTGTATGCCCAAAGGTTAGCAAACCAATATAAATGTCCCCCCAACACATCACCCTTAGTACATCTTGTAGTATATGTTTTCATTTAAAAATTACAAAGTTAGCAAAATATATCCAAAGTTCACATAGACTGCTAGGGCCTCATTCAATTGCAATTTTTAGCAGATTTTTTTTCCAGAAGTTTTTAGTTTGTGAACTTCTAACCAAAAGCAAGGTCTTCACTAACTAAAAACTTTTGTAAAAAAATATGCTCCGTGCTTATATAGAGCCCTATTCAATTGGCCAAATCGCAATTGAATGAGGCCCCTAGTGCTTATTTATTAGAAAGAAGATATTCTGATTTTGTTTAAAAAGTGGCCACTAATGTTCACATCATGGTCAATAAATTACTTTTCATCAGTGTTGTAAAAACTTGTGGTTGATATATTATTACACAATAAATATATATGAAGGTCTGAACATAAAGTAAAAAAACATAATAAAGAATCCTAGGTGTTAAAAACTACATAAGTTTACACAAAGGGCTATGAAAAAATCATAAGTCCCAAAATAGGAAAAAACACTTATTTGGTCACACAAGCCTGAACGTGATATGAATATAACTTTTATTGAAATAGACTAAAAATAACATATAGTTAAATCCAACTTAAAAATCAAAATATGGACAATTTAGAAAACCATATAGGTTTAGCTAGACCAAAATTTAAGTACCGCGCATTAACAAATATATATATAAACAATTGATCAAATTAGATAGTAAATGCCTTATTTGTAATGGCATACCAAAATATATAGTATTAATAAATAAATATACATACTTTATTCAATAGACCACGGTTATATAAAACCATTTTAAAAAGTTTTAAATAGTTAGATATATAGTTATAAAAACCTTTAACTGTCTTCTTATTTTCAATATAATACACACAAGTAACCCTTAACCATCAAATGGGTTAACTTATCTTGCAATGTTCAATTTTCAGATGATTGTGGCATTGGTATCCCAGTAAATAATGTCAAATGGTGAGACTTTGAGCAAGATATATATCTATTTCAGTAACCTCATTGGCTAAAATAATCTAATACCGAATTTGGCATTTTTAGGGCAGATTTGCACTTTGAATAGAGTTGCCTATTTGAGAGATTTTCTAATAAAATAATATTTTATTGCACTTTGTTCACAACTCACATTATAGTTTATTAATATTTAAAAAAATGAAATAATGAAAAAAAAAAAAGAACTTTGCACAATTGGCATTAATTTATTTATGTTTTTGTTATATTCACTAATATCAAGTTTGGAAATTAAATTCACCAGTTATTTATTGGAATTTAATAAAATTTCACAGTGTTAAGACAATAATTTCACAATACTTTTTCAGTTCACTTTTAAAATGTCAGTGGACAACCAATTTTCACATTCATGAGATATCATTAATACTCTCTAACGCTCTACTTTTAATTATACCAACAATTTGTCAGACTGTATAATTTGGAGGGACTATCTATAATAAAAAGGACCAAACTGAGATTAGAAAAATACACAGAGCAATAGTGGCCTCCTGTGGTTTATATGTGAACTTGATCCTTCTAATAAATTCAACATATTCTCATTCTTATTCTTAATTAAAGTACATTATAGTATAGGAAACCTATATGGTTTTATTAAACACCCACATTTAATTTTTAAGTATGATTTGAACTATGTTTAGTCTATTTTTTCATAATCCTTTGTGTAAACTGAACATTAAAGGTATATGCAAGTGAGTTGGATTATGAATGCATCTGAGGAGAATTAGTAGTGTATGAAAAAAAATGTTTACATGAAAAAATACCAAAATAAACATTTAAACAGTTACCCTAAAGTTTGCTGAATTTCTTGCATTTGCAAACTGTTTTCTATCAATGTTGACACCCCCTGAAAATCCCCGGTGAAAATTAGCATACATAATTCATTATATATTTTTGGTCTGTGAAATTGAGCTGCTTCTTTCCTTAGATTTCTGTAATAACCAGAACAAGGTGTCCCGTCATTCACTGATTGTTTTATCTACATCCCAGGTGATACTTCCCCAGCCCCAGTGATTTGCCCCTGTAACCCCCCCAGCCCCAGTGATTTACCTCATCACCTCCCCCAGCCCCAGTGATTTACCCCCTCACCTCCCCAGCCCCAGTGAATTGTCCCTGTGATCGCTCTAAGCCCCAGTGAATTGCCCCATCACCTCCCCCAGCCCCAGTGAATTGCCCCATTACCTCTCCCAGCCCCAGTGAATTGCCCCTGAGATCTCTCCCAACCCCAATGAATTGCATGCACTCACTTACACAGAGACACATGCACAGAGACATTGCAGGACCATAAATCAAGCATGAATGCTCATTCGCCTAGAAAAGGAAGAAGAAGCGGAAATGTTTGGTTTCAGTACAATTATAATTTCTCAGAATTTATCAAGGTGAGGTTGTACGTCTAAAGAACAACCGTGTAACCGCTCAAGCATTTTTACTTAAATGTCGATATATGGTCCTCTAAGTACCCAGTGTAGCAGCCTCATCTAGCTGGTTGCATACAGCATTGCTGATTGGCTGCAAAGACAGGGTACACCTTTACAAAAACAAACCCTCTCAGGAGCCTAGCTCAATCCTGGGGGTGTAAACATCACCTGCAACAGTTTTTTTTTTAATGCAAAGCTAAAAAAACATAGTGCATGCAAATAAATGTAATCATACACTACTAATTCCCCTCTGTCAGATGCATCCATAACCCACCTCACTTGCTTATACCTATAAGTTCAGGTAACTGATATTATATTCTTCACTGGAGTTATTATACATGTAGTTACTCATTTTAGCATCTAAGCAAATGCTGTATGATGGAGTTGCCATCGCAATTGGGATGATTGAAGAACTGGAAGGACTTAGACATGAAAATCGTAATACCATGAGAATTTCGGACTATCCAAAGTTAGGAGCACCTGTGTTTCATGCTCGCAATGAGCCAGAGGTAATGTTCCAGTAAATAAATACAAACCAAGATAATGTAAGAGTATATCATTTACAAAACAGTGTTGCCTGTCTCATATATTCAAAGGACATGTTTATTAATAATGGATCAATTACATTTGTCTGTTAAAATACCTATAAGGAATCAAAAACTATTTGGGTTGTTGACATCAACTTTTTATTCTTAATGGTTTCATTGAAATTACACTTGTAAAAATGTAACTTACATCACTCTAGATCCAGAACACTCAAAATATCAAATACTTAAAGAGACAATGGAAGGCTTTTGGATTTTACTAGGATTGTAATATACCTTTACTTTTGTGTACTTAAACAATTAAAACAAGTTAAAACAAAATGATAAAAAAAGTCACACTTAGGCCTCCATTCAATTGCAAGCTTGCAGTTGCCTTACTACAGGTCATAAGTCTGCAGGATTGAAATTTGCAGTTACAGATCTATTCAATTGAACAAGCCCGCAATTTATGGACAGAAAGCATAAACCATAAACCATGCAATCGTAAGTAGCATTTCAGAGCCCGATCAATTATGCAAGGCCATAACTACCGATTTAGAAACAGCCAATAGTAAATGAGGCCGTCATCATGATGTCAGTAAAACATGGAGGTTACACATTAATCAAATAGGGTTTAAGAGTCCGATATGCGATCAGACTCGCAATCCGGCAGTGTACAAAATAATAAAAATGAATGACAATACTGTTCTAGTCCATGTGGGTGGCCTGATATGTATTAACTAATTGATTACCGAGATTGATATAACACGGAAATTAAATGTAAAAACAATAATTGTTTTTTGCCGATTTGCGAGCTTGAGACTGTTGTGCAATTAATTATAATGTCTTTCAGCGCTTTCCCCATCTTTTAAATTGCAGCATTGATTTTTTTATTAGCATTTTATTAGCATTTACAGTGCTACGATCAGATGTTTAACCTCCTTGCAAGTCCTATCTGGTGTGAAAACAATTGCGGGCTTGAGGAATTGTAGCAATTGAATAGTAAATTGCGATTGTAACATTTGCGGGCTTGAAAGATCAAAGGCTTAGATGGGTTGAAAGTTACGCTTTTAACAACTGCAGGAATTTTCAGCCTGTAACCCGCAATTCGTTTGCGGGTAGCTAAAAAACACCAATTAAATAGCAAATTATTTTCCTGGCAACATTTGTCCAATTACATGGAGGCCTTAGTAAACTAAAGTGTTTTCACATGATATTGATATTAAGACAACAGTTATTAATGTTATTAATATTATTATCTTTATTTATATTGCGCCAACATATTCCGTAGCGCTGTACAGGGGTTAAGTACATGGCAAAAAACAAACTTAACACCGTGTAAAGAATGGAGGGCCCTGTTTTTGAGCTTAGAATCAAATGTACATAGTGCTCGTTTCCAAGGCACTGACACAAGATTGAAAACTCGCAAACTTACAATCTAAGGGCTTAGGTGTGATACAAGAGGGTGACAAACGCAAGATGGCGGTGTGAAACCAATTTGTTTAGTCAATTGTAGGTATCGGTGTGTTGTACTGTAGAGTGTGGGTGTAGGTGTTATTAAGCTGTGGAGTGTGCAGGTGTACATACTAAGACTGAAGGTGATAAGATTTTTTAAACAGGTGTGTCTTTAGTTTTTTTTTAAGGTTTTGAGGCAGGAAGATAATCTAATGGAGCGAGGCAAGGAGTTCCAAATAGTAGGGGCAGCACGAGAAAAGTGTTGAAGACGTGAGTGAGAGGAGGTGATAAGAGAGGAGGAAAGAAGAAGGTCGTTAGCAGAACGAAGGGGCGGTTGGGAGAGTATTTTGAACAAGAGCAGATATATAAGGGGGTGCACTGTTGTTGAGGGTTTTATATGTTAGGGTCATGATATTATATTTGATTCGGGAAGCTATGGGAAGCCAGTGGACACTGAGCATTTGGTATGGAAGATGAGTCTTGCCGAGGTGTTCAATATGGATTGGAGATGGTTGAGAGATTCTACATTAATAAGAGAGGAGGAAAGAAGAAGGTCGTTAGCAGAACGAAGGGGCGGTTTGGAGAGTATTTTGAGACAACAGCAGAGATATAAGGGGGTGCAGTGTTGTTGAGGGCTTTATATGTTAGGGTCATGATTTTATATTTGATTCGGGAAGCTATGGGAAGCCAGTGGACACTGAGCCTTTGGTATGGAAGATGAGTCTTGCCGAGGTGTTCAATATGGATTGGAGATGGTTGAGAGATTCTACATTAATTTAACAATAGGTGTTATGGTTTGAGGAATCTGGTAAAAATTTGACTGAACTAGGTAGGGAATTCTAGAGAGGAGGCATAGTATAAGAAAAAATCCTGCAGGTTGGAGTGTGAGGAGTTAACCTGAAGAGGAAAGTAATATATAACATTGATAACATTGTAGGTCATTGTTTTAGCCACCACTGAGACAGAGAAGCAGACTGTGATTCAAATTAACATATCAAGAGCAGCTCTTCAGTACTCAGCAGCCACTTATTTGCATAACAATTAAGCATTTTTCTGGAATGATTCCCTTTAGAATGGATAGAAAAAAAATGTAATAATAATACTATATATATATATCAAGATTCTTAATGGTCAAAGAATGTTGTTCAGTCATTCAGTGTTTGACTCTCAGTGACCATATGGGCACAGCATGCCAGGCACATATGTGCTTCTGGTAGTGCGCATCCATGTGGTTTTCTTGGCAAAGACACTGGAGTGGGTTGTTAGTTCCTTCTTTAGTGGAACACGATTTGTCTTACCTGTCTGCTATGACCTACCCATCTTTGGTGACCCTACATGGTATAGCTCACAACTTCATTGAGATATACCATCTTATTCACCACGACAAGCTAGTGATACAAAGGGGGCTCAAAGAATACAACTCAATGTTTGGGTGTTATGGTCCATTTAAGGTTTTGTAAATTAGGACAGATTTTTAATTTTGTAGACTGCTCCTACAGTTCAAACATAAAAAAACAAGAAAGTACATATTTAGGAATTCAGGTCTTGATAGATTGGACCACAGACAACCTCATGAATATGTATGCCCTAAACTGCTACTAAATCAACTTCATTCAACACATCCGAAGCACATTCTTACCCCATTCTGTTTCAAATGTCATAGTGGACAGGGATTTCAATAGAATTTTGTACCCAGTCTTAGACAGACCCCCCTGTCCTTGGTGAGTTGCCTTCTTCCATGTAACCAGCCACAAAATCTACCATTTCACAGATTATTTCCTCATTCAATATCCACAACTCCTGGAGGACTCTCCAAGGTCAAGCTATGGATTATACTTTTATTCTGTCCCCAACAAGATCTACTCGTGTCTCGATTACCTCCTCATATCGACTCCACTTCTCCCCACTTAAGTGGATACACACATCAATCTGGTCACATAGTCAGGTCATGCCCCTATAGAGATGGAATTGACTGGAGTCACCCTTACCTGTATCCCATGCTCCTGGAGACTTCATGATTTTCTAATGTCTCAAGACTCACATCTTTGAACAATTAGAAAAAAACACCTCACCAATAATTCTAAAACATCACCCTTGATGGAATGAGAGTCCCATAAGGTCTTGGGAAGTTCAGAAGGTCTTGGGAAGCCCATAAGTAGGAAAATAAACATAGGCCAACAGATGAACTTTGGCATCACATCCAATCCACTAAAAGACAAATACATGAAGTACAATTATCCAAAGTATCCCAGGTGATGCTTTGGGCCAAGCAATTGTTCTATAAAATTAGTAATTAATCACATTTACAGTTAGCATCAAAATTAAGAGGCGTTAAAGCCAGGTCTCGCATCACTGAAATCACAAAATCAGATGGTTCTATCACTTACCACCCCAGAGAAATAGCCTCCACTTTTACTGATTTCTACTCCTCTGTTTCTAATCTTCACAGCCCCCATCTCCTAAGAAACTCAATTACCTCAGGTATTTACATCTTTCTTGGGAAATGCAAACTCCCTGGCCTATCCTCTGATGATCTTGACGCTTTGAATTGAGATGTTTTGAATATATTTAGCAAAATGTTAGTTAATAGAATTGCCATTATTTTTCTAGGTTGTTGTCACCTGACCAGGTAGGAGTTGTCTCAGGTCATCAAGCAGGAATGATGACGTCATACGCTAACGCGCGTCACGTGACCAGCGTGACGAGCATTACAGGAAAAGAAACCCGGAAGTGCTCAGGCCTTAAATAGGCCACAACTTTTCCTATTCCCTAGCCCATGAGTAAGCCCAATACAGGGGCGAAACGGACTGTCGGGAGTAGGGGAAGGATGGTGCATTCAACCTAACCCTATGTGAGCTGTAATAGCAGAGATTTTCTCTCCACATAAAACGCAAGGGATATAAGTGATACTTTTTTCCTCTTTTTTCTGCACTTAAACAGTAACATTGTGTTATGGTTTAATGATGTTGAAAGTGATATACATGCATCCTTAGAGTTATGTATATATTTTTTCTCCCCTGCATATTTTAGTACAGCGTATTTATATGCACCCTTCCTTTCCCTGTTTTTGTCTCTTAATGTTTTTAACTATTTTTGTATTAGTGCACTAATTTTATAAAAAGTGTGTTTCATTCCTATATACTATAATAAAACTGTTTTGTTGCATAACAATGATTAGCAAATATTTTGCATATGAGGCCTGCATAAATGTACCATAGATATTATTGATACTACTACCATATCAATAATAGGCCCAACCTTTATAACAACAACTTATTATATTCACTTGTCAAGTTAAGGTTGTCACTATTTATATCCCAGAATATTGTGGGACAGTGACACCTATTGACATCTATTTAAAACCTTATGAGTGACACACTTCCTTTTTATATTAACGGCGTCTCATCCTGGATTTTATTTAATATTCTCTAATTTCCCCATTAAAACTTTACCCATTTATATTATTTAGTGTTAACCACTAGGAAATTATATTGGTCATTATATTACATCAAGCAGGAATCAACATCACACAACGTCGTTCTGATACAGCAGGCCTGAGAAGACCCCAGTGGATTCCTTATCCTAAGTCTTGACTATGTGTCCTTATCCTAAGTCTTGACTATGTGTTTGATTTACTAAGATCCTCTCAGATACTGTACATATACAATCCAACAAAATGAGCTGCAGTGTGTTTGCCCACCTGTATATGGTCCTGTTCCATTTTTGTATTATACTGCTCCGGGATGGATTATTGTCATTCATGGAGTCAGATTGCGTGCAGTATAATTATAGTTAATTTCAACATGTTTTACTGTAAAATATTATTCCACTCAAAATATTACAGGGTAGAACATCATCACATTTTCACTTTTAAGATGCTACATTTTCTACAATATCATAGTACTATGTGAGGGATTTTATTTCATTAACATTTTTAATTTACAGGCCTACAGCAGGATCCACGCCTCGCTCACAACATTGCGTGTCCAACTTATGTGTGCAGTGAAAGAATCTGCAGAGGAAGCAAAGCCAGAAGTGATGAAGGCCATTCTGAAATGGCTTGGCACGAGAGAGAGGTTCAACATAAACATAAGCCTTGTGGATTATTGTGCTGTAAATATCTTGGAGATACTTATTTATGGCAATTTCAGAATGCCTGAAGAATTTACTAACAAGAGGTAGGTGGATAAATGATTGAATCCTAGTGGTGCATGTTGGATAAAGCAATTTTTGCAGTATAATTCACTTATTGTGTTTTTTTAAAATTGATCAAAAGTACCAAAAGGATCACTGAACTCTGGATAACTTTTAAGTGACATATATGAAATAGTTTTGGCTTACTTACTTTAGTTTACACATATTTTTCTTAGTATGGGGGCTGCCAATTCCTCACATTCTCTCTCTCAGAGATCCTCCTCCATGCTGTGTAGCTGGCGTCTTCCATATGATAAACACAGATGGTGTCACTGTTGGGAGTGGAGAAGTCCAGAACATGACAGGAAGGGTCACTCTATTTGGTGATTCATCCTCCTAGCAGGAGAGGGGCACTTTATTATACCAATAATCTGTAATGCATATTATTGTGCATCACACAAAACAATTGCATCAATAAAAACAAATGACTGTATATTAAGATAATGTATATGTGTAAGAAATTAATATATTGACTACTACGAGGAAATTAGACTATAACAGATATTAGAATGGTCGTTTCCAAAATGCCCGACCAAATTATGGTATATAGAGAGATCTACAATGACTAAAATCAATATAGAACATTTAATATGGTATAGAGAGAATGATATTAACTTAACAAATTCTCTAAAAATGATTAATTAAGGAACTAAGATCTGGAATAAAAAAATATGGTTTGATAAAATGTCCCTTTCCCATATCTCCAATTGCTTTTATATATGAGAAGGTCTTTAAAATAATAATAATAAATAAAGCTAGATTAGAAGGCGAGATGGTTAAACATCTGAGAGATTTCTATTCTAATGGGAAAATTAAAAAAATCAGCGATATCTCTAAGTAATATAATATTCCTGAAAATAATTGGTTTAATTCTAATGTACTAATAAGTAGACTAAAACACTCAGACAACAATGCCTTACTCTAAATTAGACCCTATTTGCCACCAGCTGGGGATGGCTTGTTTGTCAATGATGTGATACTAAAGGAATGTATGCTGTGGCCCCTCAATAATGGTCCCACATAAAAATGTAAAGGGCCAGTGTAAGTGTGTTTTTAAAATCTATTCGTAGTTCACCACTTCTTTTATCTGATGTACTGAAAGAGATCAAAGCACAGAAGACAATAAGAAGAAAAAAGACCACCCATTTAGTGTTAAATTATGTTTCCCACAAAACTAAAAAAAATTGCTTATCCAACAACCACATTAAGTTGCAGCTCTGTATCTGCAACGCGAGCCCCGCAACGGCTGCAGGCTTGAAATGTTACGGGGCTATTAAATTAGAAGGGGCTGCGATCTACGGGCCGGAGACACAAGCCCGTAAACCATTCTTGCACATGTTGGATGTACGACCGTGAACATGATCAATTAGTCAACCCCCCACGGCAGTTAAACAGTTAACCCCTGCTGCGGGGGTACTCCAAGTACCTCCCCGGCGCCTAAAATGAACCCCATCATGCATAGGGGTCTATATAGACACTCATGAGACTATTATTGACCCCCATCAGTCCAATAGGGGTCTATATATGAGTAACTAATTAACCCCCCTCAGTAATTAACCACCCCTTTAAGTAATTAACCCTATTTAACCCTAACTATACCTATTTAACCCTAACTGTACCTATTTAACCCTAACTATACCGATTTAACCCTAACTGTACCAAATTAACCTATATCCTACAAGCCCCTACCCCATTAACCCCCTAATAACCCCTACACTACCCTACCTCATTAACCCAATAATAACCCCTACACTACCCTATCTTACCCTATTAACCCCTAACCCCCAATTAAATCCCAGAAAATAAAAAAACAGCTATTTACATAGAAAAAGACCTAATGAGTCCACTGACCTGGTCAAAATGATCCTCCAGTGGTGTCCAGCGATGCCCTGATCTTCACGTTTCTTCCTCCATCAAAGTCCCGATGTTTTGACACACCTAAAAACCCCATAATATAACAGTAAATAAAAATAGGTTAAATAGGTACAGTTAGGTTTAATTAGGTATCGTGAGGGTCAAATAGGTACAATTAGGGTTTATTGGGTACAGTTAAGATTAAATAGGTATAGTTATGGTTAAATTGGTAGTTAGTCCGATGGGGACCCCCAGCATAGGGGGGGGGGGTTAGGTGCCGAGGGGTCCCCAGGGGACCCCCGCTGCAAGGGGTGATGTTTGGTGCCTGCGGCGCCCTGAACGGGACCCCTGCAGCATGGGCTTTTTAGGAGCAGGGGGGAGGTTTAGGGGCCAGAGGGGGTCTCTTTTGTTGCTCCAGTAGCATATGTAAGGGCTTTTAGAGCTTTTGCGAGTACTTTTGGAATCCACTAGATGCCAGTTGCAGGTTTGGAAGCCAGTTTGTCCCTGGGGATTCGTAGCAATTTAATAGCAAACGGGTTGCAGGCTGCGAAATTCCACGACCCGTAGGCGAGTCGTCGTCGGGTAAGTTTACAAGGCTAATTTAATAGCCTTAAGTCCAATATTCTACAATACGGGCTACGTTTTAAAACGTAGCCCCAATTTAATGAGGCTGCAAAAAACCTAATTGTATAACATTTTCTTGTTAAATTCCTTACTATTAAAAACAAACCCGAATTAATAAAACAAAAGAGCTTATCAATGCTCTTTATTCCTAATGACAACACTTTCGTATTGGTGAGTTTGCCTTTATATCTGCTTTTATATTAGTATAACCAACCTATAAGGACTCCCCATCTTATTCACAATTTGTATTGCCTCTGATTAAGTATTTTTAGCTTTGGCTAACAACAATCCTGTGCTTGTGTAATATTTACTGAAATTCTCCCACTTCAATTACAATGTATTTCACCGGTTGGCGTGCTTGTAGCCCTCAACTATTTTGGCAGATGTGGCACTTCTATCAAATAAAACGGCTTATACATCAGCTTTATTTGCAGAGAGCTTCGTTATATCAGTTATTTCATAGATATTAGTTGGGGTCTTGTTAGCAGCTATAAGTTGCACACAGTGAGCCTCATTCAATTGAACAATTGTAAGTTACTGGAGCCCGTAATGGAGCCCGTAAGCTAATTTGCTATTCAATTGGTGTTTGTTTGCGAGCTGCAAACGGTCTACGGGTTACGGGCTTGAAATCCTTGCAGTTGTTAAAACCGGAACTTACAGTCCATCTAAGCCTTTGATCTTTCACGTCTGCTAGCTAAAATCACAAATCGCTATTCAATTGCTATAATTCCGCAAGCCCGTACATCTTTTCACATCCGTAAATGGCAAATGTAGAAGAAAATCCTACAGGTAGCACTGTAAATGCAAATAGAAATTCACTACCGCACTGTAAATAACGGGGAAATGGATGATAGACATTACAATTAATTTCAATGGTCTCAAGCCCGCAAATCGGCAGGAAATAAAATGCATTTTTATGTTTCATTTCGTGGTTATATCGATCTTGGGAATCAGTGAATTAATACATATCAGGCCACCCACATGAACTGGAACAGTATTGGCATGCATTTTAATTTTTTTGTATTCTGCGGGTTTACGAGTCCGATCGCATATCAGACCTCTAAACGCTAATTCATATGTAACCTCCATCTTATACTGCCGTAATGATGCCGGTCTCATTTTCTATTGGCTGTTTCTAAATTGGTAGTTACGGCCTTACTTAATTGATCATGATCACGCTCTGAAATGCTACTTACAAGTGCATGGTTTACAGTATCTGCTTTCGGCCCGTAACTTGCGGGTTTGTTCCATCTACACATACCTTAAATGGTGCTTTATGCAGTATCATTATTTTTTTTACATCATGGTCCCACTTAAGAAACCACTACTTAACCTTAATGTAACTAGGGTATTTATATTCCAAGTTACCTCATGGTCCCACTTAAGAAACCACTACTTAACTGGTGCATAATATTTGGTGCTCTCTAATGCTATTATATTGCTGCAAACTTGAAATCTGCTGCATGTTATTTAAGACTAGCGACTTGTCAAAAATGACAGCAATAAAATGTGAAGCCACACAATGCAAGGTTCTCCCCCCTCTAACTTGTGGGCCTCGCCAACCCACCTCTTTCGTGCCCCGCAATGAGTGCTGAAGGTGCTTATTGCAAGATTCTCACCGTCTAGTTTCCAGGTCTCGTGATGAGCGCCTTTGGTGCTCATTGCAAGCCTCTCCCCCTCTCCCTCTCTTGTCTCTTTGCCCTCTCTCCCTCCCCTGATTCCCCCCCCCTTATCTTGCTTCCTGTGTCTGTCCCCCCTCTCTCACCCCTGTGTCTCTTTCTCTCCCCTGTGTCCCTTTCCACCCTCTCCCCCCTCTCTCTCCTCTGTTCTCCAGTTTGCATTTACGGGTTTGAAACCATTTGCGGGCTTGGGAAATTAATCCATGTTAATATCAAATTTGCTTGCAACCTGACTTACAGGCTCCCAGCCTCTCCCCCTGTGCTGTGTGTGAGGTTGAAAGTACATTTTTTAATTAATTGGCGTCTTTTAGCGGTCTCCCAATGGCTGTTAAATCCGTCATTTTTTTTTAGACTGTAACTCGTAAGCGATTTTGAGCCTCCCCCGCGCCCTCAAGCCAGTCACGTATCGCCCTTACGTACGGGCCT
The DNA here is from genome assembly GCA_027410445.1 of Discoglossus pictus. Classification (NCBI taxonomy): domain Eukaryota; kingdom Metazoa; phylum Chordata; class Amphibia; order Anura; family Alytidae; genus Discoglossus; species Discoglossus pictus. The sequence continues at coordinate 2,814,120 of CM050169.1, forward strand.
TGCCTCTCTCTCTGTCTTGTGTGTCTCGCTCTCATTTCTTTCTCTCTGACCTGTCTCTCCCGCTCTTGGTGCGCTCTCTCTCTGTAACTTTCTCTCTCTCTCTCTGTACCTGTCTGTCTCACTCTGGACCTCTCTCCCTCCCGCTCTCTCTCACTTTGCTGCTTTCTCTGAAATGCAAATGGCCGCCATGCTTCTGTTAAGATCAGGTGTTAGGCCCCACCCCCCACACACATCATAGCCACGCCCCCTTGTGATGTCAGCATTAGCAACAATTTTTGCTGCTCACAAATACATATGTGACTAGCGACTTGCCCATCAAAAAATGACGGCAATAAGATTGTAAGGCAGGTAATGTTGTTTGTGTGCGACATTAATGTTGTTGGTGTTTTAAGATCCTTCGAGGCTCGCCCTGAGCGCCTTTTTTTTGGTATGGCAATGAATAATGAATAAAATAAGAAATGAATATACTTTACCTATTGTGAAGTAATATGTGCAGGAAGCATTGTGTTGAAGAGCTGACAATCTGTTTTCATGTTGCTGCAGCATCAGTGCTGTGGAGCTGCTGTGTAAGTGTCATGAATGTGCGCAGTGTAATAGTGTGCGTGCGCGAGGCAAATCCGTTAGGGTAGCTGGGTAAATTAGTGTTCTAAAATGGCACCTAATTACTTTTTCGTAAAATCTGTAGGTGTTTAGTGGTATTTTAGGGTGCTTTAGCCTCGTTTTCGTTTTGTTCGGCGGACATTTTTTCTCTTGCTTAGGTGATTTTCGGGTGTCTAAACTTTGTAATTTTGACTTAAATGGAGGTGTAACTTCACTTTTCGAGGTCCTGGGTGCCCCCCCTTGCTGTGGGTAAGCATTTTATGTGTTTGTTGTGTGTATTTATTGTGTTTCGAATGTTTTTCGGGTCGCGCGGGTTGCGTCCTTCTTTTCGGATCTCGTACATCTTTGTCGGAAAATCCGTAGGTGGTGCTTTGCGTCTTTAGAGTCCTGTAGCCTCCTTTTCGTTCAGTACACCCCTCACATTTGTGTAAATATTTTATTATATCTTTTCATCTGACATGTTGCCACTGGAGTCCTCTTCCACTCCTCCATGATGACATAACGGAGCTGGTGGATGTTAGAGACCTTGCACTCCCCCACCTTCCATTTGAGGATGCCCCACAGATGCTCTAGAGGGGTTAAGTCTGGTGACATGCTTAGCCAGTCCATCACCTTTAACTTCAGCTTCTTTAGCAAGGCAGTGGTCGTCTTGGTGTGTGTTTGGGGTCGTTATCATGTTGGAATACGGCCCTGCGGTCCAGTCAGGGATCATGCTCTGCTTCAGTATGTCATAGTACATGTTGACATTTATGGTTCTCTCAATGAACTGTAGCTCCCCAGTGTCGGCAGCACTGATGCACAACATATTATAGAAAACATATATTCACATATAGACATATGTGTATATATGTTTGGTCTGGGCCTCCCTCTTGTGTCTGTTTTTGATCTGGGAATATACAGAGACTACTTATATTGAATTACTGTATTGTTTACATCAAGAAGGAATTATTTGTTTTCATTTTTAATCGTCATTTTTTAATTTTAGTCTGTGTTTTATAATATGTGGAATATAAATTAAGCCTTATTATCTTTTTTGCCTGTTATTAAATTACTGAAACAAGGTTTCTCTATTGAAGTTTGTATACTTTCACTAGTCTGAAAAGTGTCTGGATTAGCTGCTCCAGTCATATATACATGAGGCAGGATGTACACTGAGTAAGGTTGCCACTGGACTGACTCATAATTACAAATTACAAAAATACAGTAGGAATTTTTTTTAAGATATTTGTAAAAAGTTTAATTTTTTTTTCTTATTTTTTTCTCTTCTCTTTTTTTGTCTTTCCTTTTTTTTTTTCTTTCCCCTTTCACCTTTGCCTTCCTTCTGCTTCTTCTCTTTCCTGTACTACAAAAACTATAAACTCTTATCTTTGAACTCCCTCCTTTTATTTAAAATCCCACACTTACAGTATACTAGAACTGCACCTAACACTAGAACTATTCGCAAGCTCACAAGTTCGCTCTTCCCCTGTTTAAATTAGATTCTGACTACCCACCTGTACAGTAATTAGGGCACACACAAAAAACACACTTTATTTTCTGAAGTAAATCACAGTTGCAACATGGCAGATAAAAGGATAGAGCACTGTGTGCTTCTAGTACAGCATATGACAGATAACAATTATTAGATGAATCACTGATTTAGTCATAAGGCGATCCCGAGGCTCAATGAAGTCAATGTTTTGATAGAATGGGCAGACCACAGGGGCCTTTTTGGTTCTTATCTGCCATCAAGTCTATGTTTATGCTTATGTTTGTTAATTATTGAAACATGATTCAGACTCTTGTAGGATTCTCTAAAATCTTTTTACTTTGCCTCTTTTTTAAACACCTTAGCACAATAGCACTTTCATATTCTTTATTCCAGATACATCCAATATATCGATTTAATTGAATTAAGCAAATGTAATATTTACCAAGAGGGGCTATATAACGTTTATAAAGTTTATATTGACATGGACCACGTGACGTCTTGTTTTAGTTTTTATTTTTGTACATAGGTTTTAACATGATAAATAAATAAATGTTAAGTTTTAACATCTTGTTGCTGAAGTAACATTGTATTCCAATGGAGTGCACCATAACAAAAGGATCCCTTTTTCTGTCCTCTATTTATTTATACATTTTATAGTTTGATCCTTGGTAGCACCCATAGATATTATTTTCCCTTGGTTTACAAGCCTAGAGCCACCTTCCGATATATTTTTTTGTTTATATGGTTATTTCAGAAACCTATACAAGACTCTCGTCACCTTCTCCATCTCATAGTATTCCTTCTTGATTTCTCAAATACATGGAATTAATTAAAGCGGTGGTGGCAAATTAGTCCTACGAGGGCCGCCTATAATCCAGTATTCCAATACTATATTCAGGTTGACTCTTCTTTAGCCCACCTGAATTACTCAGTTTCATTTTGATTAATACACACGGCCTCCTGGTTGAAATCCTGAACATTTAGTGGCACTTGTAGGACAGAGTTGCGCACCATTAAATTAAAGTATATATAACCATTTTACCTCCTACTAAGAATCTCATGTGAAAATAGATAAATAAACAATTAGCCTCTTGTGGTGGGAAGCCCTCTCATTATTAATTGTAACGAAAGATACATTTTTTTCACAACCCTTTTCTCATTTAAACCTCAAGAAAATTTAGTTTATTATATTGAGGTAAATCAGCTTCTCACGTGTAGCTCAGAGAATTAGGATGTTTCGGATGAAACTTTGAGACTTCACATGTTCCAAATTGAATAAATTTGATATTTAGCCGTGTTTTACTAATATTCAACCTCAATTTGAAATTCTTCCTTTTTTTACCCACAGGAAAAAGCAATTGCCCCTGTGTGAAGAGATGATATCAGACACTCTTACGTGGATAGGCAAAGGCAGAGTGTTCAGTGAAATGCAAGACAAAGACTTTCAAGAGAATGGCATGAAGAAGGCAGTTCTTGCAAATATAAGGAATGAGGGCCATGTCCATGTTGGTAAGGTCAACTGATATTTGTCATAGTAGTTATACAGATTTCCGAGCTATCAAAGAAGTTGCATCTAATATGAATACATAAAGGAGTTATAGAGTGTAAGAAGTGATAGAATAACTTAATGTGATATATATTCTGTGTGCCTTCATGTCTAAGATTGTTTATTTTTTTATTGTAGGTGCGTTACGTGCCTGTAACATCAATCCAGATCTCAAAAATGTCTTTGAGCAGCACAACATTCCTGCTGAATCCTACAAATGAATAATGTACTGATCTGCATTATACCTTCTTTCTCACTTTACATGTGTTGTACCTAAGAGATTATGTTTGGAATAAAATAAGCGTTCATCCTCAGTGATAATACATTAATACTAATAATTAATCATTGTTAAGGTGAATACATAATATTGAATTATCATGTAATAAAGAACATATACTAAAAAGTTCCATTTTTTTCTGTATTGTTCCCATTTTCAGACAGGTTCCCCAAATATTCCACATTGCTTATTCAGGTAATGTGTGATAGTTTAAACACAAGGAATTGTGCTATGTATACAATAAATACATATAACCTCAGATAAGTAAGCCTAAGACTCAGAACAAGAAAGTAAAACAATGTCCCTCTATACAGCAGTAATTCATGAAGCCCGTTAAACTGGAGGTATTTAGAGCAATTAAAATAATATCAGCAACTGTTATATTTAGGTTACTACATAGTTGCATAATAATTAAGGTTGAAAAAAGACTTTCAGTCCATCAAGTTCAACTTTTTAAGATCTCCTCTGGGCTGCAATATGCAGATTAGTTATTAATTAATTAGTTGTTAATTAATTGTTAATTAATTATGAATCAACATTTTTTTTAAATTAATAATTAATTGATCCTGAGGAAGGCAAATAGAAAAAAACCAAGTGAAACTTTGCCAATCGTCTCAAATGGGAAAAAAAATCCTTCCTGACCCCAGATACTGGCGATCGGATTTCTCCCTGGATCAATACTCTCTCTCTAATTATCCAGGATAACCCTGAATTCCTTTTTAATTAGAAATAAATTCAGTTCCCTTTTAAAGTTATCTATCGAATCCACTGTCACCACCTCCTCTGGTAGAGAATTCCACAGATGAACCATTTTCTTTCTTTAAGGTGGAATTTTTTTACTTCTAACCTCAAGGGATGTCCTCTTGTCAGTTGAATCAAGGGATGTCCTTTGTGTGTAAGAATTATAGATGGATTTGTACTATTGTTTCAAGTATAAAAATTAATTTAGAACAATAAATATCTACTAAAACAGAGCAGTTGAACAATAATAATATGGCACCCACAAAGCACTGTTCTGAAAAACAATTGCATTAGCCTTTTTACTAGTATAGAGGTGCAAGAGATGTTCATATTGAAGGAATTTAAAATTAAGTGTAGTAAAAACTAATATACATTGTACCATTGAAGATGCACAGCAATGAACTCAACCCAGTTTTATCAACAAAAGTAATAAGACCAATGCAACCAAGCAAACCTAAGTACAGGCATATGAATAACATCAATATAAATAAAGTAATTAAATATGAATGATCCCGATTTGTGTAATGATCATTAATACATTACAGAATGGCCTGATACCAGTTCAATAGAAACACAGAACTAAAGTGAATCATGCCGAGAATATTGTTTGTCTTTCATAAAGATCAGTCTAGGGAGATGAATATTAGGGCAGTATGAGTTATATTAAACAGAGGAATGAGCATGGTAGGTTATAGTATTCCAGCAAAATAATTCAGATCCATAAATGGTACAGGGTCATCAGTAGTGTGCATTCCATGTAGGGAAGCTATAAAGAAACATGAAGAATCGTACATGACCCAGCACAGTCACCATGATGAAAATGGTACTGGAACCCCAATAGGAAATTTTAAAGAACTCTAACACTAGTCCTAGGAAGAAGAAGCAGAGAGCAATTATCTTGCTTTAATGTGCCTAATTGTACTATTTATATATTACATTTCACATATGATATCAAATGTAAGTCATGATAAATGAAATAACGATGGAAAGCTTAGTCTGTGGCGAGGACAGAGGAAAGAGAAGAGATCAACATCAACATGAACTGTCCCTGACATCATCTGAAAAGGCAATCCTCTCTATCAGGGCAAAAAGCAAATATGGATTATCATTAATTATTATTATTCATTATCAAAACATCTGTTCCAGCTGGATGAGTCTAAAATAACATCTGACAGGCCAAAAGATCTCTCATATACATATATATATATATATATATAAATGCATTTTATATAAAGACAGCTTGTTAATGAAGTAACTCCACACATTGCCAGATTGTCTGACATAAATATATCAACATATAAAAAAATAAATAAACATATCTATACTATAAGATGTTTCTCTTTTTAAATTTGATGCAGAAATCTTTTTAATGAAATATATCTTACCGATTTGCAGCCTTATTAAATTGTGATTCGGCTAATTGAATAGGGCTCTATATAAGCACACAGCATATTTTTTTACAGAAGTTTTTAGTTGTAACTAAAAACTAAAAAGTTTTGTAAAAAAAATATGCTCTGTGCCTCAATTGAGCACTATTCAATTGGCCGAATCGCAATTAAATAAGGCTGTTGATTTGTGTGAAGAGTTACTGAGGCTTAAGCTGGAATGGTGATTATGTAACACAAAATGGAGACTAACAGCCTTATTAAATTGTGATTCGGTAAATTTAAAAGGGCACTATTTAAGCACACAGCATATTTGTTTTACAGAAGTTTTTAGTTAGTGAAGACCTTGCTTTTGGATAGAAGTTCAGTAACTAAAAACTTCTGTAAAACAAATATGCTGTGTGCTTAAATAGAGCCCTTTTAAATTTACAGAATCGCAATTTAATAAGGCTGCAGGTGGACAGACGGAGCTTAGATTTCACAAGTCAGCTAAAAATACTAGAAATTGATTGAAACTACAAAATCATTATCTGTAAACATACAAACAGATATATGTCACACTAGCTTATCTAGACTGTACAGTGGTCTTTTACTTACTTTAGTTACTTTCCAGCAATTATACATTTTTTACCAAGGAACAATATTATAGCAAAAGATACTATCTTCACAGGCCTGCTTAAAAATAGGAAGAGGAAACTGACTAATACATTTTATGAATGGGAGACTGGTAACTAACATAAGTGGGATCCAAATTCTACTAAACAAAGATCTACTAACTCTATTTAATGTGTGTTTTTGTCCATCGACCTTGATGAAGACTTAGGGCCTCATTCTATTATCGGCCGCAGCCGTTGCGGGGCCGCAAGGACCTGCCGCAAGCTATTCGGCTATTCTATTCCCTTACGGCCGGGGGCTCCGGCAGGCTTGCGGCCGGTGCCTTGCTATCTCTTGCGGCCGCTCGCGCCGGAGGAAAGCCTTTGATCTAAAACGGCCGCAAGGAAATCGGCCGTAAGAAAAGCCCGGTTGCTATTCTATTGCTCCGGGAACCCTTTCTGCAAGGCTAAAAACCAGCCGCAGCTTACTTGCAGCAAACAGGTCCCGCTAGCACCAATTAAGCACATAAAATAGCTCAAATAAAGCCATCCTGCACTCTGAGGAGACTATAAAGTGATTTAAGGTGTTAGAAAAAATAGCACAAATTTCCCCTATACTCAAATCCGTAAAATATTTTTTTTTTAATATATGTCAAATATCCTTTTAAAAAGTCCCGAGGGCTTGGAGCACCTCAGACCCGGCCACGCTGCGGCCGGAAAATAAACAGTTAATGTAAACTCGTATTTGGGCTGATGTGCAAGCTTGAGAGGGGGTTACTATTAATCCTCATGTCCCCCAATATGATCCCTAGCATTTACAGAGCTGTACAGTGCAGGCTTGAATTTATTTTTAACTTTAAAAAATTTTGAGCTTACGGCCGGTTCAAAGATATGCGGCCGGCCGTAAGGGGAGATCCTTGCGGGGCCGTATAATAGAATCGCGAGGTAACAGAACCCCCGCAAGGAATCGCAGCCTTACGGCCGATTTACGGCCGATAATAGAATGAGGCCCCTTGTGTTTGTCCATCGACTTTGATGAAGACCTTGTGTTTGTCCATCGACTTTGATGAAGACCTTGACATATCATTGGTTGGTTGAACACGCTCTTTGTGTGTGTTTGAATATGACTGGATATTCCAATATGGGCTTTGAACTTCCTGTCACATGTCTTCCTGGCAGACATGTGATGACAATCTTGCTTTGCGCTTCTCATACTTTCCTTCAGCCTATGTAGTACTCCTCGCCTCGGAAGTTTGTCAGCCTTTGTGAATGAAGCTGCTCCATGGGTCAGTGTAAGGATTTCCCAGGTGCCGGTGTGGAACTCGAGGGACTTCAAGAAGGCCTTCAGGATGTCTTTGAACCACTTTTGAAAGCCTGTGAGACATGGACTGTTTACTTTAATTGAATATTATTTAAAAAAAACATTTCCTGCAGTAATCTTACTTTAAATTTTACAGTTTGCGTATGTCAATCAGCCTTTCTGATCCTCCAACTCAGGGTTGCTACTATTGACAGATAATTTTCAGTAATTTTTAATCAACACTTAGGTCGGAGAATCGATTGTCTTCAATGTAAAACTTAGTGAAAAAAAGACTGGCATGCCTAGACCCAAGTGAGTAACCAGGCAAATTACACAAATTACTCAATAGGGACTGAGCATGTCTGCAAGATGAGACCCCTCACGAGAGATAAGAAGGCCAGCAGTAAATAGACTCTCCCTTGCCATATAATTAACAAGTGGATGTTCACCATGGGCACACGCCAACTCAAGTCCTGGTGAGTCGTGGAACCAAAGTCCTTGTCAGCTGAAATAACCAGTTGGATCAGGACACATAACCTGGACAGTAACTGCACTGTATACAGCACAAAAGAACACAGGCTCCTCCTTAGCACGCCATGGAATTATGATGGAAATATGAGCAGGAGTAGAAATTAAAGATAATAATTAGGTAGAAATAAAGAAAAAGTTCAATTAGAAAACAGAAATCTATTAATGAAGCTGAGCAAATTTCCTATTACTATAAACAAATGAGCATTCATTTAATTTTCACCAAAAATGTATTTCTTACTATAAATTAAATTGTTTACAAACACTTAATGAACGAGCATTCATATTACAAAAATTATTTTCTTGCTAATATTGAATGAAAACATATTTAATCACCAGATTGTAAACTCACAATGTAGATGAATTAAAAAACACAGGATAAGGGCAGATCACAAATGACAACTGGACGGAAAATCATACATTTCATGTTTCTACACTATTTAGGAACGTAAGTAGCTCTCATGACCGGAGCAGACGCACCTCCTGGTGTTTGATATTTATTGTATTGTTCCAGGAGTTAAACAAATAATAGAGCCTGAATTTACTGTTCAGAGAAAGAATATTCCTTTCATATGGAGACAAAAGTTATATCTTTATCAAAACTGATCTCAAGCCTTTACTCTGTGACATGTTGGAGATAGATAACTCTATTGAGTATAATTATACTTTAATACGTTTTTTTTTGCACTAGTTTTTTAAGTATTAGATTTACATTAGTGTCAGGGACTAAGAAGTGCAAACCTTGTTCTTTATCAGATATGAAATCTTAAATAGTATAATATGAGTCAGTTCATCCATAGCCGCATCACATATATCATTATATTTCTTTATACATGTCTTTTATCTTTGTTCCCATAGGGCCTCATTCTATTACCGGCCGCAGCCGCTGCGGGGCCGCAAGCTTTACGGCTATTCTATTCCCCTCCGGCCGAGGACTCCGTCAGGCTTGCGGCCGGCGCCTTGCTATCTCTTGTGGCCGATCACGCCGAAGGAAAGCCTTTGATCTAAAACGGCCGCAAGGAAATCGGCCGGAAGAAAAGCCCGGTTGCGATTCTATTGCTCCGGGAACCCTGTCTGCAAGGCTAAAACCGAGCCGCAGCTTACTTGCAGGAAAGAGGTCCCGCTAGCACCAATTAAGCACATAAAATAGCTCAAATAAAGCCATCCTGCACTTTGCGGAGTCTATAAAGTGATATTTGGTGTTAGAAAAAATAGCACATAATTACCCTATACTCAAATCCGTAAAATATATATTTTTTAATATACGTAAAATATCCATGTAAAAAGTCCAGAGTGCTTGGAGCACCTCAGACCCGCCCACGCCGCAGCCGGCAAATAAACAGTTAATTTAAACTCAGGTTTGGGCTGATGTGCAAGCTTGAGAGTGGGTTACATTTAATCCTCATGTCCCCCAATATGATCCCTAGCATTTACAGAGCTGTACAGTGCAGGCTTGAATTTATTTTTGCGTTTTTATATTTCTGAGCTTACGGCCGGTTCCAAGATATGCGGCCGGCCGTAAAAGGAGATCCTTGCGGGGCCGTATAATAGAATCGCGAGTTAACTGAACCCCCGCAAGGAATCGCAGCCTTACGGCCGATTTACGGCCGCTAATAGAATGAGGGCCGTAGTCTCTATCAATTTTAATGTATAGAAATATTTTTTTGATAAATCTAGGGAAAAACTTTAGTTTCATATAAGAACATTAGGTAATGAATGGTACAAGATATAAATGTTCTTGAAATCCACATTGATTGTCCAGAATAAAGATAATTGTGTTGGTATTATTGGTTTATATAAATAAAACACTCTTATTTAGAATGTAAGTTTGTGAGTTTTCAATCTTGTACAGTGTTTTGAAAAAATCACCATATATATAAAATTTGAAACTCAAAAACATGGCCCCAAATCTTTGGCATATGTGTAACATTATATATATATTTTTTTTTTCTTTATACTTAACCCATGTATAGCACTATAGGATATGTCTGCATTTTATAAAAAAACTGTAATAATAACAATAACAATAATAATACAAATCTAGAAAAAAAGGCAATATTGACTTAAAAATGAATGATGGTACATTAACAGAATTTGCTGTTGCTGCACTAAAACTTATGTCATATATGCCCTATGTTTTCTTGGCTTCTTCCATAATTTTTTTTTTTTTTTATTACAAAATTACATGTACAAGACATAATAAAACATAAAATACATACACAACTTACATACAAGACATACTAATAGTTATCACAATGGGGAATACGAGAATTTTAACCCAGAATAACTGATCTTCCAGTATAGGGTTTTCAATAAATTTCCAGAGTTTAATTAACTAAAACAGAGGGTAAGCCAACGTTGTTTATATATAGAGGAGGGTCTCTTGCATGCTCTTTTACCGTAAAGTGGTCGTCCCATATCGACCATTTTGCTAAAAGTTTCTTCCTTTTCTTAGTCTGACACATTATAAGGCCTTTCTCCGTCAATTTATCTGATTCTAATCTAACTTCAATGTCTGACCATAGTGGTATTTTATTAGACCTCCATAATTTAACTAACTGCCATTTACATACCATAAGTATATGTGTTATTAACATGGCAGATTGGATAGAGGGCATTATGGGTAAGATATGAAATAAAATTATTTCTGGGTTCAGTTTTAACTGTATTTTTGTAATTGTCCTAATGTGGTTGATACATTGAAACCACAAGGATTGGATCTTAGGACATTTCCACCACATATGTGTCAGGGAACCAGTCTCTCCACATTTTTTCCAGCATTCATCCGAGTTTATTGAGTTAATCTTATTCATAATGGTTGGCGCTAAGTGCCATCTCTGAATTAATTTAATATATTGTTCCCTATACGACATGCAGATAGAATTTTCCTTAACAAATTTACAAGCTCTAAACCATTTTTCTTCCGACCAGGTAGTTTTGAGGTCCTGCTCCCATTTTATCATTTTATTTGTTTTAAAATTTTCTTCTCTTATACTAAAGATGTCATTACATTTAGAGATATTATGTATACTATTCTTTTTAACAATAAGATTTTTGCAGAGGTAAGCTCTCTCTATGGCCTTCCACTTGGAAGCCACATCTTTCCAGAATACGCTTCATATTCTCATAGCCCAGCTATGTCAATTTAAGGTTAGGGAATTTCTCCTGAAGATTTGTATGGGATAAAAACACTCCCTTATCAAATAGATCCCCAATTATCATAACACCGACAGACTCCCAGTGTAATACTTCACTATATTTATACTTATATTGTAATAGACTCAGAGGAGCGACCAACGCTGGATATTTAGTCAAATACCATTTGTCTCTTTGTCTATACCACCTTTTAACCATTGTTCTTATTCCCACAAAACAATTTGCAACTATTGAATTTTCCATTTTCGGAAGCCAGAGTAATAATTCAATGGGAAAATTACTTACAAGTTCTTTTTCTATTTTAAGCCATTTTGACTCTTTAGAGGCTAAATTCCACCCCAAGAGGTGGTTTATCAAAACTGCTCTACTTATATTTGATATAGAGGGGGCTGCTAAGCCTCCTCTTTTCTGGTTGTCGTTTTATAATATTTTGACTAGGTTTTTTATTATTATTTATATATATATTTATTCACTGTACTTTGCAATAACTTGATGATATATCTGGGGATTACTTGAGGAATACTTCTGAAGACATACATTATCTTTGGCATAATTATCATTTTAATTAGGGCCATCCGACCTGACCACGACAAGAAATTTGGTTTCCATTCTGCAATATGTTGTTTTATTTGTTCATGAACTATTAAAATATTATCTCTTAATGTATTTTTAACTTGTGACTGAAAACGAATACCTAAGTGTGTAATACCCATACTTTCCCAATTTAGATTAAATTTACTCTTGAGTATATTAAGCTCACACTGTCTTAAAGCTATTGTTAAAGTCTCTGACTTAGATTCATTGATTTTCAAGTAAGACATTTTATTATACCTTCCTAATATATCAAATAAAGATACCAAGGACGTAACCGGTTCCGATAGTGTTAGTACCATAATTCTTTTTAAGCTACCAATAGTGTTTCTTGATATGTCCTAGCCTCACAATGATTGCAAACCTGGGAAGTTTTGGTTTGATTTGCGTATTTGTTATTGTTTTCATATTTAAATTAGATATACCTGAAGATTGTTAACCAAAGAGTCCTACCTCCAATCATCCAACAGGTATTTCCCTGCCAGTAATCTTAACAACCTATGGTTGCCTGTCTCCAAGTTGGATTTATGGATGGCTTTGCACTACATTGAGTGGAATTTTGAACACAATGGGCCCAATTCAATTGCAAGCTTGCAACTCAACTGTGGTAGCCCGTATGTGTGCGGGTGAGTTGCGGGCTCCCATTCGTCTCCAAATCCGGAGCTATTCAATTGCTCAAGACCATAAGTTACTGGCCCAAAGCCGACTCCATAAACCATGCACTAGTTTGTAGCAGTTCTGGGCAGGAACATGATCAATTAAGCAAGCCCCCGTTGTCACAACCTACAATGATGATGGAGTATAGAGGATCCTAGTCCTCTTATCTCCTGTAGGTTTTAGACCTAAGATTTGGGTGACTCAGACCAATGGACCTTCCTTGCGGATGCAAGAGCATAAGTCCCAGCTTAAGGTAGTGTGCGCTGGGAAACCTGGAAGGAAGTCAGAAACGATCTCCTCTGCCAGCATATGCCCTTGGGTCAATAATACACCTGCACACAAAGTCTTGATGAAAATTATGAACCACTTTATTTGGAACCCAACATCTTTTTAAACAGGCATACAAAATCACCAGGAGGGCTATCTTTAGTCAGCCCCTAACTGCCTCTGGCCAATCAGGCAGGGAACCATGAGACTCCTCCCGGGTCCGCCCACTAGGTGTGGCTACCTAATTCAGTTGCTGCCTGGCTCTCAAGGGAGAAACATCTCCCTGTCCTCTGGACTTTGCCCTGATTCTCTGAGTGAGAATACCTGTAGACCCCCTGGGGTTATGGTGCCTCAATGTCTGTATAGACCCCTTTGTTCTGGCCTTGCTATCACTTCAAGTGTTTACTTTAGGTGATAGCTGGAAGGCAGATGGGTGATCAACTCAGGTTACATATGCAGTCAATATGGATGACTGCACACAACATGGCTCCAACATTCCAATACAATATATTTACAGATACAACACACAATGTTTCACACACATAGAACCAACACATCCCACCAGCTCCCTCACATGACACCCATTACAATGAGCCTAAACATGGAAGGGATGGGGATATGCTAAGGGGTAAACTTATAATACTTTATCCCCTAGACCACAAAATAACCATATATCCATAACAAGTGGGCCCCAAACCTTTTGTTCTTCCACATGGCAACAGCATGTCGAAGATAACCCAGCCCAAAATGGCCACTGCTGCCAGTCACAAAATGGCCCCAGCATAGTTCACACCAAATCCAATATGGCCACTGGCTGATAACCTCCCATTTTAAATCAGCCAATAGAAAATGAGACTGTCATTATTACAGCAGTAAAACATGAAGGTTACGTGTAAAACAATTAGGTTTGGGGGTCCGATATGCGATCAGACTCGCAAACCCGCAAAATAAAGAATTATGAAAATGAATGCCAATACTGTTCTAGTCCATGTGGGTGGCCTGATATGTATTAACTCATTGATACCCGAGATCGATTTAACCACGAAATGAAACAAAAAATTGATTACATTTCCTGTCGATTTGCGGGCCTGAGACTTTTGTGCAATTAATTCTAATGTCTATCATCGCTTTCCCCGTTATTTACAGTGCAGTAGTGATTTTTCATTTGCATTTACAGTGCTACGAATAGGTGTTTAACCCCCTTGTGGGTCCACTCTAGCACTCATAGGATTTTCTCTTTCTTTTGCAATTTATGGGTGTGAAAACATTTGCGAGCTTGGGGAAATTGAGCAATTGAATAGCGATTTGCGATTTTAGCCAACTCTTGCAAAAGTAAAAGTTCAAAGGCTTCGGGAGGCTGTAAGTTACGGGTTTAACCAATTATTTCAAGGCCATAACTCGTAACCTGTTTGGAGCCCGCAAAAAGATGCAAATTGAATAGCAAATCAACTTGTGACCTCACTTAAGGTCTACAATAACATGAGAAAGCTCAATTGAATTGGGCTCAATGTCAATGGATCTTCTTTTGGTTGGGGTACAACTTAAAGTAAAAATTGTATGCCTGACATGAATACGCCACTAAGTTCTAATATATAGTTGCAGCAAATCTCTATTCTCCCAAATGGCATCATTTTGTAGGGACTTTGCTGTCGCTATAATGGACAGGTAAGCCGTCTTAAGAACCTGTTATACAGTCTGATAATCCAGACTCTATGGAGTAACAAACTGTCCAAAGTGATCAAATAATACAACATATGCACATTTGGATTTAAAAGAGGAATATAGGATTGTTTTGCATATTTCCTATGTGTCTTCAGCTCAAAATATCAATGAAGACAACCATTCAATTAGTTAGTTTTCTAATCTACCTTGGCTCATTGAATGAAGACGTGTACGCGTACCAATTATCATTTACATTGCAATTTTAATGGGGAAGAATAAATGCCATTCAGTTCCATCTTCCTTCATCTTGTATGTGGCTCCAGCATTACCCAGTACAAAATGGCCTACAAGAAGTTCTTGCTCTTTAGTGGCTGGTACCTTCCTGTAGATCACCAGCAGAACTGTAGTTTACAAGAATAGAAACATTTTAGGTAACATCTGTATTATTTTCTAGGATTATATCCACTGGTGCAACATCAACTACGAAGTTATATCCTATTGAATGCACATTTATACTGTATAGTACATTTAAATTGGCATTACCATTCCTTCTTTCTTTCTTTCTCACTCTCTCTCTCTTCGTCTTTCATTTGCCCTCAAACTGCCTCCATTTTGGTTTTATTGTGTGTATGTTTCTGAATTGTGTGTATGTCTGATTCTATCGCCCGTAAAACACAAAATAAACTTTAATGAAGTTGCAGTGCTAGTGGGGAATGTCTGGAAAAGTGTCTGGCTGCCTCCCTGTTAAGCTGCCTCCTTGAAAATGTAAACTTAAATAAACTCAGGAAACCCACTTAAAAGAAATAAATAGCCACGAGTGCCAAATGTTTAGAAAGAAAAAAACGAGAAAAATAAATGTGTTTTGTCTGGCAATCACACAGCCATCTTGTATGGGAACTGGACACAGTGTACCGGACATAGCCTAACAATGGATCTATATAGTGGGATAAGTAGATATCTAGTGCTAATTCTACTATAAATACACCTTTTCCTTTGGCTTTGTGGCATTGCTTGCCTATTTTAAAATCATGCAATGTACTAACGCCCAAGTCCCTTTCCTGAAATCTTGAATTTTATAATGTCTAATACATAAAACCAATTACATTTTTAAAAAAAATAACACATGGCGTATACATGCAACTGGTGTATTTGATCTGTGAATAAGCAAAAGGTTTATAGACAATATGAACTTTATTTCCTGCAGTAGTTATGTATTTATATAGTAATACGTTTTAAAATTGGCCTCCATTCCATGTGGGTATGGTGTTCTTTTGGTGATGTGCAGTGTTGTTTTTGTGCCAAACAAATCTTTAGGAATCATGGCCAAAAAGTTCAACCTTGGTTTCATCAGACCATAACACCCTTTTCCACATGCTTTTGGGAGACTTCAGATGTGTTTTTGCAAAATGTAGCCTGGCTTGGATGTTTTTCTTCGTAAGAAAAGGCTTTCGTCTTGCCACTCTACCACATAGCCCAGACATATGAAGAATACAGGAGATTGTTGTCACATGTACCACACAGCCAGTACTTGCCAGATATTCCTGTAGCTCCTTTAATGTTGCTGTAGGCCTCTTGGTAGCCTCCCAGACCAGTTTTCTTCTCGTCTATTCATCAATTTTGGAGGGAGCTCCAGTTCTTGGTAATGTCACTGTTGTGCCATATTTTCTCCACTTGATGATGACTATCTTCACTGTGTTCCATGGTATATCTAATGCCTTGGATATTCTTTTGTACCCTTCTCCTGACTGATACCTTTTAACAATGAGATCCCTCTGATGCTTTGGAAGCTCTCTGTGGACCATGGCTTTTGATGTGGGATGCGACTAAGAAAATGTCAGGAAAGACCAACTAGAGCAGCTGAACTTTATTTGGGGTTAATCAGAGGCACTTTAAATTATGGCAGGTGTATGCTGACTCCTATTTAACACGATTTGGAATGTGATTGCTTAATTCTGAACACAGCTACATCCCCAGTTATAAGAGGGTGTGCAGACTTATGTAACCACATTATCTTTCTTTTTTTTTCTTCCCTCCACCTAAAAGATTTCAGTTTGTTTTTCAATTGAATTGTACAGTTTATAGGTCACACTAAAGGTGGAAAAAGTTCTGAAATTATTTATCTTTGTCTCAGCACAGAAACCTGACATTTTAACATATATACACAGTGGTACCTCGGTTTAAGTCGGTAATCCTTTCCAGATGACACAATGTAAACCAAAAACGAGTTAAACCAAGGTAGCATTTCCCA
The DNA here is from genome assembly GCA_027410445.1 of Discoglossus pictus. NCBI lineage: Eukaryota > Metazoa > Chordata > Amphibia > Anura > Alytidae > Discoglossus > Discoglossus pictus. The sequence goes on from CM050169.1 coordinate 2,831,142, forward strand.
TAGGAATCAATGTAAATTCAAATAATCTGATCCGGACACTAGATTTTTTACATTTTTTTCACATTTTATTTTGAACAAAATTGTATTACTAAACAACAATAATTACATCAAAAAAACTAGAATTTAACTTCACTTTAATTCTACAGTTCGGAGAGGACTTGTGGATCCAATGGGATGGTTGCAATGTAGAAGAAGATTGGACATGTTTCCAAACAGTAGCTTCCTTGGCTTGTCTCTCATGGCTTCCAGCACCGACACTTCCTGTATCTGTCCTCTTACTTCCCACAGACTCCCTTTCTTTGGCTGTTAGTTCCTGGGGATTAAATAGTGAGCTCCACTTCAGGTGCATCTAATTTCTTTACTTCTGTCAGCACTGGACTAATGGACCTAATCAGCCAAGTGCTGACATATGTTCCTTCTAAAATATATTGGTGGGTCAGCTTGACTTTGTGACACCAGGAACGTACGAGGTACAAGATACACTATTAGGAAGGACGAAAAATGCTCCAGACCCACGTAACACATAGACAATCACCGCCATTTTACAACACTAACTTAAAACTAATAACATTACCAATCTAAAATGACGCTTTACACAACTAAACAAACTATTTAGCCTCGCGCACGCAGCCTATTTACACTGCCCACTTGCCACATTGCTGACACTTACACCTCAGATCACCAACAGTCCAAATGTACATTATACGCTGCAGGAAAAACAAAAGCGATGGTTAGCTCTTCAGCATATTGATTGCTGGATATATTAATTACAAATAGGTAAAATAGATTAATTTATTATTTAATTAATTAATTATTATAAAAAAATATATTTATATAAAAATGAGCAGGGGAAAGGCTCGCAACCTAGAAGTCACTCATTGCGAGATACACAATGAGCGCCAAAGGCGGTCAGGACCCAGGGGTCACAATGAGCGCCGAGGGTGCTCTGAGGATCAACAGTACTCAAGGAGAGAGGCTCGCAATAAGCGCCGAAGGTACTCAGAGGACTTATATTGTGTGGCAAACAGCATTATCTGCCTTACAATTTTATTGCCATAATTTTTTGATGGGCAAGTCGCTAGTATATATATATATATATATATATATTTCATCCCTCACATACTAAACAAGCAATTATTTATAGTTAAGCCACCAGATACCACTGCATATGTTCTAACACTGAGGACCGTGATAAACACTTAAAAACACTGTCTGACTCCTTCAGGAGAAAGGGTTACAAATCCTGTATAATAAAACAGGAAGTAACCTCTGCAATCAAAACACCCCGGGGAACATCTGCTGCAATACAAAACTAAAGAAATGATCTCACGTCAGGCCCGTATTTGCCTATGGGCTAAATGGGCTATAGCCCAGGGCGGCATTTTTTAGGCAATTTGCCGCCCTAATGAAATAAAGTCAAGGCTCGCCTCCAGTTCGACTCCGCAAAGAGAATGGCGCTTCGCTGACCCACAGCGTAGCCTGGAGGAGGTGGCACAGAGCAAAGCAACGGGAGGGGAGGGAGGGATTGGAGCCTGGCAGTGTGGCAGTATCATCCTTTTCCCACTGTGCCCTCCTCCCTTTTCTTCCTCTCCCCCTGCATGCCGTGCCCTCCTCTGTCCCTCCTCTGTCTCTGCCAGTAGAGTAGGAGGGGGGGGGGGCTAGGGGTGCTCTATGTTGCCAGCCATCTTACAGGAGAGTCTGCGCGAAAGAATGCGGCAGCCATCTTGGGAGAGGATAGGACAGCACTGCTTGCGCGGTGATGTGCAGTGCACAAGAACGCACACGCACTGTGCTGAGGAACCCCCGCTGCCCATGATGTGCATTGGGCAGTCCCTCACCTTCCTCTTCTGCCTCCTGCCCTGTGTCATGATGCAGCTGAGCCTCATCTTCATCCACCGGGACCTGAGCAGGGACAGACAACTGGTGGTGCTGCTGCACCTGCTGCAACTGGGACCTCTGATCAGGTGAACAATGGGGCATCAATATGGGGCATCAGAGTTTGAGTGAGTGTGTGTCTGTGAGTGAGTGTGTGAATAAGTGTGAGTAAGTGTGTGTCTGTGAGTGAGTGTCTGTGAGTGTGTGAATGAGTGTGAGTAAGTGTGAGTGAGTGTGTATCTGTGATTGTGACTGTCTGTGAATAAGTGTGTGAATTAGTGTGTGTGTCTGTGTGTAAGTCTGAGTGAGTGTATCTCTGGGAGAGTGTGTGTGTGTGTGAGTGTGTGTCTGTGAGTGAGTGAGTGTCTGTGAGTAAGTGTGTGAATGAGTGTGTGTAAGTCTGAATGAGTGTGTGTCTAAATGAGTGTGTGTGTCTTTGAGTGAAAGCAATTCTGTATGTGTCTGAGTGTGTGTGTCTGTGTGTGTGAGTGCATGTCTGTATGAGTGTGTGTCTGAGTGAGTGTCTGGGAGTAAGTGAGTGTGTGTAAGTGAGTGTGTGTGTCTGAGTGAAAGTAAGTCTGTATTTGTCTGTGAGTGTGTGACTGTGTGTGAGTGTATGTCTGTGAGTGTGTGTGTGTGAGTGTTTGTAAGTCTGTGAGTGAGTGTCTGTGTCTTTGAGTGAAAGTTAGTCTGTGTGTGTATGTGAGTGTCTGTGATTGTGAGTGTGTCTGTGTGTGAGTAAGTGTCTGTGTGAGTGAGTCTGTGAGTGTGTGTCTGAGTGAGTGTCTGTGTGTAAGTGAGTGGGTGTGTGTAAGTCTGTGAGTGTGTGTCTTTGAGTAAAAGAAAGTGTATGTGTCTGTGAGTGTGTGTGTCTGTGATTGTGTGAGTGAGTGTGTGTCTGTGTGTTTGTGAGTGTATATCTGTGTGAGTGTGTCTAAGTGAGTGTCTATGAGTAAGTGAGTGAGTGTGTGTGCCTAAGAGTGTGTGTGTCTGTGAGTGTGTGTATGTGAGTGAGTGTTTGTGTCTGAGTGAAAGTAAGTCTGTATGTGTCTGTGAGTGTGTGTGTCTGTGATTGTGTGTGTGTAAGTGAGTGATTGTGTGTCTGTGTGTGACTGACTGAGTGTGTGTGTGAGTGAGTGAGTAAGCGTGTGTCTGTGTGTGAGTTAGTGTCTGTGTGAGTGTGTCTGTGAGTGTGTGTCAGTGTGTGTGAGTGTATGTCTGTGTGAGTGTGTCTGAGTGAGTGTGTGTGTCTGAGTGAAAGAAAGTTTGTATGTGTCTGTGAGTGTGTGTCTGTGCATGAGTGTATGTCTGTAAGTAAGTGTGTGAGTGTGTGTGTCTGTGAGTGTGTATGAGAGTGAGTTGTGTGTCTGTGTGAGTGTGACTGTGTGTGTGCGCTTTTGCTGCCCGCGGCTGCCCCTGAGTTTGACTGGGGGGGTCAATTATTATGTTTATTATTAAAATTAACCCTTCCATTTCCACAGGGGGGGGCAGGAAATGAATATTAGCCCAAGGCGTCACGACTCTTAAATCCATCCGTGCCTCACGTACACCTCTAGTAACCACATACCATCCGGTTCTAGAAGGAATACGCAAAATATTGAAGGATTTACAACCACAACAAACATAGGACACATAATTGAAACAAATATTCCCCAAACCCCCCATTCTTGCATTTAGGTAGCCATCAAATTTAAGACAAATATTGGTGAACAGACGATTGGCCAATGAAGAAATTAACAAAGAAAATGGCACCAAACCCTGCAATAAAATTTGCTGCAAGCTATGTCAGCACATCTGCAAAAAAGACACAGCCATACATAACAACAAGTGCTATATCATCAGAGGCTCATATTCATGTACATCATCCAATGTAGTGTACATGATACAATGTACTGTATGTGAGAGGGGATGCTACATTGGGGAAACCAGTCAGAAACTGCACATGCAAATGAACCTCCACAGAAGCTCCATCAAAAAGCACCATGAAGCGAGTTTTGTACTCCAGTTGGAAACCATTTCACCCAGGTGAATCCTTCCATCCAGAACCTCAAAATAAAAGTACTCAGAGGGAATTTCAGAACTATCCAACAGCGGAAAACTTTTGAATTAAAAATCATTTATATATATATGTGTGTGTATAAGACTTTCCCCGAGTTGTGGCTGGGACATAGGGTATAGTGTACAGTATAAAGAATCTCTCCCTGGATTATGCCCAATTGATCAGACCCTCCGTCCCATACACCTTAGTTTGACCATCTCACTTAAGCGGGGGACCCTTAGTCCTATACACATACAGACAAATATGTCACTGCATATAGACAAATCTGTGTAAATGTACTTACTAATATGGCGCACTTCTCTGGCACTTGGAGCAGCCAGCTACCCCATGACAATGTACCATCCTATACCTGAGACATGTTGATCTATACAGCAGTAAATTACTTTTTTCACCCTAAGTTTATGAAACACATACAGAAAACAATTTACATTTTATATCAGTAATATTAGCATATAACTGCAATGATTCATATGTCTGCATATGAGATAATTGGCCCTGCCCTGGAACAATACAGTAAAATCACCAGAATACAGCAGGTTTGGGAGAGTCACTGGCACTATACCTGGGATTTCAGCAGTTACCTGACTGGGACACAGATCATTACACACAGTATCTGCCGGTGCAAGGTATGTTCTAATATGTATGTCATCTTTATACTGTTTATTAGTTTATTATATGTTTCTGCATACTTTTTTTTATAGAATGCTTGCTATTTTATTTTTATCTCCTTTGACACTTCATACAGAGACTTTATAACAGATCATTCCCACCATTGGTATTTGCCGAATTTACAAATATTTAATGTCAATTTTTATATTTAAGATCTTTGTTATTTTATGTTCTATTTTTTTCTTTTTTCTCAATTTCCTAATTCACTTCTTTTTTTAAAATATATTTTATGAATAAAATAATAAAAGTAGCTGCACATTTATTGGAAAAAATACTAAAATAGGCTTTGATAAGAAAAATAATGATTGGGTTGTTGTGGTGTTTTTTTCTTTGTTTTTTTTTACCACTTCTTTATCTCTTTTTTTATGTGCTTTTATATTTCATATTTGTTTTTCCTTTCTGGGCAAGTTTATCCCTAATAAACAAGCAGTGTATGTGTTTGGAGCTTGGCATTTTTTCCTCACCACACTCCAGGACTATAAGGCCCATGTGGAGCATTATTACATCAGTGGATATATTCCCAGTATTCACCCAGGTCCACGGAGGACTCCTATTTTCCATATAGACAGAGTGAGCTTACGAGCCACTATAGAACTTTTTAAAGGAATATCGAGGGGATTGCTCTATGCGGTTTGGACCTGAGGACTCAAACCATTTCTTACCAGGGATCAGCCTGGGAAGCCAACTACATACCTCATATATCCGAGGTCGCAACATGTGAGTTGATAATCTTTAGGGTTATTGACACGGACTTGATCAGGACTGTATGCAACCCACACAAGAGGGGTGTGTATAAATAAGAAAATATATATTTTCCTACTTCTATCTTTTGTATATTATTATTATTTTTTTAGGTGTTTTGTCCAGTGAGCATTTGCGCTTCAACGTATAACTCCACACTGAGGATAGCGTGGTGTTATTTTTGTTTTAGGCTTTGATAAGAACCCACTTAGTTTGCAAATTTCCTATCGATTTTAAAACTTCATATTTTACTCAAACCTTAGATTTATTTTTGATTTTTTTAATGAAAAGAAAATATAAAAAAATAAATATTATAATTATGAACACCTGAGTATCATTAACACTGATTGTTTATATGTGCATACGTGTGCCATAATTATACACAAGTTTCACACATGGAAACTTCCCAACAATTTAAAATTGAATTTATAATGTCCAGTTCTTGATTTGTTTCAACGTATTTTTATTTGATTTTTAGCTCACATTTGAATACTTATTACATTGGCGTTGCTGAGCCTCAGTCTTACTTTATACTATTAGGCATCTAAACTGACTCCCTTGTATGCTAATAAAACTATTTTTTTTTTTTTTAAATGTATGTAAATAGATAAAGCATTAAAAAACTAGAGAATGGGTGGGGGAGAGGAGATGTAAAAGAATTAAGAAAAAATAAAAAAGGGAAAAAAATGTATTGTATGATTTGATGTATAATGTGTGAAGTGATTGGAATTATAAATTGCCTTTTTTGAAGGAGGGTATGTCATGAATAAAATAAATTAATGAAAAACTAGAACACAAGACTAACACAAAACACTCATATATATATATATATATATTCCTCTCTTTCTCACGTCTGGAGTTTCCCAAATGAAATACAGTAATTACAGGGTTTTCTTTTTAAACACAGGAATTACAGTTTTTTTTTAAAGCTAAAAAAAGAAAAACAAACAAACAAACAGGAATGTCCTATTCGGTTAGCTGTGAAGAAGACAGAGTTGTAAATATTATAAGATCATAGGGTGTTAAGATACCATAAAGCTGCGAGGAGGACTAGAAGCAGGTCAGAGAGAAACCAGAGAAAAACATAATATAAGGAATATAGATATGGTTGTTATAAATATATATGAGCATATATACTGTAAATATAGATATGTATATATATGTATATATATATATACATATGTATATATATATATATATATATATATATATATATATATACATATATATATATATATATATATATATATATATATATATATAGTAAATAAAAAGTACATCAGTGTTCACATCTGAATGTCAAAAAGCAAGTTAAAAAACCTGCTTCCAGCTCAGAGTTCCGGGAAAAACAGTTATTACACTGCATTCTGGGAAGTTGAGCTGGGACACACAAATGTGCCCACAAATGCCTCGCTCTTCATTCCGTAGCCATTATCAAACATAAAACATATATATGTATGTATGTATTTATAAACATATTTAAATAAATGAAGACACAGGTGTGTCAATGTTGTGTGTCAATGTTGTTAGGCGTACATTTCTTTTTGTTGCATCGTGTGCCGTAACATGTGTATAACGTGAGGTTCCCTGAGTGGGTCCACTTTCCCTTATGATTTAGATGCACTCTTCCTTTGCGGTGTGGGACATTACAGCCGATGGTCCGATTAGCAGGAACTTACACATTATCAAGGAATACATTAGCCAGTCATAGGATACTGCTAATTTTGATTGAATGCTATATATTTATTTTTTATTATGATTTTATTTGTCCCCCCACCCCCCGCACATCTTGCTATCTGATGATTTTATCAATGACTATGAGGATAGTTAATTAATTTATAGATTACTAGAACCCACACACCACCACCCTAATATTGAGCACACATTCAAGGTGTATATAGTTTGTTTCATCTCCGTTACTGTTTCATTCACTTTTACAATTCAGTATAATGTCTGTCTGTCTTTCACAATTATGACTTCTCTTCATATGGATGTAGTAGAGAAACACTGGGCACTTTGTAGCCCAACACAAGTACTTCTTATGACCGTTGCTAAGTCACATTAGACGCTGATACTTGTACTGCTCCGAGTAGAGTCACCTATTAGAATACTTACCTTACATTCATTTCGCTATTTTTGATTTATATGTCCTGTAAAAAAAATCTAGTTTTTGAAACAAACAAGTGTGTTATATTGTGTGTGGTCCCATTTCCAAGAGATTTTAATGAGCTATCCTAACAGCTAAATTGTATATGTCACAACAAAAAGAGGGGAACTATATGTTTTTTAAAATAATTATATCGACGTGATCACAACTTTTAATAAGAATATTAAATTCTGTATTTTAGGAATTTGATTAAATAGACAAAAATAATAGAACTGAAAAATATGCTGTTGTTTTAATTTTAAAAATGTGTTGTATATATAAAAAAAATATATATATTTATATATATATATATATATTTATAAAATTATATTAATAAATAAATGTATATATATATATATGTATATATATATATATATATATATATATATATTATAATATTACATATGTATATATAAAAGCATAGGCTTAAAGTTTGCTATAGCACTATACATACATATATTTACCCCCTGAATGATGGTTAATAAACACATTTTCCTCCAAACAAAACAATTTTTCTATTTAAAAAATATTTTTTTAATCTGTTTTGTACAAATTCACAGGAGCGCTGTTAGTATTTTTCTAAATGTATAAGGTCATAGACAACATGCACAGATTTAAGGATACACAGTGTTTTCAAGAATAAAAAAATATATTCATTAATATATATATATATCACATATATAGTTGTGAGCATACGAGTTGTTGCTAACGCTTGCGGGCTCGCGCAACGAGCCTGCAGCCCTCGCAAAGCCAAAGGCGCTCCTTGCCAGCAACTGCGACCCTCGCAAACTTTACGTCGTAATGCAAACAAAATACGAGACACGTTACGACCTAGCAAAAAACGGCCGCAACATGTGCACATCAAAACATGAAAAATACAACAAGTACACACAACAAATACATAAAAAGCTTACCCACAGCAAGAGGGAGCATCCAGGACCTCGAAAACTTAAGTTACACCTCAATTTAACTCAAATTAAAAGAGTTTAGACACTAAAAAATTCTCTAAGCGAGAGAAAAAATGGCCGCCGAAAAAACGAAAATGAGGCTACAGCACTCTAAAGACGCAAAACACCACCAAACACCTACGGATTTGCAGAAAAACACCTACGAGATTAGAAAACAAGGACGCAACCCGCGCGACCCCAAAAACATTACAAACACAACAAATACAAACAACAAACACATGAAAAGGTTACTCACAGCAAGGGGGGGGCACCGAGGACCTCTGCAAGTGAAGTTACACCTCCATTTAACCACAGATTTCAGAGTTTAGAGACCCGAAAATCACCTAAGCAAGAGAAAAAATGGCCGCCGAACAAAACGAAAACGAGGCTAAAGGTCCCTAAACACGCAAAACACCACCAAACACCTACGGATATTCCGAAAAACTCGCACGACATAGAAAACGAACGACGCTACATCAGCCACATTAAATACACCAAACACCATTAGCTCACTTACAATTTTATTGCCGTAATTTTTTGACGGGCAATTCACTAGTATATATATATTAAAATACAAGCATCATTAAATTAAGGACAAAAAGAGACACATCTGATCTTCTTGATAATATATTCAAAAATACATCTAAAAATTATTTCTATTTAAAGATAGTAGGTTAAACTTTAGTTTGATGTGTATTAATTCCACTTTTGTGATGTTTAATATTGTTTTATACCCCATGGTCTCCAGAATTGGTAATAATTGGTATTAAGTATAATGATGATGATGATTACTATTATTATTACTACTGCTACTCTTTATTTGTAGAGTTGGTCTCTGTAGACCGTATAGTTACATTTAGTATGATGTGCGGTTCATTACTTTTATAGAAATTATCTGTAATGTCCATTATAACGCGATAAATCATTTTCTATCATGCATGTAAGCACAATAGTTTTTTCATGAAAAGTTAATGATTTATACCTAAGAAAATATCCATTAAAGTGACTGCGGAGACGGTTTGCTTTTCGTCCTCTTGCCCCGGTATTATCTGTTATCTGTGTTTTCTTATCTATTTCTTAGCTAATAAATATTACAGCCTCCATGTTTTATATTTTATATATCAAATATGCGGCTGGAATATCTACCATTTTTATTGATCAGATTCCTGTGGTGGGAGGAGACTTTGAACACACAGGTAGTTTCTATTCACACAATTGGATTGAGACATCTAAAATGAACAGTGCATGGAAAGGTCATTCGTTTACAAGGACACCTCCGCCTACAAAAAAGCAATTCCTCTAACAATAAGAGGGGGGAGGATGGAGGATAGATCAAACATCTGATTGTCTACAGACAGCGTTAGGGAGACTCTCAGATCCATGTAATGAGACGCACAGGTTACGCACAGTCTGACACAACATTAGCACCATAGGAGCCACAAAGGGTCTTATTAAATTCCAATTAAATAGATCCGTAACTGTTGCAATTTTGAAAAACAGTAACAGATCGATTTAATTGAACAAACCCGCAATTACATGGGTGAAAGCCAAATCCGTAAACCATGTAACCATATATATAGCATTTCAGGGTATGATCATGAACAATTAAGCAAGCCCGTAAGTAACGATTTAGAAACAGGCGATATCATCATGACGCCAGTAAAACATGGCGTGTAAACGTCAATCAGTTAGTGTTTAGACGTCCAATATGTGATCGGGCTCCCAATACAGCAAATTAAAAATCAATAAAAATTCATGAAGAAACTGTTCTAGTTCATGTGGGTGGCCTGATATGTATTAACTCCTTGATTCCTGAGATTGATATAACACAGAATTTAAACGTATTGCAGATTTGCGGGCTTGAGACTGTTGTGCAATTAATTCTAATGTCTTTCATCGCTTTCCCCGTCATTTAAAGTCCAGTATTGTGTTTTTTGTTGTGTTAACCCTCTTGCGGGTTCTCTCTGGTACTCATAGAAGTTTTTGCTACACTTGCCATTTACGGGTTTGAAGGCAATTGTGAGCATGCTGCAATTAAATTTGCGATTTTAGCGATTGTAACATTTACGGGCTTGAAAGATCAAAGGCTTATATGGGTCGGAGTTACGATTTTGACAACCGCTGGGATTTTCAGTCTGTCGCTCGCAAATAGATTGCGGGTAGCTAGTGGAGGCCAGTTGAATATCAGTAACTTTTGCAGGCTACATTACAGGCTTCGGTAATTGCAATTTATTATTAAGGCCCTATGTATCTTACTCTTAAATCCAAGAGTACACGGCTCCTTTTAAGCATATATCTGATGTATTAGACTGCTTTAGGCAAAGCACAGGATGGAATTATTATTAACTTTTATTAACTTTTATTTGTAACGCGCCAACATATTCCGTAACGCTGTACAGGGGAAGACAACAGGGAAAAATCACAAACATGGAATATACACAAGCCAGGAAACCTACCCACAGACAGTGTCAAAAAATATACGGAAAAGTAAGGAAATTAAGCGAGCCATAACTCCCTGCCTCCATAGTACTTTATACTCCTGTCTCTGTTCCACAACAAGTAAAGTTGGACGCAGAACAGGATGGGTAATTTAAAGTAGAAGAGCGCATATACAATACCATCCAGAATTAGTAGCAGTCAAGGGTGTAGGAGCCAGAATAATTCTGGGGGGATACAGGCCGCAAAATAGCTTATATATACAAACATAGAAAACGTGGGGGGATTTGTCTCCCCCATCCCCCAGGTCCTACACCTATGGCACCCTTGGTAAGTATGCGTAAAATGCTATAAAAATGTATTTGTTGCAGATCAGCAATATGAAAATATTCAGGAAAAAATCCTTATAAAATTCTTAAGAACACTATCTAATTGACAAATATTCTCACTCATATCTTAAAGACACCTGAGTCTTTAGCAACTGGTGATTTATGACTTCTTGTTTTACTGGAGTATAAATAGAGACGGTTAGACATTGATCAACATGGGAAAGACACACAAATGAAAGGAGACAAAGCTTGTTGGGCCTCATAAACCAGGCAATGTCTATAAGAGAAGACATTAAACCCGAACAATTCCAGCTCTTTAAGGAAATAATTAACTATTCTCAAACAATTGGGGCTGTGATGAACCTGCCTTCCAGAAGGTACGGGCGTATTTTCCCGCCAGGTGAAGTTTTATCCCATGATCACAGTTTGACAATTGCAGGCGTTGGATATATCCCAAGTCCCAAAGACCCTATATGTGACTAGAATATTGTCCGTCAAAAAATGACGGCAATGAAATTGTAAGTGAGCTAATGCTGTTTGGTGTCTGGTAATCCAATAAATAATACATTAATAAAGTAATATACTTTACCTATTTGGAAGTAATATATGCAGGAAGCATTGTGCTGAAGAGCTGACAATCTATTTTGATGTCCCTGCAGCATACAATGTGTGTTTTTAGTGCTGTGGAGCTGCTGTGTAAGTGTCAGCAATGTGTGCAGTGTGTAGTGTAAATAGGCTGCGTGCGTGAGGAAAATCCGTTAGGGTAGCTGTGTACTTCCGGATTGTGTAAGTTAGTGTTGTAAAATGGCGCCTAATGTGTGGTACGCGGCTGTGGCTGATTTTGCGTCCTTGTTCTTGGACCTCGTCCGGCTTTTTCGGAAAATCCATCTGTGCTTGGTGGTGTTTTGCTTGTTTTGGGTCCTGTAGCCTCATTTTCGTTTTTTTCGGCGGCCATTTTTTCTCTCACTTAGGTGATTTTCGGGTGTAAAAATGGAGGTGTAACTTCACTTGCAGAGGTCCTCGTGCCCCCCTTGCTGTGGGTAAGCTTTTTATATGTTTGTTGTGTGCATTTATTGTGTTTCTAAAGTTTTCAGGTTCGCGCGGGTCGTCCGTTAAAGTCGTATCTTTGCGAGGTCGTAGTGTTTTTTTTTCTAAGTCTCGCGTCACGTATTTGTTTGTTGTAAGTCGAAAGGTAGTTTAGACATCAAGATCAAGTGTTATCAAGGGGTGATACGATTTTTTGAACAGACGCCTTTTTAGTGAGTTTTGAAGGTTTTGAGGAAGGAGGAGAGTCTAGTGGAGCGAGGCAAGGAGTTCCAGAGAAAAGTCCTGGAGGAGGAGAGAGAGGAGGGAAGAAGGTCATTAGCAAAGTGTAGAGGACAGTTGGGACAGTATTCCCTGCACTTCCTCCTTTCTCCCCTTTCCTCCCTCTCTTCTCTCTCCCTCACCTCCCCTCCCGCGCCCCTATCCAGTTAGCTCTGTGGCTGGTATCCAAGCTCTGGCGCCTCCACCGCACCCCGGGATGACGTTCCCACCACAGAACAAAGCCCTCAAGATGGGCGGGTAGGAGGGGGGAGGATGCCAAGGGACATTAGTGGTATGTGCCGGAGGCTGGGAGGGTCTCTACACTACAGAATTAAAAAAATATATATAATATAAAAAAAGAGGGCCCTGTTACATTGCTATTAAAATGGCCCGTAAAGCAAAAAGCTGCCGATCTGCGGGTTATGAGCGAAAAAAGCCTACTGTTACGTTTCCAAGCATGCTATTAAATTGCAACAGATTCACTGGCGTTCAACCCCGTAACTTACAAATAGAGCCAAGAAGCCAACAGGTACCAGAGAGGATCCGCAAGGGGGGTAAAGTCCTCACCGTAGCACTATAAATGCAAATATACACACACTACATACTACGTCTCAAGCCCGCAAATCGGTAATATAAAAAAGTTTTTTTCACGTGTAATTTCAATGGCAATCAATGTGTTAATACATATACTGTACCTCGCATGTAATAGAATATCATATTTTCGGCTTTATGAATATTGCATTATTTTTGGAATGTTGGTCCGATCGTAACTCGTAATTCAAACCCGTAAGACTTTGAAATCCCACCTCCATTTTTCAGTGACGTAATTATTATGATCTCTGTTTCCATTGGCTCCATCTAATCCCGTAACTACGGGTTTGACTAATTGATCACATTCACGGGTTTACGGATTTGCGTCTTAAGTCTGTAACTCGCCCCCTGCTCAAAATGAATAGCTCTGCAACTCGGCCAAATTTCGCGTCTCACGTTGCACTTAAGGGCTTCGAATTTAATGTGGCTGTTAGCTGGTATTTTTAGCGCACTAAATCTTTCCCTGGAATTACCATGGTGGGAAAGGAGCTTGAAGTGACTGCTAAATATGAGTCCCACCAACCAGAGCTTATATATATACTAGCGACTTGCCTGTCAAAAATGACGGGACAATAAAATTGCAAGGCAGGTAATGCTGTTTGCCACAGATATTAATTTTTTTGGTGGTCTGAGATCCTTCGGCGCTCATTGAAAGGCTGTTGGTTGTTGTATTTTTTTTCTGTGAGGCTCTTTTGCTGTTATTGTTTGGTCGGCGCTGATCTGCTTTTTGCGCTTATTGCAAAGCTTTGTGTGCTATGAGCAGCGTTGGCGCTCGTTGTGAGGCGTGCGGTTAATGGCTTTTGTGTTTATTTTGCGATAGTGTTTTTTTTGTGTATATGTTTTTTTGTATGGTAATTAAATAATTAAAAAATGAATAAATGAATATACTTTATCTATTTGTAAGTAATATATGCAGGAAGCATTGTGCAGAAGAGCTGACAATCTGTTTTGATGTTCCTGCAGCATACAATGTAGGTTTGCAGTGTTGTTGAGCTGAGGTGTAAATGTCAGCAATGTGCGCAGTGTGTAGTGTAAATATGCTTTGTGCGCGAGGGGAAGCCGTTAGGGTAGCTGTGTACTTCCGCATTGTGAAAGTTAGTGTTGTAAAATGTCGCCTAATGTGTGTGTGGTACGTGGGTGTGGATGATTTTGCAACGTTGCTAAAAGTGTATCTTGTACCTCGTACGGATTTTTTGAAAATGCGTATGTGCTTGGTGGTGTTTTGCGTGTTTAGGGTCCTGTAGCCTCGTTTTCGTTTTTTTTGGCGGCCATTTTTCTCTCGCTCAGGTGATTTTCGGGTGTGTAAACTCGGAATTTGGACTTAAATTGAGGTGTAACTTCACTTACAGAGGTCCTGTGTGCCCCCCTTGCTGTGGGTAAGTTTTATGTATTGTTTGTGTGTATTTATTGTGTTTTTAATGTTTTCAGCTGCGCGCAGTTAGTGCGTTAAGGTCGTATTTTTGCGAGGTGGTAATGTTTTGTTTTCTAAGTCCCGCGGCTCATATTTTTTTAGGCTAAGTCCGTATTTAGTGATTGCGTGTTAGATCTATTTTGTTAAAGTGCTGCTTGTGTGGGTGTTTGTAACCGCGTGTGAGGCGTCGTAGAGCCTCCACCTCCACAAATATGTTTTATGTGATATATATATATGTGTGTGTGTTTGTGTATATATATATATATATATATATATATATAGAGAGAGAGAGAGAGAGAGAGAGAGAGAGAGATAGAGAGAGAGAGAGAGAGAGAGAAAGAAAGGAGCAGCTATGGGAAAGGGTCTTGGGGAGGGGGCGCCGAGTAAATTGGTACTGGGGGGGAGCACAAAAAAGAATTGTTATGTAAATTATTTCAAATGAACAGCTCACTCATATTAATTAGCTGCTTTGATGTGCTATTTAAAGATTACAGTGTCTTTGTCTATCTCTGTAGGGGCCAAAATATTTAGAAATGATTTACTAAAGAGAAAAACTGCTAGTACAATGTATAGTCAGTTTATAATGCTCTGTAAAATTAAATGAACTTCACCTATTTTGGTGACAGCGTCCCTTTAAGGCAGGGTGGGATTGGCGTTACAATGTGACCACAAGATATAAGTAGCTAACGATGCTACGGTAATTCCAGAGAAAGATTAATGTGCAATGAGGTTTTGAGGTTGAATGAGGTTTTCTGTGAAATTAATAGCTGGAAAATGCTTAAAAATACAAATCCCCTTCCTCTTTGTTTAAATGTTTTTCATTTATTTTTATATTTTAATCCCTTTTTTCTCTCAAGTCTCTAAAAGTTTTAGTACTAATAAAATAAAAATTCAGTATAATAACCACGAGTGCCAAATTACCTGCGATCTCTGTATATCATTCTTAAAGGGCCACTTAATTCAGCACAATGTGGACCACACCACAGTAAAGATCTCCTAAGATCACGCTGAAATCATTTACATTTTTCACTGAGAAATCGAATCAAATCATATCTGTGTTTACATGAGTCACTGACTGCCCCCAGCCAGACCCGCAGCTACAGCTCTGGGTAGTGAGCCAAAGAAAAAAAAAAGAGTTAACCCTTACCAAATCTATATGTGGAATGTTGAATTCACCTAACGAGATCAGTTATGGGTCAACTTTTCAGCGCATTCCTGAGTGCAGGGAAATACTGCTATCAATCACTGTCCTCAGCACATAGTTCGTCTGTCTGTTTTACTCATGCAACAGTCAGTAGACAGAAGAGATTTTTTATGTAAACAGGCGTAAATGTTATATTTTTTAGCTGTTATTATTGTAGTTGCAACAAGTGGATAATTTTAACATATAATATTGTGCACTTTTACACCATAAAAAGCACTTACAGTAAGGTAAATGGCCCTTTAACAAACAGATGTGCGCGGCGCTTACATTTAAATGATGTCAGTTTGGTTATAATCACATAGGCAACAGTGCCACATATTCTATAATGGCTTAAGAATCAAAAACCTTCATGACACATCTCTCAGGAAGACAAAACGGATTTCTATATTCATAAACAGTGTTCAAAAATGTCAATTATCTCTCTAAATTGATGTACATTTATGACTTAAAGGGACATTGCAAATATTTCAAAAGATGATCTCAAGGCGGAAAAATGCTCAAACTAATTAAAATGTTATCTGATCTGGGGACTTGCCAACATCAGCCAAAGAGCGGCCATATAGTTATACGAGTAATACTTGTCTGCCAATAAACTCGCAGATTCATGTGCGCTTTGTGCGCTTCCTGTTGGTTTATAAGAAATTTTCAAGAGAAGGTTTATTGTTTTTATGCAAAACACGACCGAAAACACAGCTGCTAATGTTTATGGTTTCTTACAACCTTGACAGTCAAGAACTATAAAGTACTTTTAAGATTTGATTACCTGACTCTGCAATGTTTATTGGGTAAGTCTCGTCCTCTATAATAGTTATTAAATGCGAGTAACGCCTGCACAGCTGCCTGCACGCTCACATGCTGATTGTCCTATCTAACCAGAGAATCTCGCTACTGCGCAAGCGTGCCGCGCCATGTGAGGGACGGAGGGAGACAGGGAGAGAGGGAGAGAGGGAAGGAGAGAGGGAGGGAGAGAGGGAGGGAGTGAGGAAGACAGAAAGGGAGGGAGACAGGGAGACAGGGAAGGGAGGGAGAAAGGGAGGGAGGAAGGGAGACAGGGAGAGAGGGAGGGAGAGAGGGAGGGAGACAGGGAGGGAGAGAGGGAGGGAGACAGGGAGACAGGGAGGGAGACAGAAAGGGAGAGAGGGAGGGAGAGAGGGAGGGAGAAAGGGAGGGAGGGAGAGAGACAGGGAGGGAGACAGGGAGGGAGAGAGGGAGACAGAAAGGGAGAGAGGGAGGGAGAGAGGGAGGGAGGGAGACAGGGAGAGAGGGAGAGAGACAGGGAGGGAAAGAGGGAGACAGGGAGGGAGAGAGGAAGGGAGGGAGACAGGGAGACAGGGAGAGAGGGAGGGAGGGAAGGAGACAGGGAGAGAGGGAGGGAGTCAGGGAGAGAGGGAGGGAGAGAGGGAAAGAGAGAAAGAGAGAAAGGGAGGGGAGAGAGAGAGGGTAAATAATAGAAAGAAACAGGGAGGGAAAGAAATAGCTGTAACGGAGCTCCGTTACAATAGCGATGGAGGAGAGAGAAGAGGGGAGTGCGAGAAGGAGGAAAGGGAGAATAGGAAAGAGGCAGAGAGAGGGATAAAAAGAGAGAGGGAGGGAGAAAAAGAGAGACAGGAAGGGAGGAAGAGAGAGAGTGACAGGGAGGGAGAGAGAGACAGGTAAGGAGGGAGAGAGCAACAGGGAGGGAGGGAGAAGTAGGGGAGAGAGAGACAGGTAAGGAGGGAGAGAGCAACAGGGAGGGAGGGAGAAGTAGGGGAGAGAGAGCAGGAAAGAGGGAGAGAGAGGAAGGAAGAGAGAGACAGAGGGAG
Source organism: Discoglossus pictus (assembly GCA_027410445.1). NCBI lineage: Eukaryota > Metazoa > Chordata > Amphibia > Anura > Alytidae > Discoglossus > Discoglossus pictus. Next base: position 2,848,657 of record CM050169.1, read on the forward strand.
AGAGAGACAGGGAGGAAGGGAGAAGGAGGGGAGAGAGAGCAGGAAAGAGGGAGAGAGAGGGATAAAGAGAGAGAGACAGGGAGGGAGGGAGATGAGAGAGACAGAGGAAGAGATTGATATAGAGTGAGATAAAAAGTGAGAGAGACAGGGAGGGACAGAGAGAGAGAAAGAGAGACAGTGAGAGAGGGAGAAAGATATAGAGAGAGAGGGAGAGAGAGAGATACAGTGAGGGAGAGAGAGACCCAGGAGAGAGCGACAGGGAGAGAGAGAGGGAGGGAACAGAGAGGGGGAAAGAGAGAGAAAGGGAGGAAGAGAGTGAAATTGAGTAAGAGGGGTGAGAGAAATGGAGTGAGAGAGATGAAGAGAGGGGGGATAGGAGAGAGAGGAGGAGGAAGAGAGAGAGAGTGAGAGAGGGAAGAGAGGAGAGGGAGGGAGAGAGACAGAACATACAATTGAACATAACATACAAGACGGCAAGTTACTGGTTCCATATACTACATAGAACTATTACTTTTTCTTCCACTTAAGTATAAAGCCGGGGTTAGGTGGCCCTCATGGGACACATCTCTATTACTATGTTAGCCTTTAACATCTCCTCTACCATATTGGGCCCTAATGAGATAATACATATTTCTAATCTTCCATATGACTCTGTGGCACAAACTTGTCTTTGCCTCAAAACTAGACTGAGAACTTTGCATTAACCCCGATTGTCTGGCCGGGGGCTTATAACTGTATCAGTCCTGACTTATTGTACAAAATAAAAATAAATAAATACAGGAGGAAGATTGTAGAAGAAAACAAAGTGGTAAAAATGAGGAAAAGTATTAGAGGTGGGAACAGGTAAGTATGAAAACATAGAATTAAATGAGGGACTCAGGTACATACTCATGACATAGAAGACAATTCACCATTACGTTAGTAATTAGTTGTGAATAATAGTTAAAAAGGCTTCAGTTTGTTATGATAACAAAAACAACAAGAATTAGTCCTAGTACATCCCCAATGTGATTGGCGCAGGGCATAAAACAAAAGCATCCGTATTATTATATACCGTAAGTCCCCTACTCACATGGTTTCATATACTGAATCATTCCAGCTACAAATACTGCCAATTGCTTCTGTAAAAGAGACAGAAAAGATCCAATCAATATATAAAAAATCTAAACCATAACTAATTTATTAATGTTGCAAAGCCGCTCATTGCGGGTCTTGTGAAGAGTGCCAAAGGCGCTCATCACAAGACTTGTAAAGTAGACGTAGGAGAGGCTCATCGTGAGCCCCACAAATTCGAGGATGTATTGCTAGCCTTCAAATTTATTTGCCGTCATTTTTGACAGGAAAGTCGCTAGTAGATCATATTTCTACAACAGTAAGACATGCTCCCATGAGCTACTCTCGTTCCTCCATTCACTATCTCCTCCCCCTTTTAAAGCTCATAAGCAGAAACACTTCTGCAAGTCCAAATCCCACCTCCTCTCCCTCTCTCTCTTTCTTCTGCTGGCTTCTTGGGACATACCTCCTAACACAGGCAGATAACATATTACATACTAGAATCACTAACCAAATTACTTTCTCAGTTGCTTTCCTTTTCCTTCTATATGAAAAAAACATTCTAACTTTGCATACCTTCCTACCTAATGAAACTTCACTTTCTTCCTGACTCTTGCTATTTCTTATCTGCCTCTTCCATCCCCTTTAGATTGTAAGTAGTAAGCTTTCAATCTTGTAGAGTGCTTTGGGAAAAAAACACTTTCTACAAAGATTCTAAGCTTAAAACAGGGCCCTCGATTTTCTGCAGTTTGTTAAAATTATATTTTTCCTTGTTCTTTTCCCCTGTATAGCGAGACGGAATATGTTGGCACGTTACAAATAAAAGTAATAATAATAATAACGTGGTGATTTGGATAAAAACTTCTTTGTCAAGAAAGCAAAATAGATCTTTCAATTAAATATCTGGGCCCTTATTCAATTGAGCTATTGTTGGTTACAGTAGCCCATAATGTAGCCCTAAAACTAATTTGCTAAACAATTGGTGTCTTTTAGCTAGCCGCAAACGATCTACGGGTTAAAATCCCTGCGGTTTTCAAAATCGTAACTTACAGCCCAGCTAAGCCTTTGTTCTTTCAAGCCTGTAAATGTTACAATCGCTAAAATTGCAAAATTGCTATTCAATTGCTACAATTCCTCAAGCCCGCAATTGTTTTCACACCCGCAAATGGCAAATGTAGAAGAAAATCGTACGAGTACCAGATAGGACTCTCAAGGGGGCTAAACACCTGATCGTAGCACTGTAAATGCAAATAAAAACTTTACGTTTACATTTTATTTCCGTTTTTTTTAAATCTCGATAATCAAGGAGTTAATACATATCAGGCTACCCACATGGACTAGAACAGTATCGCAATTCTTTTTTTTTTTTATACATTGCCGGATTGTGAGTCCGATCGCATATCAGACTTCTAAATGCTAGTTGATTGACGTGTAACCTCCATGTTATACTGACGCCATGATGACGGTCTCATTTACTATTGACTCTTTCTAAATTTCTTTCTAAATTGGTATTTACGTCCTTGCTTAATTGATCATGATTTACGGCCAATATGAAGTAAACTGTGGGCTTGCAATTGAATGGAGACCTAAGCCTGTCGTTTGTGAGAAGGATCACATGGAATAATGATATTGAAGTATGTTATTTTAAGATGTTAATATGCTGATACATTTGTACCAGGTTACATCATTACCTGGGATACACCTGAGTCTAGATATTACAATGTTGGAGCAATTACTTGGAGACCAATGTAGGGTATGATACAAAACTTTACCTTGGCAGGTAATAACATTTCCATACACTGACTTGCAGTATCACTGGGTGGGTCACACTTCTGCTCCCATATACCTTATTATGTACTCCTGAAGATGAATACACATAACACTGTATACAATTCTTTGCTATCCTATTTTTCAAATTCCTATTCTGTCTCACCTCTCTTCCTGGTGATTTTGGTGATGAGAACAATCAAATTTTGTTCTATTTTTAAATCATTATAAAGTTCTTGTATCATCTGACCATTTAGTCGCATAACATAGTTAATCTACATAATGTCCATTTTTTATTGGAAGATCTAACTATTCCGTTTTTACCCACAATACAATCTCTGGTTTCAGGATCCTAATTCTGCTGTTTGGGCAGACTGTACATTTGGCAATTGACCAATTTCTACTCTGCATATTCTGCTTACAATATGCTTTTTTTGTCTTAGACCCAAGAGTCATCAACATATAAATCATATCAGTATTTTGTAAAGGAATATCGTTCAGACTTATAAGTGGTTATACAATCATGAGGTTCACCATCATTTTCAATAGGAAGCAGTGAAGATTGATTTAATATTAAATGCCTAATTAGAGTGATATGTTTTGTTCAACTTATCAAGGCCATTGCAAGGTTTCAGGAGGGTCTCCTATTTCATCAGGATGAGAAGAACAACATTATATTTACAAGTTACACAAATATAGAATTATAGACTTGACAGCCGAAAAGAAGCAAAAGTTTATAATCTGCTCAATCTTCCACAGTAATTGAAGAGTGAAGCAGCCGTGAATGTCCAGTAATCTAGTAATTTAGTAATTATTAATCTATATATATATAGATTAATATTGAGTATTGCAATATAATTTAATACCTTTTGTATTGGACAAACGTCTTACTTATAATGACGAACTTTCAAGAGGCTTAACCTCCCTTTATCAAGTCTCAAGTAATACTACATGAGATGGAGCCCTCAGTTTGAATAATAACAGCAGATGCAGATAGAGTGGAAACAGCATCTGACATCATCACGTAAATACATATATGGGGAATAAACACAGCATAGCAAAGGAAACATATATACACATATTATATACACATATACATCAATATATACATGAAAAAGCAGAGCACTGTAGTCTACAGTGATATCTTTCCTGTTGGACAAACACCTCACTAAGAGAGCTAAGTCTGTTATAGTATAAGAAAAAAAAATCACATGAAATTCTGATAATGTGTTAGGAAGCCCAAGTCTATATTAAGTCCTGTATTTTTAGTGTTGAATAATGTGATTATCTTTATTTCAAATGCTTTTCTCTCTTGGATGCTTTTAAATTTTCCTCTGAGTATTTTGACTTTTAAGTTTTGGATGGAGTGATCATTCTGGCTAAAATGGTGTCCTACTGGGCTACAATAACTGTCTTCATTACAGTACACAGCTCCAGTTTCCATCCCTAACACACCAAACTAGCCATCATCCATAGTCAAGCTATTAGATACCATCGGATTTGCTCAAACACTGGAGACCGTGATAAAAATTTAAAAACACTGTCTGAATATTTCAAACAAAAGGGTTACAAACCCTGTATTATTACCCCAAAAATAACCACTGCCATCTAAATACCCCGAGAACACCTATTAAACTACAAAACAAAAGAAACGACTTCACGTATACCTCTAGTGACCACATATCATCCAATTTTAGAGAAAATTCAGAAAATAATCAAAGATTTACAACCATTACTAATTGAAGATACTGAATTAAAATATATATTCCCAAAACCTCCCATCCTTGCATTTAAACAACCACCAAACCTAAAACAAAAACTTGTCAGCAGAGAATTGGCCAATGAACAACTGAATACAAAAAATGGAACTAAACCTTGTAACAAACGTGCCTGTAAATTATGCCAACACATTTGTAATGATGATACAGCCACACATAACAACAAAACCTATAACATCAAAGGATCATATTCATGTACATCGTCAAATGTGGTTTATATGATACAATGTACTTTATGTGACACGGGCTGTTATATTGGAGAAACCAGCCAAAAAATGCATTTAAGGATGAATTTACACAGGCATTCAATAAGAAAACATACAAGGGATATAAAAAGTCTACACACCCCTGCTAAAATGTCAGGTTTCTGTGCTGTAAAAAATTAGACAAAGATAAATCATTTTAGAACTTTTTCCACCTTTAATGTAACCTATAAACGGTACAACTCAATTGAAAAACAAACTGAAATCTTTTAGGTAGAGGGAAGAAAAAAATAAAATAAAATAATATGGTAGCATAAGTATGCACACCCTTAAACTAATACTTTGTTGAAGCACCTTGTGATTTTATTACAGCACTCAGTCTGTCAGATTGCGAGGGCATCTCCTGTGCACAGCCCTCTTCAGATCAGCCCACAAATTTTCAATCGGATTCAGGTCTGGGCTCTGGCTGCGCCATTCCAAAACTTTAATCTTCTTCTGGTGAAGCCATTCCTTTGTTGATTTGGATGTATGCTTTGGGTCGTTGCCATGCTGAAAGATGAAGTTCCTCTTCATGTTCAGCTTTCAAGCAGAAGCCTGAAGGTTTTGGTCCAATATTGACTGGTATTTGGAACTGTTCATAATTCCCTCTATCTTAACTAAGGCCCCAGTTCCAGCTGAAGAAAAACAGCCCCAAAGCATGATGCTGCCACCACCATGCTTGAAATGATTTATCTTTGTCTCATTTTTTTACAGCACAGAAACCTGACATTTTAACAGGAGTGTGTAGACTTTTTATATCCACTGTAGGTAATTACATCTGTCTGTAGATTTCCTATATACAGATAAGTGGAGAGTGTCACGACCCACTCTCTGGCTGGGGTCTGCTGACCGGATTTGGGTTACTCTGGACCTTGGAGTAGCTTTGAGTACAGGAACATCATGTCTCAGCCCTTGGTTTAGACTGAGCAATATTGACAGTAAGTCTGACGAATCTTACTGCAAGCATATGTCCCCGGGTAAATAATACATCTACACACCACGTCTTGATGAAAATTATGAACCACGTTTTATTTTGGAACCACATATTTAAAACATTTCACACACACACAGTGGAGGGAGTGGCTACTCTTAGTCAAACCCTCATTCCCCTCTGGCCATTCTCACAGAAGTAATTTGTGGGAACTTATTAGTCTCCTCCCCCAGGGCCTTCCCCAGGCGTGGCTACTAGTTCATTTTGGTCTGGATCTCAGACTGGAAACATCCTGTATTAGCTCTTGAACTATGCCCCTGGGCTTGTGGTTGGGAAACCCCATACTATACTATTGTCCTGCGGTGCCTGGCAGTCTGGCAAATCTATTTGGTCTGCTATCTCCTTTGTTTACACTAAAGACCATATGGCCAACTCCGGACTGAGAGTTTATACAATGGGGGAGGGTTGACTAATTAAAACATAGCTATCACTCCACAATACAATATACAATATAATACTAACATATTATCACCACAACCCAAACCTTTTGTTCTTCCACATGGCAACAGCATGTGGAAGATAACCCAGCCCAAAATGGCCACTGCTGCCAGTCACAAAATGGCCCCAGCATAGTTCACACCAAATCCAATATGGCCCCTGGGTGATTCATGACAACACCTCCCCAAGCGTGGCAGGAAACATCCCTGATTTTTCCAGCTACGCTGATAGTCATGAATGTGCTGGTTTGGCCCTCTGTGTGCTATGCCAGTTCTTGTCTGTCCCAAGGTGCAGAGTAAAAACCTCCCCCAGCCCTTGGCCTTGCTCCCACTGTATAGAGCAAATTGCTCTTCCCATTCACACACCCCCAAATAGTCCAGGGTACCTCCCCAATAATCTGGTATCCCAGAGTACAACAGGTGGGCCACAGTTTCTGTCCCATAGCAACCCTGTTCTCCCCAGCCAGTCCCCACCGCTGGGCTGAGGTCTCTAAAACAGTCTCTGGGCCTATAGGATTGCAAAGGGACAGCTCCTCTTGGCTTTCTTCCTCTGGTCCAGCTGTTTCCGTTGCAGCATGGGGAGCTACGCTGCTCCCACCCAAGCTGTGCTTGCCCTCCTCTGACTTGGCTGGGGGGCTATGCTGCTCCCATCCAGCTGAAGTGCCGGACTCCTCCATTGCCCGGGGTTGAGCAACTTTATCCCAGTTCTTTCTGTTGAACTGGGTCTTTGGAGTGGTGTCTGTTCCAGTGGGCCCCTGGACAATGGTTATCCAGGGTATCTCCCCACTTGGTACACCCTCTATCATGGTGCCACTCTGCACCCATAATGCTTTTGCCAAAGCTGGCATGCTTGCTGCCCCGGCCTGGCTCTTTGTGCCCCTGGCACTCTCTTGCTGTGTGAGGTCAGGTTCCCTGTAGCCAGAAACCAATTCCTTTCCTTCCCCACAGTCTCTTAAACAACCCTCCTGGGCTCTGTGCTTCACTAGCACTTCTGGGAACAACTCCCCTGGGGTGTCAGGGAACAGACAGTGGTTATCTGATGCAGGCTGGGGAATCTCATCATTCCCTTCCAGCCTGGCCTCTTAGGCTCCCTTCCCACCGTCCATCACATAATAATCCAGAGCCTCTGGCTCCATTAGCAGTTCTGGCCAACACACTTTGCCTAGAACTTCTGAGGGCAGACTTAACGTATCTGGCCCTAGCTTGTGAGCAGTTCCTACTTCCTCTGGGATTAAATCTCTTGGGGTATTAGGGGGCAGACATGGATTATCTGACCCCACCCAGGGAACATTCCACTGGGTCTCTGGCTCTTGGGGCTGGTGACTAGGCCCTGACACAGTTGCTGCATGTTCTAGGGGCAAACATTCTCCATCCCCAGGAGTTGGCAAAGGAACAGTGTTTACCCCTTCCCACTCCTCACTTTGTTTACCGTCTAGAAAAGCCTCTCCCCAGTTCCAGTGAGCATACTCACTCTGGTACATACCGTCTGAGTTGTAAGGGTCTGGTGAGCCGTCCTCCCATCCGGATGGGCCAAAATACTTCTTGGGTATCGCATCCCACAATTGAACATATTCAGCCTCCAGTTGCTGCTCTTGCCGAACCAGGGGTTCTAGCAAAGGAGCCTCCGGAAACCATGGTTCCAGTCCCAGACCCTGGCAGCGTTCAACAAACAAGTTATTATGTCTCCTTGCAGTTCCCATGCCACATTCCGGATCACCATTCAGAATCTCCTCAACCCCATATTGTAGATCCAAACGAAAATAGAGATCCTCTCTCCGGCCACCAAAGGACTCTACCCTGGCCAGATACTGTTCCTCCAAGTCCATCTCTTTCTCTACCAGTTCCTCCAACCAGCTTGTCAGCTCATGGCCATGCCATAATTGCAGGAATGCCATCCATTGATTTAGCAGGACCCTTCCTCTGTAGTCCTCTTGGATAAATCCGTCAATGCTGTCTTTATCATCCTGGGACTGTTTAAAAATTCTGATTTGCCAGTTTAACTCTTACTGGCATCTCTGCAGGGTTGACCCCAAGCCTTTGCTGAGCTTGGACACTCACCCCTGTACGTTCTTCCTGTATTTGCTGCATTATTAGGTTCAGTCCTTTAATTGCCTCTTCCAGCGTTATCTCCCTGGGGCAAAACTCCCTGGCTATACTGAACCTGCGTCTTGCCTCCTTGGACATGTCCTCATACTGCTGCTCCATTTTCTGGTCCTTCTCAGAGTACCCCACCACTGTGCCACCAATTGTCACGACCCACTCTCTGGCTGGGGTCTGCTGACCGGATTTGGGTTACTCTGGACCTTGGAGTAGCTTTGAGTACAGGAACATCATGTCTCAGCCCTTGGTTTAGACTGAGCAATATTGACAGTAAGCCTGACGAATCTTACTGCAAGCATATGTCCCCGGGTAAATAATACATCTACACACCACGTCTTGATGAAAATTATGAACCACGTTTTATTTTGGAACCACATATTTAAAACATTTCACACACACACAGTGGAGGGAGTGGCTACTCTTAGTCAAACCCTCATTCCCCTCTGGCCATTCTCACAGAAGTAATTTGTGGGAACTTATTAGTCTCCTCCCCCAGGGCCTTCCCCAGGCGTGGCTACTAGTTCATTTTGGTCTGGATCTCAGACTGGAAACATCCTGTATTAGCTCTTGAACTATGCCCCTGGGCTTGTGGTTGGGAAACCCCATACTATACTATTGTCCTGCGGTGCCTGGCAGTCTGGCAAATCTATTTGGTCTGCTATCTCCTTTGTTTACACTAAAGACCATATGGCCAACTCCTGACTGAGAGTTTATACAATGGGGGAGGGTTGACTAATTAAAACATAGCTATCACTCCACAATACAATATACAATATAATACTAACATATTATCACCACAACCCAAACCTTTTGTTCTTCCACATGGCAACAGCATGTGGAAGATAACCCAGCCCAAAATGGCCACTGCTGCCAGTCACAAAATGGCCCCAGCATAGTTCACACCAAATCCAATATGGCCCCTGGGTGATTCATGACAGAGAGTGCCATTGGTGATGGATATAGTAGTGTCTAGAAAGTTTACCTGTGGAGAAATCCATTTTAAGTTTTATAGATGAATGGAAGGTGTTGAATGAATTATGAAAGTCTCTGAGTTTGCCAATTTTTTTTTTGAGAAACAGACAGTCTACAAGATGGTCTTAGAAGAACACTTTATTACAGCCCCAGAGGAACAATCTCGCAGTTGTATCCTTAAAAGTCCTTTTCAGAATAACATATTTATAAGAAAAATATCATAGGCACATCATGTGTTCTAATCAATTTTACAATAGTTCATTTAAAGCTCATTATTTCAATACAAAAGCAGATCGATCAAATCAAACAGATTATATTTTATTATGTTGACATTAGATCATGCTGACATTTTAATTATTAATAATCAAGTTTTATTCATCATTACAGCATTGGTAGGCCCTGTTCCACATGTACATTTTCATATATCATTGTACAATCTGTACATCCTGGTATAAATGTTTTAACTATTAGCTGACAGAGGGACAGTAAGAGAGGGATATACAATATGTCTTCAAGCCAATATAAGAAATTAAATGTGTCTTCCACACAATAGTGAGATGCTAATAATTATACACAAGCTATGATCACCTACATAGTGTATATGATTGTGTATTTCCGTTTCGCCTAAGTGTTTTATTACATCATAATCGTTCTCCCTCATTGTAAATGCAAATATGAGTTTTATGCTCTCATGCTACAATCACTACTACAATATGCTAGCTACTGTATGTTTCATGAAAAAATATGATTATTTTTATTACACCATTCTATATACATCAGATGTATTATAAGACAGACATGAAATTGTACATTTAAAAAAAAACAGTATCTAACAAGGAAGTTTAGCTTAAGCTACAACATATAATCAATATGCACGCAGCTATAAGTAGTATGGATATTCATAGGCATATAATGACATCTGTGCATAATTGAATGTCATACATTTGTAATGGTAAACAATAGCACATATTTCATAAAATACACATTTAAGGAGCAGTTAAAGCAAACTGAGTCATTGAAATATGCGTCCATATGAGTGATAATTTAAAACTGATGAAGAATTTAGCAAAAGCACTCCACATGAAAAAAAAAATGGATATCTAATTAAAATGAACACTTTCTAAAATGATGCAGTATTTTTGTGTTAAATGCAAATATTCCACTGATGTTCTACCAATAAACCATGTTCTTATGGTATATCACTAAAATAAAGATTGATTTATGTAGTAATTTATTCCTCAGGGTGATACAATCATTGTCACCCTGTACAAGAATGGAGAAAAGTTAGCCTGCTCCAATTACCGGGGGATGACTCACAAGAGTGCTCCTCAACAGACTGGTGCCCACTATTGCAGAAGAACTCCTCCCAAAGTCAGTGTGGCTTTAGAGCCAACAAGAGCACCACAAACATGTTTTTTGTTCTTAGGCAGCTTCAAGAGAATTGTAGAGAACAGAATAGGGGCCTTCACTTGATGTTTGTCAACGTTACCAAAGCTTTTGAGCAGGAAGGGTCTGTAGCAAATACTGGAACATATAGGATGCCCTCCTAACTTCCTTAAAATGATTATCCATCTACATCAAGCATCTGAGTAAATGCACCAAGGTCAGTGTGTACAGAGCTGTTTTGTTGACCACCCTACTGTACGGCTCCAAGCTGTGGTTTTCCTACCGTCATCACATATGACTTCATGAGCACTTTTATCAATGCTGACTCCGCACTATTTGCTGGAATGATCACAACACCAACACTGAAGTGCTAGAACAGGCAGGAGTCACCAGCACTGAGACCTTGCGTTTGAAGATGCGGTTGCGCTGGGCGGGATACATCTCTAGGAAGGAAGATGGGCTTCCAAAGATTGTGCTATATGGTGTGCTCACCACTGGTAATCATGACAGAGGAGGACCAAAGAAGAGGTACAAGGACTCATTGAAACAGTCACATTGACCATCATCGATGGTTGGCTTTAGCTTCGGACAGCAAGGCTTTAAGAAGTACCATTCACCAAGCTGTCTCCTCTTTCGAAAGCTGGTAAAGCTGGTATTGACGACTAAAGGAGACAAAGGAAAACTTGGGTCACTGCAGCACCCAACCCAGAGCAAGCTTTCCTTTGTCCCGCATTGACCTCCTCAGCCACCAGAGAGCTCAAGATGTGGAATACATGCCTTTTAAATCTTCGTTCGCGAAGCCAAGCCAATTTTGTTAAATGTATTTCTCCTCTTCAAGGTCTCCCTTCTATATTACATTATCATAAATTCCTTATCAAGTATATTAAATAGCTAGCTCACTTATCAGTGTGCAGACATTTTATTTTATTTTTTGGAGGAAGCCAGTCTACGCTTTTCCAAGTATTTTGTGAACATTTGCAACATTTTTTCTATTGTCAGAATGTTTGCAGAGTCATCACTGAATAGAACATCTTAGTGATAATGGTCAGTTGTTCTAGAACTAGAGGTTGATATATAACATAACATAAGTAAGGCAGAGAGGTAACCTCCTCACACATTTGTGCAGATAAATTTAGTATTGAATTAAGTGTGACTAATCACATCCTTACCCATCCTTGTTTTATTGCTTCGGTGTTTATGGCTGTAGAGCTTCCACCAAGTCCATAAAAGGACCACAAATTATTTAAACCTTATGTTATTTACATGACAAAATTATTGTGCAGGAGAACACCAGACTAGTACAAGACCGAGATCTATAGCCTCCATATAAATCAGGTGTTAGGGCACTTCAGTAAATTGGCAGTGGGAGTTTTTTCTACACTTATGTCAATCTTTTACTCCCCCAGGGTAGGGCACTCAGCAAGATGGCGGTGTGAAAGCAATTTGTTTAGCCAAGTGGAGGTGTCTGTGTGTTGTACTGCAGATTGTGGGTGTGAGTGCTATTAAGTGGTGGACTATGCAGTTGTACATATTAAGGCTGAAGGTGATAAGATTTTTTAAACTGGTGTGTTGTTTTTTTTTTCTTATTCAAATTTTTATTAGGCACAGAAAAGGAAAGAAGTCCAGCAGTATTACAACGGGCAAGCTTGTTACAAACGATTAGTTATAACAAATTTTGCAAGTTGTACATATAGAAGAATGATCTACAAATTGTCGCTATATAGTGAGGTAAAATAAATAAATTTAAAAAATTTAAAAATTAAAAAAAAAACTACAATATTTCTGACCTTCCCTCTATTTTTTGTTACCTAATAATTGAGCATATTTAAAAAAGGGAGAGGTTGGGTCCTTGACATAGCCTTTATAAATATGACTACCTTCTTTATAAAGTTATCCGGGTCCAAATAAAATTCACAATTCTGCCTCCTCTGCAGCCCAGTTCTCATGAGAAGGTCCGCCTGAAGTCCATACCCTTTAAGCTATGGGGAGAATTTAGCCAGGGGCTCCAAATAGCTAAGAACTTTGGAAGTGAATCAGTCAGTACATGAGAGAGTCTCTCATCCCCTGAAATATAGTAAAGATTGTTAATAACTGTCTGTAAGCTTAGTACTCTGGTTTTCCACTGCCTTGTTATATGGCTTTTTGTTGACAACATTAAAAGTTGTAGAAATGTATTTTGCAAGGATGTGAGGGAGCCGCTTGGTGAGCCCAGCAAGGCTATTTCTGCATCAGCTACTAGTGGTGAGTGAACCAACAGGGACGCTAAATCAACTCTTTACAGAGTTTGTTCCAGGTCTGTTTTTAGTGAATTTTTAAAGGTTTCAAGGCAGGAAAATAGTCTAATGGAGCGAGGCAAGGAGTTCCAGATAGTAGGGGCAGCACAAGAAAAGTCTTGAAGGCGGGAGTGAGAGGAGGTGATGAGAGAGGAGGAAAGAAGAAGGTCGTTAGCAGAACGAAGGGGGCGGTTGAGAGAGTATTTTGAAACAAGAGCAGAGATATAAGGCAGAGATGTTGTTGAGGGCTTTATATGTTAGGGTCATGATTTTAAATTTGATTCTAGAGGCTATGGGAAGCCAGTGGAGTGATTGACAGAGAGGAGCTCCAGACACTGAGAGTTTGCTATGGAAAATGAGTCTAGCGGAGGCGGTTATTATGGATTGGAGGGGAGACAGACGAGAGATGGGTTGGCAAGGAGGGAATTGCAGTAGTCAAGTTGAGATATGATGAGAGAGTGTATTAACATTTTAGCTGTGTCCTCTGTAAGATAGTGACACATTTGTGTAGTGAAAGCTGTAGTAGAGGGTGGAAAGATTAGGAGTTCAGTCTTAGACATGTTGAGTTTGAGTTGCCGGGCAGATATCCAGGAGGATATGCTAGAGAGGCAGTTGGAAACTTGAGCTAAGAGAGAGGGGGATAGATCGGGTGCAAAGATGTAGATTTGAGTGTCATCTGCAAAGAGATGATACTGAAATCCAAAGGATTGTATAAGGGTACCAAGGGAGGATGTGTAGATGGAGAAGAGGAGGGGGCCTAGGACTGAACTTGGGGTACACCAACAGACAGAGGGAGAGGTGTAAAAGGGAAAAAAAGGACAGATTCCGGACCTAATGGTGAGAGGCAGGGGTTTCTATATCTTACCCACAATTGTAGCCTGAGATTACGGTTCATCCTGTACATTTCTTACACCTTAAATAAAAAACAAAGTGTAATCTATATCACTCCAGAAATATACACAAACGGTATTAAGAATTAACCTTAGAGTGTAGTATAAGGAATTGACATATTTTATATTACCCATATCATAAATACAAATGTCTGACATATATATTTCATAGGTGTTAATAATAATGTAAAGTGCATGATACAAACTGTTCATTGTTCAGTGTAGCAATACATATCTAAAATGATCCTTTGCTTTATAAATACAAAAATGCGATTGGATCTATAAGATACTGGTGTATGTTCAACCCAATTATAAGGGTATAAAGTGCAAAATTACATATTTCAAAATTTTGTATTATAAAATTACAAATCCACAAATGTATTATCAATCCACATATTACATTTATCAAAAAGTGCAATTAAGTGTATATATATTTATAAAGTAACATGTGAAGTTATTCACCATTAAAATTATTAAATGAAATAAAGTGTAAATTTACATAATTCAAAGTGATTACTATAAAAATATTAATCACGAGGACCAATATACCAGTTTCCCTTTATTTTATCAACATTGGAATTCTCCAAATGCACTTTAAAAATAAATATATAAAGTGCCATGTGAATTCCACCCTTATGTGGATTATATCTATTGTGCCTATATATCGTCTATTTAGTACAAATTATTAGTGAGGTAATCTTTTGAAAAAATTCAACACCTATGACCATTAAACATCTATATATATGTGTACAAAATATCATAAGTGCAAATGGAAAAAGTGCTAGTGCAAAACCTAATATACTATAGGTCAGACAGTAATAGGAAATTAAAATTGTTTATATTTTCTTGTTCTACTCAGAATGTATCCTAGACTATACCGTAATAAACTGTCCTTTTTTTTCCTTTTACACCCCTCATTTCTTTACATTGGCAAATTAGCCTTGTAGGATGGCACTGCAAACTAGAAGGTTTGCAGTGCTAGAGATGTATGTTGGTATGAATGTTGTAGTGAGAAAGTTAGTTTTAATGGGGAATAGAGAAACCTATGCTAGAATTTGGTCTCAGACTATTTCATTAAGCAGTAATATTATTAGCATTGTATTGGAAATAAGCAATAATGATTAAAATTATATCCCAGAATGTCAGAGGTTTAAACACAATATATAAACGAAGAACTGTTACACTAACTTGCATTAAAGAAGCCGCAGATGTTATATGTTTACAAGAGACTCACTGGAGGGAGGGGAAGCCACATATAATAGCAAGTAAACATTTCTATGATCCTATAATAGCATCATTTAAGTCGAAATCTAGAGGGGTTGCAATATTGTTCAGTAAAAAACTGAAGATTCAGGAACAATTTAAACTGATAGACACAGAAGGTAGATTTATCATCTGGCAGGGTATGATTAATGAGGTAATTTATACTATAGGGAATGTGTATGCTCCAAACCAAGGGCAGATCAAGTTTCTTAAAAAAATACTGAAACAGTTAAACCAGACTAAAAAGGGTAGAGTTATTCTATGTGGAGACTTCAACATGCATATGGACCCCATAAAAGATAGAATAGCTACAGGACAAAAACTTCCTAACTCCTCTAAAAATGAGCAAATCAATTCTCTAAGGAGATATCTAAGAATAAAATGTATGATTCCTGGAGGGTGTTCAACCCCGAGCAAAAAGATTACACCTATTACTCTGGTAGACATTTGAGTTATTCCAGGATAGATTATGTCTTTACAGATAAAGATACAGTGAGTTTAATTGAAAGTGTTACAATTGGAGATATTACTTGGTTGGACCATGCAATGGTTAGTTTGAGAATAAAGGATACACAGGAAAATAGTAATAATAGACAGTGGAAAATGGATGCAATCCTATGAAGTCAGAGGAACTAGTTATTAAACTCAAATATGATTTTTTTTTTTTTCCCTTTTAAATCATAACTCGGTTACTTCAGAAATAACCGTTTGGTGTGCGCATAAGTCCTTTGTTAGAGGTCTGTGTATAGCAAATAGCTCTCATTTAAAAAAAACAAGAGGTAGAGCCTTAACGGATCTTTATATTGACTTGCATGAGCTACAATTAGAAAATAAACTTTCACCGAATAGAAATATAAGCACACAAATTAAACAAATATCACTTCAGATACAAAAGATTCCCCAACTTCAAATAGACAATATGATATTTTGATCCCAACAGAACTACTACAACTTAGGAAATAAGGTCGGTAAATTCTTAATAGATAGAATTAATAAACAAAGTATTAAACAAAAGATAACTTCCATAAAAGATCATCATGGTAAGAAGATAACCCACCCCAAGGAAATAGGTAAAGTTTTCGAGTCATACTACAGATCTCTATACAATCTAGAAGAAGGATACAATTTTTTTAAACCCACAAAGAGGGATATAGATGACTTCTTGAGAAAAATACATTTACCTAAAATAACTGACGAAGACCTGTTAGAATTAAATAGAGAAATTCAAATAAAGGAAGTCGAACAAATAATACTAGAGTTAAAATTAAACAAAGCTCCTGGTCTTGATGGTTTCATAAACTCATACTATAGGGTTTTTATGAAAGATATTAGTCCAACCTTATGTATTATGTATAATGAGATAAAAAAATACAGGAAAATTGCCCCCAGAAATGACAGAGGCTAACATTATTAATATTCTTAAATAGAATAAAGATCCTGAAAACTACTTGAGCTATAGACCCATATCACTTTTAAACTCTGATACTAAAATCTATGCTAAAATATTAGCTAATAGATTAAATAAATGTCCAAATTGATACATTTTGACCAGGTAGGGTTTATGAATAATAGACAAGGGCCAGAAAATACCAGGAGATTGCTAAATTTAATGACATACGTTAAAAAAAGAAATACTCCGACAATGTTTATCTCCCTAGATGCCGAAAAGGCTTTTGATAGGGTAAATTGGCTATATATTGAAGCAGTATTGGATAAATCTGGTTTCGAAAAATTCGGGAGTAGTGCGATTATGGCTCTATATAGAAATCCTAGTGCAGTAGTTACAGGCATGGATTTTAGATCAAATAGGTTTAATTTGTTAAATGGGACAAGACAAGGATGTCCCTTGTCCCCATTGATTTTTATTCTATCACTAGAACCCCTAGCAGAATTAATACGTACAACAGAATCAATTAAAGGGATCGAAATTGGAAATAACCACAACAAACTGTTAATGTTTGCGGACGATATGGTACTAACACTATTAGAACCGGTTACGTCCTTGGTATCTTTATTTGATATATTAGGAAGGTATAATAAAATGTATTACTTGAAAATCAATGAATCTAAGTCAGAGACTTTAACAATGGCTTTAAGACAGCGTGAGCTTAATATTCTCAAGAGTAAATTTAATCTAAATTGGGAAAGTATGGGTATTACACACTTAGGTATTCGTTTTCAGTCACAAGTTAAAAATACATTAAGAGATAATATTTTAATAGTTAATGAACAAATAAAACAACATATTGCAGAATGGAAATCAGATTTCTTGTCGTGGTCAGGTCGGATGGCCCTAATTAAAATGATAATTATCCCAAAGATAATGTATGGCTTCAGAAGTATTCCTCAAGTAATCCCCAGATATATCATCAAGTTATTGCAAAGTACAGTGAATAAATACATAAATAATAAGAAAAAACCACGACTGAGTCTAAATATTATAAAACGACAACCAGAAAGAGGAGGCTTAGCAGCCCCCTCTATATCAAATATAAGTAGAGCAGTTTTGATAAGCCACCTCTTGGGGTGGAATGTAGCCTCTAAAGAGTCAAAATGGTTTAAAATAGAAAGAGAACTTGTAAGTAATTTTCCCATTAAATTATTACTCTGGCTTCCGAAAATGGAAAATTCAATAGTTGCAAACTGTTTTGTGGGAATAAGAACAATGGTTAAAAGGTGGTATAGACAAAGAGATAAATGGTATTTGACTAAATATCCAGCGTTGGTCGCGCCTCTGAGTCTATTACAATATAAGTATAAATATAGTGAAGTATTACACTGGGAGTGCGTTGGTGTTACGATAATTGGGGATCTATTTGGTAAGGGAGTATTTTTATCCCATACAAATCTTCAGGAGAAATTCCCTAGCCGTAAATTGACATGGCTGGGCTATGAGAATATGAAGCGTATTCTGGAAAGATGTGGCTTCCAAGTGGAAGGCCATAGAGAGAACTTACCTCTGGAAAATCTTATTGTTAAAAAGAATAGTATACAAAATATCTCTAAATGTAATGACTTTTTAGTATAAGAGAAGAAAATTTTAAAACAAATAAAATGATAAAATGGGAGCAGGACCTCGAAACTACCTGATCGGAAGAAAAATGGTTTAGAGCTTGTAAATTTGTTAAGGAAAATTCTATCTGCATGTCGTATAGGGAACAATATATTAAATTAATTCAGAGATGGCATTTAGCACCAACCATTATGAATAAGAACTCGATAAATTCGGATGAATGCTGGAAAAAATGTGGAGAGACTGGTTCCCTGACACATATGTGGTGGAAATGTCCTAAGAGCCAATCCTTCTGGTTTCAATGTATCAACCACATTAGGACAATTACAAAAATACAGTTAAAACTGAACCCAGAAATAATTTTATTTCATATCTTACCCATAATGCCCTCTATCCAATCTGCCATGTTAATAACACATATATTAATGGTATGTAAATGGCAGTTAGTTAAATTATGGAGGTCTAATAAAATACCACTATGGTCAGACATTGAAGTTAGATTAGAATCAGATAAGGTGATGGAGAAAGGCCTTATAATGTGTCAGACTAAGAAACGGAAGAAACTTTTAGCAAAATGGTCGATATGGGACGTCCACTTTAAGGTAAAAGAGCATGCAAGAGACCCTCCTCTATAGATAAACAACGTTGGCTTACCCTCTGTTTTAGTTAATTAAACTATGGAAATTTATTGAAAACCCTATACTGAAAGATCAGTTATTCTGGGTTAAAATTCTCTTATTCCCCATTGTGATAACTATTAGTATGTATTGTATATAAGTTGTGTATGTATTTTATGTTTTTTTATGTCTTGTACATGTAATTTTGTAATAAAAAAATTAAAAAAAATAAAAAACAGACAGAGGGAGAGGTGAGGAAGAGTTCCCAGAGAAGGAGACTCAAAATGTATGATCTTCTCGATAGGATGTGAACCATGAAAGAGCTGTGTCCTGGTTGCCAAAAGAGCAGAGAGTTTGCATTAGAAGAGGGTGGTCAACTGTATTGAAGGCAGCAGAGAGATCCTAGAGAATTAGAATAGAGTAGTGACCCTTTGATTTGGAGGTTAGCAACTCATTGGTGACTTTTGTGAGGGCTGTTTCTGTAGAGTAAAAGAGTTTTGTTGTGGGAATGTCTGTAAAGCGCACAATCATAAGTGTATTTAGCACAACGTTTCTGGCTGATGTTCTCTGTTTAAGTATATGCCGTATATGTTGGTGTTACTCCGTGGTACTTGAGTCCATGTGGGGGGGTGATATTATTTAGTCTGATGCTGTGTACTTTTCGAGTGTGCGTGTCGGGGTTCCCCAAAGCACAAGTACTTCAGACCATTTTCATCAATAAAAATATATTTATTTGGTAAAAATTCTGGTTTGATTCTGGTACAGAAATCCAGTGATAAAAATCGTAAAATCAATAGATAGTAAAACTTACTATCTATTGATTTTACGATTTCTTGCAGGTGGTATAGCTGCCCATTCGTCTTGGCAAAATGCCTCCAGGTCATGCAAAGTCTTTGGTAGTCTTGCATGGATGCACGTTTGAGATCTCCCCAGAGTGGCTCAATGATATTAAGGTCAGACTGTGATAGCCACTCCAAAACCTTCACCTTTTTTCTGCTGTAACCACTGGAGGATCAACTTGGCCTTGTTGTTATTATATTTTTATATCCCTTTTCATCTTTATGAAGTCCTATTACCTTGTTACGCAGGTCTTTTGACAGTTCTTTTCTGCTCCCCATGGCTCAGTATCTAGCCTGCTTAGTGCATCCACTTGAAAGCTAAAAAAGTCATTGACTATTTGTGATGATCCAAGCTGGTAGGCGCTATACAAGCCCGGGGCCACCTGCTATGGACTACAAGTTACTACCAACTAGGACCGTTTGGGTTCTTTGAAATCTCTGCACCAGCACCCTGATACCTGGTTTCTGCATCAGTCAGAGTCTAACCTTCCTCTGGTAGTGATCAGGACAGGTTACTTGCAGGGTAGAGATAGGATAAGTATCGCAGCTACCAGTAGTAAAATAAATAGACACACGATTTCTATATGTCTAAGAATGAACTGCCTTTAATTATTTCCAAAAAACAACTACTTATCACATTTTCAGAGAACTTACATCACAAGACATCAACCCCCCTCTCTAGCCAAGCCCCATCTCTGTCATAAACCCATCCTCCCATTCCAGGCCTGTATGCATGCATGGACACTCCTAGTAGTTGTAAACCCACCTTCCTTCCTCCTATATTTTACCACCAGGAGGGGCCATAAACCAGCTTCAAACAATGGCTGTTCCTTGGATCAGGCCTGTGCGACTAAGATAGGGGGTAAGGAATAATTGGGAAATTGCATCACTATCACATGAACCATGTATCAGTCACCTCAATAACAATATCAATAACAGCATATACATTGTAATCAAGAAACCATGGCAGTAACTATATACATATGATAACTATAGGCATGCATTAATTATTTACACAGATTACATGGGAAATTACATAGAGTATACAGGATAAGGCCGGGCATATGCCAAAAGAAACATGAAAAATGGTGGCAATATAATTCCCCTAGCCATTTCCAAATGGGAAAGTCTGGTAGGGTAGCTCACTGGGCCAAAATCCAGGCCCTGGAAAGGGGGTCCGTGACACTATGTATACACAGACACTAATTGCAATTTAAAAAGCCACAGTGTGGGAAATTAACCTTACAGTGCCATTTTAACCTGTGTGTGTGTCACCTTGTGTGTCTGTAACAAGGCCAAACAATCAAGGGCATGTAAACTTTTGATCAGTGCCTTTGGGTGATTTTTGTTATTATTATAATTGAAAAAGGAGACAAACAACTATGTGATAATAAATGGCTATATCCAATGTAAAGTACCAAACTTACACAAACTGTACGATTACAGTAGCCCTTCAAGCTTCTTAAAATATATAGGCGTATGATTTAAAAAAATCCCAACATCAACCTCTGTTAAGGCTTACTTTAACAGTTCATATCTTTTAAAATTAAAACATTCATGTCATGATAAGGGCCTGGAACCTGGAAAGGAGACCCTCTATTTCTAGAGGAGAAACCGCTCTGACAAGGTTGGCAATGTAATTACTATTTTAAATGATATGTATATTTATGTGAACTAAGTTGCTAATATTTGTTTTGTTTGAAGATGTTTAGATTAATTTAGGGGAACCAAACGGGTTTACTTGAGTGTAAATTTAACAAATAAGAAAAAGACAGTAAGATATACTTGGATAATGTCGATATTACAAATAATCGCCGTTTTAGCCTCAGATAGAAAAAGGAAAAGATGTAGAGGAAGACAGATAACAACTATAAGAGAACTATAAGTGTTAGATTATAAGATATCACACTGTGTATTGGATCTCTATTCATTTCTTGCCGTAAATATCTGGGATGTTTATATACCTGACTATGGGCCCAATTCAATTGCAAGCCCGTATCTCGATCGTTGTAGGCCGTATGTCTGATGTGGATGTTGGATGTGTTGCAGGCTCCCGTTCATCTCCGAATCCGGAGCTATTCAATTGCTCAAGGCCGCAAGTAACGGGACCAAAGCCAACTCCGTAAACCATGCACTGGTTCGCAGCAGTTCAGGGCGGGAGCATGATCAATTAAGCAAGACCGTAAAATACCTATTTTGAATCAGCCAATAGAAAATGTGACCGTCATTATCACGGCAGTAAAACATGGAGGTTACATGTCAATTAATTAGGTTCGGTGGTTCGATATGCGATCAAACTCGCAAACCCCCAAAATACAGAATTATGAAAATGATTGCCAATACTGTTCTAGTCCATGTGGGTGGCCTGATATGTATTAACTCATTGATACCCAAGATCGATTTAACCACGAAGTGAAACATAAATATAAATTTTATATACTGCCGATTTGCGGGCTTGAGACTGTCTTTCATCGCTTTCCCCATTATTTACAGTGTAGTAGTGATTATTTATGTGCATTTACAGTGCTACGAGCAGGTGTTTAACCCCCTTGAGGGTCCTCTCTAGCACTTGTGGGATTTTCTCCTTCATTTGCCATTTATGGGTGTGAAAGCATTTGCGGGCTTGGGGAAATTGAGTAATTGAATAGCAATTTGCAATTTTAGCCATCGTAACTCCTGTAACAACTGACATTTGCATGTTCTTTCTCTCCTAGATAGGGATGGGAAGATGAGTTGAGCTTTAATTATTGAATCATTTCATTAAAATACTGTTGAAAGTAGATTTATATTAAAACTCTCTTTTTTGTCTAATATAAAATCCTTTTACACTAACAAGGATTTGCTGCAAATGCAGCTTTGCAGCATTATCAGAATTTCCTTCTGCCAAGTTCTGCAGGAAATAATTCCAGAAAAACTAAATAATTCTGCCAAGATCTTAGCTTATAGTGCCCAAACACTATCTAATGTAAATAAGTATTACAGGTTCACTGTTTTCTTTTCAGCTTCTTTCTAAAACAGCAGGGTCTGGTGGTGCAATGCACAGCGGCCTTCATCTTGGTTGGGGGGTGGGGGTTCCCAATGTGTGATCTCATTTCACTTTTTTTATATCAATGTTTTGCTTTTCGTTTTTCCCAAATGTTGAGCCCCATTCAAATGGCCAAAACCCAAGTGCTTTAACCTGTAATGTAGCCAGTAAATGTTATTGATATTCACTTGGATACATTTTGCTACTCACATTCCAATTGCAAGTTACAGGCTCAAAAGCACTGCGGTCTTGTCAAAACCATAA
Source organism: Discoglossus pictus (assembly GCA_027410445.1). Lineage (NCBI taxonomy): Eukaryota > Metazoa > Chordata > Amphibia > Anura > Alytidae > Discoglossus > Discoglossus pictus. The sequence continues at coordinate 2,871,567 of CM050169.1, forward strand.
CTCTGTACTTCATTGATTTTTCAAGCCCACAAATGTTAACAGTGCTAAAGACGCAAAATCGATATTTAATTATAAACGTTAATGTAGCCCACAATTGCCTTCTAAACTGTAAGTCGCAAATGCATCAAAATTGTTTCAAAAATATTACGAATTCCAAAAAAGACTCGCAAAGGCTTTTTTAAAGACTTAAGAGTGCCCTAGCAACAATAAAAAATACAGTAAACTACTTTAAAAGAATCCAAAAGCAGGGATCAGAATCAGCATCAGAATACATATCACAACATCCTCCAATGAACAAATATCAAGTTTGTTGTGCAGTAAATATGTATAATTATTTGATAAGGATGGCACACTGAAGGCAAATGTTAGGTGTTATGTGCACCAGTATGTGAATGGATGTTATAAATGAGCGTTACATCACTTGGCCATGACATCATCAATTCACAATAAACCTACATTCAGTGACATGGGAACATATGATTACAGTACTCAAATGCATGTAGCGTCAAATGCTATGGTCCCCGGGCTGGCAACAGTTAAACCCCATAGGATGCTCCTATGGACTGCTATAATTGTCCCTGTTTTCCGTCATCCTGGGAATCATGGACTATGCTCAGCCATATGACCCCGATCTGGAGCCTCATGGTGCTGTTCCCCTATGTATGATAGTTCTGGATGTATTGTGAAAAATGTTGTTCCATGGCTCAGTTCCTTTGATGTATCATTGTTCTAATGAATGATGATTATGACATGTAGGTTATTGTAATATTAAGTGGATGTTTGCTATGAAACTGCTGGTCTGTACCTAAGGAAGTAATGAGGTAAAGGAATGGGGTCCCAGTTACAGGGGGAACCAGAGTGAGATATACTGGACATAAGGGGTTCACTAAGCACATAAAGAGGTTGCCAGACATGAATATACCAATAGGAGATCAGATTAGAGGGACATGGGCCTAATTAAGATAATTAGGTCATCTAAGCAAATAAAATAGAGGGTCTCCAGTATTGTCCTAGTGAAGTACCACTGGAAGGTCAACAACCCAGTATAAGATAACTTGCCCTGATAATGAGTTTATTGTACCACAGGGGTAGATTCAATGCCTGACATCAATTAATGGATGAGTGCCCCACTTTGTTATACAGGAAGATGATCTTTGTACAAAAAAATGATCATGAAATACATGTAATGTATGAGAGAAAAACACGAAAACAGTGATAACTGTATAATAAAATATTTATTATATACACACAGCACAGTCATAACTGTATCGGACTGTGCATTAATATCATGGGTGTGGTGTGTATGTGTGGGGGGAGGGGGGATCCTGTAAGAACAAGAGGCTGTCTGGGAAAAAGGGAAAACCTAAGGGGTTAAAAGGCAATAATGAATTATACTAATAATAGTTATGCTTAGCATCTACTAGAGTAACATGGGGTCAGTATACCACAGTGACCATAATCTCGTAAATAGAAATCTCATCATACATCACTCCTTTTAATAGAAGTAACCAGTAATGTGCATAGCACTTACATATGGTTTTCATCTGCTCAATTAAACAGATGCAAAAACACCCGGACTATGTAATCCAAGTTAGCTCCGAAAAGTTGAAAAAGGAAAAAAAGGTGGTCCAAACCTAAAAAAGGCAGAGGAGGAAAAAAACTAAAAATAAGGCATGTACAGTACAGTGCTAAATATTGTAACTGTAACAATATTCCAATTTACCTGATTTTCATCTACAAGCATTACTAGCCATTAGGTACTTGTCATGTTAAATCAATATATACGACCATTTATAATGATGTGTCATCTGACGAGTGCTTAACTGTGATACTATCACTATCTCTATATGATATTATTTAGCCATATTGATATCACATACATCTGGGATACAGATGTTATCACATATTATTTTAAATGATAGTTATGACACAAGGGTCAGCGGCCGTAATGTCTGTTAATTACATCAGACAAGAGCATGTGATCTCATATTGAGATTCCTGAGAGGATGTCGTGCTTCACCTATGTTTGGATTAATGCTGTCTTTGATTTACATGGCATTGTTGGACTTTGCAAGTCCACTGCCATATCTGCATTAATACATATTATATTCACCAACTACCCAGTGTTCAAAATCATGATATCTGCTTGAATTCAGGCCATGTGAGCTAATTCTTTAGAGCGGTTTCAGTGGTAGAATGCCTATTTGATAGCAACTGTGAATAATTTTCAATAAATCTATTTCTGAGCAATGCTTGCAGATGAAAATTATGCTTTCATGGACCTGAATTGAGCCTAAAATCAAAATTTTAACAAAGAAAATAAAATTATAAGGACTAACATTAATATAGGGACCTCACACCTATACATGGAACCTGTATTGGACAGTTACTCATGGTGTATACAGTAATGGAAGTAATTTGTCAGCATCATGAATTTGAATTTGACAGCGGCTGAATGATCCACCTATCCCTAGCTAAATCCTGGGAGCTGGCATATCACTCTTACTGGTGGCCATCATTAACATGGGTTTGGTGTTAACTATGTGTGTGTGGTTTTTAAACACTTCATCCAGGGGAATAAGAACCAGTGGTAGTATTTTAGTATAGCTTATCCTGTCCTCTCTGGAAACCACAATCTATCTGTAATAAACTCACTTTCACTCACGACCTTTTTACTACCAACTCCCTCATCTACTGGCTCTTACTGAAACCTGGCTCTCCTCTTCTGATACTGCCTCCCCTGCAGCACTCTCGCATGGGGGTTTTTACCTCAGTCACACACCTAGACCTGGGAACAAACAAGGTGGTGGTGTGGGTGTATTACTTTCTTCTCGCTGTACGTTCCACCTCATACCCCCTGTCGCATCCCTCCAATTTTCGTCTTTTGAAGCTCATACTATCCGCCTCTTCTCTCCTGTCTCTCTACATGTTGCTGTAATCTATCGCCCCCCAGGTACTCTGTCTCAATTTCTCGATCACTTTTCCGCCTGGCTCCCACACTTTCTTTCCTCCAACATTCCCACACTGATACTCGGCAACTTCAACATTGCCATTGACACCCCCACCTTCTCAGCAGCCGCCAAACTACTTGCACTCACCTCTTCCCTCGGCCTCTCACAACTTACAGATTCTTCAACTCACCATGCTGGACACTCTCTTGACCTTATTTTTACCAATATTACCCATACCTCCAACCTAGTCATCCACCCTCTCCCTCTATCTGACCATCACCTCCTTACCTTCAACCTCAACACATCTTCCTCCCATCACTCTTCTTTAACCCCAGCCACAATAACCCACAGAAACCTGCTAGAACTCGACCCTACCCAACTCTGTGCTCCAACCTCTTCTCAGCACTATCACCAACATCAACTGCCCTGACACTGCCACCTCACACTACAACTCTACTCTCTCTTCCACTCTTGACACCCTTGCCCCCATAACTACACGCAGACGCCCTCAATCTCATCCACAACCATGGCACACCACACACACACTTTACATTCAGAAGTGCTCCAGCACTGCTGAACGACTATGGAGGAAATCACGCTCCGCAGCAGATTTCCTTCACTACAAGTTTATGCTACGTTCCTACCCCTCTGCCCTCAACCTGGCAAAACAGCAGTACTTTACATCACTAATATCAACTCTGTCCTCTAACCCAAAACGTCTTTTTGCCACTTTCAATACTCTCCTCCGCCCACCACCTCCCCCCATCCCTTCCTGTCTCACGGCTGAAGACTTTGCCAACCATTTTGCTCATAAAACTCAATCTATCCACAATGAACTCTCCTCTCACCGTGGCTCAGACACTTCACTCTCTCAACTAACTCAACTAACCAACAACACCCAATCTACCCCCCCCCCCTCCATTCCCACAGCCACTCTGGACTTCTTTACCCCTGCAACAGAAGATGAAGTCTCCATCCTAATATCATCCTCTCACCTCACTACCTGTCCTTCAGATCCTATTCCATCTCAGCTCATCCATCCCCTCTCTACTACACTTATCCCAGCTCTCACACATATCTTCAACCTTTCCCTTAACACTGGCACATTTCCATCATCTCTAAAACATGCCATAATTACACCCACTCTCAAGAAACCCTCATCCGATTTTGACGTTGCATCTAACTATCGCCCTATCTCTCTACTTCCCCTGGCTTCCAAACTGCTGGAGCGGCTCGTCTATAACCGCCTTACCAGTTTCATCTCCTCTAACTCTCTTCTGGACACTTTTCAATCCGGCTTTCGGCCCCAACACTCCACTGAGACAGCCCTCATAAAAGTCACCAATGACCTGCTCACCGCCAAGTCTAAAGGCCACTTTTCTATTTTGCTTCTCCTGGATCTCTCTGCCGCCTTTGACACAGTTGACCATTCAATTCTACTCCTCATTCTCTCCTCCCTCGGCATTCGAGACACTGCTCTCTTGTGGTTCTCATCATACCTCCAAGAACGATCATTTAGCGTCTCCTTCTCCGGCACATCTTCTTCTCCTCACCCCCTGTCTATTGGCATACCCCAAGGATCAGTCCTAGGCCCCCTCCTCTTCTCCATCTACACATCCTCACTCGGCACCCTAATAAACTCTTTTGGGTTCCAGTACCATCTCTATGCAGATGACACCCAAATCTATCTCTCTGCACCAGATCTATCCCCCTCTCTTCTAGCACACGTCACCGACTGCCTCTCTAGTATATCCTCTTGGATGTCCGCCCACCATCTGAAACTCAACATGTCTAAGACTGAACTCTTAATCTTCCCACCCTCTACTACAGCTTCAATTCCACACATCTCTCTCTCTGTCAACAACGCCATCATCACTCCCACCTCCGAAGCCCGTTGTCTCGGGGTTCTACTGGACCCTGCCCTCTCTTTCATCCCACACATACATTCTCTAACCAAATCCTGTCTTTTCCATCTAAAAAACATATCCAAAATACGCCATTACCTTACACAAGACACTACTAAGATTCTAATACACTCTCTCGTCATTTCTCGTCTTGACTATTGCAACTCTCTCCTTGTTGGCCTGCCCATCACTCGCCTCTCCCCACTTCAATCCATAATAAATGCCTCCGCCAGACTCATCTTCAGTACACATCGTTCAGTGTCGGCAGCTCCTCTTCGTCAATCACTTCACTGGCTTCCCTTAGCCTCCAGAATAAAGTTTAAAATCTTGACCCTAACTTATAAAGCCCTCAACAACAGCACACCCCCATACATCTCTGCTCTCATCTCCAAATACTCCCCCACACGCCCTTTTCATTCTGCTAATGACCTTCTTTCTACCACTCTTGTCACCTCCTCTCACTCCCGCCTCCAGGACTTTTCTCGCACTGCCCCTATTCTCTGGAACTCCCTGCCTCGCTTCACCAGACTATCCTCCTACCTTAAATCCTTCAAAACATCAATAAAAACGCACCTCTTTAAAGAAGCCTATAACCTTCCTCTCTAACATGCTCAGCACTACTCTCTCCCTACTGTACCACATACAAACTTTAACCTTTAGATTGTAAGTCTGCGAGTTTCAATCCTGCGCAGTGCTTTAGGGAAAGTGCTATGGACACTGGATTCCAAGCTCAAAGACAGGGCCATCCACTCTTTGCAATGAATGAATCTCTAACTTGTCATTGCCTGTAACTTAACTTATGTATAGCGCTACGGAATATGTTGGCGCGTTACAAATAAACGATAATAATAATAGCTTAGATGATTGTTAAAACAACGGAAAAATCAAATAGTCTGTGGCTAAAAAAATATCCTCTGATCTTCACATGCACTTTTGAGCCCTGATGGGACATTGATTAAGCATCAGAGGAGTTCCATCCTGGACCCAAAAGTTGAGTTGTGACACAGATGACACTCAAATCTACCTCTCAGCACCACATCTATCCCCATCTCTTCTAGCACGAATTGCCAACAAAAAACAGAGCTCTTCCCACCCTCTACTATAGCTTTCACTCCTCAAATATCGCTCACTGTTGTCAATGCCATCATCACACTCAGGCCCATTGTCATGAGGTTCTGTTGGATCCTGACCTCTCTTTCATTCCTCATATACAGTCAATAACAAAACATTGTCAGTTTAACCTTAAAACATCTCCAAAATACATCACTGTCTTCCATAAGACAGAACTAAAATTATAATTCATGCTCTCATCATGTCTCTCCTTGACTACTCTCACTCCTTGCTGGTCCCCTCATCACCCATCTGTTTCCACTCCAATCCATAATAAACACCTCATGTAACATACTCAGTGCTCACTGCTCCTATTCTTTGGGATGCCTTGTCTCGCTCCACTAGACTACCCTCGTTCCACAAAACATTAAAAAACTCACTAATAATGCATCTGTAAAACACATCACCTTCAGCCTTAACGTGCACAACTGCACGCTGCACAGCGTTATATCACTTACACCCACAATCTACAGTGCAACACACAGACACCTCCACTTTCTTGAACCTATTGTTTTTGCATTGTACTTAACCCCTGTATTGCTCTATGGAATATGTTGAGGATTTACAAATAAAGGATAATATTATATTATATAGCCCCGGAGGTCTGCCCAGGGAGCACACTTTATTTTGTATAGGGGCCCTCCATTCACTATGACTGGTCAACAGGATGGCTCCTTGTAAACTAATGAGCTTTCATTAGATTTAATGAATGCACTGGAAACGCTATATGCTATATCCCCGCTGTGAAGTGTACACTGTTGCATATGTAGTTTGCAAATGGCTTAAAAGCTCAGTATGTTCAGAGCTTATTTGTTCATGAAAAAAGATTTTGTAATATTTAAAACCCACTTTTTGTAATGCCTCCTATATAACTGTGTATGTCCATGCCCTTTTATGATGACATTCACAATGGTATGAAATTAATTTTTGTTAATTTTATTTTCTTATGTAGGTTGAGCATCAAACATTACAATCATGCTAAATGTATATAAGGTATTGGTTCTGCTATTGTTCATGGTTGGCTTTGGCTACATCTGCAATATCATGGATATGAAAACTTTCCGTTCCTACGCGCCCTTTATCCATGGAAACAGAAACTCTAACCCTACAAGTCCAGAGGAGCCAACGGGTCCAAACAACGCTGGTGAAAGTTCGAAATCTTTTAATCCAAAGGAAATTCTAAAAGAAGGAAATGGAATCATATTTATAGAGACCACCGATAGGATGGAGCCACCTCACTTGGTCCTTTGTGCAATTGAGTCAGCAGCTCGTATATACCCAGATAGGCCTGTGGCTTTCTTTATGAAAGGCTTGAAAAACATATCTACAGAAGAAGAAGAGAACAGAATATTGAACACTTTCCCAACCCTTTCTAATCTGAGTAATGTTTACTTATTCCCTCTTGCAATGGAGGAAGTGTTTAAGGATACCCCTTTGCTCCCCTGGTATTTGAAGGTAAGATATACTCTACTTGGATATATATATACAGTTGGTGCACAGTGTGTAAGTTTAGGTACACAGTGGAGGTTTTCATCAAGGAAGACTTCTGCATTGCTGTTAAATTGAAAACCTGACCTGTCTGGGGAGCCCTGAGGAGATGCTTGGGGACCACTGCTGTAGAGAATTAGATTTAGCTATATATAGAAACTTAATATCAATACATCAATATCAATATCAATACATCCGGGGTCAATGTGAGATTTTGTATGAAAAATATTCTAATGACAATAAATCTACAATTGACAATAGGTTAACCCTTGGAGTTATCGAAAAGGAGATTTTATTTTAAACAAAGAAAGGGTCGTTCATAGTAATGGTAGCAATATTGTTAAACTCATTACTAATGGAGGTTTTATTTTTCAATTACATTTTATTAAGATTTTTAGAACATAAAATATTACATAGCTTATTAAAAATCACATAAATAAATAATATATAAAGAAGAATATGTAAAGGTTAATACACAACAACAAAATGTAGTATACATAATTATTGACATAACATTGGTTGTTAATCAGTGTTTTGACAGTAAATTGAATAGATTCATTTTTAAATGACACTGGATATATAAATTATGTTTTGTTCTGACAGTTATTCAGTGTTTTTTTGTTTTTCTTCCTACTGATCAGTTCACATAACTAATGGATCGGAAAATATCTAAAATGTTGAATGCCATTGGCTGTGTCAATACAATGTTACTGTGTAATACCAATGAAAATTGTGCAATAATCAACAGTAAAATACTTATTGTGCAGATTGAGGAGTCACGGCCCAAATGGTGATGAAACTCACATGGCAGTGATGACATTGCAGCAAAGTGTCAATATAGCAGGGGATTTACAATACAGAGGGCCCCCATGGTAACCACACAATGTAATTTGCAGTATTATTATTATTATTATTATTATCGTTTATTTGTAACGCGCCAACATATTCCGTAGCGCTATACATAAGTTAAGTTACAGGCAATGACAAGTTAAGACTCATACATTGCAAAGAGTGTATGGCCCTGTCTTTGAGCTTGGAGTCCGGTGTCCATAGCGTTTTCCCTAAAGCACTGCGCAGTATTGAAACTCGCAGACTTACAATCTAAAGGTTTATCCGTAAATCAGCTGTGGGTGATTTTTTTCCCTACAGTCCACATTTATGTTAATCATTTCATTCACAATATTAAAGCACACGGCTAACATCCATAAATCCAGCCTTTTTCCACAATAGATTTATCTGTAGGGAGCACCCAAACCAAGGGCGTAGGAAGAGGCAGGGACGAGGAGACATATCACCCCACATTTTATTCAACCTCTCACTCACGAGATCTTGTGAGACCCGGCAATAAGATTAATCCAGCAGCAAAAAGAACAAGAGGTGAGGGGGAGACTACTGGGGAGGGTTAGAACCACCACACTTTCACTCTATAATGTATTATATTAAATGAATATAGAATATATATGTAACAAACCAACCCTTCCAATATATATATATAAATTATATATGTGTTTGAGGGAAGGTTTTGTTTATTACATATATACTATATATATATATATATATATATATATATATATATATATAAGAAATGTATATAATATATATGATATGTATTATATTTTTATTATATAAATATATATATATATATATATATATATATATACAGTATCTAACAAAAGTGAGTACACTACTCATATTTTTGTAAATATGTTATTATATCTTTTCAACACTGAAGAAATCACGCTCTGTTACAATGTGAAGTAGTAAGTGTACGGCCTGTATAACAGTGTCAATTTGCTGTCCCCTCAAAATAACTCAACACACAGCCATTAATGTCTAAACCGTTGGCAACAAAAGTGAGTACACCCCTAAGTAGAAATGTCCAAATTGGGCCCAAAGTGTCAATATTTTGTGTGGCCACCATTATTTTCCAGCACTGCCTTAACCCTCATGGGCATGGAGTTCACCAGAGCTTCACAGCTTGCCACTGGAGTCCTCTTCCACTCCTCCATGATGACATCACGGAGCTGGTAGATGTTAGAGACCTTGCACTCCCCCACCTTCCATTTGAGGATGCCCAACAGATGCTCAATAGGGTTTAGGTCTGGAGACATGCTTGGCCAGTCCATCACCTTTAACTTCAGCTTCTTTAGCAAGGCAGTGGCCATCTTGGAGGTGTGTTTGGGGTCGTTATCATGTTGGAATACTGCCTGCGGCCCAGTCTCCGAAGGGAGGGGATCATGCTCTGCTTCAGTAAGTCACAGTACATGTTGGCATTCATAGTTCTCTCGATGAACTGTTGCTCCCCAGTGCCAGCTGCAATCACGCAGGCCCAGACCATGACACTCCCACCACCAAAAGTATACATCTATACTGAGGCAGCAAAAACAAGACTGGGAGGTAATTGCGGTTCAGATCATGAGATTCTTACTGCACAATTCAGTTTTAAACTGAAGAAAAGAGGGAAATAACCAGACCAAGCAGATAGATTGATGGATGTAAAGAATAGGGACTAGACATGGAAGATAAAATGCCTGAAGAACTTTGGACTAAAGTTTGCAACAGAAACAAAGAATATCCCCAAAAGAAAGAAAATTAAGAAGGCAAACTGGTTATCTCATGAGGTTTTGAAAGTAGCTCAGGAAAGAAGGATAGCGAAAGGTAATGGAGATTTGTCCAACTGAATATTGAGTTCCAGAGGATAGCAAGAAGAGACAAGGAGACATTCCATAATGAACGATGTAAACAGATTGAAGAAGATAACAGAGTGGGTAATTCAAGAGATCTCTTCAAGAAAATTGGGAACCTAAAAGGCACCTTTCATGCCAGTGGGTGCAAGTGGGTGTGACAAAAGACAAAAATGGTAGGGACAGAAGAAAATCAGATAAAGAAGAGGTGGCAGGAATACACTGAAGAACTGTACAGAAAGGATTTTGGAAAATTAAGTGAGATGGGCCCTAGGATGCCTTGCTGATAATAAGGCTGCAGGAGGTGATAGAATCCCAATTGAACTATTCAAAATCCTAGAAGATGATGGTGTAAAAGCGTTACTTGCCTTATGCCAACACATTTGGAAAACTCAACAATGGCCAATAGACTGGAGAGGGTCAGTCTACATGCCAATCGCCCAAAAAAGGCAGTTCCAAAGAGTGCTCCAATTATCGACCAATTGCACTAATTTCACATGCCAGCAAGTTAATGCTTAAAATCCTACTAGCTCGGCTCCAACAATATATGGATCAAGAACTAACCAGATGTGCAAGTCGGGTCCTGCAGAGGAAGAGGCAAAAAAGATCAAATTGCAAATATCCAATGGATAATAGAGAAAGCAAGATAGTTCCAGAAAAGCATGTACTTTTGCTTCATAGACTATTCTAAAGCTTTGACTGTGTGGATCACAACAAAAGGTGTCAAGTTCTAAAAGAGATGGAAGTACCAGATCATCCCATCCATCTCCTGAGAAATCTGTATGTGGACCAAAAAGCCATGGTCAGAACCGAACTTGGAACAGCAGGATGATTCAAGAATGCGTAAGGCTGGGCTGGATGAATCCACAGACGGAATCAATAACCTCAGATACGCCGATGATACTACTTTGATGACTGAAAGTGAGAAGGAACTAAAGGACCTATTGATGAGGGTAAAATAAGAGAGTGCAAAAGCTGGGCGGCTACTGCTCAACATTAAAAAGATGAAAAGTGTGGCAAACAGCAATCTCAGTTCCTGGCAAATAGATGGGGAAGAAGTGGAGGCAGTGACAGGTTTTATTTTCCTGGGATCCAAGATCTCTCCATGAAATAAAAAAAAATAGGCTACTGGGGAGGAAAGTTATGTCAAGTCTGGACATGCTAGTAAAAAGTAAATATATTATATTATCAACAAAGATCTGCATAGTTAAGACTCTGGTATTCCCAGTAGTAACATATGGATGTGAGAGCTGGATCATAAAGATGACTGGAATTGATGCCTTTGAATTGTGGTGTTGGAGAAAACTGCTTAAAGTCTTTTGGAGGGCAAGAAGATCAAATAAATCAGTACTTCAGGAAATCAAGACAGGGTTTACTGGAAGGTATGATCATGAGGCAGAAGTGCAAATATTTTGGACATATCTTGAGAAGACGGGGTTCCCTGGAGAAGTCTGCTGCTGCGAAAGATTGAAGGCACAAGAAGAAGGGGACAGCAGAGGCGGAGATGGATAGATGAGTTCACTGAAGTAATGAACATGAACTTGACGGAGCTCAGAGAGACAGTGGCTGACCGATGTGCCTGACCAATGTGCCTGGTGTGCCAGTGTCCATGTGGTCACGGAGGGTCAGACATGACTGAATGACTAAAAAACAACAATGCTTTCTACTTAAGCTATTCATCAAACAAAGTTAAAGTTTTCCTCGCTTGGTAAATAGTCGCCATAGAAAACATAGGAAGTGGAGATGTTTTATGTTTTAACTATATTTAATTCCACTTATCCTTGCATATTGTTTTTCACCCATCCAATAAATATACCCTACTGTATATATTCACACATATATGTTTACGATACATTAATTGCTTCATTGCTTTTTTATGATTATTATCCTTTATATGTAACACAACAACATATTCTGTAATGCTAGCCATGCACTCAAAGTGGTACCCGCTGCTTGATTGCGTGACTGGGATATTAAGACAGTGAGGCTAAAGGTAAATAATTCATGACAAATATAGTATCAGAGGAAAAAAAGGTGCAATTTAGCATTACATGACATAGAGACTTTTAATTAATATGTTCGCTGTTTAATTGTTCCCACGGTAATCAGGACCGGATTTACATCTGTGGTGCCCTGGGCAAAGATTCCTTGGGCGCCCTCTTCATGGTACTCATACACAAACATATATTTAATAAAAAAATATTTTACAAATTAACCCAAAAATTAGCCCAGGTGTTAAATGAAGGATGTAGGCAAAATATATATATGTGTAATGTAATCTTTATATTTGGACAAGCAACTTGCCCGTCAAAAAATGACGGTCAATAAAATATGAAGCCATGGGAATGCTGTTTGAGACATAATTGAAACCGTTTTATACTGTGAGGACCTTCGGCGCTCATTGCGAGCCTCTCCTGTCGTATACTTTTGGTCCTCTGAGAGATATATATATTTCTATGTATATGTAGTAATGTTTTATTCAATTAATTAATTAAGTAATAATTAATTATTTCTGCAATAAATAAATATACTTTAATGTATTTATAATTGATATATGCAGGCTGAAGAGCTAACAATCTGTTTGTATTTTGCGTCTGCATAGAAGATACACTGTGAGTGTTGGCGCTCGGCTTATAAAGTGTAATGAATGTTCCAAGTGTGCACTCTAAATAGGCTGCGTGCGCAAGGTAAAGCCGCTGGTTTATTGTGTAAAGCGGCATTGTATAGTCGTAATGTTATTAATGTGTTACGCGTCTCGTGAGCATTTTCCGGCTTTTGTAATAGTGTATTTTGTAGGTCTTAGTGTGATGTGTAAAGTGCTAACCGTTTTGCAGTGTTTTGCGCGGTCCGGAGTAGTTTAGCCTCGTTTTCATTTTTTTCGTCGGCCATTTTTTTCCTCGCTTAGGCGATGTTTGTGTTGCGAAAACTGTCTAAATCGAGTTAAATTCGCATTCCAGCTCACTCACAGACATCCTGGCTGTTGCCCCATGCTGTCTGTGATGTTTTTGTAATTTTTTTAGGTGTAGTTAGTGTGTTTTTCAGGTTTTTGGTTCGGCAGCTAATTTCATAATTTTTTGCGTATCGTTTCTTTTCTCATATTTTTTTTTGCTGTCCCGACGCTCATTGCCTTAGTGCTCCGAGTTTAACCGCGAGCCTCTCGTAGCAAACAGAGTAACGACGTCTCATAGTTAGACAATTATAATATATGATAAAGTTGGATTTTATTCTATTTTATGAGAATTATGACCCTGATTGAGGTGGACTATATGTGATAAAAAGAAGAACCACACATTATAAATCTTTCCTTCTGGTCTCCTAACACATGAATAGCAATCTCTCTGGTTACCAAAAAAATTATACATCGACTAATACAAAATGCTTGTACTTAATGTATTCTCAGTCAAACACAGTCAAAAATATTTCATGAGATGTTCTGCATAACTTTTCAGTTGCTGATTGCCTACTTAATAAATATTTATTTTCACATAACAATCTCTATTATAGCCTTCTGGGCACCTCAGGGACATATCCTGTATTTGGTAGACAGTTACTATTGTTTCTTAAATTGCTTTCTGTTTCTTTCTTCTTCGGCCACTAACTGGATTTCCATTATATTTATAGGTTAATCCTTCAAAGGAACACTTCTGGACTCATGTCAGCTCAGATGGCAGCAGGTTGGCCCTGATTTGGAAATATGGCGGTATATATATGGATACTGACATTATATCAATTAAACCGATTACAATTAAGAACTTTTTGGTGGCCGAGTCTGTTCCTTATTCTAGTAATGGAGCTTTTGGCTTCTCTCCCAAACATGATTTCCCTTGGATCTGCATGGTAGACTTTGTCAAGAACTATAGAGGAGCAGCGTGGGGACATCAAGGCCCTCGACTATTTACTAGAATTCTGAAATCAATCTGTTCCCTACAAGGATATACAGCTGTGGAAGATATCATATGTAGAAATTTCACATATATGAACCCTAAACGCTTCTACCCGATTATATCTACAGCTTGGCAATCTTACTACAGAGTTTGGGACAAAGCACCAACCTTTAATGAGTCATACTCTTTGCATCTCTGGAACTTCATGAATTCTGTAAAAAAGACTGTGATTCCTGGGAGTAACACTTTGGTGGATAATCTCTACAAGCAATATTGCCCAGACACCTATGAATCTCTTAAGAAGAATTACAAACCTAAGGTTTAATGTGATTGGTAAAAACATATTCCTGAACATAATGCAGTATATTTATCGAATTAGGTAAATAGTGGGAATAAACTGAATTTAAAACTGGCCATAATAAACCCAGTTCATATTATGACAAGTTACCATTCTCCACTAGGTTTGATGGTGGATCACAATACAGGAGGCTTCCATACTTTTCCAAATGTTACAATAATATTAGCCAGTGATAATAAATAATAAAATAAATAAATAATAAACCAAAACAAATCAAAGAAATCATTAGGACTAGCCTCCACCGAAGCCCTGCATTTACTGGAAGACAGTTTCATCACTATCTAGCTACACCTGGGTGGAGCAAAAACAAACAGTACAATAATATATCCACAATCACTGGACTGAACGCTTTAGAAATCCAGGTCTTCTCATCTGTAAAAACTTCTGTGACAAAGACTTCTGTAAGTTTCTCTTTCTCCTCTGTGTGTGTCTCTTTTGCCCAGACCTATTGTACACTCAATCCTCTCACAGCGGAAGTCCATAACACATCCGCAACCAAATTCCAAACTTAAATCAGGTCTCCCCAGATGCACATAATCAACTGCTCAGGAAAATGAACTCTCTCAGACGTTCTGGGAAAGGGAGCTTTGTAAAGTCTGTGGCTTACACAAATCCCATGTATCACTCTGTCACAATAAGCTTTTATGGATTATATTTAACAAAGTGTATTTTTTTTTTATTGTGTTTGTTACATATAAGGGTGAAAACATTATACTAGACATTGTAACTCCAGTAATTGTATGTATACTGGATGTCTAACTATTGTAGACAATCATATACATAATAATAGGAATTGATTGTGGTATAGAGTTCTCCCAAGGTAGTTTGAGATAAAACATTGCCATGTACATCTCTGTGGGTGGAAGTATGATGTGTATGTGAGAGAAAGTGCTAACAGCAAAGTGTGGACCACAAAAAATAAATAACAAACAAAATCCTTGCAGTATTGTGTAGAATTGATTTAAATTGACCCTTCAAAAAATTGTTTCACCCTAAAGAGCATTAAAAACGGATTATACATTATACTAGCAGCTTTAATCTATAATACATAATTCCTGATACATTCAGCACTCTCTTCCTGTACGCTAATGTGCACCTCCTAATGGTTATTAATAGCTCTGAATATTTGAGAGTATCCTATTTGCCTAATGACACAACATAAACAATGTTGTGTACCTCAGGAATGATAGCACAATGCATTACTTGTTGTTCATGTTCTCTAAGAATAACCTGAAAAATACCTTCATTTTGGGGTGATAGAGTTCCTTTAATACTCACGGCCTTGACTACCAATGGATGTCTCTATTAGCCTAAACGTTACCAATCAATATCTAGATCCAAATTTTACAAATAGAATTTAATCACATGCAACATTTAAGAGATAAACGGCACAACTCAATCAATAAATATTTACTTGCTTGACAAATGTACATTATAAATAACCAGATCATTAATATATATATAGCATACTTATAGGACCACATGGGATATTTTGTAGGGAGGGAAATCACCATACCACCATGTTTTAGGGCAGGATTTATTTATTTTAGCTTTTTGCTTGTTTATTTTTAATGACATAAAATATATGATAATTTTTAGTTCTGTTAATATTAATGTAAATAAAACTTCAACACTATATATATAATAAGAAAAGTTAATAGATAAAGCATTGTACTATATTTGTGATACTTATTTTTTGGGGGGGAAATGGTAGAATATTATACATTGAATACTAGAATTCCTACTAAATATAAAACATTTTATTCAGAAAAATTAATACAGAACAGTATTTCTGTATCCTATATGCAAGTAAAAAAAAGTATTGATCATTTACTTAAATAACACCTGCAATAATCTATAAACATTTTTCTTACTCCAAATGTTGCTCCTTGTAATATCTCAATTAATCGGAAATACTGAAGCTTTTAAATATTTATTACAGATTAGCAAGTCACATATTGCACATTATTCATCAGTTGATATTGTTGTATAGTATTTGCCAGGGACATATTTAGGTTTATTGCTGCCCTGGACTTATTATATTACTACTGCTCCCTCCTCCTTGCTATGTTATATCTTAAAGGAGATCAAATAATACAAAGTAATATCTCCAGGTAGATCACTAGATTTATACGTTTTTTTAAAAAAGGGTGCTCATAAGGCTAATTAATACTTGAGAAACAACAAAGAAGACAAGATACGTGTGTTATGGCACAGCTTTAAGGCCCAGATCTCTCAAGAGAATAATTATTAAAATATAACTTTTATTGTGTTTGGTTTAAAATCAGTGAAGAGTGAAGCAGCTGTGATTGTCCAGTAATTTAGTAATCTAGTAATTATTAATCCATAAAAATATAGGTTAATAATGAGGATTGCAGTATTTTATGATGCCTTTTGTATTGGACAAACGTCTTATTTATAGTGACGACCTTTTGAGAGGTTCAACCTATCTTTATCAAGTCTGAAGCAATACTAATATGAGATGGAACCCTCAGTGTGAATATAAACAGCAGATGCAGAGAAAGTGGAGACAGGGTCTGACATCATCAGGTAAATACATATAGGGGGAATAAACACAACATAGCATAGGAAACATATATACACATATTATATACACATATACATCAATATATACATGAAAACACGGATCACTGTAGTCCACAGTGATATCTTTCCTGTTGGACAAACACCTCATGGAGAATAAAGTAAGAACAAATCACAGGAAATTCTAAGTCCATATTAAGTCCTGTATTTTTATTGATGGAGAATGTGATCAACTTTACTTCTAATGCTTTTCTCTCCTGGATGTTTTTTAAAATGATCCCTTGAGTATTTAGATTTTTAGGTTTTGGATGGAGTGGTCATTCTGGCTAAAATGGTCACTCCATCCAAAGTCAGGCTCTCAAGAGAAAAACAGAATTTATAAAATGACAGGTTGTTGAGCTGGTTTCCAAATTCTGGGATCAAAAGATTAGTATTTTGGTGACAAGATGGCATAACGTGTTACTCTGGTGTCTGGCTGATTAAAGTGCAATTTATATGGTGAAGAACTTCCTCGTATTTAGCAGATAAAGATTGCCCTTTGTGAGTTACCCGAGCAGCATGCGTATTGTGTGCAGAAAACAAAGTGCCATAAGATTATAAACGTTTAGCTTGTGATTGATAAAAAAAGTGCAATCTGAAAAGGTTTTCAAATTTAGCAGAAAAGGACTTCTAACTGAGCTGCGGAACAGCATGTTATGTGCAAACTTTATCTTATCTCCATAAGGAAATTATTCTCATATCTGACACCTGGGAACTGCTACTTGTGATTAAGCTGCTCAAAAGTGTTACTTTTATGTGTGGCATTTTATACAGATACGATACGGGATACGGGTGAGCAGTGTTTTTTTGTTATTAGATAAATCAACTGCTGCACCGCCCATTTGTTCTTGCAGAGCCTAATCTTTATTTTGCAGAATAACAGCCTTATTAAATTGCTATTCGGCCAATTGAATAGGGCTCTATATAAGCACAGAGCATATTACAGAAGTTTTTAGTTAGTGAACTTCTATCCAAAAGCAAGGTCTTCACTAACTAAAAACTTCTGTAAAAAAATATGCTCTGTGCTTATATAGAGCCCTATTCAATTGGCCGAATCGTAATTTAATAAGGCTGTAAATGAGCAACATTTATTTGTTAACAAAATTATTTTTTGTATCTGTTCTGTGATTTTCTACTGAGCATTAGAGGGTATTCGTGCAGTGGATTATATAAATATATAGATTTGTTTTCTAACTTTGTTTTTGTAATTAATAATTATGAGTCAGTCCAGTGGCGACCTCACTCAGTGTACATCCTGTCACATGTATGCAATACTGGAACAGATGATCCAGGGTCCATACCTCTGTGACAGGTGTGAGCATGTTGCCTCACTGGAAGCTCAAATTGGAGATCTGGAGAGGAGAATTGCAGCACTTACTGATATTGCTGCACTGGAAAGGGGGTTGGTGCTCACGGAGCACAGTTTAGCTACGCCTAGCATGGTGGGTGGAGCTGGGGCTAGTGAGGATGTCCAGGGAGGTAGCTGGGTTACAGTTAGAAGGGGAATCAGGGGGAACAGGAGGATGCAGGCCAGTTCTGAGTTGGCAAACACAAACAGTTTAGCAAGATTGAGTGAAACTGTTGGGGATGTCCATTCAGGAATGGCAATGCCAGATAGAGCTGTTCCCTCTAACAGCCGGGCGAACAGCTCTACTGGAGGAGAGGGAGGGCAGAATAAGCAGAACAATAGACAGGTTGTGGTGGTAGGGGACTCTATTACTAGGAAGGTAGACAGGGTGATTTGTCACCCAGATCCCAGCAATCAAAGAGTTTGCTGTCTCCCGGGTGCTCGGGTTCGGCATGTTGTGGATCGGGTAGATAAATTATTGGGAGGGGCTACAAATGAACCGGTGGTCTTGGTACATATTGGTACCATTGACAAAGTAATTGTTATAGTGTCAATGTCCTCTGCAAGTTTATACAGAATACACAACCACAATAAGACAGACTGCAGACAAATCTCATCCACAACACCAGACACAATGACAGATACACAACTTCCTCTGATGAACTTTACAGTTACCTTTAATGAGTCCTTTTATTTAAATATAAGTTTTACTTTTGTTAAGAGTGCTCATGGCACCTCCTGGCTCCCATGTTTCCTAAGCTCTTTCCATGTCTCATTCTTCCTCCACCTTCTCCATCTTTCATCTCTTCCATTCCTCACTTTCCACTAATTCCACTTACAGCTTCTGACTTTTCCTGTCTTCCTTCTCCTTCCTCTTACTCATGTCCTTTTCTCCTTCCTCTCTTTACTGTATTGCTCTATATTCTTCTTTTCATCCCTTTCCCTCTGCTTCAATATCCCTCTACTTTTTTTTTCATTTTCTCCCTGTAACGGAACCCATCACTGTTTTACGCTGTTTTATGGTTATTTAATTCTTGGTTAAAATATGATCACATTGCTATACTGTATGTATGTGGTCTGAGCGCCATTCAGTAATAATGTGTGCTCAGACCTAAGCTATCTGCAGATATGTTCTGGGTTATAAAATGTTGTTATTATATCTGTAAATATATTGTATTGTGTGGTATGCAGTCACATATCTTTGGTCTCATACACTTGGTCAGGAGTTGCCATCTGCCTCTTAATAGTATCTGCTAAACCACACAAGAGATAGCAGAACAAAAGGGTTTTAGCAGACAAGATGGCACCATGAACAATGGGGGTAGGGACTCTTGAATAATGAGATGACCTCGGGTTTCCCCATACTCCCAGCAGGGGAATAAGTAAGACTAGGGATGTTACTCTCTCCACCGTCAGAGGGAGAATGAGCAGTTAGCCACGCCTAGTGGGCGGCTCCTGGGGGAGGGGACTCCTGGCTCCCACGCATTAACCCTGTCTGATTGGCCAGAGGTAATTAGGGGTTGACCAAAGGTAGTCACTGCCCCTACTGTGTATGTGAAGTGTTTAAAAATGTGTTTTGTTTTTTAATAAAGGAGAGTTCTACTTGACCCTTCAAAACGTAGCATTGTCTCGTTCTTTGGGGGGGATTTATGGTACCGTTACTCTGCCACATTTTACAGCACTCCTGGATTATACAATGGGATATCGTGGAGGGGAATAAACATTTCATTACTGCACAGCACCTTGCTTCAGAAAAGGACGTCTCCAACGGCTGGTACCCTCTCACTACCGGGGTAGCCGTTACACTCCCTACGTACGTTTTTTCTCTTGTCCACTCTTCCCATATTCATTTTCTCCTACATTCTATTTCCATTATTTTTTTTATTTTCTATCTTTAATATTTACCAACATTTTGTCATCTATATTCCCATACCTCCATTTTTCTTTCCTGTCTTCTCCTGCTCTCCCTCATTTCTTCCTCTTATCCATTTTACCTACTCCCCTTTTTTATTACTCCCTCTTACTGTTTATTTATGCCAGCTTCCCGTTCTCTCCTCCCTTTTTGGTTCCTCTCATCCCTCTATCATTTTCTCCTTGTGCGTTTCCTTTTTTCCCCCTAATTCTCACATGCTTTCATTATCTATTTTTCTTTGTCTCCATTTCTCCTGTATTTTTTCTTCTTCCCCTTTCTTTATTCTACTCCATATCCTCCATTCCTCACTTTCCTTTTCTCTCCTCTCATGTATTCTTTCTCTGGCCTTGCCATCTTTTCTTTTCTTCAGTACTGTTAGGTCCTGAGCTGCAGTAATGTCTCTTGAGGCCTCAGACAGAAGAGAGATGTCCGGCTTCCCTCCATTAATCTAGTCTTCTCTTTATATTCAAATGTTTATTCCAGAAAAATTAAGAGACAGAGATAAGGCGAGAAAGAGAAGCAAGAAACAAACATAACCATGTCTCATACTTTCTTACACTTTCTCCGTGTCTTGCCCCCACGCTCCTTAAACTGGGATGATTTTTTTATGTGAAAAATACACAGAGGGAAGATGGACATCTTTATATTTCTTTTCCCAATAACTCATAGATTAAGACAGAGTAAAGAAGTTTATTAATGAGGAAGGTGATGGTCGGCAGATTGTAGAGGATAAATTATAGACAGATCGATGACCAGAGGACACACTGAGGAAGATGGCACCAGATTAGGACACGACAGGCAGAATATGGCGGACAAGAAGAAATGAGGACAGATTAGGGTAGAAGAAGACACATTGGGAAGGACAAACAAGGCAAGGGAAGACAAGGAATGGTAAAAGAAAGAATGTGTAGAAATGATGGAAGAGAAAGACAGATTAGACCAGATAAAAGCAGAGGACGGGTTCTCTTCTCATCTCTTTTCATTTGTGTTTTGATTTCGTCATAGCGTGGTGTTCCCACTCTCCGGATGTTTCTGTTGGTGTCGGAATGAAGACCACGAGCTAGTAAAATATTACTTTGGCATCTCACAAATAGATTCTGTTTACACTCAATGGACCCAAGCACAATGAAAAAACAAATGAATGAAAACAATGGGCCTCATTTAATTGCAAGGCCGCATCTCGCAGTATATAGGGCGTATGTCTGCGGGCCTGCTGCGGGTTAGAATGTTACAATTACGGTGCTATTCAATTGATCAAGCCTGCAAGTTACGGGCCGAGAGCCTAAGCCATAAACCATGCAATTGTAAGTAGCATTTCAGAGCATGATCAATTAAGCAAGGCCGTAACTACCCATTTAGAAACAGCCAATAGAAAATGAGACCATCATCATGACGTCAGTATAACATGGAGGTTACATGTCAATAAATTAGCGTTTAGAGGTCCGTTATGCGATCGGACTCAGAATCCGGCAATGTACAAAATAATAAAAATAAATGCCAATACTGTTCTAGTCCATGTGGGTGGCCTGATATGTATTAACTCACTGATACCCGAGAATGATATAACCCAGAAATGAAACCAAAAAATAAATGATTTTTTATTGCAGATTTGCGGGCTTGAGACTGTTGTGCAATTAATTTGAATGTCTATCATCGCTTTCCCCGTTGTTTACAGTGCAGTAGTGATTTTTTTATTTGCATTTACAGTTCTACGGACAGGGGTTAAACCCCCTTGAGGGTCCTCACAAGCACTCGTATGATTTTCTCCTATATTTGCCGTTTATGGGTGAGAAACCATTTGCGGGCTTGGGCAATTGTAGCAATTGAATAGCGATTCGCGATTTTAGCCATCGTAACTCTTGCGGATGTGAAAGATCAAAGGCTTAGATGGGGTGTAAGATCCGGTTGTAACAACCGCAGGGATTTCAAGCCCGTAACCCGTACACCATTTGTGGCTCGCAAAAAGACGCCAATTGAATAGCAAATTAGCTTACGGGCTCCAGTAACTTACAATTGCTCAATTGAATGAGGCTCATTATGTCTGACCCGGAGCATAATTAAGCAGAAAAAAGTCATACATCTAATTCATAATTAGAAAACAAGTTTTGATGCCTCTGCATCCATCAAACAATGGTGGGACTTGTGTGCGAGAGAAGCCTTTACATTTCTGGAGAGCTGCATTGAATGATGCAAGGGGTCTGATTCTGTGCATTCTCCACCATTTCCTTCACTGACAGCCAAAACACACACCCTCATGATGAAGCTCTGAGAAAGTGATGAAACAAACACACAATGCATTCCTATACTCATAAACAGAGTCTTCAAAAAATCATATTTCGCTAAAAAACTTTTATGCTCATTGTTTACATAGCTGCTTATATTGTTAGTTTGGTACATACCTGAGAAACAACTTAATTTTTTTAACTGCAGTTGTCTTTTAAGCATTAAATTTGTGAGATTACTATTATCTGTCAACTGGCAGTAAATTGATATCTTTCTCAGCAAATATATAGTATAAGAATGCAATGTAAAATATTATTTTACTGATACACTTAGTGGTTCCATTTATTGCACCAATTTGGTTAACACTGAAATTCCTTTTTGATCCTGCAGCACCACCTTGTGGACATTTGCCAAATTTGTCTCAAAAGCTATCAGTTATCACCAAATTCCATTCCTTATCCTAGAGCACCTCCATGTGGACACGTTGTTATATTACACCCTCCTATAATTGCTAATAAAAAAATAAAAAACAAAAAAATAATTTAGACAAAAAAAAAGACAGCAGAAAAAGATGTTAAAGTTGTATCACATCAGTGCAGTCTGAGAAGCAGTGAATAAAGGTCACTATTCAGACCATTCTGAAATAACTTTGGACCACCAACAGAGCCAGAATTGCCCCCTTGATTGTCTTATATTGCGTAGAAAAGCAGCCTGGCTGGTGTTGAAGAAGCTAATGATTGAACATGTTTTTTTAATGGGTATTGGCAAATTAAAACACCTACTTAGGATTGTCATTTTCAGAGGCACTTTAATAAGTTTTGTCATATATGTACTCTCCTGTACACTCTTATCTGTTACTTACTTTTGTTATTGATTTAAATGCTTCATTTATATAATGTTTACTTCTCAAGTGGATACTTAATTGCCCATTAACAGAGATCACAGACTTTCCTGTTGGCTGCCCGTGCACAGGGCCGGTCATCAGTCACTAAGTGGCGTGGCCGAGGGGTCCGTGAATTTCTTATGGTTTAGTGTTAGGGTAAGCGGTGTTAGGGTTAACTGTTAGGGTGAGGGGTGTTAGGGTTAGGTGATAGGGTGAGAGTTAGGGTTAGCTGTAAGGGTGAGGGTAAGTATCTACAACCAATAAAAGTTAAAGAGATTTGGAAGGTTTCCACATTTCATTAGGAATATAATATACCTATATATCGCTCTACTTTTGTATACTTTTATTTATTAACAAGTGCTTAAAAAACTCAGTTTTTCTGCCTAAAATTTTTAGTATCTCCCCTCTGCAGCTTACGAAGAAAGTATACTTCTAGGTACATGGCTTGCATTGTCTCATAGCATCCGTTCCGTGGCAACATTTTACAACATGCTCCTTGAGAGAGGTCACTGACAGGCTACAGAGGGCAAACTCAAACAGGTAAAAAAAAAAAAAAGATTTTAGGCAGAAGAAACAAAGCTTTTAAGCACTTCTTAATAAAATGGAGTGATGTTATCATCCCTAAACTCATATGACTGAGGGAGAGACATGATAATACCTGGGAGTTAATGGCGCAGCATTATCTACTGTGTGCACAATGAGTTATAGGAAGGATTAATAAAAATAGTCTACATTATGTACTAAATAATTATTAAATTACAGAGGTGGTTAATAAATATGTCAATAAACACAACAGATTAATAGTTGCTAAATGTTTATTTAAAAGTAAAAATAAATAAGTAATTACAAGTTGTGTATTTGTGTCTTGCGCAATTAAAAAATGAACCTTTAGTTTTTTAGGTTGTATTTTTTTGCTTCAGAGTTTTATGGTATATGCAAAATAACTAAGTCAGAGGTGCTCATTAGAGAACGAACCAACCTTAATAGGTTAGTTCTATGGCCATGATAATCAACGTCAGACGCGTTTCAGCCTTTATGGGCCTCGTCAGTGAGGTGCAGCTGAACTCCCTAAGGCACAGTGAGCAAGGGGTTTACGTCTGGAATGCCCTATTACCCTTAGAGAGACTCCAGACATGGACCCCTTGCTCACTGTGCCTTAGGGAGTTCAGCTGCACCTCACTGACGAGGCCCATAAAGGCCGAAACGCGTCTGCGGTTTGCTGTTTCTCCTGTTCAGGGTAGAATTGCCCGGTATTTCAGGCCTGGGTCACCCTTTTGAGTGGGACCAGACTGATATACTACAGGATATTTCTCCCTGTGAAGTGCACAAGTGGCTAAAAGAGGTTGCTCTCAGAGTGGCTTATCATGGCCATAGAACTAATCTATTAAGGTTGGTTCGTTCTCTGATGAGTGCCTCTGACTTAGTTGTTTTTTATGGTATATAGTAACATTTCTTTAATATTTGTTCATATTTACCATCTGTTTTAATACCTACGGTATATATAGTAAGGCAAAACCCCATCTTGATCAATCATTGTGGTGAGAGACATCTGCTTCGCGTGAGCTCTTATTCACGTTCTCCGATCTTCTGTCACAGCGAAGAAAACTAGAATCTAATATATTCAACCTGATTAACTACGCAGCTTTTTTCTTGATTTTAATGAATATTTTAGACCCCCATCAATGTGCGTTTAATTTTGCAACGACCCTCCCGGTCTCCGAATCTTATGAAGAGTGAGGTAGCCATGAGTCAGCTATCCATGATATACCCACACACTGAATAATGCCATACACAGCTAGCATATGAAAGACTTCTCTGAACTGGAATCTGAGAAAACACTTTAAAATATCTAATATTTTTTATATTTCTGAAATAAATAATTATTTTTGTAATAATTTAAGCCTAATTTGATGTACTCATATTTGTATATAAGACTATTTTTTTTTTTTTTTTGCTCTGTGGTCAAATAGAGCCCTTTTAAATCTACCCAATTGCAATTTAATAAGGCTGTTTATGTTTTACTGACTGTAAATTCTTTTTTTATTTTTTTTTTATTCCCGATATTTGAATTTCAAGTTAGGAAAATTGGCTATCCTAAAATTAAAACAAGTAGGCACTTTCAAAAAAAGAACCTATAATAACCGATATTATGTTACATTTTAAGATGAACAATTTTGTTTCATTCATTTTTTCTATTACAGCTATGGATTGTAGGAAAGTTGTACAAAATGGCTACCCAGGAGCCATTTTTTCCCAACGATGTCCAAAAACACATAAAATTTTCGTTACAAGGAATCAAAACCCCATAAATTTCATTCTTTGTCAAGAAAGAGAACGTCTTTGCAATAACTTTCAACATCAAAACATTTTGGTTCCATCAGGCCCAGACGCTGAAAATTCAGGTTTTCTAAACCTAGTTTTTCTGCAAAAAAAACTACGCTACAAGTACATTTATACATTTTTTAGGCATTTATAAAAAAAAATTGAGTGTTGGTGTTTTTTTTTTTTTTTTTAAATCCTCATTGTATTGAGCTCTGTGTAAAATTTCAAAGACATCTGATCATTGGTTATGCAGAAAAATATGCTATATAAGTAAAACTGTTTGAGATACATTTTTTCTCTCTAAGTGGGTTTCTTTCCACCATAAGGGAAGGGTGTACAACAAGTTTCATCAAAATCCAAGACGGAGGGTGACAAAACCCTTGTTTTTTGCATTGATTTGATGTGGGATGACCCTGGCAGGGGTTCCCTGAAGCTGGCTGATCAGTTGTCAAATTCCGAGCTGACCATTTGTCTGTTAACAACTCCTATTTTCTAGAATGGTTTTAAAACCTGCTGTTTCTGTCCATAAACGAACTGTTCATGGCTAAAAGGCACTGTTGCGTCTAGCTAAAGGTCTAGCTACCCAAAACACCAGTGCTACTGCCTCCTGCCCCCCCCCCCCCCCCCCCCCCATAAAGCCTCAGTTTAGGTACCTGATGGTAAGGTGCCAAGGAAGAATCCTCCCCCATTTTTAAAACAAGAACTTACGCAGGGGACATCACTTTTAATTGTTGGTCCAACTGGCTCTGTTCTGTGAAACTGGTTGGCATTGCTGGAATCAGCATCTCATGGACTTGTGATCCAAAATCCAACAACAGAGGAGGATAGCTACAGCAATGGATATTATTATTCCTCAATCAGAAACAGTCAGGCATTGATGATGATGATGAGGAGGTGGTTAACCACGGCTATAGGGTGCTGGGAGATGACCTGATGGTAGATGCCTGTGTCAAATTGATGGTGGCCATCATTTAGGAGGAGGCCTGGGAAAACCATATGCCAAGTCCTCCAGGGTCCAGTGACTCTGCATCCAATGTGACCCCGTCTAACCTCCATGAATCCAGTCAGAGGAGAAGCCCAGATGGTCCAGCTGGCTCTGTCCCATGACACTGACCAAATAGGGAAGCAGACTGGAGAACTTGCTCGCAAATGCCTCTAACCTGTAATTTTGTCTGCCAGTGTTCTTTTCTCTAAATGTTTAGATGTATTCAATTGACCCCAGCTCACAAATTCTGACAGCAAGGCTGAACTCCTAAACCCTGCCTTTTTAAGTCTGATTTCAGGAGACGTAATCATATGATCTGACAATATAAAAGCAAGCCTGTAATTAACTTCTCAGACACAGTAAATGAGTCCGTCATCACAATGTCAGTAAAACATGGAAGTTACACGTAATCTGCAATTGGAGGCTTAGAATTAATTAGTGCCAAAAATAAATATTTGCCAATCAGGCTGACAATCAAGCAATCTATAAAATGCATTAGAGCATCCATGTGTGTTTCATGATGTATTAACCCGTTGAGTCCAGGATTGATATTACTCAGAAATAACATTTAAAAATAATATATAATATATTTTAATTACATATTTGTGGATTTGAGACTGTTCTGTTATGAATTCTATTGTCTGTTTAATTGCTGTTACAGCTTTAATATGTGTTTGAAAAAGCCCTTGCACATCCTATTTAGTACTTCTAAGATTTGTTGACAGAAACTTGATACTTTTCTCAGTTGCGGGTTAGACTTTATTTGCGAGCTAGAGCTACAGGTCTGATAGAATATTTATTTTATGTAACTTTAATTATTTTGTTCTAATAATGTTCGAGCTGTGCTCAATCCAATGGAGTTCTAATGCCGGATTTGCGTCTTTGGCTGGCCTGTTGTGATTGTGGGCGGGGAACTCGTAATCAGATTGCAAGTAGCTAATAGAATATACTACTATTTTACTATTTTTCATTTTTTTCTTAATAAAGATTTATTTTTTGTATATAATTTTTCATTTTCAGTTGCTACACATTTATAAAGTAGAGTCTTCTTAGTCTCCTAGGTTGTGGTGGGGACAGACATTCCAAACCCACCGTAACTAGGTACTATTTAAATATATCCATTTTACTCTATTATACTTAGAGAATAGTTTCTATTTCCTTATATCTGTTAGCTAATAGACTATGTGGCAATATTAAAAGCAGTTAAAGTGTGTATCAATTTACGAATTGGGCAATAAAATAGGGCCCTTAGAAATTTAAAAAAATATACATCTGAAACATACAAAATAACAATGTTGAACTTTTTGTGCTGACTTAGTAATACTCCAGAATTTAGCGTCTGCTGTACAGAACTGAAAGTCCTGTTTTGTTTTTGGATATATGTGTCCTTCTATATACTCCCACTCCTACATAGTGGAGGAGTATACTCCATTCGGTATACACAATAGAGGTACCAGTGGTTGGGGCACTGCAACATAATGGGGCTACACTACCTTCGCCGAATAATTGGTTAACGCAGAAAGTAATCCAAAAGAGGTTGGAAAAATAAATGTTAATAAAGCCCCGGGTCCTGATGGAATACATCCAAGGGTACTAAGGGAACTGGGTTCTGTAATAGCTGTAACGGTACCCCCAGACATAGAAGGGGGCGCCCAGGCCGTTTTAGCCGATCCGCCCGTCCAGTGCTATAGGGACAGCTACTGCAGGACACCCATTCCCCCAAGCACGAGACACACGCTCTGTGTTTGAGGGTCAAGCAGTGAACTCTCTTCTTTATTAAAAACCAAAAGATATATAAAAAACCATTTCCACATACACCGTAGGGGCAGTGACTACCTTTGGTCAACCCCTAATTACCTATGGCCAATCAGACAGGGTAGGAACCATGAGACTCCTCCCATGGGCCACCCCCCCAGGCATGGCTACCATGCTCATTCTCACCAAGACTGTCCTCATGGAAACTTCCTGTTTGCTCCTTGTCTATGCCCCTGGGGAAACCCCATACACTGGCCCTTTGTTCAAGTCCTGGCGACACCCTGTGTTTACCTAATGGGGGGATGGTCAGAATCTGTAACACATTTCTACACATTTTTCATAACTTTAAAAGTATGCATCACATTCACATAAAACATACATTTTCAGAATCGGCATACTCCAAATACAAACATGTGTCAAAATGATACAAATTGGTCCAGTGGTTCAAAAGTTAGATCACAGTCCTTTCTGACAAAATGGAGTATGGCTTCTATGTCTTTGTAGGAGGAAGTCAACATGGGCCATAGTCAAACGGCAGAATGTGTGCAACCAGACTTCTCCAATTCGCAGTGACGAGACTGATCTCGTCACATCTCTCCCCCTTTCCAAACAGACTAACAGGATATCTGACCTTCCGGTCAGATTCCGGGTTAGTCTGGAAGGCCACCCACAAAACACAATCAACAGTACAGCCCACCCACAATAACTGGTTACTACACCTGGGTAGAGGAGAAACTTGTCCATGTCCAGGTGCCTCACCACGGCTGTGCTGGGCACTGGTAAGCTGCCTTGGTGGGTTGCTGAGTGGGCAGAGACCAGCGGTACTCTGCCCTGGTGCCAGCGCTACCACGGAAGTAGCCTGTTTGGGACCTGGTTGTAGGGGGGGGGAGACCGACGGTCTCCCCTTTGGCTAAACAGCCCTGTTGCTGGGGGACAGGACCGACCGTCTCTGCCCCTGGTAGCTCAGCCTGTTGCTGGAGAATGGAGTCTGAGCTCTCAATTCCCTGCAGCTCACCCTGACGCTGGGGAGGGAGGACGCTGCTCTCCTCTCCCTGCCAGGTACACTTCCGCTGGGGAGGGGAGACAATGCTCTCCACTCCCTGCACTTCACACTGGTGCTGGGGATCTGGGCTAGCCACCCAGCATCCCTGTAGGGCCGGTGGAGAGACCTCGGTCCCATCTCCACCTGCCGCCTGGGGTTCCTCCCAATAAACCTCCACAATATCTTCCCAGCTGAAGGGGTCTGGATCTGGGTCTCTCACCTTGTTGTAATGCTGAGCCTTCCCAATGGAGTGGAAGAGATCTCGGTAGTCCTTCTCCAGTTCCCACTCCAGGGTTGCTAGGTGAACAAGGTCTTGCTCTACCTCATGGGGGTCATCCCAGTCATGCCTAGCCTCCCTCTCATAGAAAATATCCTCAAGTCTGGTCTGCGCAGGGCTCCCGAAGTCAGGCTCTGCAAATGACTGCCATAACAACCCAGGACCATCAAACTCCTCTCCCTCTGGCTTGTCATGCTCGGCTGTCCAGGGTGTATACTGTGCCATATACCACCAGAGTGCCTGGTAGGCATCCTCCAGCCATAGCTCCTGCCATGCACGGAGCTTTAGTTCCTCCACCCATTCCTCAAGGGGCTGCTCTCCCAGGAAGGGCATGCGCAGGGCCACTTGCTTCTGCAAACGTTGCTCTTCACTGGGGAGACTCTCACCCCGCTGGTATTGTACATTATCCAGGGCCTGGTACCAGATGCCTTTCCTTAATGCATCCGGGCCATCCAGGTCCTCATCCTCGTATAGCACTGCTGGTTCCATTCTGCTGCTTTTAGGGTCGCTGTGCTGGGACATGCGTTGCCCCCAACTTGTAAATCCACAGAATGGTGTCTCCTGTAGCTGTCCTTCTGGCTGTGGGAACAATTCCGCCGCTTGCCACCAGTGTAACGGTACCCCCCAGACATAGAAGGGGGCGCCCAGGCCTTTTTAGCCGATCCGCCCATCCAGTGCTATAGGGACAGCTACTGCAGGACACCCATTCCCCCAAGCACGAGACACACGCTCTGTGTTTGAGGGTCAAGCAGTGAACTCTCTTCTTTATTAAAAACCAAAAGATATATAAAAAACCATTTCCACATACACCGTAGGGGCAGTGACTACCTTTGGTCAACCCCTAATTACCTATGGCCAATCAGACAGGGTAGGAACCATGAGACTCCTCCCATGGGCCACCCCCCAGGCATGGCTACCATGCTCATTCTCACCAAGACTGTCCTCATGGAAACTTCCTGTTTGCTCCTTGTCTATGCCCCTGGGGAAACCCCATACACTGGCCTTTTGTTCAAGTCCTGGCGACACCCTGTGTTTACCTAATGGGGGGATGGTCAGAATCTGTAACACATTTCTACACATTTTTCATAACTTTAAAAGTATGCATCACATTCACATAAAACATACATTTTCAGAATCGGCATACTCCAAATACAAACATGTGTCAAAATGATACAAATTGGTCCAGTGGTTCAAAAGTTAGATCACAGTCCTTTCTGACAAAATGGAGTATGGCTTCTATGTCTTTGTAGGAGGAAGTCAACATGGGCCATAGTCAAACGGCAGAATGTGTGCAACCAGACTTCTCCTATTCGCAGTGACGAGACTGATCTCGTCACAATAGCCAAACCATTATATTCAATTTTCAAGCTTGACTCAACACAGGGTCTTTACCAGATGACTGGAGAAAAGCGGTGGTGATACCTATATTTAAGAAGGAAGCAAGAGCAAATCCAGGGAATTATAGACCAGTGAGCCGCACTTCTGTAGTGGGGAAGCTTTTAGAAGGGTTAATAAGGGAATACAAGAATATGTCTATTTGAACAGGATTATAAGTAGGAGTCAGCATGGATGTAAGAGGGATTGGTCATGTAAAAAAAATCGAATTAGGAGGTTAGTAGGAACCTGGATAAAAGCAACTCAGTGGATGTAGTCTTTTTGGATTTTGCAAAGGCTTTTGATACAGTGCCACATGGGAGACTATTGTGTAAACTAAAAGATACAGGAATTGCAGTAAATATCTGCTCATGGATCGAGAGTTAAAAGACAGGAAGCAAAGGGTTGTGATAAATGGAACATACTCGGATTGGACTGATGTGGTAAGTGGGGTTGCTCAGAGTTCAATATTTGGTCCTCTCCATTTTAACATATTTATTAATGACTTGGAGGTGGGACTTGAAAGTAGTGTCTCCATTTTCGCTGATGACACAAAGTTGAGCAAGGTAATTAAATCAGATAATGATGTACTTTCCCTCTAAAGGGATGTAACGGAACCCATCACTGTTTTACCCTGTTTTATGATTATTATGGTTAAAATATGATCCTACTATATGTATGTTGGTTGATGCTCTGCAGAATATTGTCCCAGACATTTACAGCTACTTGGCATGGGAGATAATCCTGTTACAGCGACTCCGCATAAGATAAAGGAAGTCTATTGTATACAGTGTTTTCATTCTCAGATAAGAACAAAGAAGTGTAATTGAATCAATGTCTGATTGTATCAAAGTTGCCAGGGAGGTGTGACCCCCCTATTGTTCTCTTTATGTGTATTGTGTGTGGCCAAATATGGGCATGGGTATTACCTGTGGCCAAAGAGATGTATATATATTTCTGTAAAGGTAAATAAAGTCAGTATTCATTTGACTCCCAAATTGTGTGTCGTCCAATATGGGAGGTCGGGAATGGTGAAACTGTAGTGCCTCTTGGGTATTTTACCGTATACCAGCAGAGATTTTAGACTGCGTGTTCCAGCTCTGTTACATTTGATGGCAGCGACGGGATTCAAACCTCACAGCAGACCGTTGTTCGGCAGTTACAGCCATTTGGGAAATTTGCTATTTCGTATGGAACCGAAAGGAAAGGGTATGTGAATAGACCCGAACGGATAGTGAATGGAGACAGTCTATACCAAGTTGAAACGGGCCACGCTAAAAGAGCTATTGGAAGCAAGGGGAATTATTGCCAGCAATAAAACCAAAGCTACCCTTATTGTTGAACTCATGGAGGGAGACCGGGCAGCTGCTGCAGCACCTCTTACGGACAGCACACAGAAGTTTGGAAGAGAACTCCAATGCAGACTGGCCCATTTCCCAGGTACGCCTCCCACAGAAACCTTGGAAAGGATTATGTCAGATGTCCACGAATACATAATGGGAAAGCAGCGGGCAGACTGGAGGTCCAGAGAGGGGTCCCTAATCACACCACACATAGTACCGGGAAAGCCTAAACTCCCGTACCATGCTTTTAAAAACTATGTGGAGACCGAAGACATTGATGGCTACTTGCATGACTTTGAGAGATTATGCCAATTACATGAGATCAACGCCGCCGACCAGGTAACCCTGTTGGTGAGTAAGCTAGCGGGCCGGGCAGCAGAAGCCTACCGCACCATGCCAGACGAGTATAGCAGAGACTACCAGAAAGTAAAGCAGGCGATCCTGGACAGGTACGCAATTACCCCGGAGGCATACCGGCAGCGGTTCCGAGAAAGCCGAAAGACGGAGAAAGATACTCACATGGAGTGGGCGCACCGCTTAACTAGGGCGGGCAAAGGTTGGGTACAAGCCGCACAAGCAACCACAGTGGAGGACATGCTACAATTACTGCTACTGGAGCAATTCTTCCAGGGGTTAACCCCGGATTTACAAAACTGGCTGAGAGATCGGAAACCGTGCATCTTAACTGAAGCCGCCAGGTGGGCAGATGAGTACCAAGATGCCAGGAGGGCACAGCAGGCACAGGCACAGTCCATCTTGGGAGCTGCTAACCGACCGCCCACCATTAACCCCACCCCAGCACTGCGTCCGGGTGGTGGGAACTACCAAACCCCTCCACGGTACAACAATGCCCGATCTTTCATCAGGTGCCACACGTGTAACCAGCAGGGCCACATGCAAAGAGACTGTCCCAGAAACAGAAACCGCTCCACGTGGAATACTCCAACCAATTTCCCTGCAAACCGGGCAGCAGTACACTGCTACCAGAGTGAGCCTCGACAACCTTTCTTCGGGACCCGGTCTAATGAAGAATCTTTGGGCACCCTCCACGAGGTTAACCCAGTACAAGCAGCTGCAGACAACCGACAGGGATACCGCCAAGGGGTACACGTAGAGGGAAAACGCCTTCAGGGTCTGCGCGATTCTGGGGCCACCATAACCCTGGTTCGCAATCACCTAGTCCCCAAGCACCAGCTCACTGGAGAATATGTGGCAGTCCGGGTGGCAGGGGGGGGCGATTTACAAAATTCCCACTGCTAAAGTACATTTGGGTTGGGGAGCGGGGTCGGGGAATGTGGAAGTGGGCCTCATGCAAGACTTACCAGCTGATGTCATCCTGGGTAACGACTTGGGGGAGCTGACCTCCGCTTTTGTTTCTCCGCACCCCGCGCAGGAAGCGCTACCCGTGGTAACACGGCAGCAGGCCCGCACCACCGCATCTTCTGAACACTCTGAGGCTCCGGTAAGTAATAGTACTGACCCACCTTTCATCCCCTGGGCTCCCCCCTTAGAGTTTGGTACTGAAGTAGTCACTGACCCGTCCCTGCAGATATACCGGGATAGGGTTACACAGAATCAGGCAGGGTTGGAGGGGGAAAGATATGCTTGGGAGAAAGGATTATTGTATAGATATGCTGAGAAGGTAGTAGCAGGATCTGTACCCGTGACCCTCACACAATTAGTCGTGCCCCGAAAGTACAGGCAAGAATTACTACGTATTGCCCATGACATCCCTTTATCAGGACATCTAGGCGTCAGTAGGACGAAGCATCGTTTGACCCAAAACTTCTTTTGGCCAGGGGTCTCCAAAGATATTCAGCAGTATTGCCAAACTTGTGACACATGCCAGAGAGTAGGTAAGAGAGGGGACCGGTACAAGGCAAAAATGCACTCCCTACCCATAACAGATGAGCCCTTCAGCAGAGTGGCAGTAGATATAATCGGACCCCTAGCAAAACCCAGCCCGTCAGGGAAGAAGTATATACTAACCGTAGTAGACTATGCCACCCGGTACCCAGAGGCCGTAGCCCTAACTAATATCCATGCGGAGACTATAGTAGATGCCCTAATCCGGATATTCTCTAGAATGGGGTTCCCCAAAGAGATTATCTCAGATCGGGGTACCCAATTCACGGCCGAAGTCACTCATCAGTTATGGAGAACATGTGGGGTGAAACCTATTGTAAACTCAGCGTATCACCCCCAGTCCAATGGGCTCTGTGAACGGTTCAACGGAACATTAAAGCAAATGCTCCGTACCTTCATGGATACCCAGAAGAACTGGGAAAGGTTTCTTCCCCATCTGCTCTTCGCGTACCGAGAGGTACCCCAGGAGTCCACGGGGTTCTCGCCATTAGAATTACTATTCGGAAGGAGAGTGCGGGGTCCCTTAGACCTCATTAGGGAACACTGGGAGGGAACGGTCACCAGTAACGGTACCCCTATCGTCCCATATGTACTAGAGTTCAGGGAACGCTTGGAGACCCTAATCCAGACGGTACGGTCTAATCTCCAGGCGGCCCAGCAACGACAGCGCAGATGGTACGATAAGGGAGCCAGAGACCGCAGTTTTCAAATAGGGCAAAAGGTGTTAATCTTGAAGCCAGTTCAAAATGACAAACTGCAGGCCTCCTGGCAAGGCCCTTATAAGGTGGTGGAACAGGTATGTGACACCACCTATATAATTGCCCCATGTACAGGAGCAGGCGGTAGACGCATGCTCCACGTTAACATGCTGAAACCCTATCACGAGCGGACCGAAGAAGTAACTGCCATATGTGCCTCGGCCGCTGAGGACCCGAATAATCTACCCCTACCAGACCTATTAGCCCAAGGGGGGGCCAACACAGAATTAGGGGAAGTACAGCTAGGAGACAGGCTGAGCACTAGAGAGCGAGCTCAAATACTAGAGCTTATCCGGGAAAAAGGGGATACATTCTCCAACCAGCCCGGGTATACCCCGCTGGCTACCCACAGGGTAGAGACCCCAGGGCAACACCCTCTTCGACAAACCCCCTACCGCATACCAGAATCCGTAAAAGATCATATGCGGAAGGAGATTGACGATATGTTACAACTAGGAGTGATAGAACACTCACATAGCCCATAGGCCTCTCCGGTAGTGCTGGTACCGAAGCGGGACGGAACCACCCGCTTCTGCGTCGATTACCGGAAACTTAATGATAAAACAATTTCAGATGCCTATCCCATGCCCCGAATCGATGAGCTATTAGATAAAATGGCCAGGGGCCAGTACCTCACCACAATAGACTTGTGCAAAGGGTACTGGCAGATCCCACTAGCCGAGGATGCCATCCCAAAGTCCGCATTCGTCACCCCGTTTGGGCTATACCAATTCAAGGTGATGCCATTTGGGATGAAGAATGCGCCGGCTACGTTTCAGCGGATGGTGGACCGGTTACTGGGACGAGCACTTGACCCATATAGGAGCCATCCTCGACCGCATCAGGGAGGCAGGTCTCACGTTAAAACCCAGCAAGTGCCACGTAGGGATGGCCGAAGTGCAGTACTTAGGCCACAGGGTGGGTAGTGGGCGGCAAAAGCCAGAACCCGCTAAGATAGAGGCCGTAGCTAAGTGGCCAACCCCTCGCACGAAAACTCAGGTTTTAGCTTTTCTAGGAACCGCCGGGTATTACCGTAAATTTGTACCTGATTATAGTGCCCTAGCCAAGCCCCTTACTGACCTCACCAAAAAGAACTTACCCAAAGTAGTGACCTGGAGCCCAGAGTGTGAGAAGGCATTCCAAGAACTGAAATCTGCCCTAATTCATGCTCCTGTACTGGCCGCTCCCGATCCAACTAAACGCTTTCTCGTTCATACAGATGCTTCTATGTTTGGATTGGGAGCAGTGCTGAGCCAAGTTGGGGCCGATGGCGGCGAGCATCCAGTCGCTTACTTAAGTCGGAAACTACAACCCAGGGAAGTAAGCTATGCCGCCATCGAAAAGGAATGCCTGGCGGTGGTGTGGGCCCTCAAGAAACTACAGCCCTACTTATATGGCCAACAATTTGCCTTGCTCACAGATCACAACCCGTTGGTGTGGCTAAACCGGGTGTCAGGGGACAACGCTAGACTACTGAGATGGAGTTTGGCACTACAACCATTTGATTTCACCATCCAGTATCGCCCAGGGAAACAAAATGGTAACGCCGACGGGTTGTCCAGACAGACAGAACTCGAGAAATGATCTGTGAGCACTCCTCCGGACATCCCCAAGCAGATCCGTTGGGATCAGACCGTGTATGCCGGCTTATGGTCACGGGGGAGGTGTGTAACGGAACCCATCACTGTTTTACCCTGTTTTATGATTATTATGGTTAAAATATGATCCTACTATATGTATGTTGGTTGATGCTCTGCAGAATATTGTCCCAGACATTTACAGCTACTTGGCATGGGAGATAATCCTGTTACAGCGACTCCGCATAAGATAAAGGAAGTCTATTGTATACAGTGTTTTCATTCTCAGATAAGAACAAAGAAGTGTAATTGAATCAATGTCTGATTGTATCAAAGTTGCCAGGGAGGTGTGACCCCCCTTTTGTTCTCTTTATGTGTATTGTGTGTGGCCAAATATGGGCATGGGTATTACCTGTGGCCAAAGAGATGTATATATATTTCTGTAAAGGTAAATAAATTCAGTATTCATTTGACTCCCAAATTGTGTGTCGTCCAATATGGGAGGTCGGGAATAGTGAAACTGTAGTGCCTCTTGGGTATTTTACCGTATACCAGCGGAGATTTTGGACTGCGTGTTCCAGCTCCGTTACAAGGGATTTACATAAAATAGAGGAATGGGCATCTAAATGGCAGATGAGAATTAAATGAATAAATGTAAAGTTATGCATCTGGGAAGGAAAAATAGCCATGCAATTTATAATCTTAATGGAGCAAATCTAGGTGTATCAGATATTGAAAGGGTATTTGGGAGTGCTTGTGGACAACCACCTAGGTAACAGTGCTCAAAGCCAAGCAGCAGCTGCAAAGGCAAATAAAATATTAGCATGTATTAAGAAAGGTATAGAAGCCAGGGAAGCAAATATAATTCTGCCACTATACAAATCTCTAGTACGCCCTCATTTGGAATATGGAGGACAGTTTTGGGAACCACTTCATAAAAAGGACATTTTAGAGCTGGAAAAAGTACAGAGAAGGACAACAAAACTAATAAGGGGAATGGAGGGGCTAAGTTATGAAGAAAGACTAACCAAATGAAGCTTATTTTCTCTAGAAAAATGGCGTCTAAGAGGAGATATGATTACCTTATATAAATACATCCAGGGTCAGTATAAAGATTTGTCAAGGGAGCTTTTTGTGTCAAGAGGTTTCCAACTGACAAGAGGACATCCCTTGAGGTTAGAAGTAAAAAGATTCCACCTTTAAGAAAGAAAAGGATTCTTCATAGTAAGGGTTAATCTGTGGAATTCTCTACCAGAG
>CM050169.1:2911950-3214236 GCA_027410445.1 Discoglossus pictus
TCTCTGTCTCTCTGTGTGTGCTGCCTCTCTCTGTGCTGTCTGTGTGTATGCAGTCTCTCTTTGCTATGCCTGTCCTTCTGTGCTCTCTCTCTCTCTCTCTCTCTCTGTGTGTGTGTGCTGCCTCTCTCTGTGCTGTCTGTGTGTATGCAGTCTCTCTTTGCTATGCCTGTCCTTCTGTGCTCTCTCTCTCTCTCTCTCTCTCTCTCTCTCTCTCTCTCTCTCTGTCTCTCTGTGTGTGCTGCCTCTCTCTGTGCTGTCTGTGTGTATGCAGTCTCTCTTTGCTATGCCTGTCCTTCTGTGCTCTCTCTCTCTCTCTCTCTCTCTCTCTCTCTCTGTGTGTGTGCTGCCTCTCTCTGTGCTGTCTGTGTGTATGCAGTCTCTCTTTGCTATGCCTGTCCTTCTGTGCTCTCTCTCTCTCTCTCTCTCTCTCTCTCTGTGTGTGTGTGCTGCCTCTCTCTGTGCTGTCTGTGTGTATGCAGTCTCTCTTTGCTATGCCTGTCCTTCTGTGCTCTCTCTCTCTCTCTCTCTCTCTCTCTGTGTGTGTGTGCTGCCTCTCTCTGTGCTGTCTGTGTGTATGCAGTCTCTCTTTGCTATGCCTGTCCTTCTGTGCTCTCTCTCTCTCTCTCTCTCTCTCTCTCTCTCTCTCTCTCTCTGTGTGTGTGTGCTGCCTCTCTCTGTGCTGTCTGTGTGTATGCAGTCTCTCTTTGTTATGCCTGTCCTTCTGTGCTCTCTCTCTCTCCCTCTCTCTGTGCTGTCTGTGTGTATGCAGTCTCTCTTTGCTATGCCTGTCCTTCTGTGTGCTCTCTCTCTCTCTCTCTCTCTCTGTGTGTGTGTGTGTGCTGCCTCTCTCTGTGCTGTCTGTGTGTATGCAGTCTCTCTTTGCTATGCCTGTCCTTCTGTGCTCTCTCTCTCTCTCTCTCTCTCTCTCTCTCTGTGTGTGTGCTGCCTCTCTCTGTGCTGTCTGTGTGTATGCAGTCTCTCTTTGCTATGCCTGTCCTTCTGTGCTCTCTCTCTCTCTCTCTCTCTCTCTCTCTGTGTGTGTGTGTGCTGCCTCTCTCTGTGCTGTCTGTGTGTATGCAGTCTCTCTTTGCTATGCCTGTCCTTCTGTGCTCTCTCTCTCTCTCTCTCTCTCTCTCTCTCTCTCTCTCTCTCTCTCTCTGTGTGTGTGCTGCCTCTCTCTGTGCTGTCTGTGTGTATGCAGTCTCTCTTTGCTATGCCTGTCCTTCTGTGCTCTCTCTCTCTCTCTCTCTCTCTCTCTCTCTGTGTGTGTGTGCTGCCTCTCTCTGTGCTGTCTGTGTGTATGCAGTCTCTCTTTGCTATGCCTGTCCTTCTGTGCTCTCTCTCTCTCTCTCTCTCTCTCTCTCTCTCTGTGTGTGTGCTGCCTCTCTCTGTGCTGTCTGTGTGTATGCAGTCTCTCTTTGCTATGCCTGTCCTTCTGTGCTCTCTCTCTCTCTCTCTCTCTCTGTGTGTGTGTGTGCTGCCTCTCTCTGTGCTGTCTGTGTGTATGCAGTCTCTCTTTGCTATGCCTGTCCTTCTGTGCTCTCTCTCTCTCTCTCTCTCTCTCTCTCTCTCTCTCTGTGTGTGTGCTGCCTCTCTCTGTGCTGTCTGTGTGTATGCAGTCTCTCTTTGCTATGCCTGTCCTTCTGTGCTCTCTCTCTCTCTCTCTCTCTCTCTCTCTCTCTCTCTCTCTCTCTCTGTGTGTGCTGCCTCTCTCTGTGCTGTCTGTGTGTATGCAGTCTCTCTTTGCTATGCCTGTCCTTCTGTGCTCTCTCTCTCTCTCTCTCTCTGTGTGTGTGCTGCCTCTCTCTGTGCTGTCTGTGTGTATGCAGTCTCTCTTTGCTATGCCTGTCCTTCTGTGCTCTCTCTCTCTCTCTCTCTCTCTCTCTCTCTCTCTCTCTCTCTCTCTCTCTCTCTCTCTCTCTCTCTCTGTGTGTGTGTGCTGCCTCTCTCTGTGCTGTCTGTGTGTATGCAGTCTCTCTTTGCTATGCCTGTCCTTCTGTGCTCTCTCTCTCTCTCTCTCTCTCTCTCTCTCTCTCTCTCTCTCTCTCTCTCTCTCTCTGTGTGTGTGTGTGCTGCCTCTCTCTGTGCTGTCTGTGTGTATGCAGTCTCTCTTTGCTATGCCTGTCCTTCTGTGCTCTCTCTCTCTCTCTCTCTCTGTGTGTGTGTGCTGCCTCTCTCTGTGCTGTCTGTGTGTATGCAGTCTCTCTCTGTTATGCCTGTCCTTCTGTGTTGTCTCTCTCTCTGCACTATCTCTCTTTGTTATGTCTGTCCTGTGCTCAGTCTCTGTGTGCGGTCTCTCTCTTTACAGTTTTTCTCTCTCTGAGGTGTGTAATGGTGGCTGTTATGCCACTTGCTGTGTCGTGTTCTCTCACTCTTTGCTGTCTCTCTATCTGTGTGTTGTCACTCTCTGTGCTATCTCTCTTGCTCTGAGGTCTGGAATGGCGGCTTTCATGTGTTCTGTGACTCGTTCTCTCTCCATCTATGTGCGGTCTCTCAGCATGCTGTCTGTATGCTGTCTTTTTTTCTGGGGTGGTAGTGGAGGCTTTTATGTGTTCTGTGACTTGTTCTCTCTCTCTCTCTCTCTCTCTCTGTGTGCGGTCTCTCTGCATGCTGTCTGTATGCTGTCGCTGTCTATCTCTCTCTCTCTCTCTCTCTCTGGGGTGTGTAATGACAGCGTTTATATTTTCTGTGACTCGTTCTCTCTCCCTCTGTGTGCTGTCTCTCTATGTGCAGTCTCTCTGCATGCTCTCTCTCTCTGGGGTCTGTAATTACTGCGTTTATATGTTCTGTGGCACGTTCTCTCTCACTCTTTGCTGTCTCTCTCTCTGATGTGCTGTAGTCCAAGACATTATTAATGTCACCTTAGCTTGACCCCTAGTGTCTTTTGGGTGTCCCATGATGCAAATCCACACACGTCTTGTTTAGTGGTGAGCCTTTTGTCTTTGATCGTGCGCTGGGGTGTCATTTAGGGCTTGTTCCATTGTTTTTTTGTGATAGATAAAATACACCTGTATCAGTTTGGGAGGAATCCTGACAAGACATTTTATTGGCATATCTAAGTTTCCTGGATTATGAATGCATCTGAGAGAGGAGAATTAATAGTGTATGAAAACATGTTTTTGCATGAAAAAAATACCAAAATAAACATTAACAATCTCACCCTGATGTTTGCTAAATCTTTTGAGTTTGCAAGCAGCTTATTTTCAGAGTTAACACCCCTGGAATAACTGATAAAATTAGCATAATATTCCTGAGTAGATCGGCCAATCACAGGCAGCCTGTACATTTTAATACATTGTGCAGAAAGGAATCATGTGATGTGTAGAAGGAAGCAGGATGAGTCATTCACTGATCTGTAGATCTCTGCATTGAGCTGCTGTTGGCTTGAAGGTTCAGAAAGGGTTAAAATTGATACCCAAACGCAGTGTTTCTATTGGGCGGTTCACTGTACCTATGTAAGCAGCTCTGGGGGTGTGGAAAACAAGTTTTATTTTTAAATAAAATAAATCTGTGTGTGTATGGAACGCCTCGGTGTAATGTGTGTCCGATATAAGGAGCGGGGAAACTTACATATACCTTTAAGCACATTAACATTTTGATTTGTTTTTTTTTTCTTTTTAAATAATTGCATTTCTCTTGTCATTTGTCTCAGTCACATTTCTTACTCGTCGTAGAGCGGTCTCTGGGTCAAGTTCTTCACAGAGCACAAGTCTTGGAGAATTTAACTTACTAATGATGAACACGGAGAGGATGAAGATGAAGATCTTGACTGAAACCCCAGAAATGATATTTTATCCGAATGAGCAGGTAATGGAGAAAGTCCCTGTTATCTATCCATGTGAGACCCAAAACAAAACTGCAAGGACAGAAAAGATGAAGGTCACTGGATAGGCACCGGTCAAATCTAAAGATTCCAGAAATAGATCCAAGGACCAATGATATTATGTATTTTTTTTTTTCAATTTTAATTAAGT
This sequence comes from Discoglossus pictus, assembly GCA_027410445.1. Lineage (NCBI taxonomy): Eukaryota > Metazoa > Chordata > Amphibia > Anura > Alytidae > Discoglossus > Discoglossus pictus. The sequence goes on from CM050169.1 coordinate 2,915,925, forward strand.
ATACACATGATTACTTGAGTTTATACAGAAGAATTTAGGTAGGTGTTACATTGCTGCCTTGAGATCATTAACAAGATCCTCCTGTGTAGTTCTCGGCTGATTCCTCACCGTTCTCATGATCATTGAAACTCCACGCGGTGAGATCTTGCATGGAGCACCAGACCGAGGGAGACTGGCCGTTATGTTGTGTTTCTTCCATTTGCGAATAATCGCACCAACTGCTGTCACCTTCTCACCAAGCTGCTTGGCGATGTTCTTGTAGCCCATTCCAGCCTTGTGTAGGTCTACAATCTTGTCCTGACATCCTTGGACAGCTCTTTGGTCTTGGCCACGGTGGAGAGTTTAGAATCTGATTGGTTGCTTCTGTGGACAGGTGTCTTTTATACAGGTAACAAGCTGAGATTAGGAGCATTCCCTTTAATAGAGTGCTCCTAATCTCAGCTCGTTACCTGTATAAAAGACACCTGGGAGCCAGAAATCTTGCTGTTCGATAAGGGATCAAATACTTATGTCCCTCACTGACCTGCAAATCAATATATAACTTTTTTGATGTGCGTTTTTCTTGTTTTCTTTTTTGTTATTCCGTCTCTCACCGTTAAAATACACCGACCATTAAAATTATAGACTGATAAATTCTTTGTCAGTGGACAAACGTTCAAATTTGCCCAAGAATAACTCACTTATTTGAAGATTTTTATTGTTTTTAGGTACAATCTGATTTTGATGAAGTTGCAGTTTACTTCTCCCAAGAGGAGTGGGGCTGTTTAACAGAGGAGGACAAGGAACTTTATAAGGAGGTGATGACTGAGAATTACCAAAATCTCATGTCTGTAGGTGAGAAAAAAATAATCTTAATAAGGAAATGTTATGGTAGCCATGGATATGGGACAGGCCTCTTTGCAGTCACAGTGTTTAACACTAAAATTACAATAATCCTAATACAATAAAAGGAACCTTTATTTGGTCTTAAAAAATAAAAAATCATAATAAAGAAAGTACCATGTATTCCATAATTCAATGGTTGGACATATTTGGATGCAAATGGGCGAATAAACCACCAAAGCACAAATTCCTGTGTCTCATGTCCGAGACCTCCTAACTGAAGGGCTATGGTGTGCCCCACAAGCTGGCTCAAATTCCCAATATTGTAAATACCAGCTTAGACAAAAGTATTCTAAAATCCATATGTCTTTAATTGGAACCGTTTCACCGATACCCTGGCTTTGTCAAAGGCTATATATACCTTTACAACTAGCCTTTGAGAAAACTGCGGTAGCAGTGAAACAGTTCAAATTAGAGCCGTCTGGAGCCGTCTTTCCACCAGCTAGTGAGAGACCATGTAAATCCATAGTGGGGTCTTTGATTGAAACGTTATTGTACGAGTATTATAGTGTGGAGACCTCCATTATGAGTAGCCCCCGCACTGGGGTAAGAGGCTAAAATTGTTGTTCTGATATTAGCAGTATGAGTGTGGATTTTTTAATAGTTTTGATTTGCAGACATTTCGCGCTTTAATCATCACAAGGAATCTCTCTTGGTTCACCATGTTCCATTTTATTGCTTGTTTTCCTCAGTCATTCCAACTTTCTGTTGTGGCGTTATTTGGTCATTTGGCCTTTGTGGTATTTTAAGCCATAATGTTGGGCATATTTTGGTCCTTTATTAAGGAAGTCTCAGTTCATAAGAGTTAGGGATCATATTTGATGATATGGCGATTTTTGGCACAGGGATTTGTGCTTTGGTGGTTTATTCGCCCATTTGGATATAAATTGTCCAACCATTGAATTATGGAATACATGATACTTTCTGTCTCACACTTCTAAATAGATAAATTATGTTTTGTTCACATTTTCCATGACTGGTGTATGTGGAAATAATTATCTAATGTATTGATATACTACATACAAAATCCTGAGTTTGGCAACATGGTAATTAAAATATAATTTTGCAATCGAGCCATGATATATAATTGTGAGTTTGTTACTTTGTAAAATACACATAAAGATTGTTGTATCTGTGTCTGTTTAAAGTCAGGATAACTTTACTAAGTCTGCAAAATATTTTATATGTCTTGATTTTTTAAGACTAAATAAAGTTTCCTTTTATTGTTTTTGGATTATTAATAAAGCAATCACCTGAAATATCATTTAATTCAAAACTCATGTAATGTGTTAGTTGTAAGATAGAATTGTTTAATCACTTTGTTCATATATAGGACGTGCCAACATGAAACCTACAGTCATCTCAATGATTGAGCAAGGAGAAGAGCCGTATGTGAGTGGTCACCTGCCATCTGAGAAGAATCCATTAAATGCAGGTGAGTAATTAATAAACAATAAAACAACATCATAATATCAAATACTTGTAATAAAATTATACACATTTGCTGATATATTTTACTACTTTAATATTTCCTTACTGCCGTCTATAACGTCCATCTAATATTTAAAATTAGACAACAAACACAACTAGCAGGAGGAACTGGGGGATTCTGGCCATCACAAAGGGGAAAAAAATAATCCTCAGAGTTGAGGGTGAACACAATCATGAGGGTTTATTCCCCACCTCTCCCAGACCTACAAATAGTAGTAGGATTGTCAGAATATTAATAGACCAAATGAAGGAGTGAGGAAAATGAGGCGAAGGCTCCAATGTTTACATGGTGAGTCTCTTGTTGCATTTTCTGGGGTAGTGTTAGTGCAGATAGGTAGGAGGAATATGGTTTCCAGGGAAGTTGGTCAAGTTGGCCATCTTGTTGGCCTATTGTTGCCAAAATATTAGACTCCATTGTTCCTATAGGCCTTTTTTTTTATAGAAAATAGTCCACTAAAAATGTTGGCCTCTATTACATGACTCCTGTAGCTATATTTATGAATTAATTTTGTTATTAGATGCAGCCCATAACAAACACTAACATATAACATGCGTAGAGTTTTAGATAAAATGTGGTTATAGTTTAATATCTTTACTTTGTACTAGCTTGTCCAATCTTGCCATAGCTTTCCTCCCCAGAAGCAAACGTCTTTTCATTTCATGACTACAGTCACCATCTGCAGAGATTATGTATACCAGTGAAATAAATTCTGTTGCTGCCTCCACTTCTTACTCGTCTTATTTGCCAGGATTGCTGTTTGCCATATTTCTAACAATGCACACCATTGTTTATACTATAATAGCTTGCTCAGATTTGCTATAGCTTTCCTTCCCAGAAGGAAAAGTCTTTTAATTTAATAGCTCCAGTCACCATCTCTGTAGATGGGAAAATAAATTCTGCTACTGCCTCCTCTTCTTCCACATTACTTGAACTGAGTTTGCTGTGATTTTCGTCTTTGAAACTTTAGCAGCAGACCAACTTTTGCACTCTCTTCTTTCACTATGATCAATAGGCCATCGGAGTAATATCATTCGCCTATTTTAGGTTGTTGATATTTCTCCAGTATTTTACCAGTACTGATTCTGAAATTTGGAATATTCCAACCCTGCCTTGCGCATGATGTATTCCACATATAACTTGAATAAAGAAGGTGACAATATACAACCTGTCACATTCCTTTCTTGATCTTGAACCAATCCATTGATCTATCTTAGTATCTGACAATGTTTTTTTTTGGGGGGAGGGGGGTTTAGATGATCTGGTACTCCCATTTCTTTAAGTACTTGCCACATTCTGCAATGGTGCACACCGTCAAAGGCTTTAGAATAGTCCATGATGCAGAGCTAAATGTTTTCAATCCCTTTACACTGATCGGCTGAAATATGATTGACACTCTTCTCAGTCAATATGAGGCCTACAGAGTCCATATATAGGGCAGAGGCAAGTCCAACAAATGCTATTCTGCATGGTGTAATTTTGAGAAAGAGCTTTGTTAGATTAGTGTATTTTATTTATAGACTGGTGGTATTTTTCTTTATGGTATTTTCCGTATCCATGGCGAAGATGAGGAGATACGGTCTTCAAGCAAGATTGAAGAGGCCTTTTTTTCTCTAGATGTCCCGAAGAAGAGGCTCATTGGTTTCAATCAAGAATAGATTTTTTTACAGATGATGAACACTGAAGACCAGGGTATTGCTTGAACCAGGAATGATATTATATTAATTCATAATTGATTTTTCCAGGTTTATTAATTTAATTTTTTTAATAATTTTTTTTTAAGTCAATGTCATTTTTTATTTTTAGTAAATTTATTATTTTCAGTATTTTTAGGTTGACTGTTAGGCTACCATGAGAGTTAATTCCATTGCATCCAGAGCAGTTGGTGGCTGTTTCCAGTAGAAGCATGGATAGGGCAATAGCACATAAATTCCTGAGCTAATCAAGGAACATTTGAGGGTGTTTAGTCCAGTCTCTCTCGGAGGTGATCTGTTGGTGTGTTCCTACCTGTTTTTTCTATATCCAGTGTGTCCAGGCTGATTCCAATTCTGGGTATCTCTGGTCCATCTCCACCTCTACCACCACTCAGTGGGTTTATCACTATCTGCAAAGTTCAGCTACAATATGAGGTACAACTTCTCAAAGTGAAAATATTGATTAAGTCACTTAGGGGTTATAGTATGAGCCACCAGTCTTTTTTTCTGCAATAATACTTTATTCCTGTCCCTGCTTTTCACAGGTTCTGTAATATAGTCTATGGCCATATATCTTAGAGAAGGTAGAGTTTGATCATTTCTCACAAAATGCTAGGCAACTAGTTGATTACTAACACCTTTCCCCAAGGCACTCCTGGTGTCAGAATGATACAACACAATTCTTTATCTGAAAGTTCTCTCAGATTTGCCAATGTACACCAGTCCCCACAGGCAATTAATTATGTAAACAATATTTATAGTAGTAAAGGAAATACAGTGAGGGGAAAAAAGTATTTGATCCCCTGCTGATTTTGAACGTTTGTCCACTGACAAAGAAATGATCCGTCTAATTTTAATGCTAGGTGTATTTTAACAGTGAAAGCCAGAATAACAAAACAAACAAAAAAAACACAAGAAAAATGCATGTCAAAAAAGTTATAAATGGATTTGCAGGTCAATAAGTGAAATAAGTATTTGATCCCCTATCAATCAGCAAGATTTCTGGCTCCCATGTGTCTTTTATACAGGTAACGAGCTGAGATTAGGAGAACTCCCTTTAAGAGAGTGCTCCTAATCTCAGCTTGTTACCTGTATAAAAGACACCTGTCCACAGAAGCAATCAGTCAGATTCCAAACTCTCCACAATGGCCAAGACCAAAGAGCTGTCCAAGGATGTCCGGAACAAAATTGTAGACCTACATAAGGCTGGTATGAGCTACAAGACCATCGCCAAGCAGCTTGGTGAGAAGGTGACAACAGTTGGTGCTATTATTCGCAAATGGAAGAAACACAAAATAACTTTCAGTCTCCCTCGGTTTGGTGCTCCATGCAAGATCTCACCTTGTGAAGTTTCAATAATCATGAGAATGGTGAGGAATGAGCCCAGAACTACACGGGAGGATCTGGGACCATAGTCACCAAGAAAACAATTGGTAACAGACTACGCCGTGAAGGTACTGCAGCGCCTGTAAGGCCCCCCTGCTCAAGAAAGCACATTTACAGGCCCGTCTGAAGTTTGCCAATGAACATTTGAATGGTTCAGAGAAGAACTGGGTGGAAGTGTTGTGGTCAGATGAGACCAAAATCGAGCTCTTTGGCATCAACTCAACTCGCCGTGTTTGGAGGAGGAGGAATGGCTCCCTATGACCCCAAGAACACCATCCCCACCGGCAGACATGGAGATGGAAACATTATGCTTTGGGGGCGTTTTTCTGCTAAACGGACAGGACCGCTGCACTGCATCAAAGGGACGATGGACTGGGCCATGTACCATCAAATCTTGGGTGAGAGCCTCCTTCCCTCAGTCAGGGTATTGAAAATAGGTTGTGGATGGGTATTCCAGCATGACAATGACTCAAAACACACATTTAATGCAACAAAGGAGTGGCTCAAGAAGAAGCACATTAAGGTCCTGGAGTGGCATAGCCAGTCTCCAGACCTTAATCCCATAGAAAATCTGTGGAGGGAGCTAAAGGTTTGAGTTGCCAAATATCAACCTTGAAACCATAATGACTTGGAGAGGATCTGCAAAGAGGAGTGGGAAAAAAAATCCCTCCTGAGATGTGTGCAAACCTGGAGGCCAACTACAAGAAACGTCTGACCTCTGTGATTGCCAACAAGGGTTTTGCCACCAAGTACTAAGTCGAAGAGATCAAATACTCATTTCACTCATTGACCTGCAAATCAATTTAAAACTTTTTTGACATGCGTTTTTGTTGTTTGATTTTTTTATTTTTTTTATTCTGTCTCTCACTGTTAAAATACACCTACCATTAAATTATAGACTGATCGTTTTATTTGTCAGTGGACAAATGTTCAAAATCAGCAGGGGATCAAATACTTTTCCCTCTCAATGTACAAGGATTTAATGCAGAACCTGTCAACAAGTAACTACACTTGGTAGAGTTCCCACACCTCAAGGACACAGCTTTTATTGTTTCAGTGTATTTTTGTCTATATTTTATCAGTTTTGTATCAATTTTTTACCAACTAATTCCTCAAGTTCCTTCCCCTCCAAAAGCACATGAGAGCAATTATCTGCAAAACAATTAACCTAGGGTTACTATGTAAAAAATCTAATTAGACTTCACCAGATTGTATTAAATTCAGCGACCATTGGGATATTTTACTCTGTTGTTCCCATTCTGTATTGGTGGGTGGGGCATTCCAAGTCTCCTTTGGATATGTACTTCAATTTTTTTACTACTAATAACATATCTCAGAAAACGTATTGCCCACTTTATTAACAGCATCTAACGTTTAATTTCTATTATTATTTAATATCCATGCTCTCAACATCTGAGTAAGGTGATCGTTATTATCTTTAGTGAAGCATGTTAAAGAGTATTTTTTATCAGCATACTTACTACAACATGGTGTCAACTTTATGTAGTTCTTGGTATCACCTTATTGATTCAAAATAAAATCCATCTTCTTTCCTGGTATAATGACCAAATCATAATTTTTTATGTAATTCCTGACCTGCTTTCTTTGTCTGGAAAAAACTTTTTAGTCTACTGAGTGATTCATTCACACTATTATCGACCGTCCTAATATATATGAATACAAACATTAGTGGAAGAAGAATAAAACTTTTTTTGGACGAAAATAACATCCTCTCAGTATCCACAAATCCATCTATCTTTGACTCAAAAATGTATTTATAAAATGCATTGTCTGGTCTGCTATTTACCCGTCCACTTACATTGCCAAACTAGCATTGCAGGCGTTTTACAGGACCAATGTATTTGAGGCCAATCCTGGACTGGCTTGTTCACATTAGTGCCTCACAAATGAATGCATGCTATGTAGTCTTGCTTCCATCTGGTAAAGGTACAGTTAAAGACAAAGGCCTCCATTAATTTGCAACCGTTACAGAGTGATTCAATTGAACAAGCCTGCAACTTCATGGCCGAAAGCCAAAAGCTTAAACCATGCATTAGTAAGTAGCATTTCAGGGCATGATCATGATCAATTAAGCAAGGCCGTAACTACCGATATAGAAACAGACAATAGTAAATGAGACTGTCCTCATGACGTCAGTAAAACATGGATGTTACGTTTTAATCAATTAGTGCTTAGAAGACCGATATGTGATCGGACTCGCAATCCGGCAATGTACAAAATAATAAAAAATTAATGACGATACTGTTTTAGTCCATGTGGGTAGCCTGATATGTATTAACCCCTTGATTACTGAGATTGATATAACACGGAAATAAAACATTAAAATTGCGGGCTTGAGGAATTGTAGCGATTGAATAGCATGATCAAAGGCTTAGATAGGTCGGAGTTATGATTTTCACAACCACAGGGATTTTGACCTTCTAACCCGCAAACCGATTGCGGGTAGCTATAAGACGCCAATTGAATAGCAAATTATTCTATGTGCTCCATTGTTACTACAATTTGCTCAATTTGAAGAGAGGCCAAACTCTTTCGCCACACTAGTTTATTTAACTTACAGCACAACAATGTCTACAAATGAAACAATAAATCACACGAATTGGTGATGCATATAAAATAGCATTGCACAGTTTAAAGGACTTCTGTGGTTACATTTTAAAAATGTTCTCATTTGAATAATTTCACACGTTTTTACAATTTATTAACAAATAATAAAATCTCTAATATGATACTTTTTATATGCATTTCTGATCCTGGGCAATCTGCCATTTTTTTTACAGTAGCTCAACTTCCTGATAGTAGACTTTGCATACTCAGGAACTTTGTATCTGGGAAAGTCTCAGAAACTACAGTCAGTGCTCTCAGCAGCAGTAATGGGTCACTTTTTAGTTTACAGAAACATCTACCTCAGGAAGTAACAGGCAGTAGGCAAAAAAAAAAAAAAAAGCATGCAGCAAGCAATAATTTCATATACAAATTGCAAAATGTAAAGTTTGTGTTTATGTTCGTTTTTCATTTCTAATAATATTTTGCAAACCCTCATATTTATTATATTATAGTTACTATAATAGGTATATACTGACTAATCCATAGTTTTAAAAATAATTTACGTCTAGTGGTTTTGTTTTCAACAGATGGATCCTTGATTTGGAATATTTTTGAAGAAGACACCATTTCCCTTAGTTCAACCGCTTCTGTATTGGAAGATTTCTGTGTTTCATATAGCTATCTAGAAGCACATCCGATAACTCACAGAGGAGAAAAAAAATTTGCATGTTCTGAATGTGGGAAATGTTTCAGACAGGCATCAAATTTGAATCAACACTTGAGAACTCACACAGGAGAAAAACCATATGCATGTTCTAAATGTGGGAAATGCTTCAGTCAGTCCACATGTCTCAATCAACATTTAAGAACGCACACAGGAGAAAAACCATTTGAATGTTATGAATGTGGTGAAAGTTTCAGTGGTAACAGAAAGCTTAAGCGACATATGAGAGCTCACACAGGGGAAAAACCATTTGCATGTTCTGAATGTGAGAAATGTTTCAGTGAGGCCGCACATCTCAAGCAACATATTAAAACTCACACAGGAGAAAAATCATTTGCATGCTCTGAATGTGGAAAATGTTTCAGTCAGGCCTCATATCTTAAAGAACACAAGACGATTCATACCGGAGAAAAACCATTTGCATGTTCTGAATGTGGGAAGTTTTTCAGACATTCCAGAAGTGTCAGTCAACATATGAGAATGCACACAGGAGAAAAACCTTTTGCCTGTTCTGAATGTGGGAAATGTTTCAGTCGGGCCTCACATCTTAAAGAACATAAGACGACTCATACAGGAGAAAAACCATTTGCATGTTCTGAATGTGGGAAATGTTTCGGACATTCCACAAGTTACAATCAACATATGAGAACGCACACGGGAGAAAAGCCTTTTGCATGTTCTGAATGTGGAAAATGTTTCAGTCAGGCCTCAGGTCTCAAGCGACATATTAGAACTCACACAGGAGAAAAAACATTTGCCTGTTCTAAATGTGGGAAATGTTTCAGTCAGGCCTCACATCTTAAAGAACATAAGCTGACTCATACAGATGGAAAACCATTAGACTGTTCTGAATGTGGGAAGTGTTTCAGATATTCCAAAAGTCTCAATCAACATATGAGAACTCACACAGGGGAAAGACCATTTGCATGTTCTGAATGTGGGAAATGTTTCAGTCGGGCTGCATCTCTTAAAGAACATAAGATGACTCACACAGGTGGAAAACCATTTGCTTGTTCTGAATGTGGGAAGTGTTTCGGACATTCCAAAAGTCTCAATCAACATATGAGAACGCACACAGGGTAAAAACCTTTTATATGTTCTGAATATAGGAAATGTTTCAGTCGGGCCTCAAGTCAAGAACAAACTCATACAGGAAGAAAATCTCAGATCCCGATGTACATAAGAAAACATGTGAGCGTTCTGAATGTAGGAAGTGTTTCAGTCAAATCTGAAATTACACAAGAGAACTCTTACAGGATAAAGACCAGTTGTATGTATGGATTGTAGAATATGTTTCAAATTAAGTGCATAGGCATGATTTATAAGGAGATATTTATTTTTGGCCTCACTATAGATTGAAATCTCAGAAGAAATATATGCAACATAATAAATTATTTATTTAGTTACATAATTAAGTACAAATGTGATTTTCAAATCTGGGACATACTGCCCTAATATTTTAACCTTGACCCATGTCTAGGGGAATTAAAATTATCAACAAAAGGAATAATATATGGAGGTCATATGACTATGTATCTTTACAGATATAATCTAAATATTTTTTTATTAACTGTAGGTGATTCTTTACCCGGCACGTACTTTCTCTACATTTTTTCTCAGTTTTATTATAATAAAAAATTTTTTTTAATTATTTTAATAAGATTATATATTTTCTACAATTACACTGTGCAGAATAAAAAAAAGAAGTTTATAGATGTGTACTTTTTTTCTTTTTTTTTATAGTTATGTATCATATACATTGAAGTCTCAAGTTACTTACCCATTTATGGGATAATATTGGTGTGCATGTAATCCTTATATGTGATATTTTTCCTTACCCTGATAGAATGGCAAGTCCTTACGCCAGGTGCTGGTCGTCGAGGGTGTATGAGGCTGACTAGTGTAGGTCTATGAGCAATTTTAGTTCCTCCTAATCTTCAGCCAGATCATGTGGAATTGCTTTGCTGCTTCCGAAACGTAATTGTCCCACCAAGATTTAATTCTGATTTACTCAGACAAGTAAAGTGTGTTTTTTTTTCCCTGTGTGCAGTGATTTGGTACAGGTAAGAGGGGAGTGTTTTTGCCTGGGTTAAAATTGCAAATATGTTTGGGCCTTGTGTCTGACTGTTTGCAACTGATTTACTCAGACAAGTAAAGTGTGTTTATTTTCTGTGTGCAATGATTTGGTACAGATGAGAGGGGAGTGTTTTTTGCCTGTATTAAACTTGCATATAAGTTTGGACCTTGTGTGTGACTGCAGGATAAAGTTCAAAGAAAAGGGTCAAATTGTAGTATTTTTTGTAATTTGTAATTATGAGTCAATTCAGTGGCAACCTCACTCAGTGTACATCCTGTCACATGTATGAACTGCTGGAACAACTGATCCAGGGTCCATGTTGCCTCTCTTGTAGCTCAGATTAAAGAACTGGAGAGGAGTATTGCAGCACTTAGTGATATTGCTCCACTGGAAAGTTAGCTAGTGCTCATTGAGCACAGTTTAGATGGGCCTAGCAAGGAGGGTGGAGCTGGGGCTATTGAGGATGTCCAGGGTAACAGTAGCAGGAGGCAGGCCAATAATTTTTTTTTTATTTTTTTATTGGTATCAAAAGTAGACAATTACAATATAAATATATAAAACAGAATACACAGCAAAAAAAAACGACAAAAGAAAAAGACAAGACATACATTTACAATACATATTGTGGACTTATACCAGAAATAATAATTTCTGGGAGCCAAGTCCCAGAGATATTAAAACTTAGATCATAACCGAGAAAGATCTTTATATTGATCCCAAATTTTCCATTTATAACGTTTTATTTTTATAAGACCTTGCTCTTGAAGAGATTTTTCAAGATTTCTGTTTCTATCTACCATATATGTGATTTCACCCCAAGAGGGAACGGAAGACTGACCCCATCTCCTTGCTATCAACAGTTTAGATGCCATGAATATCTGAAGTAAAAACACAATTACATCCAGAGCAAGCTGATTAAAACATTTTCAACAGAAAAGGAAATGGTAATGCCCAAAATAGTCCTAATATGCCCAAAACAAGTTTCCCAAAATTGTTGAATTATCAGGCAACTCCACCATATATGGGCATGTGAACCCACCAAACCACAGTTCCTCCAACAAAACTTCAGATTATCTTTTTTAGTAATCTGAGCCATTTTTGTTGGAACATAATACCATTGAGTACTTAATTTAAAGTGTAGCTCTCTGTATGATGTATTTTTAATTATTTGATCTGTGAGAATAAATGAATCGGACCATTCTTCTTCTGACCAAGAGAGATTAAAAGAATGTTGCCAAGTTTTAGATTTGTTAAAAGGGCATTTATCCATTTCCTCCCGCAAGATGTTATAACAATTAGATATTAAGTGCTTTCTATCTTCTAGAATCATTAGTTTTTCAAAAGAAGTTAAAGATCTAACTTTAAAACTAGAATAGATTGAATCTCTGAATGCAGCCAGAAGTCTATTATATTCAAGCCAACTTTTATGAGGAAGCCCAAATTTTTCCTTCAAGTCTTCAAAAGAAGCCCAAGAGTTGCCAATATATAAGTCTCTCAAACAACAAATGCCAAATGCTCTCCATCCACCCAAAAATGATAAGTTCAATTCTCTCTCTAATAATAAAATCAGAAGGATAGGGCTAGGAAAAGGCATTAATTGAGATCTCAATTTATGTTTATCCCAAAATTCAAGTATTTCACGAACAATATCAGAACCATCTAAAAAGAGTTCTTTTTTTAACTCCTTCCTAAACATCAACCAGCCTAAAGAATCCTTAACTACTGAACATCTTTCAACCTGCAGCCAACCTGCCACTTTCAAACTTTCTATACATTTGACTGCATGTGAAAACATTGTAGCATCATGATAGGTCTGAATCATTGGGTATGCTAGTCCCCCTTTCCTAAATGTTCTGGAAATTATAACTTTCTTTATTCTGTTGTTTTTCCCCTGAAAGATACATTTGTCTATTATTTGTTGAAAATGTACTATAAAAGTTTTGGATAAAGGTATAGGAATAGATCTAAATATATAGCTTAATCTTGGAAGAAGCGACATTTTGGCTGCTGCTATTCTAGCTGATAAAGTTAAATTCAAAGGTCTCCAAGAGGAAACAATTTTCGTAAGTGTAACGGATCTACTGGCACCCCGACCGGGTACCTCCGTTGATGGATGCGTCCTAGCTTGCGTCGAGGCCTACAAGCACTGCACCGGACACCAAAACCACCACAGACTCCAAGGATAGTACGACAGGAACAAGCGTTCAGTAGTTACAGCTCAAGGGAGTATGCAAAAGCATAGCAATCCCCAGTATGATATAGCGATCCCTTCAATAACGAGACAAGGCTACGTTTTGAAGGGTCAAGTAGAACTATATTTTAATGACAGGGAATCTCCTTTTATGCAAGGGTGCCCTCTGAAGGGCTACACCCACATAATTATCACAACAGCCAATTATCTACATGGTTCAACCCCCACCTCTCCTCCCCTCAGATAACAGGTAACACAATTAAAACAGACACAATTTTACCCACATTCTGGATGTACCCCAAATACAGGGGGTACACCTTTAAGTCCCGCACCATTCAATATCTCTCACCCAGGGGAACAACATATACCAAAAATGGCATGAATCAGACCAGGGGTTCAAAAGTTAGTAAAAGTATGTTTTTACACATAACACACAGACATTGCACATATCCCCCACACAATACACATATAGGACAATAGGTGAGTCACACCTCCCTGGCAACTTGGATACAATCAGACATTAATTAGATCATTCTTCTTTGTTCTTATCAGAGAATGAAAACACTTTGGAAAATGCAAGGATCCTTTACAACTTTCTTATCTCTTGAATCTCTGTAACAGGATTATCTATTAGCCTAGGTCTGCAAAAGTCTGGCTAATATTCTGAGCCAATATATTCTGTAGAACATAAAACAACATATCTACCGTACAGCAATGTGATCATATTTTAACCAAGAATTAAATAATCATAAAACAGGGTAAAACAGTGATGGGTTCCGTTACAGTAAGTTTATTTAATAGCTCCTTATAGTTGTTTTTAATTATTAACTGGATAGAATTATAAAATATGATTCCCATATGAGTTATGGTATTAGAATGCCAATTATACTGGTAGATGGATTTCAAGTAATCTTTTTCCGGACTGGCTAAATTAAGAGCCAAAACCTGTGACTTGGAGATATTAATTTTATAGTTAGAGGCTTTAGAATATTTATCTATTATTACATGCAAAGTTTTCAAAGAGTCAATGGGGTTAGACACAAACACAACCGCATCATCGGCATACAGCATTATTTTATGCTGTATCCCACCAACTGTAATTCCATGAATAGAGGGGTTATCTCTTATAGAAACCGCCATGGGCTCCATTATCAATGCAAAGATTATCGGAGAAAGGGGACACCCCTGTCTCGTTCCATTAGTAACTGCAAATCTCTGCGTTTTAAACCCATTTCCAATGACCGAAGCGGATGGGGAAGAGTATAATGCTCCAATGGACTTAGACCCAAAAGAGCCAAGGCCATATTTCTGGAGTACACACCTGATAAAATCCCATCCGACCCGGTCAAAGGCCTTCTCTGCGTCCATTGATAGAAACACTGTTGGGAGAAGTTTGTGTTTAGAATATGAAATCAAATCCAACATGCGTCTGGTGTTGTCAGAGCCCAAACGTCCCCGTACAAATCCAGTTTGATCTATTGATACAAGTTTGTGAATAACCTCACTCAATCTATCCGCCAGCATTTTAGCATACATTTTTACATCAACGTTCAAAAGTGAAATGGGGCGGAAGTCTTTACATTCCAATATACCTGTGTCTTTTTTTGGTATAGTGATAATCAGAGCCTCTGACATTTCTGAAGGAATATGTCCCTTTCTTTTAATCTCATTGAAAATATTTTTAAAATGGGGGACTAGGGTTGTTACCAAAGACCTATAGTAATGATTTCCAAAACCATCTGGGGCCGTACCCAACTTCAATTTAGAAATAACGTCACAAATCTCTTTTTCAGAAAAATCATTCTTTAGTGTTAAAACTTCCTCTGGTGAAACTTGCGTCAAATCTATTTCCTTCAAAAAATTTTGAATGACCTCCAGAGATGGCTTCTGAAAAGAAGGATCCAATTCCAAATGATATAACCTAGAATAATACTGTTCAAATGCTTCTGCTATCTGGACTGGGTTATTAAGATAGGTTCCATTGTGATAAATATAATCAACCCTTTTTTTAGTAGCATGAGATCTAAGTTTATTTGCTAAGATTTTACTTGGTTTACTCCCATAATGGTACATTTTTTGTTGTAAAAGCCATATAGACTTATCAGTTCTCATCTGATTAATGGATTTAATCTGTAATTGGATTTTTTTAATCAACATCGAGTCAGAAGCATTAGGATTAATTTTATTTCTTAGTTCCAGATTATATAATTGGATATATAATTCTCTCAAAGGAGTTCCTCTTTCTCTTTCCCTTTGACTTTGCAATTTAATCAGGATCCCTCTTATAAAAGCCTTATGTGTGTTCCAAAGTGTAATGTTAGATTCTACTGAAGTTTGTTACTAAAAAAAATTGAGGTACCCCTTGCCTTTTTCTTATACATTGAATTGTATGCGACTTTATAATGTGTATTAAAAAATTTAATTGGAGCTCCCTGCCAATGAGTCTCCTGCAAGCAGATTATATCTGCTTTTTGCTGCAGAAAGCTCTTTAGAAAAAAACTGCGTTTAGCTGGATGATTCAGTCCCTGAACGTTTTGCGTTACTATCTTTAATGACATGCTGTTAGTATCACAGTAGAAATGATGGTCAGTCCCTGTTCCCCAGGTCAGCCTCAAAGAGTTGTTGCGTCGGGGTTAAGGCCTATTAGGCCGTTGTATAGCATGTTTGAGATACACAGCTTGGACAGCCTTAACGACACTCTAGCAGAGCTTCGGCGATGTTTGCCCGGCTAGTCCCACATACAGACTAACCCCTTCCTGGGCGTGGCCAACTCAGGCAGGCCAATACTGAGTTGGCAAGCACCAACAGATTTGCCAGATTGAGTGAAACTGTTGGAGATGTCCATTCAGGAATGGCAATGCCAGATAGAGCTGTTCCCTCTAACAGCAGGGAGAACAGTTCTCCTGGAGGAGTGGGAGGGCAGAATAGGCAGAGAAACAGACAGGTTTTGGTGGTAGGGGATTCTATTATTAAGAGGTAGGAAGGGTGATTTGTCACCCAGATCCCAGCAATCGAATAGTTTGCTGTCTCCCGGGTGCTCAGGTTCGGCATGTTGTGTATCGGGTAGATAAATTATTGAGAGGGCTGGAAATGAACCAGCGGTCTTGGTACATATTGGTACTAATGACAAAGTTAGTGGAAGATGAAGTATCCTAAAGAATGATTTTAGAGAATTAGGGTATAAGCGTAAGGGAAGGACCTCCAAGTTAGTATTCTCTGAGATACTACCAGTGCCTTGTGCTAGCCCAGGGAGACAGATGGAGCTTAGAAAGGTTAATGCGTGGCTAAAAAAGTGGTGCACTAAGGAGTGGTTTGGGTTTTTAGAGCACTGGGCTGACTTCTCACTTGGGTACAATCTTTATAGCAGGGATGGATTGCACCTTAATGACAAGGGAGCTGCAGTGCTAGGGAAAAGGATGGTAGAAGGGCTGGGGGAGTTTTTAAACTAATAGGTGGGGGAGGGACTAGATAGAAGTAATGGGTTAGTAAGTGTAGAGGGGGTAAGGAATTAATTAACTAGTCATGTGAGGAGATGGGAGAGGGTTAGTATAGTCAATAGGGAGGTTCTGCTAAGTAACTCAAGTATAGTGGCAGGCACTCCAGAAGTACAGACTCATAACATAAGGTGTAGGCTTGCTAATGCTAGAAGCTTGCCAGGAAAAATTAGAGAGTTAAAATCATTAGCAGGAAATTAGAAATTGGATTTAATAGACATTACTGAAACATGGTGGGATGATTCTCATGACTGGACTGTTAATCTGGATGGTTATAGCCTATTTAGGAAAGATAGGTGCAATGGTAAAAGGGGAGGAGGGAATTGTCTGTATGTTAAGCCTGAATTTAAGCCTATAGTCAGACAAGATATTTATGCTGGAACTGGTGATAATATTGAATTCACCAAATAATTGGTTATCACAGGAAGTAATCCAAAAGAGGTTGGAAAAAAGAAATGTTAATAAAGCCCCGGGTCCTGATGGAATACATCCAAGGGTACTAAGGGAACTCGGTTCTGTAATAGCCAAACCATTATATTTAATTTTTCAAGATTCACTCAACATAGGGTCTCTACCAGATGACTGGAGAAAAGCTGATGTGATACCTATATTTAAAAAGGGAACAAGACCAAATCCGGGGAATTATAGACCAGTGAGCCTCACTTCTGTAGTGGGGAAGGTTCTAGAAGGGTTAATAAGGGATAATACACAAGAATATGTCTATTTGAACAGGATTATAAGTAGAAGTCAACATGGATTTATGAGGGATAGGTCATGTCAAACAAATCTAATTAGTTTCTATGAGGAGGTTAGTAGGAACCTGGATCAAGGCAACTCAGTGGATGTAGTCTTTTTGGATTTTGCAAAGGCTTTTGATACAGTGCCACATGGGAGACTATTGTGCAAACTAAGAGATACAGGAATTGCAGTAAATATCTGCTCATGGATTGAGAGCTGGCTAAAAGACAGGAAGCAAAGTGTTGTGGTAAATGGAACATACTACGATTGGACTAATCCTTTTTAACATATTTATTAATGACTTAGAGGTAGGATTGGAGTGTGGTGTCTCCATTTTTGCTGATGACACGAAGTTGTGCAAGGTAATTAAGTCAGATAATGATTTGCTTTCCCTCCAAAGGGATTTACATAAAATTGAAGAATGGGCATCTAAATGGCAGATGAGATTTAATACGAATAAATGTAAAGTTATGCATCTGGGAAGGAAAAATACCCATGCAATTTATAATCTTAATGCAGCAAATCTAGGTGTATCAAATATTGAAAGGGATTTGGGAGTACCTGTGGACAACAACCTAGGTGCTCAAAGCCAAGCAGCTGCTGCAAAGGCAAATACAATATTAGCATGCATTAAGAAGGGTATAGAAACCAGGGAAGCAAATATAATTCTGCCACTATACAAATCCCTAGTACGCCCTCATTTAGAATATGGAGTACAATTTTGGGCACCACTTCATAAAAAGGACATTTTAGAGCTGGAAAGGTACAGAGGAGGGCAACAAAACTAATAAGGTGAATGGAGGTGCTAAGTTATGAAGAAAGACTATCCAAATTAAACTTATGTTTTCTAGAAAAGAGGCATCTAAGAGGAGATATGAAAACCTTATATAAATACATCCAGGGTCAGTATAAAGATTTGTCAAGGGAGCTTTTTGTGCCAAGAGGTTTTCAATTGACAAGAGGACATCCCTTGAGGTTAGAAGTAAAAAGATTCCACCTTAAAGAAAGAAAAGGGTTCTTCACAGTAAGGGTGGTTAATCTGTGAAATTCTCTACCAGACGAGGTGGTGCCAACAGATTCGAAAGATAACTTTAAAAGGGGACTAGATTTATTTATAATTAAAAAGGGAATTCAGGGTTATCATGGATAATTAGAGAGACAGTATTGATCCAGGGAGAAATCTGGTCGCCGGTGTCTCGGGTCAGGAAGGAATTGATTTTTTTATTATTTTTATTTCCCTTTTAGACGATTGGCTAAGTCTCGCTTGTTTTTTTTTCCTGTTTGCCTCTGGATTAATTAATAATAAAAAAATTAAAAAAAAATAATTGATTAATAATTAATTAGCAACTAATTAATTAATAGTTAATCCGCATATTGCAGATCAGAGGAGATCTTAAAAGGTTGAACTTGATGGACTGAAAGTCTTTTTTCAACCTTAAATACTATGTAACTATGTAACCTACTAGAAATGAGGCCATCTTGGATTTAGTTATCACAAATAATATTGATATGTATCAAATGTTGAAATAGGGCAACCTTTGGGAAACAGTGATCACAACACAGTCTCATTTGAGATTGAATTTAAAAAAAAAAAAACTGTAAGGGGCCAACAAAAACTCTGAATTTTAAAAGGGCAGATTTTAACGGTCTAAGGGCAGCAATACAATGTATAGACTGGGACAAAGAACTAAAAAAAAAATACTGAACATAAATGGACAACATTTAAATCCATACTAAATATACATACACATCGTCATATACCATGTGGGAATGAAAGTAAAGGGGTAAATTACATCCAACATGGCTTAACAATGATTTAAAGCTCAAGATACAGAGTAAAAAACGGGCATTTCAATTCTATAAACAAGAGGGGACAGAGACTGCTTTAAGTGAGTACAAGGAAATCAATAAGGCTTGCAAAAGGGCTATTAGACTGGCTAAAATAGAAAATGAAAAATGAGTTGCAAAGGAGAGTAAGACTAACCCTAACATATTTTTTAAGTATATAAATGGGAAGAAGGCCAGTAAAAGGCAGATTAGCTAAATAGGTTATTTTCTTTGGTATATGCAAGGGAGATACCAGTGGTTAGGACACTGCAACATAATGGGGCTACACTATCATCACTAAATAATTGGTTAACGCAAGAAGAAACCCAAAAGAGGTTGGAAAAAATAAATGTTAATAAAGCTCCAGGTACTGATGGAATACATCCAAGGGTACTGAGGGAATTGGGTTCTGTAATAGCCAAACCATTATATCTAATTTTTAAAGATTCACTCAACACAGGGTCTCTACCAGATGGCTGGCGAAAAGCAGAGGTGATACTTATATTTTAGAAGGGGGCAAGAGCAAATCCGGGGAATAATAGACCTGTGAGCCTCACTTCTGTAGTGGGAAAGCTTTTAGAAGGGGTAATAAGGGATAATATACAAGAATATGTCTATTCAAACAGGATCTAATTAGTTTCTATGAGGAGGTTAGTAGGAACTTGGATCAAGGCATCTCAGTGGATGTAGTCTTTTTAGATTTTACAAAGGCTTTTGATAGAGTCCCACATGAAAGACTATTGTGCAAACTAAGGGAATATTGCAGTAAATATATGCACATGGGTTGAGAGCTGGCTAAAAGACAGGAAGCAAAGGGTTGTTGTAAATGGAACATACTCAGATTGGATTAATGTTGTAAGTGGGGTTCCTCAGGGCTCAGTATTAGGTCCTTTCTTTTTTACCATATTTATTAACAACTTTGAATTAGGATTGGAAAGTGAAAGTAATGATGTAATTTCCCTCCAAAGGGATTTTCATAAATTAGAGAAATGAACAATTAAATGGCAGATGAGATTTAATACGATAAATGTCAGGTTGTGCATCTGTGAAGGCAAAATAACCATGCAATTTATAAACTTAATTAAACAAATCTAGGGGTATCAGATATTGAAAGGGATTTGGGAGTGCTTGTGGACAACCACCTATGTAACAGTTCTCGATGCCAAGCAGCAGCTGCAAAGGCAAAACAACTATTAGCATGTATTAAGAAGGGTATAGAAGCCAGGGAAGCAAATATAATTCTGCCACTATACAAATCCCTAGTACACCCTTTTTTGGAATATGGAGTACAATTTTGGGCACCACTTCATTAATAGGACATCTTAGAGTGGAAAAAAGTACAGAGAAGGGAATGGAGGGGCTATGTTATGAAGAAAGCTTACCCAAATCAAACATATTTTTTGTGAAAAAATGAATCTAAGAGGAGATATGATTACCTTATATAAATACATCCAGGGTCAGTATAAAGATTTGTCAAGGGAGCTTTTTGAGCCAAGAGGTTTTCAATTCACACAAGGACATCCTTTGAGGTTAGAAGTAAACAGATCCCACTTTAAAGAAAGGGTTCTTTGCAGTAAGGGTGGTTAATCTGTTAATCAAGGGAGGTGGTGACAGCGGATTCAATGATAACTTTAAAAAAAGGATTGGATATATTTTTAAATAAAAAGGGTATTCAGGGTTATCCTGGTTAATTAGAGAGGGAGTATTGATCCAGGGAGAAATCCAATCGCCAGTATCTGGGGTTAGGAAGGCATTCTTTTTTTCCCCTTTTGAGACAATTGGCAAAGTTTCACTTGGGTTTTTTTTCTGTTTGCCTTCCTCTGGATCAATTAACAACTAATCTGCATATTGCAGATCAGAGCAGATCTTAAAGGGTTGAGTTTGATGGGCTAAAAGTCTTGTTCAACCTCAATTACTATATACAGTAACTATGTTACTATGTAATTTATTGAAAGAACCACTAAGGATTCTATAAAGGATAAAAATAAGTGGTTAAAATTGGTGTTAAGTTTGTTTTTTGCCATGTACTCAACCCCTGTGCAGTGCTACGGAATATGTCTGCGCAATATAAATAAAGATAATAATAATAATGTATCGAATCAGCTGTCACCACCTCCTTTGGTAGAGAATTCCACAGAATAACCACACTTACTGTGAAGAACCCTTTTCTTTCTTTAACCTCAAAGGATATCCTCTTGTCAGTTAAAAACCTCTTGGCACAAAAGCTCACTTGACACATCTTTATACTGACCCTGGATGTATTTATATATGGTAATAATCATATCTCCTCTTAGATGCCTTTTTTCTAGAGAAAATAAGCCTAATTTGGTTAGTTTTTCTTTATAACTTATGCCCCTTCCTTCCCCTATTAGTTTTGTTGCCCTCCTCTGTACCTTTTCCAGCTCTAAAATGTCCTTTTTATGAAGTGGTGCCCAAAATTATACTCCATATTCCAAATTAGGGCGTACTAGGGATTTGTATAGTGAAATAATTATATTTGCTTCCCTGGCTTCTATACCCTTCTTAATACATGCTAATATTTTACTTGCCTTTGCAGATGCTGATTGGCATTGAGCACTGTTACCTAGGTGGTTGACCACAAGTACTCTCAAATCCCATTCAATGTCTGATACCCCTAGATTTGCTCCATTAAGATTATAAATTGCATGGCTATTTTTCAGTCCCAGATGCATAATTTTACATGTATTCGTATTAAATCTCATCTGACATTTAGATGCCCATTCCTCAATTTTATGTAAATCCCTTTGGAAGGAAAGTACATAATTATCTTATTGAATTACCTTGCATAACTTTGTGTCATCAGCAAAAATGGAGACACTACTTTCCATTCCCACCTCTAAGTCATTAATAAATATGTTAAAAAGGAGAGGACCTAATACTGAACCCGGAGGAACTCCACTTACCACATTAGTCCAATAGGAGTATGTTTCATTTACCACAACCATTTGCTTCCTGTCTTTTAGCCAGCTCTCGATCCATGAGCAGATATTTCCTGAAATTCCTGAATCCCTTAGTTTGCACAATAGTCTTTCATGTGGCACTGTATCAAAAGCCTTTGCAACATCCAAAAATACTACATCCACTAAGTTGCCTTGGTCCAGGTTCCTACTAAACCTCATCCATAGAAACTAATTAGATTTGTTTGACATGACCTATCCCTCATAAATCCATGTTGACTCCTACTTATAATCCTGTTCAAATAGACATATTATTGTATATTATCCCTTATTAACCCTTCTAAAAGCTTTCCCACTACAGCAGTGAGGCTCACTGTTCGATAATTCCCTGGATTTGCTCTTGTTCCCTTCTTAAATATAGGTATCACCTCTGCTTTTCGCCAGTCATCTGGTAGTGACCCAGTGTTGAGGGAATCTTGAAAAATGAAATATAATGGTTTTGCTATTACAAAACCCAGCTCCCTCAGTACCCTTCAATGTATTCCATCAGGACCTGGGGCTTTATTAACATTTATTGCTTCCAACCTCATTTGGATTTCTTCCTGTGATACCCAATTATTCAGTGAAGGGAGTGTAGCCCAGTTATGGTGCAGTGTCCCAACCACTGGTACCTCCCTTGTGTAGAAAATAACCTATTTAGCTCATCTGCCTTATCCTGGTCACTAATTATTAGATGGCCTGTGTCACATTGTAATGTTCCTATAACTTCCTTCCTGGCCTTCTTTCCATTAATACATTTAAAAAATATTTCAGCGTTAGTCTTACTCTCTTTTTAAACTCTATTCTTTCATTTTCTATTTTAGCCAGTCTAATAGCGCTTTTGCTGCCTTGTTGGTTTCCTTGTACTCACGTAAAGCAGTCTCTGCCCCTCTTGTTTGTATAACTTAAATACCTGTTTTTTACTCCGTATCTTGATCTTTAAATCATTGTTAAGCCACATGGGTTGTGATTTACTCCCTTTACTTTTATTAAGTATGTATATTTAGTAAGGGTTTAAATGTTGTCCATTTATGTTCAGTATTTTTACCTATCAGTTCTCTGTCCCAGTCTACACTTTCTATTGCCGCCCTTACAGCCTTATTAGATTCGGACTACGTTTTAAAAAGTAGCCCATAGTGAAATAAGTGGGCTGAAGGCTATTAAATTAGCCTTGTAAACCTCTACGTTGCCGACCTTCGTGTTAGCATGCAGGACGGCTGAAAAATGCCTACTTCTTGTGGAACATCGCAGCACGCAACTTTTTGATCTGTCCAGCCCATTCCCCTTACGTTCCCATTTTGCTATTAAATTGCCATGAAGTCCCCCGCGAGCTAGCCGGTAACACGCAAATGGAGCCCAAAGCCCAATGAGTGCTGGGGAGGACTCGCAAAGGCAGTAAAAATCCCTACGTTTGCTGTGTGAGCAGAAGAAGTGCCCTCTGGCCCCTAAAGCTCCCTCATGCTTCCCAAATATATCCCCATACTGCAGGGTCCCGATCGGGACCTCCGCAGCCTCCCAATATTCATCTTTGCTGTGGAGGTCCACACGGCAGTTCACGGTTAACCGATGCGTGTGGCTAACTAAAAAATTAACCCCTGCCACGGGGGTACTACAAGTACCGGCCCCTGGCACCTAAAATTAACCCCATTACTCATGGGGGGTCTATACAGACCCATATGAGCCTCTAATTAACCCCCTCAGTCCCATAAGGGCCTATACAGACCATTATGGGACACTAATTAACCCCGTTAGTCCCATAAGAGTCTATATAGTCCCCTATGGGACACTAATTAACCCCATTAGTCCCATAAGGGTCTATACAGACCCTTATGGGACAATAATTAACTCCAATATTAACACTATAAATGCCATGAGGGTCCTCCAGGATCCTCATGACACAAAGTCTAAACAGTACCCTATCTACCCTCCTTCTAGACTATTAACCTCCCTCTAGACTATCAACCCCCCTCTAGACTATCAACCCCCCTATTGACTTTTAACCCCCCTCTTGACTATTAACCCCCCTCAAGACTATCAATTGCCCCTCTAGACTAATAACCCTCCCTCCAGACTATTAACCCACCCTCTAGACTATCACCCCCCAGACTAATAACCCCTACACTACACTATTAACCCCCCTCTACCCTATTAACGCTACACTACCTAACTGACCCCTTATAAAATCTCTATTATCCCACTAGTTACACAAAATAAAAACTAGGGGAAAAAACTACATACAAAAAATAAAAAACATACATTGCAGAAAATTTAACAATTAACATTATAGGAATTAAAGAACCTAGAATCACCCAAAATAAAAAAAAAGTAAATTACATAAAATTAAAAACCCTACATTACATAAAATAAAAAAACTATAATTACAGGGAAAATAAACATTACATACAATAAGAAAGTCTATAATTGTATACAATAGAAAAGCCTACATTACAGGAAGAAAAAAAAACTTAAATTACAGAACAAACAAAATCCATTACATACAATAAAAACGTCTATGATTACATATACTAAAAACCCTATTATTACACCGAAAACAACTTCCTCACTAAAACTAGAATAGGGTAAATAAGACCACTTACCTTGCCCAAATGCACCTCCAGCAACAATGGTCTTCTGTGCTTCGTACCTAGGCAAGGGCCCTTCCTAAATGTCCACCGGTCCGACACCCCTAGGAAAAAAGAAACACTACCATTAATAAATAAATAAACACAACATATAATAAAATATATTCTAAATAGGCCACTTACCATTCCAAATTGCCCATCCAGCGATGCCCCAGTCCTCCTTGATGTCTAAAAACGCTGGTCTAAAAATTCAAACAACTAACGGAGCTCCTCCATGGAGAAGCTCCCAGACGCATATGAGGGTTCTTGCGTATGCTCCGCTGAAAATTTCGAAATTTCGCCTTCTGAAAATGCTGTCAATCATATTTCAGCCAATCAGAAGGCACAAAGATGTGAGACAATCAGAATGGGATACACCCAACGGCCGGGATTGCGCAATAGTGTCCCGCGGGCCCTTTAAGGACCTGCGGCGGGTAATTTGAAATCTTAAATGCAGCCGAGGTCCCGATCTGGCCCCTGCCTCAAAGAATATTATGGGGACATTCTGGGGGGGGAATTGTAGGGGCCGGGATGGTACTTGGAGTACCCCCGCGGCAGTGCTTAACTGTTTAACTGCCGCAAGGGTTCCAATCAGGACCCACGCAGCAGGGGCTGTTGTAGGGAGCCATTGGCTACATCTTACCCGTTACTACGGGTTGGACTAATTGATCGTGTTTACTGCCGCACATCCCTCGTGCGACAGACTGCGCTTTGGTTTTGCGTCTCTCGCTCGTAGCTCGCAGCCCCTTCCAATTTAATAGCAACGTAAGTAGGCTAAATTTCAAGCACACAGCTGCTGCAAGGCTCATGTTGGACTTATGAGGCTGCAATATAATGAGGCTGTTAGACCGTTAAAATCTGCCCTTTTAAAATTAAGAGTTTTTGTTGGCTCCTTACAGTTTTGTTTTTTTATTTCATTTTTAAATGAGACTGTGTTGTGATCACTGTTTCCCAATGGTTGCCCTATTTCAACATTTGATACCTTATCGATATTATTTGTGATAACTAAATCCAAGATAGCTGCTTCATTTCTAGCAGGCTCTGGTATAACCTGGGCCAGATAATGATCCCTGAGTGTACTCAAGAACCTCCTTAGCTGAACTGCTGGTGTCATTTATCCAGTTTATTTAAGTGTAATTAAAATCTCCCATTATTAGAACTTGCCCGTGCTTAGCTGCATTTCCAATCTGTAACAATAATTGTATTTCCTCAGTATCAGCTATTTTGGGGAGTTTATAATTGAAGAGTCCCCGTGTGCAGTGGGTCTGGAATGTCTATCCCCACCACAACCTTAGAGACAGATAAGACTCTAATTTATAAATGTGTAGCAACTAATAATGATTTTTTTTTTAAAGTAACACTAGCAACTGTAAGCTGTCATCTGTCCTCTAAACTAGACAGGTGGTGACTTAGTCTTTCACCATATCTTTTCTAGTGGAGCTCTATTTTTACCCCTTAGAACTTATTACTGCTAACCCCCCTTTATAAGTGCCAGCCTGCCAGAGATATACAGTTAGTATATCTTTTTTTATCTACACCATTATTAATTATTTTTGTTTCTATTTAGATTTTTCCTTAATAAAGTTATTTTGTATATATATAATTTTTCATTATTATTTGCTACACATTTATAAATTAGAGTCTTATCTGTCTCTAAGGTTGTGGTGGGGATAGACATTCCAGACCCACTGCACACGGGGACTCTTCAATTATATTTCCAATTTACTCTATTTCATTTAGAGATTTGTTGTTACCTTTTAGAATTTTGGGGGGTTTATAGCATACTCCTACTAATATTCTTTTGGAATTTGCTGCTCCGCTATTTACCTCTACCCACAAACATTCAACTTTATCACTAGGTCCACCATAAATATTTTCTCTGACTATAGACTTAAATTCAGGCTTAACATACAGAAAAATCCCTCCTCCTCTTTTACTATTGCCTCTATCTTTCCTAAATCAGTTATAACCATTCAGATTAACAGTCCAGTCATGAGATTCATCCCACTATGTTTATGTAATACCTATTAAATACAATTTTTCGTTAATTGCCAATAATTCTAACTCTCCCATTTTTTCTTGCAAGCTTCTGGCATTAGCGAGCATACATCTTATGTTATGAGTTTGTAGTTTTGAGGTGCCTGCCTCTTCACTTGAGTTAGTAATAGTGAGTAATACCTCCATATTGACTGCTCATTCTTTAGGGCACTCCGCCTTCCACTAACGTTGTCATTGGTATCAATATGTATCAAGACCGCCGTTTCATTTCCAGCCCCTCCCAATAATTTATCTACCAGACCCACAACAACCCGAACCCAAGCACCCGGGAGACAGCAAACTGTTCGATTGCTGGGATCTGGGGGACCTTCCTAATAGCAGAGTCCCTTACAACCAAACCTGTCTGATGCTCTGCCTATGCTGCCTTCCCACTCCTTCAGTCAAATTGTTCTCCCAGCTGTTAGAGGGAGCAGCTCTATCTGGCATTGCCATTTCTGTATGGACATCCCAAATAGTTTCACTCAATCTGGCAAATCTGTTGGTGTTTGTCAACTCAGAACTGGCCTGCCTCCTCCTGATCCCTCTGCTTCCCCTTGTAACTGTAACCCAGCTACCTCCCTGGACATCCTCACTAGCCCCATGTCCACCCTCCATGCTAGGCCCATCTAAACTGTGCTCAGGTAGCACCAACTCCCTTTCTAGTGGAGCATTATCACTAAGTGCTACAACCTCTCCAGTTCTCCAATTTGAGCTTCCAAAGAGGCAACATGCTTACACCTCTCACAGAGGTATGGACCCAGGATCATCTGTTCCAGTAGTGCAGAAATATGACAGGATGTACACTGAGTGCGGTTGCCACTGGACTGACTCATAATTATTGTCTACAAAATTTCAGTGGGAAAAATAAACAAACAATAATAAAAAATAATATAAAAAATAATATATTAATATAAAGCTTCTTTTCTTGTTTTATTTTTACTTTTTTCCGACTGGAGAACAGCTTTGCATCGAATAAAGGAAAGATTCCCCTTAATGTCTCAGGAGGGTTCGATTTGTTGTCCTCTATAAGATCAGCTTTTTCTTTTTGTGTAAGCGTTTCAAAATGTGGAAAATTCCTGCCTATAACTACTGTATACGGTAGTCGAGGGACCACAGGGCCGGTAATTTGGGCATGTACACCCTGCAGCTTAATCCAGGCAGTCTTGGTAGGATAAGTCATAACTGTAGCATGACCACAAGCTATGCCCATCCCTTTTTTTAGCTTCCAGCTACCCACGGCTACTATTTTTCCTCACTGCGCTTCCAGAATCAATCAGTCCTGTGGCCTTCTTGTCATTTATCAGTACCTCGATAGTGAACGGATGTTTTACTTCTGCCAGTCCAACTATATTCACTAGGAGAGATTTAGGTACATCTATCCCAATCTCACACTGCATAGGTTCTTCATGGCTAGGGCACTGGGCAGCTAAATGTCTGAATTCTCAACATTGAAAGCATTTATTAGTCTTATTCCTATGCTTTGCCCATGGGTTGTGAGAAGGCTTCTTTTCCAATTTTCTTCTTCCAGGCTCCTTTCTGTCAGCACCATCTTGAACCTGATGAATACCAGAGAAGTTTCCAGTGGCCATTTCTGAACGTTCTCGCTTCCATGCCCTGTTTTCTTCAGGAAAATATTTTATCGTCTGATAACGTTCAATCCAATTGACCAACTCATCCATGGAATGAGGTCCGCATTGGCTTACCCATTCTCTCATCTCACGTGGAAGTGCTCTCCAATAACGATCCATTACTAGGATTTCCACCATTTGCAAGTTAGATGAAGAAGGTCAAACATTTGTGTTCGTGCTGTTTGGTTACTGTGGTATATCCACTGATGGAACCATTGCGCATGAACTGCTGCGTTCACCCCTGCTCCGGCAAGAATCTCTGCTTTAAGTAAAGTATAATCAGAGGCCTGCTCTGCTGTCAGGTCATAGTATGCACGCTTAGATGCTCCAGTAAGGAATGGTGCCAGTATATCAGACCACTGGGTTCTAGGCCAGGCTTCTCATGCCGCAGTCCTTTCAAAGGTTAGTAAATAATTCTCCACATCATCTTCTATAGTCAACTTTGGTAAAAAAAATTACTGGCTCTAATTTCTGTCACATGTTCTTTATTTCTTAAAAGGGCTTCCAAAGCAGTTTAGTTCTGAGCCACTTGGGTTGCCAGCATCTTAAATTTTAATTATTGTCAGTAGTTCTCTTGTTGAGCAGCTGTAACCTGCATTAAGGTCTTTATTGTCTCCTCCATGCTCTCGTGTGCGCTGTCTTCAAAACCAAAACCAGGGATCCCACTTCTCACACCAGCGTGGCAAAGCAACCGTCTCCTTGTGGTCAATGCCCTGTTTTCTGACTCTTCTGATGGAGGAACAATGGAGGCTGTTAAATGCTTTCCAAAAATGTTAATACTTTTTCTGCAGGGCCATAAAAGGAAAGAAAACAAATAAAACAATAAATAATTAGGCCTAGTTCTTTCAGAACACTACCTAACAATGAGCAGTTTCGTAACTATCACTATCCACGACCAACTAAGCCTGGGAGGTACTGGCCTCTCTCTTCTTAAGGGCTCCTGCTCTGTGGTCTTTGCTTGACAGCTTCCCCACTTTAGACTCTCTGGATCTTTGTCTCCAGTTTCAGGTTCTGTCACTCCAGTACAATTCCAGCAGCCCCTCTGGGTAACTCTCTCTGTCTCTACTGCAGTACTCCTCCTCTTGGCTCTGGGCTACAACTGACTTTTCACAGACTGCCGCAGTCTGTTCACTGCTGCAGCCACATTGTGATGTAATAGATCCTTTTTAACACCTGCAGGACTGGATTGGCCAAATGCTTTTATCCAGCCTCAGGCTCACATACCTGCCCTCCAGGACTCTAGCTTTGTCACACAATGTATAAATCATGTCACATAAAAAGGATTATATTAAAAGAAATATATCAAATAATGTATGATTACAATAGTTCGGACACTATAAGTTCACAAAGTTGCGCGGTGCAAATTATATATAGTACCGCTGTGGTGTGTAATAGCATTAAGTTTATACTAAACTACACAATAAGATGTCAATTTTAAAAAGTATTAGGCTTAAAATATCCCCCTCCCCCCCCCCTCACTTACTCCAGTGATGATGTTTTCTTATCACTATTAACTAATAATAAGCTGTGCAAGCAAAGTCAGTTTCACTGATGTGGAGAGACAGATCAGTAAAATAGTTAACCTGTAAAAATAGAACGAACTTTATCATCCATATGACAGAAAATTATGAATTCAAAGAGAAAACTCTTTTGGCTCAAATATAAATGAAAAAAATATTAGAAGGTGGCTCTAGGCCTGTAAACCAAAGTGAATTGCATCTATGGGTGCTACCAAGAATCAAACTATGAAATGTATGTGAGTAAATAAAGAATAGAAAAAAGGGATTTGTTGTGGGGCCCTCCATTAGAACCCAAAATAACTTCTGCAATAACCGTTAAACTTAATCATGTTAAAACCTAAAAACAAAAATAAAAACTGTAACAAGACATCACGTTGCCCATGTCAATATTGGTCTTGATATAGCACCTCTTTGGTGAATATAAAGTTTGCTTGACTCAATTTGATTCAATATATTGGATGTAACTGGGATAAGGAATATAAAAGTGCTAAAAAAAGACAAGGGGCTTGATAAGTGAAAGGCAGGAATTGATATCCTGCTCAAAAAGTGCTTGTGACTTAAAGTGACAATTGTGCAAAATATATATATTCAGAATCCTGAATTTCCAATCATAAAAGTGCTTAATATTGCTGCTCAAATTAATAAGAGTGTGTTAAGTATTACATCCAATACTGTTATGTCGAGATATGGTTAACACCAATTGATAGAGGACCTCCCTTTAGCTAGACTCTCTTGCTGGCTATTCCCTTGTAAAGCTCCTATTAACCACCTCGACATAACAGTATTGTAATAAATTCAACCTGTCCAAAGATAGCCACCTTTTATATAATACCAAAAATACACAGAAAAAAAAAAAAAAAAACTCCGGGCAGACCAATAGTGTCTGGCATGGGAAATTCTAGTAAATATGTGGATATTATTCTTAGGGAATTTGTTCCCACTTTAGCATCCTATGTAAAGGACACAAAATATGTTTTAGCCAAGCTTAATGATACTGAAGTGAGTAGTGAAGCTCTATTAGTTTCTTTAGACGTGGAGTCCTTATACACCAGTATTCAACATAAGCGGACTAAATGCAATCCAATACTTTTTATCTAAAAGAGGAACACACCTTGTGAATCATAATGAATTTGTATTGGCACTTTTACAATTTGTCCTATCACATAATTACTTTGTTTTCCTCAACAATTATTACCAGCAAGTATGTGGGATAGCGATGGGCACAGCCTGTGCTCCCACATACGCAAATCTTTACTTAGGCTGGTGGGAGGAACAAAGGGTTTTCGTCAATGAAATTGATAAATACATTGAACACATTGAATTGTGGGTCAGTTTCATTGACGATATTTTACTGGTGTGGAATGGTACTAGTCAGATCTAAAACAGTTTATTCATTTATTAAATGATAATAAATCATTTTGAATTTAACATTCAATTTAACATTCAAAATCAATGAAAAGGTGATCAATTATTTGGATTTAAAAATAGAGAAGACAGATAATGGTAAACTTCAGACACAAGCATATTGCAAACCTACTGCCACTACTAGTTTGTAAAAAGCAGATAGTAGCCACTGTCACAACCTACAATGATGATGGAGTATAGAGAATCCTAGTCCTCTTATCTCCTGTAGGTTTTAGACCTAAGTTTGGGTGACTCCGGACCTATGGACATTCTTTATGGATACAAGAACATAAGTCCCAGCCTAAGGTAGTGTGCGCTGGGAAACCTGGAAGGAAGTCAGAACGATCTCCTCAACCAGCATATGTTCCTGGGTAAATAATACACCTGCACGCAAAGTCTTGATGAAAATTATGAACCATGTTTTATTTTAGAACAGCATATTTAACCACATCACACAAGAATGGCCAGCCCCAAATGACCTCTAGCCAATCATGAAGGGGAACTGTGTGTGAACCAATAGTCCCCTCCCAGGTCCGCCCACTAGGCGAGGCCAACTAATTCATTTGGGCTCTGAATCTCCAGGGCAAAGCATGCCTTTACTCTCCTGTGCCCATGCTATGAAAGCTGAGAAGCCTCAGGCCATCCCATTGTTTCTGGGTGCCTGCCTGTCTGCTCTCCAGCTGTGAGCTCCCCATTGTTAGTTCTCTGCTGGACACTTAGCTAATGGGATTAACAGGCCTTTGGGAACAAAGGAGGCTTGGCTGTATTCAACAATATAATAACATACTAATATAATAACATACATTCATATTTACAAATATAACACCCAATGTTCCACCCACATACAACCAATATATCCCATTAGAGCCCTCACACGATACCCATTACAATGAGCCTAAACATGGAAGGGATGGGAATATGCAAAGGGGCAAACCCACAATACTTTATCCCCTAGACTACAAAATAACAATACAACCCTACAACAGTATAACAGGGGGTCTGCGAGCCCCAAACCCCACTAAGTACAGATGTAGGTATCCTGTACTCCAGTTGTCTTCTACATGGCCATGTGGAGAGTAGAGTCCGATCACAAAATGGCTCCTAGAGGTGACCACTGCTGCCAGTCCCAATATGGATGCTGACTGAGCCATGAACTGTCATGCCCATACACAATATGGCCCCTGGGTGTGGCTAATACTGCCAGTCACAAAATGGCCACCGGCTGATTCATGACAGCCACCCCAAGGCTTTGATTTCAGGAATCCCAGTTGGTCAATATTTAAGAATCAAAAGAAATTGTTCCAGCCCAACTGACTTTGAACAAGAAGCTAATGAGCTTCAACTTCATTTCAAAGAAAGAGGTTACAAGAATAAAGTTCTAACTAAAGCCTATCGTAGAGCTAAAAGCAGTGATAGAGAACATCTATTGATGGACCAAGATAAAAACCCTGATGACATGGTTAGGTGCATAGGTACGTATAATGGTCATTGGCATGAATTTAAACAAATTCTTAGTAATCATTGGCCAATTTTACTTGATGATGAGGACCTACGACAGTACAAGTAAACATGCACAAATAACTAGCAGGAGGTCCACAAACCTGAGGGACATGTTGTCACATAGCCACCTGGAAATTAAAAGGAAACATCAATCCAGTTGGCTAAGTAGTACCACGGGATATTACAAATGTTTACAATGCAAAGCTTGTACGTAGGTTAAAACCACTAAGTATTTTCCGACTTTTGAAACAAATAAGAACTTTAAAATTAAACAATTGTTAACCTGCAAGTCAGAAGAGGTGGTGTACTTAATGCTTTGCAAATGTGGTATGAGGTACGTTGGAAAAACGTGCAGGGAATTCCGCAGAAGAGTTTCAGAGCATGTCTATAGCATCACTATGTATATGATACACCAGTGGCGAATCATGTCAATAATAAACACAAAGGAGATTTGACTGTTATATCATTCATGGCTATTGACAGTATTCGCAAAACCATTAGAAGGGGTGATAGTGACAAGGAGATCCTTAAGAAGGAAGCACAATGGATTTACACCTTGAAAACTAAAAAAACAAGATAGATATATAGATAGATAGATCTTCCTGTCAAATATCTATGTATCTATCTGGGTGGGTATAAGACACAATGACTATTGTACAACTATAAAAAGGAGAACAGTGACAATAGAGAGAGAGAGAGAGAGAGAGAGAGAGAGAGAGAGAGAGAGAGAGAGAGAGAGAGAAAGAGAGAGAGAGAGAGACAGATAGAGATAGATAGATACAGACAGATAGATATTTAGATAGATAGATAGATAGATAGAGATAGATAGATACAGATAGACAGAGAGACAGACAGACAGATAGATAGATAGATAGATAGATAGATAGATAGATAGATAGATAGATAGATAGATAGATAGATAGAGATAGATAGATACAGATAGACAGAGAGACAGACAGATAGATAGAGATAGATAGATAGATAGATAGATAGATAGATAGATAGATAGATAGATAGATGGACGGACAGATAGATGGATAGATAGACAGATATAGATAGATACACACAGACAGACAGATAGATAGACAGATAGAGATAGATAGATAAAGACAGACAGACAGACAGACAGATAGATAGACAGAGAGAGAGACAAATAGATTGATTGATAGATAGATAGATAGAGGGATAGATAGATAGTTCTTCCTGTCAAATATCTATCTATCTATCAATCTATTTGTCTCTCTCTCTCTGTCTATCTATCTATCTATCTATCTGTCTGTCTGTATCTATCTATCTCTATCTGTCTATCTGTCTGTCTGTCTGTCTGTATCTATCTATCTCTATCTGTCTATCTATCTGTCTGTGTGTCTCTCTGTCTATCTGTATCTATCTATCTATCTATCTATCTATCTATCTATCTATCTATCTATCTATCTATCTGTATGTCTGTATCTATCTATCTCTATCTGTCTATCTATCTATCTATCTATCTATCTATCTTTCTCTCTCTCTCTATCTCTCTCTCACTCTCTCTGTCTGTCTATATCTATCTATCTATCTATCTATCTATCTATCTATCTATCTATCTATCTATCTGGGTGTGTATAAGACACAATGACTATTGTACAACTATAAACAGGAGACCAGTGACAATACGCTTACAAGGCAGTGCCTTGACGAATAAAATAATCTGATGGGCGGTGACATCCCTAGTAACTAGGCAGATTTCAATATTAATAATAGTACAGTCCTATTGTTACAGTTGGTATCTGTAGAGCGTAAGGCACATTTACATGCACGCAGTGTTACCATGGGAACATCGCTGTCATTATTGGCACCTGCTTACACTACAGAGGATTCTGGAACGGGAGCAGTCACTTCTGTTTCCCAACTTCAGTTCCAAATATTTCAATTATTGTGGTCACAAAGTAATGTGTGTGTCATATCTGTGTGATGCAGAATGGCGGAGCTGGAGGATATTAGTATCAGGAAACTATAGCGCATGTGAGTGTGTTAATGTTATATTATAACTATCGAGTTGCCCCGTCCAAAATGACGAGGCAATAAAATTTGAAGCCATGGGAATGCTGTTTGACACACAATGTAAACCGTTTTGTACTCTGAGGACCTTCGGCGCTCATTGCGAGCCTCTCCTGTCGTGTACTTTTGGTTCTCTGAGAGAGATATATATTTCTATGTATATGTAGTTAAGTAATAATGAATGATTTATTCAATAAATTAATATACTTGAATTATTTATAAGTGATATATGCAGCGAGCAATAGCCTGAAGAGCTAACAATCTGTTTGTATTTTGCGTCTGCATAGAAGATACACTGTGAGTGTTGGTGCCCGGCTTATAAAGTGTAATGAATATCCCAAGTGTGCGTTCTAATAGGCTGCGTGCGTGAGGTAAAGCCGTTGGTTTATTGTGTAAAGCGGCATTGTATAGTCGTAATGTTATTTATGTGGTACGCGTCTCGTAAGCATTTCCCGGCTTTTATAATAGTGTATTTTGTAGTTCGTAGTTAGATGTGTAAACTGCTATGCATTTGGCAGTGTTTTGCGCTGTCTGGGATCATGTAGCCTTGTTTTAATTTTTTTCTGCGCCCATTTTTTTCCTCGCTTAGCCGATTTTCGACTGGTGAAAATCGTCTAAATCGAGTTAAAGTCGCGTTCCACCTCACTCACAGACGTCCTGACTGTTGCCCTGTGCTGTCTGTGATGTTTTTGTAATTTTTTGGGGTGTATTTAGTGTGTTTTTCTTGTTTTTTGCTTTTCGGCGTTCGGCCGCTAATCTCGTAATTTTTTGCGTCTCGTATCCTTTTTTTCTAAGTCCCGCGTCTCGTAATTTTTTTTTTCTCTTAGTCCCGCATTTGTCAACTGCTTGCACGCCAACGCGATCCCGCATTTATGAAGAGTTTTGCATCTAAGTCCCGCATGTTTCATTGCCTCTTCGTGTTTGTGCTGATAGTTGCAGTGCATTGTAGTGCCTTAACGTCTTGCCTAGTAACGCAAGGCTCGCAGGAGATGCGCGCCTTTGGCACTTTTTGACCATCAAAGAAAACGCTATGTCTGGCGCAAATCCAATACATCACATCACCCAAAGAACACCATCCCCACAGTGAAACATGGCGGTGGCAGCATCATGCTGTGGGGATGTTTTTCAGCAGCCGGGACTGGGAAACTGGTCAGAGTTGAGGGAAAGATGGATGGTGCTAAATACAGGGATATTCTTGTACCTGTACCACTCTGTGCGTGATTTGAGGCTAGGACGGAGGTTCACCTTCCAGCAGGACAATGACCCCAAACACACTGCTAAAGCAACACTTGAGTGGTTTAAGGGGAAACATGTAAATGAGTTGGAATGGCCTAGACACAGTCCAGACCTCAATCCAATAGCAAATCTGTGGTCAGACTTAAAGATTGTTGTTCACAAGCACAAGCCATCCAACTTGAAGGAGCTGGAGCAGTTATGCGAGGAGGAATAGGCAAAAATCCCAGTGGTAAGATGTGGCAAGCTCATAGAGACTTATCCAAAGCGACTTGGAGCAGTGATTGCCACAAAAGGTGGCTCTACAAAGTATTGACTTTAGGGGGGTGAATAGTTATGCACACTGACTTTTTCTGTTATTTTGTCCTATTTGTTGTTTCACAATAAATAAATACAAATTCAAAGTTGTGGGCATGTTCTGTAAATTAAATGATGCAAATCCTGAAACAATCCATGTTAATTCCAGGTTGTGAGGCAACAAAACACGAAAAATGCCATACAAATTATACAAATTGTTTTGCAATTAATACATTTTAAACAGATATTTTTTTAAGTTGAGTTGTTAAAACATCCTTTTATGCTCGCCACAGAATGACAGCTCTGCAAGTTCTACATTTGAATTAGAGTTTGATTCCTCAACCATGTCTCGTTACATAGATTATGTACTATTAGGTCTTCTTAATTTGGCAACTTTCTTATTTTTATTTATTGCTTAAATATTTATTGCAGACAACACTTTTATTAAAATAATGGTTATGTATGTATATATATATATATATATATATATATATATATATATATATATATATATATATATATATAAATAATGTGTGTTATTTCCTGTGTGCAGTGATTTGGTACAGGTGAGAGGGGAGTGTTTTTACCTGGGTTAAAATCGCATATACATTTGGGCCTTGTGAGTGACTGTTTACAGGAGGGAGTTCAAAGAAAAGGGTCAAATAGTTTTTTTTTTTTTTTTTGTAATTATGAGTCAGTCCAGTGGCGACCTCACTCAGTGTACATCCTGTCATATGTATGCAATACTGGAACAGATGATCCAGGGTCCATACCTCTGTGAGAGGTGTGAGCATGTTGCCTCTCTGGAAGCTCAGATTGGAGAACTGGAGAGGAGAATTGCAGCACTTAGTGATATTGCTCCACTGGAAAGGGGGTTGGTGCTCATGGAGCACAGTTTAGCTGGGCCTAGCATGGAGGGTAGAGCTGGGGCTAGTGATGATGTCCAGGGAGGTAGCTGGGTTACAGTTAGAAGGGGAAGCAGGGAAACAGGAGCAGGAGGCAGGCCAATACTGAGTTGGCAAACACCAACAGATTTGCCAGATTGAGTGTCCATTCAGGAATGGCAATGCCAGATAGATCTTTTCCCTCTAACAGCCGGGAGAACAGTTCTACTGGAGGAGTGGGAGGGCAGAATAGGTTTTGGTGGTAGGGGACTCTATTATTAGGAAGGTACACAAGATGATTTGTCACCCAGATTCCAGCAATCGAACAGTTTGCTGTCTCCCAGGTGTTCGGGTTCGGCATGTTGTGGATTGGGTAGATTAATTATTGGGAGGGGCTGGAAATGAACCGGCAGTCTTGGTACATATTGGTACCAATGACAAAGTTAGGGGAGGATGGAGTGTCCTAAAGAATGATTTTTAGAGAATTAGGGAATAAGCTTAAGGGAAGGACCTCCAAGGTAGTATTTTCTGAGATACTACCAGTGCCACGTGCTAGTCCAGGGAGATAGGAGCTTAGGGAGGTTAATGAGTGGCTAAAGATGCACTTTAGAGCACTTCTCACTAGTGATGAGGGAGCTTTTGTGCTAGGGGAAAGGATGGTAGAACGGCTGGGGGAATTTTTAAACTAATTGGTGGGGGGGGGGGGACTAGTTATGTAATGGGGTAGAAAGTGTAGAGGGGATAAGGGTTATCTGATATTGAAAGGGATTTGGAAGTGCTTGTGGACAACCACCTACGTAACAGTTCTCAATGCCAAGCAGCAGCTGCAAAGGCAAATAAACTATTAGCATGTATTAAGAAGGGTATAGAAGCCAGGGAAGCAAATATAATTCTGCCACTATACAATTCCCTAGTACGCCCTCGTTTGGAATATGGAGGACAGTTTTGGGAACCACTTCATAAAAAGGACATTTTAGAACTGGAAAAATTACAGAGAAGGGCAACAAAACTAATAAGGGGAATGGAGGAGCTAAGTTATGAAGAAAGACTAACCAAATTAAACTTATTTTCTCTAGAAAAAAGGTGTCTAAGAGAAGATATGATTACCTTATATAAATACATCCAGGGTCAATATAAAGATTTGTCAAGGGAGCTTTTTGTGCCAAGAGGTTTTCAACTGACAAGAGGACATCCCTTGATGTTAGAACTAAAAAGATTCCACCTTAAAGAAAGAAAAGGTTTCTTCACAGTAAGGGTGGTTAATCCGTGGAATTCTCTACCAAGGAAGGTGGTGACAGCGGATTCAATAGATAACTTTAAAAAGGGATTGGATATATTTTTATTTAAAAAGGGAATTCAGGGTTATCCTGGTTTATTAGAGAGGGAGTATTGATCCAATCGACAGTTTCTGGGGTCAGGAAGGAATTCTTTTTTTTTCCCTTTTGAGACAATTGGCAAAGTTTCACTGGGGTTTTTTTGTTTGCCTTCCTCCGGATCAATTAACAACTAATCTGTATATTGCAAATCAGAGGAGATCTTAAAAGGTTGAACTTGATGGGCTAAAAGTATTTTTTCCACGTCAATTACTATGTAACTATGTAACTATATATATATATATATATATATATATATATAAATATATATATATATATATATATTTGGAATAACTAAAGACAGAGGTGCTCATCAGAGACATGATAATCCACTCTGAGAGTAACCTCTTTTAGCTCACTTGTGCCCTTCACAGGGAGAAATATCCTGTAGTATATCAGTCTGGTCTCATTCAAAAGAGTGACCCAGCCCCGAAATACCAGGCAAATCTACCCTGAACAGGAGAAACGGCAAATCCAGACACGTTGCGGCCTCTCTGGGCCTCGTCAGTGAGGTGCAGCTGAACTCCCCCAGGCACAGTGAGCAAGGGGTCCACGTCTGGAGTCCCCTATTACCCTTAGGGAGACTAAACCCTAAGGTTAATTTGCATAAACAGAATAGTGAAAGTCAGAGGTGCTAATCAGAGAACAAACTAACCTTAATAGGTTAGTTCTATGGACATAATAACCCATTCTGAGAGCAATCTCTTTTAGCTCACTTGTGCCCTTCCCAGGGAGAAATATCCTGTAGTGTATCAGTCTGGTCTCACTCAATAGAGTAGTAACTTGCCCCGGGATAATATTTGACATGTCTCTACCCCCTCTCCCTCCCCTGTGTCTCTTCCCTCTCACCCTTCCCATGTGTCTCCCCTCCCTCCTGTGTCTCTCCCCCTCCCATGTGTCTCTTCCCCCCTCTGTGTCTCCTACCCGCTCTCTCCCTCTCCTTTGTCTCATTCCCCTCCCTCTCCCTCCCCTGTATCACTCCCCCACTCCCTCATTGTGTCTCCCCATCTCCTTCCCGTGTCTCTACCCCTCCACTTCATCTCTTTTCCCCCCTCCCTCCTGTGTCTCTTCCCCATCTCCCTCCCGTCTCCATCCTCTCCCTCCTCTGTGTCTCTTCCCTCTGTCTCTCCCTCCCCTTTGTCTCATTCCTTTCCCTCTTTGTGTCTCCCCCTTCTTCTTAACCTGTGTCTCTCCCACCTCTCCCTCACCTGTGTCTCTCCCCCCTCACCCCCACGCCTGTGTCTCTCCAACCCTCTCCCGCCCCTTCCCGTGTCTCTTACCCCTCTCTCCCTCCCGTGTCTCTTCCCTCCCTCTCTCCTGTGTCACTTCCCCTCTCTCCTGTGTCTCTTCCTCACCATGTCTCTCTCCATGTCTCTTTCCCCTAGGTCTCTCCCCACCCTCTCCACTGCTTTATTATGAATACGTTTGTCCAATAATAAAGGTATCACTATTCCCTGCATTACTCTGATTATTCAACTGGATTACTGGACATTCACGGCTACCTCACTCTTCATATATCTATATATATATATATATATATATATATATACTGTATGTCTTTTTTTTATCTCCTCTTTCTCCCGCTCTTTTTATTCCTCTCTAACAATATTTCTTCCTTTTTACTCCCCTTTCTCAATCACTCCTCTCTTTATCTCTTTCTCTCATTATCTCTCTCCTCTTTATATTTATCTTTCTGTTTTCTTCTTTTTATCTCTGCTTTATTCCTCCCTTTCTATCTCTACATCTCTCTCCTTTCTTTATTACTCTCTTTATCCCTCTCTCCTCACTTGTCTCTCTATATCCCTTTCGCCTTTATCCTTCTCTATCCCTTTTTTTCTAACTCTCTCATCTCTCTTTCTCCCCTTCTTTCTATCTCTTCCACTTTTCTCTTTCTCTACTCTGTCCCCCCTTTTTCTCTTCCCATTTTCTCTCTCTTCCCCTATGTCTTACTCTCTATCTCTCCACTTCTCTCACCCCTCTTTCTCTGTCCCTATGCTTTCTGTCTCCCCCTTTCTCTCTCTACTCTTCCTCCCCTCACTTCTCTGCCCCTCTCTATACACTTTCTCTCTCTGCCCCCTTTTTCTTTCCCTCCTTTCTCTCTTGCCTCCTTTTCTGTCTCTCCCCCCTTCTCTTTCTTCCACTTTCTCTCTCTCTCCCCTCCCCTTTCACCCCCCCCCCCTTTTTTCTTTGTCTCCCCACTTTCTCTGTCTCTTTGATACATAGTAATTAAGGTTAAAAAAAACTTTAGTTCAACTTTTTAGATCTCCTCTTATCTGCAATATGCAGATCAGTTGTTGATTTGTCTCCCCCCTTTCTCTCTTTCACCCCTCTCCCACTCCTTTCTCTCTATCACCCTTTCTCTCTCTCTCTCTCCCATCTTTCTTTTTCTCTTTCTCCTCTCTTTCATTGGTGGCAGAAGCCCAAGCACAGGCAGCGGCTTAATTCCTGCTTGGCCTCTGATTAAAGCAGTGACATCACTCCTCTCTGATTGTTTGGTAGGAGGATAGAGGTGGGGCAGGGTTAGTGCAGGGTTAAAATCCATACCCAAATGCAGTGTTTCTATTGGTAGGTTCACTGTGACTATGTACGCATTGATGGGGAAGTCTAGTAAACAAGATTTATTTTTTATTTTTTTTAAATCAAATAAATCTCTGGGTATAGGAATGACTCAGTGTAATGTATGTATCTGATTTAAGCAGGATGTGTCCGATTACATTATGTTCAGTAAGACACAGAAACATTTCCAAATTCACATGTTTATTCTCCTCCTAAGTCTGTTAAAATATCATTTGAGAGTAAAACATTTCTCATATTTGTACAAATGTTCTTTCTACTGTGTGAATTTTCATATGAACCTTGAGTGTTGTGGCCCTATTGAAACATTTCCCACAATCAGAACATACAAATGGCCTTTCTCCTGAGTGAGTGTTCTTATGAACCTTGAGATTTGATGCCTTGATAAAACATTTTCCACAATCAGAACATGCAAATGGTCTCTCTCCAGTGTGAGTTCTCTGATGAACATTGAGATGTGACAAATGACCAAAACATTTTCCACATTCAGAGCATGCATATGGTCTTTCTCCTGTGTGAGTTCTTTTATGAGCACTGAGATCTGAGGCTTGACTAAAACATTTCCCACATTCAGAACATGCAAATGGTCTTTCTCCTGTGTGAGTTTTCTTATGTTTATTGAGACTTGATGCCAGACTGAAACATTTCCCACATTCAGAACATACAAATGGCCTTTCACCTGTGTGGGTTCTCTGATGATCATTGAGATGTGACAACTGACTGAAACATTTCCCACATTCACAACATGAAAATGGTCTTTCTCCTGTGTGAGTTTTTTTATGAACATTAAGATCTGAGGCGTGACCAAAACATTTCCCACATTCACAACATGAAAATGGTCTTTCTCCTGTGTGAGTTTTTTTATGTTTATTGAGACTTGAAGCCTGGCTGAAACATTTCCCACATTCACAACATGAAAATGGTCTTTCTCCTGTGTGAATTCTCTTATGAACGTAGAGACTTGATGCCAGACTGAAACATTTTCCGCATTCGGTACAAACAAATGGTCTTTCTCCTGTGTGAGTTCTCTGATGATCATTGAGATGTGCCAAGGAACTGAAGTATTTCCCACATTCAGAACATGAAAATGGTCTTTCTCCTGTGTGAGTTCTCTTATGAACACTGAGATTTGAAGCCAGACTGAATCTCCTCCCACATTCAGCACATTCGAATGGTCTTTCTCCTGTGTGAGTTGTATTATGTTTATTAAGGCTTGATGCCCGACTGAAACATTTCCCACATTCAGAACATGAAAATGGTTTTACCCCTGTGTGAGATCGCTTATGAACACTGAGAGCTGAACCATGACTAAAACATTTCCCACATTCAGAACACTCATATGGTCTTTCTCCTGAGTGAGTTCTCTTATGAACATTGAGACTTGATGCCCGACTGAAAGAATTCCCACATTCAGAACATGAAAATGCTCTTTCTCCTGTGCGTGCTATCTTTTGAGTATTCAGATATGTGGTTGTGCTGAAACACTTAACATCTGTTGGAAAAAAAACATCCAGAGAAAAACTTTTACAATCATGTTAACAAGAGTGATAGCATGCTTCTAAATAGAAATAGTCTGTTATTATTGATAAGCCAACTAAGACCAATATTCAGCTAATACAATACCTTTTAGTTATACAACACTTCATTATTAAATTGCATATTTTAAAAATGTACAAAATAAAGCTACAAGTGTTAGAATGAGTGCATTGTGGTCTGAGCATTCTATTAGTATATCATCAGAATAATGAAAAATTATTGAGTAATCCCAATAAAATCTCACTTGCAGAACTATTAAAAAAACTATTTAAACAATTTATTAATTGCGAAACAATGGGGATAATGTATGCAGCATATTCGGAGTTAAATGCTCTGTGTACTACAAACAAGATATACTAGTTCTAAGACATGTCGATCTCATAATGGGAATCAAAACTGCCTTTTTTTAAACATAATTGGCCTCCCAGATGTTTCTTAATTCCTTAAACCCTAATGAACATAATGAAAGCTAACATTTTTCAGAACTCAAAGATTGATAAATAGGCCCTTTAAAATTGTTGTTTATTGAACACAGAAATTGGTCAGTACATTGAAGGAATGAGTTTTGAATCATTATCTTTCTCTGATCAACTATACATATCTATTCAATAAATAGTATATTGGGCAACTGACACAGTCACAGGCTCTAATTTTGTTTTTTATAATTCCCCAAACTA
Source organism: Discoglossus pictus (assembly GCA_027410445.1). NCBI lineage: Eukaryota > Metazoa > Chordata > Amphibia > Anura > Alytidae > Discoglossus > Discoglossus pictus. The sequence continues at coordinate 2,959,276 of CM050169.1, forward strand.
TTGTTGAGCATTAAGATAATTTAATAAAAGTTAAGTTTTAATTTTTATCAAGGTTGCAAATGCGTCAATGTCTATGTCTGTAAGCGTGTGGTTTTCCTATTTCATTGGTAGGTTGTGTCTGTATTAAGCATTAGATCATTTCTACATATATCAAATATAGAGTGAGGAATTTAGTTTTTCATCTAATATAACTAAACTAACGACTTGCCCGTCAAAAATGACGGCATGATATAGTTTGATAAATTCGGTCTCTCCCCCTGCTCTCCCTCCCCTTTGTCTCCCCCCTCCCTCCTGTGTTTCTCCCCCTCCTGTCTCTTCACCCTCTCCCCTGTTTATTTTACCCCTCCCTCCCGTGTCTCCTTCCCCCTCCTGTCTCTTCCCCTCTCCCTCCCGTGTCTCCTCCCCCCTCTCTCCTCCCATCTCTGGCCGCCGTGTCTCCTTCCTCCCTCTCTTCCTCCCCTGTGTCTCCTTCCCCCCTCTCTTCCTCCCCTGTGTCTCCTTCCCCATCTCCCTCTCCTGTGCCTCCTTTCCCCTCTACCTCTCCCCCTCTCCCTCCCCTGTGTCTCCTTCCCCCTCTCTTCCTACCCTGTGTCTCCTTCCCCATCTCCCTCTCCTGTGCCTCCTTTCCCCTCTACCTCTCCTCCTCTCTTGTGTCTCCTTCCCCCCTCTCTTCCTCCCCTGTGTCTCCTTCCCCCCTCTCTTCCTCCCCTGTGTCTCCTTCCCCATCTCCCTCTCCTTTGGCCTCCTTTCCCCTCTACCTCTCCCTCCCTTGTGTCTCGTTTTCCCCTTCCTCTGCCTCCCTTGTGTCTCCTTTCCACCTTCACCCTCTCCCGTCACGTCACAAGCACAATGGGCAGCTTACACCGCGGATTGCGTATGCACAACTTACAGAGCAATGTGCATGCGTGGCTCACGCAACCCACAGCACATAATTGTCGGAATTGCTAGTTTGCCAGTCACGCTATTGCGCAAGCTCATCATTTTTAACATAGCGAGACCAAAAAACTAGGAATTACGACAACTATATATGTGATTTAGATTATCATTCATTGTAGCAACATATTCTATGCATAGTGACCTAGTAACATATTAACAGAACAGCTGGTTGATTGGAAGGAGGTCAGCCAATCAGTTAACAGCATTTGGTCACAATGGGTGAGTCGGTTGATGTTGAATTCATGCCACAAAAAAGGGTATTTAGTGCCTAAATTATCAAAGAACCCTATGAAGCCACATGAAAGCGATTCTGTCACCCTAGCAGGAAATTGGTTTACTCTTAGAGAACAATCAAAACCGGCATTGTGCTAGCCTTTTTTGCAGTAGTAAATCATTCCAGAGATAAACATCACTGATTTTGGAAATATGTACAGCCTAAATAGATCAATATGTGAATTGGAGGGGATCTAGCTGAATGACAATATTGGGAGGTCATTACTTTGATCACCACAGAAATAGATAAGAAGACTGTGATTGTAATTAGCACATAATAGGTTTCATCCTTTTTTTTTGCCTAAAAACATAAATAACGCTAAGATTCTAGGAGATCATTTACTTCATATAAAAATATCTATTAGAAATATATAGTCAGTTTTTCATACTATTTAAGAATAACCTCCCAAAAAAAGATTTTCGCGTGACAGTGTACCTTTAAGTGGTAAAATGTCACATCGGACTGTGCATTCTTTCGGGGGGAATTCTGACATTCTAAGACAGGTGTCATGTCCCAGATATGAGGTGCCTCATGCACCCCAACACTCTCCTACTTTAGCTTACAGTAGCAATCTCCAAGTTGTAACTTTAAATTCATCTCAGCAACCAGCATGCCAATTCAGATCAGAACATCATTCATGCAGAAGCAGAATAGCAAGCTTATTGCTGACTGTAACTTTTATCCCTTAATTAAAATAACACAATATAAGAAATAGCAGCTCACACCTTTTCTTAGCGCATCAGAAAGACTGAGACTTTGTTCTTTGCACACAGATATTTTACAAAACCCCCATAACCCCCTGCATAATTAAATATGATGCATAATTTTTAATGATTTTAATATTTTTCTTGCTAGCTCTTATTACCTTACTTGTCAGCATTTAAGGTTTCTGACCAAATTTATTTTTTTATTGATTTCACGATAGCCAATTTTAAATACCCCAAAACTAAAAACAAGTCTGCACTTTTGAAAAACTATAATAACCAATATTATGTTACATTTTTAGATGAACAACTTGGTTTAATTCATTTTTTCTATTAGAGCTACGGATTGTAGGAAAGTTGTACAAAATGGCTACCCAGTATAAACATTTTCGTTACAAGGAATAAAAAAACCTATAAATGTCATGCTTTGTCAAGAAAGAGCATGTCTTTGCAATAATTTTCAACATCAAAATATTTTGGTTCCATCGTGCCCAGATGCTGAAAATTCAGTTTTTCTAAACCTAGTTTTTCCACCAAAAAACTACGCTACAAGTACATTTATACATTTTTTTAGGCATTTATAAAAAAAATGAAAAAAATAAAATGTATGCAAGGGTATTTTGTGCCGAGAGTCTCAAGAGGAGCAGACAACGTAGATTTAATGAAACTTTTAAGTACTATATAATTAAAACCGTTTGAGATACCGTATTTATCGGCATATAACACGCACCGGCGTATAACATGCACCTCATTTTAAGAAGGGAATTTCAGGGAAAAAAAAATTCAAATAAAGAACTTTGAAGCAAAATCCTCAACCTCCCTCCTCATCCTCCCTCCTCAACCCCCTCCTCAACCCCCTCCTCCACCCCCCCATCCTCATCCTCCTTCCTCAACCCCCCTCCTCAACCTCAAACTCCCTCCTCATCCTCAACCCCCTCCTCAACCTCCCTCCTCAACCCCCCATCCTCAACCTCCCTCCTCAACCCCCCCTCCTCATCCTCAACCCCCCTCCTCATCCTCAACCCTCAACCCCCCTCCTCATCCTCAACCTCAACCCCCCTCCTCATCCTCAACCCCCCTCCTCATCCTCAACCCCCCTCCTCATCCTCCTCCTCATCCTCCCTCCTAAAACCCCCTCCTCAACCCCCCAATCCTCATCCTCCTTCCTCAACCCCCCTCCTATACCCCCCAACCCTCATCCTCCTTCCTCATCCCCCCTATCCTCATCCTCAACCTCCCTCCTCATCGTCAACCCCCTACTCAACCTCCCTCCTCATCCTCCCTCCTCAACCTCTCTCCTCATTCTAAACCCCCCTCCGCATTCAAACCCCCCCTCTCCTCAACCTAAACCCCCCCTCCGCATTCTAACCCCCCTCGTCATTCTAAACCCCGCCTCTCCTCAACCAAAACCCCCCTCCTCAACCTAAACCCCACTAAATACACCCCCGACAACCGGTATATGCTAATGACATGGCGCGCTGGCGCAAATGTGACGTCACCGGGTCAAGGAGCGGAGGCCGGATCAGAAGCAGGTAAGTTAGGGGGGTGTATTTAGGGGGGGTTTAGGTTGAGGAGGGGGTTTTAGGTTTAGGAGGAGGGGGGTTTAGGTTGAGGGGGGGGTTAGAATGCAGAGGGGGTTTAGAGTGAGGAGGGAGGTTGAGGAGGAGGAGGGAATATCGGCGTATAACACGCACCTATGATTTGCCCCCTATTTTCAGGGAGAAAAAGTGTGTGTTATACGTCGATAAATACGGTATATGGAACAAATGTAAGGGTGTTTCTTTCAACCAGAAAGGGAAGGGTGTACACCAAATCTCATCAAAATCTGAGGAGGAGAGTGACATGACCTCATTGAATTGACGAGGAATTAATCTCTTATTTCACCCAGGGGAGCAATTAGCTTTCCAGGGCCCTGTTCTACAATACTTCTTGTTTATATGAGTGGTCAGCCAAGGATAAGAGTTAATACATCAGTAATAGTAACTTTTGGTCATGAGAAATTCTAGACCAAAAGGTGTCAAGACCTATGAAGTGACTTGATATGATATTATGTCCTAGGGCCTACTTCTGAGTGCAAATACATTCTTTAAACTTCATACAATGACCCAAATCATCCTACTAAATCAGATTACTATTGTAAACATTAAAAAGTACCAACGTATCTAGTAATTTTATAAAGGGTCTTGGCATACCAGTGTCATGTCCTGGTGTTGTAGTGACTTCCAGAACAGATGCGACGCACTTCTGCACACCAATTCACTGAGCTCCGCCCCGCTCCTTGGATACAGAGTGTTTGTGGAGGCTGCGTTGGTCTGCCCACTGAAGCTGGACCCTGCACCTTTTTTTTGGCGCTAGAAAACCTGGAGGTCCTGGGAGAGAAACCCTCGTGATTGGGCAGTCAGTAAAGGCATAAAGTGAGGTAGAGGGAAAAGAGGCTATAAACCTTTTTTGGACTGCTGAGCTTTATAATAGTTCCTGGTGTCCATCTTTGTCCTCTATTACTGCATACAGGCCTATTATATGGATGCAAACCCAGGCAGAGAGCTAAAGCATTATATCAGTATCCTGCGATATTGAATAAGAGACAGGGTAAGGCTATAAGGACGTTGATGTATTGCGAAACCATAAATTATTTTTCTCTCTTGTAAATTGAAAGAAAAATCTTTTGATTCCTTATCTTGCCACCATATAACTTGTGCTTAGCACTAAAGTACTCAGCAAGCTGGGTTATGTCCAACAAAGTTCGAAGTTATTGTAAATAGAAATTTAAACTGAAGAAGGTCAATGTTAATTGCTTATGTATATAGCTTTTTCTTCTCCTGGCAAGCCACTATAATATAGCTGGATAAACTTTTTATGTTTCCTAACTCATGATTAAATAAATGCATTGACTGTTAAATATAAAGCCACAGCATTTTATAATTCTTTTCCTAACAGTACATACCCTTGGTAATTGTATGTGAACAGGATAGGAAGTAAAGAGGCCATTAGCCTCTGGACTACTAAATAAATAAAAACACCCAGCATTCCTCTTTTCTGCACATGAATAACAAATCTACAAAGCTATATGCCATTCATTTTTATGTGACCTATATGTTCTTTTGGAAAGCTGGACTATTTCTGTAATCCTTGTGATTTTTAGCACCGGTCTCCTATCCTACATAGAAAAAGTGGAGATTTAATGACACTGGAACTAGAAAATCCAAAAGCCACAGGCAGTCCTCGCTTACTGCATATAATAGCAAATCTATAGGCTATATGCCATTCATTTTAGGTGAGCTATATGTTTTTTTTTTTTGGAAAGCTGGACTGTATTTGCAATATATGTGATGTTTTTTACATCTGATTTCAACTCTAAATAGAAAAATTGGATATTGGTTTAATGACGCTGGAATTATAAGATCCGTTGTTACATTTGAATATCATATAAGGCACAATTTTGGTCGCCAGTACGGGCACTTGAACTGACTGGGTAATGAAGTCAAGAAGGCTGCATTAAAGGATCATTTTAAGTGAGTATTGCATCACAAAGGTAGAAAAATAGAACTACAGGAATTGTATTAATAAAATATAAACGAAGAGCCTTCCACACGGTCTGGTATAAGCCATCAGAAAATAATTGCCTCTGAATATATTTGCATCTTAATTAAAGGAAATTATTTATTTAAAAAAAAAAAAATACGCCTATATATCCACTGTATCTAATTGATGCTCTGTTCTTGTTTTCCTCAAGTTTGTGAGAGAAACTAAAATCTCCTGTAATGCTTGTGAGAGAGGCTGAAGGGGGTATTGAGCAGCAGAAGGAAACTAACCTTATATATAGATTACTAGCGACTTGCCCGTCAAAAATGACGGCAATAAATTGAAGCCTGGCAATGGTGTTTGTCACACACTGCGAGCCTCTCCCCCCTCTACTTTATTGGCCTCGCGATGAGCGCCTTCAGCGCTAATCACGGGCCTCGCAATGAGCGCCGAAGGCGCTCATTGCGAGCCTCTCTACCCCTCTACTTGACCGGAGGGGCTCATTGCGAACCTCCTCCCCCTCTACTTTACTGGCCTTGCGATAAGCTCCTTCAGCGCTCATCTCGGGCCTTGCAATGAGTGGCTTTGGAACTCATTGTGAGCCTCTCCCGCCCTCTACTTCCTCTCCCTTCCCTCTGTCTCTTCCCCCCCCTCTCCCGTGTCTCTTTCCCCCCTCTCCCTTCCTTGTTTCTCCTTCCCCCTCCCCTGTGTCTCTTCCCCCTCTCCCACTCCTGTGTCTTTCTCCCTCCCCTGTGTCTCTTCACCCCGTCTCCCTCCCCTGTGTCTCTGCCCCCCTCATCCCTCCCCTGTGTCTCTTCCCCCCTCCGCTGTGTCTCCTCCCCATGTCTATTCCTCCCCTCCTCTCCCTCCCGTTTCTCTTCCTCCCCTACCGTTTCTCTTCCTCCCCTCCTCTCCATCCCGTGTCTCTCTTCCCCCTCCTCTCCCTCCCCTGTGTTTCTCTTCCCCCTCCTCTTCTCCCTCCCCTGTGCCTCTCTTCCCCCTTCCCTGTGTCTCTCTTCCCCCTCCTCTCCCTCCCCTGTGTCTCTCTTCCCCTCCCCTGTATCTCACTTCCCCTGTGTCTCTCTTCCCCTCCCCTGTATCTCACTTCCCCTGTCCCTCTCTTCCCCTCCCCTGTATCTTACTTCCCCTGTGTCTCTCTTCCCCCCCCCCCCCCCTCTCGTGTCTCTATTCCCCTGTCCCTCTCTTCCCATCCCCTGTATCTCACTTCCCCTGTGTCTCTCTTCCCCTGTCCCTCTCTTCCCCTCCCCTGTATCTCACTTCCCCTGTGTCTCTCTTCCCCCCCTCCTCTCGTGTCTCTATTCCCCTGTCCCTCTCTTCCCCTCCCCTGTATCTCACTTCCCCTGTGTCTCTCTTCCCCCCCTCCTCTCGTGTCTCTATTCCCCTGTCCCTCTCTTCCCCTCCCCTGTGTCTCTCTTCCCCCCTCCTCTTGTGTCTCTCTTCCCCCCTCCTCTCGTGTCTCTATTCCCCTGTCCCTTTCTTCCCCTCCCCTGTGTCTCTCTTCCCCCCCTCCTCTCATGTCTCTATTCCCCTGTCCCTCTCTTCCCCTCCCCTGTATCTCACTTCCCCTGTGTCTCTCTTCCCCCCCCTCCTCTCGTGTCTCTATTCCCCTGTATCTCACTTCCCCTGTGTCTCTCTTCCCCCCCTCCTCTCGTGTCTCTATTCCCCTGTCCCTCTCTTCCCCTCCCCTGTATCTCACTTCCCCTGTGTCTCTCTTTCCCCCCCCTCCTCTCGTGTCTCTATTCCCCTGTCCCTCTCTTCCCATCCCCTGTATCTCACTTCCCCTGTGTCTCTCTTCCCCCCCCATCTCGTGTCTCTATTCCCCTGTCCCTCTCTTCCCATCCCCTGTGTCTCTCTTCCCCCCCTCCTCTTGTGTCTCTATTCCCCTGTCCCTCTCTTCCCCTCCCCTGTATCTCACTTCCCCTCCCCTGTATCTCACTTCCCCTGTGTCTCTCTTCCCCCCCCTCCTCTCGTGTCTCTATTCCCCTGTCACTCTCTTCCCCTCCCCTGTATCTCACTTCCCCTGTGTCTCTCTTCCCCACTCCTCTCGTGTCTCTATTCCCCTGTCCCTCTCTTCCCCTCCCCTGTATCTCACTTCCCCTGTGTCTCTCTTCCCCCCCCTCCTCTCGTGTCTCTATTCCCCTGTCCCTCTCTTCCCATCCCCTGTATCTCACTTCCCCTGTGTCTCTCTTCCCCCCTCCTCTTGTGTCTCTATTCCCCTGTCCCTCTCTTCCCCTCCCCTGTATCTCACTTCCCCTGTGTCTCTCTTCCCCCCCCCCTCCTCTCGTGTCTCTATTCCCCTGTCCCTCTCTTCCCCTCCCCTGTGTCTCTCTTCCCCCCTCCTCTTGTGTCTCTATTCCCCTGTCCCTCTCTTCCCCTCCCCTGTATCTCACATCCCCTGTGTCTCTCTTCCCCCCCCCTCCTCTCGTGTCTCTATTCCCCTGTCCCTCTCTTCCCATCCCCTGTATCTCACTTCCCCTGTGTCTTTCTTCCCCCCCTCCTCTCGTGTCTCTATTCCCCTGTCCCTCTCTTCCCATCCCCTGTATCTCACTTCCCCTGTGTCTCTATTCCCCTGTCCCTCTCTTCCCCTCCCCTGTATCTCACTTCCCCTGTGTCTCTCTTCCCCCCCTCCTCTCGTGTCTCTATTCCCCTGTCCCTCTCTTCCCCTCCCCTGTATCTCACTTCCCCTGTGTCTCTCTTCCCCCCCTCCTCTCGTGTCTCTATTCCCCTGTCCCTCTCTTCCCCTCCCCTGTATCTCACTTCCCCTGTGTCTCTCTTCCCCCCCTCCTCTCGTGTCTCTATTCCCCTGTCCCTCTCTTCCCCTCCCCTGTATCTCACTTCCCCTGTGTCTCTCTTCCCCCCCTCCTCTCGTGTCTCTATTCCCCTGTCCCTCTCTGTCCCTCCCCTGTATCTCACTTCCCCTGTGTCTCTCTTCCCCCCCTCCTCTCGTGTCTCTATTCCCCTGTCCCTCTCTTCCCCCTCCCCTGTATCTCACTTCCCCTGTGTCTCTCTTCCCCCCTCCTCTCGTGTCTCTATTCCCCTCCTCCTCTCCCTCATGTATCTATTCCCCTGCTTCTCCCCTCCTTGGCCCCGTGTCTCTCACCCTCACCTCATTGCGGTTGATGCGTGTGCGCGCACGCATATGTGACGTCTTCGCGTGCGCGCGCACGCTTGTCTGAACGGCTACCCGCGCACGCGACGTCTTCGCGTGTGCGCGCGCGCGCACGCTTGCCGGCTACCCGTGCACTCCTGCAGTAGGGGTGATGGGAGCAATGGTGAAACTGCGAGTTGTCGTCAGTTGCGGCCCTTCCTTTGCGAGGGCCGCAAAGCGTGACGACAACTCGCAGTTAGACAATTATAATATGTGATATGCAATTGGTATTTTTGAAATTGGATACAATCTTTCTTCTTTTTTCAAGCTATTCTCTAATCAGATAATGGTAATTTTAAATATCCATTATTACATTTGTAAACTGGTAAAATCTGATATAGGGAAATGATGACAATAAAGTAATGGATACATTTGTTAGAAAATCACTCTAGAAATAGTAGCGGTGATAGTAGAAGTAATCTTTATAAATATAATAAAGAATTTAAAAAAAAAAAAAAAAAAAAAAAAAAATAGATAAAACAGGTGGATTTATCTTTGGACATGACTGCCGAAAATATAAGAGATCAAAAATTGGCCCAGAATATTGTACAACAGATCTCAAAAATGTTTATGCTGTCGATAGAAAATGTACAGAAAGGGGTTGACTCTTAAGGAAGAATTTAAAATAATTAATCAAAGAATAATTCAAACAGAACAAAGAATATCTGATCTAGAAGATAGGATGTTTGAGCAAGAAAAACAAATAAAAATCTTAATGGAAGAAAACAGCACTTTAATATTTAAAAATGGAGGATATGGAAAATAGAAGTTGATGGAATAACGTTAGAATTGTTGATTACCAAAATCTGTTGAAAGCAGTCATTTATTTCATTTTGCATCAGTTTAATTACATAAATTGGTTAGTATGATCTCAAATAAGCCGTCTATTGCTATAGAAAGAACTCATAGAACAGGCCAAGAAAATAAATTTACTCAGTGCTTATTTATGAATAGAACAATGATAATTAGATTTCTCAATTTTCAAGAAAAAATACAAATAATGCAAGAATTTAGAAAGCTAAAAAGGTCTATCTTATGAAGGTTCTAATTTAAGATTGTTTAGTGACTACTCAGCAGAAGTGTCCCGTAAACATAGAGAATTCTCAGCCTCTTGTAATCAGCTAAACTGCGACTAGAAACTACTAAAGGCACACTGTTTTTTTTTTTTTTTAAGTTGAAGAGGTAAACAAGAAAGAGAAGATAAAATATGTATAAAAATAAGTTAAACCAACTTTTTGATACAATAGAATGTATTCATGCATAAACTAACTATATAACATGTAATATATACAGTGCCAGACATAGCGTTTTCTTTGATGGCCGAAAAGTTCAATTTTAGTCTCATCAGACCAGAGCACCTTCCTCCATTCATTTTGGGAGTCTCCCATGTGACTTTTCGCAAACGCAAAACATGGCATTTTGTTTTTTGCTGAAAGTAATGGCTTTCTTCTGGCCACTCTGCCATAAAGCCCAACTCTATGGAGCGTACGGCTTATTGTCGTCCTATGTACAGATACTCCAGTCTCTGCTGTGGATCTCTGCAGCTCCTCCAGGGTTACCTTAGATCTCTGTGCTGCCTCTCCGATTAATGCCCTCCTTGCCCGGTGCATTTTGGTGGGCGGCCGTCTCTTGGCAGGTTTGCTGTTGTGCCATGTTCTTTCCATTTGGTTATGATAGATTTGATGGGGCTTCTGGGGATCATCAAAGATTTGGATATTTTTTTTATAACCTAACACCGGATTTGTACTTCTCAACAACATTGTCCTTTACTTGTTTGGAGAGATCCTTGGTCTTCATGGCAGTGTTTGGTTAGTGGTGCCTCTTGCTTAGGTGTTGCAGCCTCTGGGGCCTTTCAAAAAAGTTTTGTATATGTAATGACAGATCATGTGACACTTTGATTGGACTCAGGTGGACATCATTTCACTAATTATGTGACTTCTGAAAGTAATTTGTTGCACCAGAGCTTTTTATAAGCTTCATAACAAAGGGGTTGAATAGAAAGCACAAGCCAATTTTCGGTTTTCTATTTCTAAAAAATAGTTTTATGTATATTGTGACGAAGTGCCCTTCGCCACTTTGTCTTGGAGAGGACTGTTTGCCAGCCTCCTGCCCTGCGACTATGGCCCTGGGACATATTGCCCTTTAAACACAGTATTCGGCCATACCAGAGTGTATTTCACTCATTCTGGCCCTTTACATACAGGGGGGTCATTCGGTACTAGCCCTGTGTGAACCATGATACCACAGATAGCTATGCCATGGAGCTCATTCATATAATGAAAGACTATGGTAAAGACTTTAGCTACATGGCAATTGAACTGTGTGAATAGGATCTGAGCGCTATTCGGTAGTTTTGTGCGCTCAGATCCCAGCTATCTGGGGATATGTGAAATGTGAGTAAATGTGAATTGCAGTAATGCTGATGGGTTGTCAAACTAGAGAATTGACCAACAAATATTTTTGTCCGGACATCCCCAGGCAGATCCGTTGGGATCAGACCGTGTATGCCGGCTTATGGTCACGGGGGAGGTGTGTAACGGAACCCATCACTGTTTTACCCTGTTTTATGATTATTATGGTTAAAATATGATCCTACTATTATACTGTATGTATGTTGGTTTATGCTCTGCAGAATATTGGCCCAGACTAGTGCAGACCTTGGCATGGGAGATAATCCTGTTACAGAGACTCTCATAAGATAAGGAAGTCTATTGTATAAAGTGTTTTCATTCTCAGACATAAGAACAAAGAAGGATTATCTAATCCATGTCTGATTGTATCAAAGTTGCCAGGTAGCCTCAGGGAGGTGTGACCCACCTATTGTCCCTCTATGTGTATTGTGTGGCCAACTATGGGGGATATGTGAAATGTCTGTGTGTTATGTGTAAAAGATATTTTTACTAACTTTTGAACCCCTGGTCTGATTCATGCCATTTTTTAATATGTTGTTCCACAATTTATGTTGTTCATAAAAATGTAAGTTTCATTTATGTACTATGTAAAATCATAAAGTTATAAAAATGTGTAAGTTTTAGCTGGGAGATAATTGAGTAGATACAGTAAGGAACTCAATTATCTCCCAAGCAGGAGGGGAGGGAAACTATGGGCGTTACTATTGTGTTATTGGTTGTTTATACCTTCCCCTGGGTGTGTTCTGTTTTCCTGACTGTAATAAAAACCAGGCTGGGTGTGCCAGCAAGGAAGTCACTTGACCCTTCAAAACGTAGCCTTGTCTCGTTCTTGGAGGGGATTGCTATATCATACTGGGGATTGCTATGCGCTGCATACTCCCTGGGAGCTTTAAGCTACGGCGGTTGTGGAGTCTGTGGTGGTGGTGGTGTCCGGTGCGGCGCTTGTAGGCCTCGACGCAAACTAGGACGCGTCCATCAACGGAGGTACCCAGTCGGGGTGCCAGTAGATCCGTTACATATATATTTTTCTTATTTCACTTCACCAACTTAGACTATTGTGTTCTGATCCATCACATAAAATTCGGATTAACAAAACATTAAACTTAAGGCTGTAATGTAACAAAATAAGTAAAAAGTCAAGGTAGGGTGAATACTTTTGCAAGGCACTGTGATCTGAAAAATTAAATGATGTTTGTAATTTGGGGGGATTGAGGGGAGGGAGAGAAAACACTCTCTTCTACAAGCTACACATTTGAACATTAAAGAACACAAAACGTTGGCCAGAGAATGGATCCAAGAGGTCTTATTTACTAAATACAATGTTACGCCCGCCAGATTTGGGGAGACTACGCTCACCCCAATTCTCTCTCTATGGTTCGCAACTTTTTGTTCAGATCTCGACACCAGCAGGCACTTCAGATGACAGCATAATTTCTGAAGAGACAGGTACAATCAGACCCCTTTTCTTAGGATCTAAGAATAACACACCGTGTACCTTTGATTAGTACAAGCAGACTCTGACACCACTTTTGTTTAGGGTGTCCAAAATCAGACTGCCTTTTTTATTTTTCTGGTTGCTTGAGAAGTACAAATCCGGTGTTAGGTTATAAAAAAAATATCCAAATCTTTGATGATCCCCAGAAGCACCATCAGATCTATCATAACCAAATGGAAAGAACATGGCACAACAGCAAACCTGCCAAGAGACTGTCGCCCACCAAAATTCACGGACCGGGCAAGGAGGGCATTAATCGGAGAGGCTGCACAGAGACCTAAGGTAACCCTGGAGGAGCTGCAGAGTTCCACAGCAGAGACTTGCGTATCTGTACATAGGACGACAACAAGTTTGCAATCTTTATGCTCCGACTAAAGATCAAATATTTTTTTTTCAAGAAATAATGACAAAACTATCCTTAGTTAATAATGACTCTAATAGAATTAAGCTAGCTGAAGGCTTTAGCCAGGGGAAAAAAATATAACCAATATTAACAAGAGAGAAAATAAAATTTATAGAGAATTAACAAATAAATTAGATCTAATTGATGTTTTCAATCCACAAAATAAAGAATTCACATGTTACTTTAAAAACACACCAAATTTTATTACGAATTGATTATTTGTACAGATATATTATTCAATGTACAAATAATCTTCTTCGGAGGTATTAAACACAAAATGTACAAAGAATGGAGATTCTTAGAAATTATTATTTTCCTGACTAAAAAACTAATTTTGAGAAATTGGATAAATATGAGAGCCCCCCCTCTATATTATAATAGAATTAAACAAATTATTTTAAAGCAGATACCTCTTGATCAATATGACAGGTTAGGCAATTTAGAGAAAAGGAAGAAAGAATTTATAACAAAATGGCATAATTATTTTGAAAAAATAATGATTTTAAAAATAATGATTATTTAAGCATAAGTTTAAGTAGCCTCTGCTAATGGTCAAGATAAAATTAGAGACTTTTTTCCCCCCATGATTAAAAATGCCTATTCCCTCAGCCCCACCTTCCCTTCACCCCCCCCCTTATTCCCCTCTCTTCTTCTTTTCCTCCCTTCTTTTCCTCCTTTCTCCCCTACTCTCATTATTTTCATCTATTGTGATATTTCAAACATTGATGAGAAATGCTTTAACATCTTTTATGTATTTCAAACATTATTTGTAGATGCTTCAAGATTTTTTTTTCCGGTAATGATTGTTTATACAAGGAAGTAATTAATCTTTCAATAATTAATAATTGAACTTGCATTTTATAACTTGAATTTCTGTACTTAATGATTGTGTTTATATGATAAGAAAGTATTGATTAATAAACATTGTGGTAAACATTTTTTAAAAGAAAATAAACATATTAAAAAAAGAAAAAAACAGTGTCATGTCCTAGTATGTCCTAGCCACAACCTAAACACTAGACATTATACAAACAATTCTTAGTAGGTCTGAATACTCACAAACCATGCTCTTTAGTTTTACAATATTGTTTATATGTGCAATTGGGTGAAGGAAACATCCAAAATATTTCACACAACAATGATAGAAAATAAATGCACAAATTAAATAAGCAACAAGATATTCACATTAGTCGCTTTTAAAATAAAACATTGAATATCTATTTTGATAGCCTTGATGTTAGCAATCAGATGTGTTAAAGTCCCAAATAACAGGGTTACTTGTGGGGTTCAGTGGGGTCCCATTCTGGCCCCAAAACCACTCATGACAATGGGGAAAATTCAGTGTCTCAGGAAGTTAAGAACATTGGACTTCTCAATATAGTAAATCGTTACTGAAGAAAGGAAAATTAATCACATATATAGTTGTCAGCAGACAGGCTTGGCAAAACCTGTTGCTAATGCTTCGGCCCTCGCATTGCGGTCAGGCAAGGAGCGGCAAAGGCTGGTGGAGATTAGCACAGTAGCGCTCGTCCCTACGACCCCGTACCACTTTCGGGCCGCATTTGCGGAGGTGGAGGCTCCCACGTTGGCTGCAATGAGCCCAAGACTAATTGCACACTGCAAATGCCGACAAAACATCCAATAACTAAATACTGACTTACACAAAAAATACGATTCACAGGACTTGGAAAAAAATTCATTGAGGACTCGCAAAAATACGACCTTAACAGACAACCCGCGCACAGCCAAAAACATAAACACACACACAAAATACACACAAAAAATAAACCAGCAGCAAGGGGGGACACCCAGGACGTCTGCAACACAGGTTACACCTCGATTTCTGCAGAATTAACAAAGTTTAGACACATGAAAATCCCCTGAGCGAGAGAAAGAATTGCCGCCGTCAAAAACGAGGATACACAACCCCTAAAGCCACAAAACACCGCCAGCCACATATGACTTTTACAAAAACCCGTACGACGTACAACATAAACCATTAGCAAGGACGCTAAATCATCCAAACCCGCGTACCACATTTCGCTGCCATTTTACAACACTGCCTTACAGAATGCGGAAGTAACGATTTCCCCTCGCGCACGCAGCCTATTTACACTACACACATTGCTGACACACCTCAGTTCAACAACACTGGAAATCTACATTGTATGCTGCAGGAATATCAAAACCGATTGTTAGCTCTTCAGACCATTGCTTGCTGCATATATTAATTACAAATAGGTAAGGTATATTCATTTATCATTTCATTTATTTATCAATTAATTATCATTAAAACATACAGATATACAACACTTTACAAAATACAACAATACACGATCGCAATAAACGGCAAAGGCGCTCATTGCCAGCCACACGATGAGCGCCAAAGGCGCTCACCACGAGGCTCGCAATCATAGCAAAAAATACATAATTTGTGTGCCAAACACCATTCCTTGACTTACAATTCTATTGCCGTCATTTTTTGACGGGCAATTCGCTAGTATAAATATAGTTTTCAGTTCTAAACTTTCTGTTCAAGCCACCAAAAAATGGGTCTTTTGTAATTTTAAATATATGAAAAAGTAAGCATAACTAAAAATCAGGGTTAAAAGAATATGAACTTGTAAGTCCCAAACAATTTACCATGAAATGAGGGACAGCATAGGAGAAAATATATCCCTATATATACGGAAGAGGTGAAGCTCCATTAAGAGAAAATTGAGTGATATTATTAGTGTGTGAAATAAATAATACAGTAGACTCTCAGTTAACTGGAACTCAAGCAACCAGAAAAACAAATTTCATCCTGTACTTTAAATAAAAAATACGATTTACAGGGCTCAGCAAATGCCAGGAGCCAGGTTGTCATGCCACACAATGCTTTTAGGCACCTAGATTTCATCCACTGTATGTCTCTGCAATTAAATTTTACCTGAAAGACGACAGGCATGAGTGACTGAGCCAGTGCAGTGATGGCGTTAAATTCCCTGGGTTCAGAACCGCACCCTCCAGCCGAACGTATCTGTGTGTAAGTGAGGCGTGAAAGCTGCTGCTGCTAGAACAGCCCTCATTGACAAATACCAGAGCATCCTATGTGCATCTAATCTAGGCCTTTTTTAATAGTAACTCTCAAGCAACCAGAAACTACATTTATCCAGCATCTACCAATCCCCATGGGTGCCGGTTAACAGTATACTGTACCAAGTTGTTTGAAAACCAAAGTGTCACAATAAAAATTATGTAATATAACAAAGTTCTTGAGGTGAGTCTCTGATTAATACTGACTTGATTTAGGCGTTATTGGCTTGGGTTGAGTGTTATTGGCTTGGGTTGAGTGTTATTGGCTTGGGTTGAGTGTTACTGGCTTGGGTTGAGTGTTACTGGCTTGGGTTGAGTGTTACTGGCTTGGGTTGAGTGTTACTGGCTTGGGTTGAGTGTTACTGGCTTGGGTTGAGTGTTACTGGCTTGGGTTGAGTGTTACTGGCTTGGGTTGAGTGTTACTGGCTTGGGTTGAGTGTTACTGGCTTGGGTTAAGTGTAACTGGCTTGGGTTAAGTGTAACTGGCTTCTGCCTCGTTTTCATCGGGTTAAGTTTTTTCGGATGCCATTTTTTTATCACATTTTCGAGTGACTTAAAACCCCAAATTTGGCTCCAATTAGCTTGGAACCTCTCTCCAAGGCTACCTGGCTCTCATTTTTCATTTGTTGTCAGACTTTGGACTGATGCGTTTGGCCTTTAAAGTCGTAAAGTATTGCGTGCCTCTGGATCCCGCGGGCCTCATCTCGAGGCCTGCAATGAGCACCTTCAGCACTCATTGCAGCTAAGTCCCGCGTGCCTCGCGGTGAGCAATGAGCACCGAAGTTGTGTGGGCCTCACAATGAGCACCGAGGGGCGCAGTTACAACTCGCAGTATGACAACTATTATATTTGAAGGGATTCATATTCAACTGTAGGTTATAAGAGAATGGCACAATCATAAAACAAAAATTTTCACAAGATTCCTTTGTTCCTTTAAACCGCCCCCAAACATCAGTGAGCCACCACCATGCTTCACAGTGGGGATGGTATTCTTTTCACTATAGGCCTTGTTGACCTTTCTCCAAACGTAGCACTTATGGTTGTGACCATAAAGCTCTATTTTGGTCTCGTCACTCCAAATTACAGTGTGCCAGAAGCTATGAGGCGTGTCACGGTGTTGTAGGGAATATTGTAACCAGGCTTTTTTGTGGCATTGGCGCAGTAAAGGCTTTTTTCTGGCATCTCGACCATGCAGCTCCTTTTTGTTCAAGTATCGACATATTGTGCTCCTTGAAACAACCACACCATCTTTTTATAGAGCTGCCTGTATTTCTCCTGGGGTTTTTTCTTTGTATTCCAAACAATTCTTCTGGGAGTTGTGGCTGAAATCTTTCTTGCTCCACCTGACCTTGGCTTGGTATCAAGAGATCCCCAAATTGTCCATATCTTAATAAGTGATTGAATAGTACTGACTGGCATTTACAAGGCTTTGGATATCTTTTTTTTATCCTTTTCCATCTTTATGAAGTTCCACTACCTTGTTACGCAGGTAATTTGACCATTCTTTTCTGCTACCCATGGCTTAGTATCTAGCCTGCTCAGTGCATCCAAGTGAGATCTAACAAACTCACTGACTATTTATACACAGACACTAATTGCAATTTAAAAAGCCACACATATGGAAAATTAACCTTTAATTGCCATTTAATACCTGTTTATACCCTTGTTTGTCTGTAACAAGGCCAAGCATTCAAAAGGTATGTAAACTTTTGATCAGGGACATTTGGGTAATTTCTGTTCTCATTATTATTTTAAAAGGAGCCAAATAACTATCTGATAATAAATGGCTTCAAATGATCACTATCCTTCAATAAAATCCTTTTTTTGTGTGCATGATCAGTCATATTTTCAAAATAAATGCCAAAATGTCACAATATCTGCCAGAGTGGGAGCAAAAAACCAAGTTTTGATGAATTCTTCCCAAGGAAGACATAGTTAACTCCCTCGAGCAGTGCTAAGAGAGACTAATTAAAGATGCAGGTCTGGTAAACCTTTTAAAAGGCACACACAGAAAAGAGGGTGTGTTCCCTTTCAATTGGGCTCTGTTTGGCCTAAGCACTGGGAAAAGCAGACTTGGAAGAGAATATGGTTTACTGGAGCTGCCAGTTTTGGTCTGCAGAAAGAACTTGTTTTGGAGCCTGCAGGGTTTGAGAGAACACCTAGAGACACACAAGGTGCAAGCTGTTTTCAAGAGGGAAACCAGAAAGAGAGAGTCTCCCTGAGTGTATTACAGCCATTTGAAATAAAAGTATTTGCAGAGGAGCTGCTGCAAAGTCTGGAGAAAAGCCTGGAGAGTGACTGGAGAAAAAAGGTACCATTATAGAGACAATTAATCTAACCCAGGGAGAAGTCTGTAAAGTTTAGAGTTGCTAGCCTTCACCATAAGAGGGTGTTGAGGGTCCCTGGAGAATGGGGTACCTGGAGAGTAGGCTGTGCCAGTAACCCCACCCTTCTGTGTGTATTTGTAAGACTACTGCCTGAAGAGAAAATAAACTTTGTATAGTTGAAAAGGACTGTTCAACAAGTTGAATGAAAACGTTTTAAGCTGTGAGCTAGTACGTTTATGTAGATTTTTGTTTTCATTATTTTGTTTGAAGAATTGCATGTAACTGACAAATATTTTGGGGTAAAACTTGAACACCACATGGAACATGTGTATTGTTTCCAAGATACGGCCTATAAAAAGGGAACAGAGGATGGCAGTTTGTCACTAGTAGCTTAGAATCAGTCAAGTACTAAATATTTCTGAATCCAGACTGAACACTTGGTGATGTTATTCTTTGATCCATGTACTAACCTGCACATATATCTGAACGGATCGTCACCTGCACAATATCATTCTCATCTCTCTTTTCTTCCTCTTCCTTAATAACTGTGACCAGACTTTCATCATGGAGACCTGATAGATGCAATAAATAATTAAACAGATTTGTAGAAATGTTTCAAATACCTCTGCTAGGTACACCTATACTGCGCAATACATCAGATATATGCCTCATTAATACATACATATATGAATATGTCCGATAAAATAGGTATCAATATATACTGCAATACTCTGATTATTTATTTATACATAGAAATATATATATATATATATATATATATATATATATATATAAATAAAATAATATTAATAATAATAATAATAAATATATATTTATTTATGGTTTACATTTTGACATTATCTAAATAAATGTTTTAAAATTATAACTAGGAAACTTCTCCATCCCAGCTGTATCTTCACAACTGTCAAGATTTATCTGCAGTATCTGCAGCTTCTTCTTTAATGATCTGACCTCTATAATGGTTCTGCCCATTTTCCGTAGTCCTTTCAAGCAAAATAATTTATAGATCCATGAAGACACGGAGGTGTAAGAAGTGCTTGTGGTGCCATCTTCATAATGATATAAACTTGTCTTCCTAGTAGGACTCTTCATGTACATAGAAGTGAATAAAAAACTGAACGCATTTCCAACCTCAGAACTGTAATGTGCTGCAGTATTATTTCTATAAGTTACTGATGGGATGATGGTTTGTACATCAGCTATGACTCTCCTGCCCGTTTTGACTCATACACCTGTCACTCACCTGCAGAGCGCTAAGTCTCCACCCTCTGTTACTCATACACCTGTCACTCACCTGCAGAGCGCTAAGTCTCCACCCTCATTTACTCATACACCTGAGACTCACCTGCAGAGCGCCAAGTCTCCACCCTCCGTTACTCATACACCTGTCACTCACCTGCAGAGCGCCAAGTCTCCACCCTCCGTTTCTCATACACCTGTCACTCACCTGCAGAGCGCCAAGTCTCCACCCTCCGTTACTCATACACCTGCAGAGCGCCAAGTCTCCACCCTCCGTTACTCATACACCTGTCACTCACCTGCAGAGCGCCAAGTCTCCACCCTCCGTTTCTCATACACCTGTCACTCACCTGCAGAGCGCTAAGTCACCACCCTCCGTTACTCATACACCTGCAGAGCGCTAAGTCTCCACCCTCCGTTACTCATACACCTGTCACTCACCTGCAGAGCGCTAAGTCTCCACCCTCCGTTACTCATATACCTGTCACTCACCTGCAGAGCGCTAAGTCTCCACCCTCCGTTACTCATACACCTGTCACTCACCTGCAGAGCGCTAAGTCTCCACCCTCCGTTACTCATATACCTGTCACTCACCTGCAGAGCGCTAAGTCTCCACCCTCCGTTTCTCATACACCTGTCACTCACCTGCAGAGCGCCAAGTCTCCACCCTCCGTTACTCATACACCTGTCACTCACCTGCAGAGCGCTAAGTCTCCACCCTCCGTTACTCATACACCTGTCACTCACCTGCAGAGCGCTAAGTCTCCACCCTCCGTTTCTCATACACCTGTCACTCACCTGCAGAGCGCCAAGTCTCCACCCTCCGTTACTCATACACCTGTCACTCACCTGCAGAGCGCTAAGTCTCCACCCTCCGTTACTCATATACCTGTCACTCACCTGCAGAGCGCTAAGTCTCCACCCTCCGTTACTCATACACCTGTCACTCACCTGCAGAGCGCTAAGTCTCCACCCTCCGTTACTCATACACCTGTCACTCACCTGCAGAGCGCTAAGTCTCCACCCTCCGTTACTCATACACCTGTAACTCACCAGCAGAGCTCTAAGTCTCCACCCTCCGTTACTCATACACCTGTCCCTCACCTGCAGAGCGCTAAGTCTCCACCCTCCGTTACTCATACACCTGTCACTCACCTGCAGAGCGCTAAGTCTCCACCCTCCGTTACTCATACACCTGTCACTCACCTGCACAGGGATCTGAACAGATTTCCACCTGGTGAATAACCAGACCATCTCTCTCCTCCTCTTCCTTAATAACGGATATTGGGTCCATGTTTCCATTATGAAGACCTAATGTGGACAATAGAATAATACATGGGTTTACATTTATTATTTAACAGAAAGCTTGGTCTATCTAATAATCATATTCCCTCCATGTCTGAAATATGATACCAGTTACATTAAAGGGACCTAACAAAAATCTCAGTTATTGCAGGAACGAGACGGGCCCATATATAAACACATAGAAATACAGCAGATTGTTATTATTTCTACAGTAGATAATTTGAAAGTTAAGAATCATCACACTCACATCATTAATAAGCTCTCACATACGTCATACTGAAAGCAATACGCCCAAATCCCAAGGGATAGTTGACAATTATTGCCAATAATAACCCATTTGAAAAAAAATAACAGACTATGCTGTTGGTGGGTCAGAAAGATTAATTGACTGGAAAAATACAAACTTTAATGCTTGTGTACTGTAATAAATGTATTTTTAAATAACATTAAATGAATAAAATACTTGTATTACCTATAGTTTTACATGATACCATATGTGGAACATCTGGGATGTCTTTAATTACTTTTAATACTCACCTTCACTGATATTTACAGGAATTTCCTCTTCCTTAACCTGTTGGGGACTCCTCACATTTGGTTCTGCTTCTTGATCAAACCTTGAGACAACTGAAGGCTTTGCGTGTCCTGTATAAATACACACAACTAATTACACATTATATCTTCATCCAATATGGGCATTTATACTTTCATTGTGTTCAGTGCTATATTTAAATATATATCACATATATAGTTGTCAGCCGGGCTAGCCAAAATCCGTTGGTAAACGCAACGGGGAAACTGCGGCCAGGCAAGGAGCGCCTTTGATGCTTACTGCGCTGGTGGAGATGAGCGCCACCCCTACGACCCCGCACAACTTTACCATCATACCACGACCTGCAGGACTACAAATCAACAGAAAACTCAAATACACAATTCACACTGCGAGACCCGTGGCACTTTTAAAAAATGGTATCAAAAAAAAATATGTCCCATAACACTTACAAAAGGAAACCGCAACTTACATGAAATTATATGAGCCGCAAAAAATACGAACTTAAATGGCCAAACCGCGCACACCGAAAAGCACAAAAACCACACTAAATACAAACAAAAAAAAAAAAAAAAACATCACACACAGCAAAGGGGGGACACCCAGGACGTCTGAAAGTCATGTTACACCTCAATTTAAGTCCAATTTCCAGACATTAGCAACAGAAAAAATGGCCGTCGAAAGAAACAAAAAACGAGGATACACGACTCCTATATACGCAAAACTCCGCCACACACATACGACTTCTAAACAGGACCGTACGAGGTATAAAATACACTATTACGAAGGAAGCAAAATCATCCAGACGCGCCTAACACATACACAATCGCCGCCATTTTACACCACTAACATTCCCATTACAAAATGCGAAACTACACAGCTAAACAAACGGTTTCCCCTCGCGCACGCAGCCTATTTACACTACACACATTGCTGACACTTACACCTGTGCTCCACAACAGTGCAAACCTACATTGGATGCTGCAGGAACATCAAAACAGATTGTCAGCTCTTCAGCATATTGGTTGCTGCATATATTCATTATAAATAGGTAAAGTATATTAATTTAGGATTTCATTAATTAATTAATTATCATTAAAAAATACATATACAGAAAACTTTAAAAAAACACCACAACACACGATTGCAATAAACGCCAAAGGCGTTCACTGCACGCCTCACAAGGAGTACCAAGGGTGCTCACAGGACCAAAATTACACCAGGGGAGACACTCGCAATGACCCCCAAAAAGGCCATCAGCATGGACCTTGCAATCAGCGCCAAACGGGCTTGAAGAACCAGAAAAACACCAACACAGAGGCTCGCAATCAGCGCCAAAAGGTACTCACACAACCAAAACACTTACTTTGGGCCTCATTCTATTATCGGCCGTAAATCGGCCGCAAAGCTGCGATTCCTTGCGGGGATCCCGTTACCTCGCAATTCAATTATACGGCCCCGCAAGGATCTCCTCTTACGGCCGGCCGTATATC
Organism: Discoglossus pictus; assembly: GCA_027410445.1. NCBI lineage: Eukaryota > Metazoa > Chordata > Amphibia > Anura > Alytidae > Discoglossus > Discoglossus pictus. The sequence continues at coordinate 2,982,203 of CM050169.1, forward strand.
TTGCAACCGGCCGTAAGTTCAGAAATCTTTAAACGCAAAAATAAATTCAAGACGGCACTGTAAAGCTCTGTAAATGCTAGGGATCATATTGGGGGACATGAGGATTAATAGCAACCCCCTCTCAAGCTTGCACATCAGCCCAAACCCAAGTTTACATTAACTGTTTATTTTCCGGCCGCAGCGTGGGCGGGTCTGAGGTGCTCCAAGCCCTCTGGTCTTTTTACATGGATATTTGACATAAATTTAAAAAAATATTTACGGATTTGAGTGTAGGGGAATGTTGTGCTATTAATGCTAACACCTACAATCACTTTATAGTCTCCTCAGAGTGCAGGATGGCTTTATTATGGCTTTATAATGTGCTTAAAAGTGTGCCTGCGGGACCTTTTTGCTGCAAGTAAGCTGCGGCTCGCTTTTAGCCTTGCAGAGAGGGTTCCCGGAGCAATTGAATAGCAACCAGGATTTTCTTACGGCCGAAACTCTTGCGGCCGTTTAAGATCAAAGGCTTTCTCCGGCGCGTGCGGCCGCAAGGGATAGCAAGGCGCCGGCCGCAAGCCTGCCGGAATCCCCGGCCGGAAGGGAATAGAATAGGCAAATAGCCTGTGGCCGGGTCCTTGCGGCCCCGCATCTCCTACGGCCGATAATAGAATGAGGCCCTTTGTGTGCCAAACAGTATTCCTCGACTTACTATTCTATTGCCGTCATTTTTTGACGGGCAATTCGCTAGTATAAATTATATATATATATATATATATATAATGTACATTATGATCAGCACACACACTAAGGTTAAAATCATAAAGACTTTCAACAAACGTAGCAATGTCACTTTTAAAGTGAAGACTAAGAGATCTAACTCAAGGCTTTACTATTCAGAATTGAGGAAAATATTTACAAATTCGGATCAAACATAAAATCAGTGAGTCATCTGAATCAGTCACCCATAGAGAGCTCTGAATGGATCGTCACCGGCAGAACATCCTTCTCATCCTCACCAACAGTGCCTACATTATCACTTTGGAGACCTATTAATTACAATAGAAAATAAAATTAGAAATAGCCAAGTACTAAATACTACAGATTCTGAACACTTAGGCCTCAAATCAATTGAGCTATTGTTGTTTACGGGAGCCCCCAATGTAGCCTGTAAACTAATTTGCTATTTAATTGCCGCTTTTTTGGGAGCTGCAAACGATTTACGGGTTACAGGCTGAGAATCCCTGCAGTTGTCAAAATCGTAACTTACAACCCGTGTAAGCTTTTGATCTTGATGGTTCTGCCCATTTTTCAAGTCCGCAAATGTTACAATCACTAAAATCCTACGGCTACCAGATAGGACTCGCAAGGGGTTAAACACCTGTTCATAGCACTGTAAATGCAAATAAAAAATCAATACTGCAAGACGGGGAAAATGATGAAAGACATTAGAATTAATCTCGAGCTCGCAAACCTGCAGTAGTAAAAAAAAAAATTCTGTTTAATTTCAGGGTTATATCGATCTTGGGAATCAATGAGTTAATACAAATCAGGCCACCTACATGGACTTAAACCGAATCGCCAGTCATTTTTATTACTTTTTACATTGCCGAATTGCAAGTCTAATTGCATATCAGACCTCTAAACGCTAATTGATTGACATGTAACCTCCATGGTTTAACTAAGGTCATGATGGCGGTCTCATTTTCTATTGGGCGTTTAAATATCGGGAGTTACGGCCTTGCTTAATTGATCTGGATAACGCTCTGAAATGCAACATATGACTACATGGTTTCGGCTTTTGGCCCGTAAGTTGCGGCCTTGTTCAATTGAAATGCTCTGTAATTAAAACAAATCTCAAGCCCTCGGACGAACGGCCTGTCGCCCGCAAGATGCGGCCTTGCAAGTGAATGCGGCTCTTAGTGATATTATTCTTTGATCCATGTAGATAGTTATCATGTCTATCACTCACCTGCACATATGTCTGAATGGATTGTCACCTGCACAATATCCTCCTCATATCTCTCATTTCCCACTTCCTTAATGACGGATAATGTACTCAGATCTTCATCATGGAGACCTGATATGTACAATAAAGAATTAAACGTATTTGTCGAAATGTATGAAGTACATCCACTAAGTGAACCTATTCTATAATTAAATGTCCCATAAATCAGATACAGATGTCTCTAACCCCCTCCCATTCTGTACCTTTCCTCTCCCTCCCTCTCATGCTCTCCCCCCCCATCCTTCCTCTCATTCTCTCTCTTTTTCGCACACACTTCTTTAATGATCTGTGCCCTTTGATGGTTCTGCCCATTTTCTATAAAACACAACTCCTTTCAAGCTGAATAATTTAGGATTTGTTCACCGCCAAGAAAAAAGTGTAATTTCTCCATTATAATCCTCCTAGATCTCGCTGCTGCCTTTGACACAGTTGACCGCCCTCTTCTAATCCAAATGTTCTACTCTCTTGGCATCCGTGACTCTGCACTTTCATGGCTCACATTATACCTTCAAGGTCGGACATTTAGGGTCTCCTTTTCTGGCACCACGTCTTCTAGTCGCGCTCTATCTGTTGGTGTACCCTAAGGTTCAGTCCTAGGCCCTCTCCTCTATTTATACTTCCTTACTTGGAATTAATAAATATTTTGGATTTCAATATCATCTCTATGCAGATGACACTCAAATTTACCTCTCAGCACCAGATCTATCCCCCTCTCTTCTAGCAGGAGTTTCCAACTGCGTCTCTAGCATATCCTCCTGGATTGTCCGCCCACCACCTTAAACTTACCTTCTCAAAAACGAACTTATTTTTCCACCCTCTACTACAGCGTCCATTCCTCAAATATCTCACACTTTGGACAATGCATTTATCACTCCCTCCGCCCAAGCTCGTTGTCTTGGGGTTCGTCTTGATCCGGCCCTCTCTTTCATTCCTCATATAAATTCAGTCATAAAAATCTTGTCTATTTCATTTAAAAAATATCTCCAAAATACGTTACTATATTACCCAAGATAAAACTAAACTTCTTATTCACTCTCTCATCATATCTGGTCTCAAATAATGCAACTCACTTCTCGCTGTCCTGCCCATCACCCGCTTATTACCACTCCAATCTATAATGAACGTGCCCACTGTCAGTCATTTCACTGGCTCCCCATAACCTCCAGAATAAAATTTAAATTGATTACCCTAATGTAGAGTCCATAACATTAATGCACCTCTTAATATCTAGTGCTGTTCTAGTCTCAAAATACTCCCACACACTCCCCCTCCGTTCTGATAATGACCTTCTTCTTTCCTCCTCTCATTCTTGCCTTCAGGACTTTTCTCACGTTGCCCTTATTCTTTGGAACTCCTTGCCTTGCTCCACCAGACTTTCCTCCTGTCTCAAGTCCTTCAAAAACTCATGTAGGACTCCTCATGTAATGGTACATACAAGTAAATAAACTGGACTTATTTCGACCCTCAGAACTGTAATGTGATGCAGTATTATTTCTATTTGCTACCGATGGGATGATGGGTTGTCAATCAGCTCTGAGTCTCTGCCCCCTTGTGAGTCATACACCTGTCACTCACCTGCACAGCTCTGAGCCTCCGCCCCCTTGTGAGTCATACACCTGTCACTCACATACACAGCTCTGAGACTCCGCCCCCTTGTGAGTCATACACCTGTCACTCGCCTACACAGCTCTGAGACTCTGCCCCATTGTGAGTCATACACCTGTCACTCACCTGCACAGCTCTGAGTCTCTGCCCCATTGTGAATCATACACCTGTCACTCACCTGCACAGCTCTGAGTCTCCGCCCCCTTGTGAATCATACACCTGTCACTCACCTGCACAGCTCTGAGACTCTGCCCCCCTGTGAGTCATACACCTGTCACTCACCTACACAGCTCGGAGTCTCTGCCCCATTGTGAGTCATACACCTGTCACTCACCTGCACAGCTGAGTCCCCGCCCCCTTGTGATTCATACACCTGTCACTCACCTGCACAGCTCTGAGTCGCTGCCCCCTTTGGAGTCATACACTTGTCACTCACCTACCCAGCTCTGAATCCGACCCCTTGTGAGTCATACACCTGTCACTCACCTGCACAGCTCTGAGACTCTGCCCTATTGTGAATCATACACCTGTCACTCACCTGCACAGCTCTGAGACTCTGCCCCCTTGTGAGTCATACACCTGTCACTCACCTGCACAGCTCTGAGTCTCTGCCCCCTTGGGAGTCATACACCTGTCACTCACCTGCACAGCTCTGAGTCTCCGACCCCTTGTGAGTCATACACCTGTCACTCACCTGCACGGCTCTGAGTCCCCGCCCCCTTGTGATTCATACACCTGTCACTCACCTGCACAGCTCTGAGACTCTGCCCCATTGTGAGTCATACACCTGTCACTCACCTGCACAGCTCTGAGTCTCTGCCCCATTGTGAATCATACACCTGTCACTCACCTGCACAGCTCTGAGTCTCCGCCCCCTTGTGAATCATACACCTGTCACTCACCTGCACAGCTCTGAGACTCTGCCCCCTTGTGAGTCATACACCTGTCACTCACCTGCACAGCTCTGAGACTCTGCCCCCTTGTGAGTCATACACCTGTCACTCACCTACACAGCTCGGAGTCTCTGCCCCATTGTGAGTCATACACCTGTCACTCACCTACACAGCTCGGAGTCTCTGCCCCATTGTGAGTCATACACCTGTCACTCACCTGCACAGCTGAGACTCTGCCCCCTTGTGAGTCATACACCTGTCACTCACCTGCACAGCTCGGAGTCTCTGCCCCCTTGTGATTCATACACCTGTCACTCACCTGCACAGCTCTGAGACTCTGCCCCCTTGCGAGTCATACACCTGTCACTCACCTGCACAGCTCTGAGTCTCTGCCCCCTTGTGATTCATACACCTGTCACTCACCTGCACAGCTCTGAGACTCTGCCCCCTTGTGAGTCATACACCTGTCACTCACCTGCACAGCTCTGAGACTCTGCCCTATTGTGAGTCATACACCTGTCACTCACCTGCACAGCTCTGAGTCCCCGCCCCCTGTGACTCATACACCTGTCACTCACCTGCACAGCTCTGAGTCTCTGCCCCTTGTGAGTCATACACCTGTCACTCACCTGCACAGCTCTGAGTCTCTGCCCCTTGTGAGTCATACACCTGTCACTCACCTGCACAGCTCTGAGACTCTGCCCTATTGTGAGTCATACACCTGTCACTCACCTGCACAGCTCTGAGTCCCCGCCCCCTTGTGATAATACACCTGTCACTCACCTGCACAGATTTCCACCTGGTGAATATCCTGATCATCTCTCTCCTCCTCCTTAATAAATGATATCGTGTCCATGTTTCCGGTATGAGGACCTAATGTGAACAGTGGAACATAAATAGGTTTAAATCTATCAACATAAAAGCCCGGTCTATCTAATGATCACATAAACTACATGTATACAATATGACCGTGGCTATATAAACATATTGTTTGTTTGGAATATAATGAATAGATGCAAAACATTAGTAAAGTAAGGACAGATACAAGAATGTTGATAAAAATGTCAAATCAAATATAAATATATATATATATATATATATATATATATTTATTATCTGCCCTAATTAAGATGACAATATATTACTAATTCATAAAATGCTCAGAATACACAGTCATGTCAGTTGCTATTGGGAGATTGTTTTGCTAATATAAACTTGATTCTTATACCATAGATATCCAACACTGATAGATAAAGCCTTTCCTTTCCACAATATACAGATTTACAAACACAATCTAAATATTAACACATAATCACACCTAATAGACAGATACATCCACCCAGAGTAAGCTGCTTTCATGTTTCCAAACCAATTACATTTATTACAAATATATAATTGAAATGATGAGAAAATACAGGACAGATATATGATCTGCCTCATACACAGATACACAGTCTATATATACGTATACTATCGTGGGTGTGGATGTATAGGCAGTAGATTGATGGGTACACACACTGCCCACACACACACAGCCCACACACACACACTGCCCCCACACACACACACTGCCCCCACACACACACACTGCCCACACACACACTGCGCCCCCCACACACACACTGCCCACACACACACACACACTGCCCCCACACACACTGCCCCCACACACTACCCCCACACATACACTGCCCCCACACATACACTGCCCACACACACACACTGCCCCCCCACACACACACTGCCCCCCCACACACACACTGCCCCCCCACACACACACACTGCCCCCCCACACACACACACCCTGCCCCCACACATACACACACACACACACTGCCCCCACACACACACACTGCCCCCACACACACACACACTGCCCCCCACACACACACACACTGCCCCCACACACACACACACACTGCCCCCACACACACACACACTGCCCCCACACACACACACACTGCCCCCACACACACACACACTGCCCCCACACACACACACACTGCCCCCACACACACACACACACTGCCCCCACACACACACACACACTGCCCCCACACACACTGCCCCCACACACACACACACACACTGCCCCCACACACACACACACACACACACACACACTGCCCCCACACACACATACACTGCCCCCCCACACACATACTGCCCCCCCACACACATACTGCCCCCCCACACACACTGCCCCCACACACACATACACTGCCCCCCCACACACATACTGCCCCCCCACACACACACACATACTGCCCCCCCACACACACACACACTGCCCCCCCACACACACACACATACTGCCCCCCCACACACACACATACTGCCCCCCACACACACACACACTGCCCCCCCACACACACACACTGCCCCCCCCACACACACACACTGCCCCCCCCACACATACACACTGCCCCCCCCCCCACACACTGCCCCCCCCACACACACTGCCCCCCCCACACACACTGCCCCCACACACACACACTGCCCCCATACACACACACATACACTGCCCCCCCACACACATTGCCCCCCCCACACACACTGCCCCCCCCCCCACACACACAAACACACACTGCCCCCACACACACACACTGCCCCCACACACACACACTGCCCCCACACACACACACACACACACACTGCCCCCACACACACACACACACTGCCCCCACACACACACACACACACACTGCCCCCCCACACACATACACTGCCCCCCCACACACATACACTGCCCCCCCACACACATACACTGCCCCCCCCACACACACACACATACTGCCCCCCCACACACACACACACACATACTGCCCCCCCCACACACACACACATACTGCCCCCCCACACACACACACATACTGCCCCCCCACACACACACACACTGCCCCCCCCACACACACTGCCCCCACACATACACACTGCCCCCCCCACACACTGCCCCCCCCCACACACTGCCCCCCCCACACACACTGCCCCCACACACACACACTGCCCCCATACACACACACATACACTGCCCCCCCACACACACTGCCCCCCCCCACACACACTGCCCCCCCCACACACACAAACACACACTGCCCCCACACACACACATACACACACTACCCCCCCCACACACACACATACACATACACACACTGCCCCCCCCACACACACACACACTGCCCCCCCCACACACACACACTGCCCCCACACACACACACTGCCCCCACACACACACACACTGCCCCACACACACACACACTGCCCCACACACACACACTGCCCCCACACACACACACATACACTGCCCCCCCCACACACACAAACACACACTGCCCCCACACACACACATACACACACTGCCCCCCCCACACACACATACACACACTGCCCCCCCCCACCACACACACACTACCCCCACCACACACACACTACCCCCCCCGCACACACACATACACACACTGCCCCCCCACACAAACACACTGCCCCCCCCACACACACATACATACACACATACATACATACATACACTGCCCCCACACACACACACACTGCCCCCACACACACATACATACACACATACATACATACACTGCCCCCACACACACACACTGCCCCCACACACACTGCCCCCACACACACACACTGCCCCCACACACTGCCCCCACATACACACACTGCCCACACACACACACTGCCCCCACACACACACACACACTGCCCCCACACACACACACACACACTGCCCCCACACACACACACACACACACCGCCCCCACACACACACACACACACTGCCCCCACACACATACACACACTGCCCCCACACACATACACACACTGCCCCCACACACATACACACACTGCCCCCACACACATACACACACTGCCCCCACACACATACACACACTGCCCCCACACACACACACACTGCCCCCACACACACACACTGCCCCCCCCCCACACACACACTGCCCCCCCCCACACACACACTGCCCCCCCCCCACACACACACTGCCCCCCCCCCCACACACACACACACTGCCCCCACACATATACATACACTGCCCCCACACACATACATACACTGCACACACATACATACACTGCACACACATACACGGATATAAATACACAGACATACAGAGGAACATACACAGACAGACAGACATCACCACAAATACACAGCTACACCAACTCAATACACGTGAACATATATAAAACTCCACTCCAAAATAAGTATATCACTTCCCTTTCTATGATAGATAAACACCCCCTCCTTATACACTCTATGTACATACCTATATCAGTAGACATTCACAGCACTGTTCTCCTCACCGCGAAGTGACGTCATGACGCAAACTCTGCAGGATGCTTACGTGTTGCGTCTATCAAATTGTACGGGTGGATCCGCCATGTTTGTTATGGGCAATATCGAGGAGAATATTTCGCTGAGGTTTTGAATTTAATTCTGCGCCATTTTAATAATCATCACAATCTTTAAACAATTTAGGTGACTGTATCTACTAGTATAAAAGCGTCCAATTATAGAATCTACTGCATATAAGTACATTAATTCCTATAAATTACGCCCACCCCTTAGTTGTGCTGTTGTGGCTGCTGTGATTATTTGTATTCACTTCCAATAATCGCCATTTTTCTTTAGTCACTGGGTGTTACTGTGACAGTGATTATCTATTACTTATCTGACTTACTATACAATATAGGTGTCACCGCCATATAACCTTTTATATTTGTTCTGTGAATGTGCCTCTTACATCCGTGTTTCTAGTGACTAGCACCGGCATCACATTCACACTCATCTCCAGTACTGATTGGTTGCTGCTTGACCTCACTTACAGGCTGCTCTGGGAGATGAAGTCCAGGCAATGCTTCTCTCCGCCCACAAACATCACTTCCGGTTCTCTGAATAGCAGCAAAATAGGGTGATGGGAGTAGAGAAAATACACAATGATAAGAAAGTGCGTGAGAAACAGTAATATATAATGATGAGTGTGTGAGCTGCGCCAGGTCAGTGTCCAGTAATGAGGAGAATGCAGTGAGATATATTAAATTCATATCTAAGTTTGTTAGATTATGAATGCATCTGATAGAAAAGAATTAGTAGTGTATGAAACCATTTTTTGCATGAAAATATTGCAAAATAAACCATAATATATAATGATCAGTCTGTGAGCTGCGCCAGGTCAGCTTCCAGTAATGAGGAGAATGCAGTGAGATATATTAAATTCATATCTAAATTTGTTGGATTATGAATGCATCTGATAGAGAAGAATTAGTAGTGTATGAAACCATTTTTTGCATGAAAATATCGCAAAATAAACCCAAATATATAATGATCAGTCTGTGAGCTGCACTAGGTCAATGTTCAGTAATGAGGAGTAGCTCTGATATATCACATATAATATGTAACGGATCTACTGGCACCCCGACCGGGTACCTCCGTTGATGGACGCGTCCTAGCTTGCGCCGAGGCCTACAAGCACCGCACCAGGCACCACAACTACCACAGACTCTACAACCGCCGTAGCTTAACTGGAGCCTCACGAATAGCCGTAAGCAGCTGAACAGGAAAAGCACCCCAAGATGCTTACACTCCTGGCAGTCAGTCTGCAACAGCATACCATGAACCCCCCCAAGAACGAGACATAAGCTCTGTGTTTGAGGGTCAAGCAGTGAACTCTGTTCTTTATTAATTACAAAACGCATTTTTAAACACTTCACATACACAGTAGGGGCAGTGACTACCTTTGGTCAACCCCTAATTACCTCTGGCCAATCAGACAGGGTTAAGGTGTGGGAGCCAGGAGTCCCCTCCCCCAGGAGCCGCCCACTAGGCGTGGCTAACTGCTCATTCTACCTCTGGCGGTGGAGAGAGTAACATCTCTAAGCTCACTTATTCCCCTGCTGGGAGTATGGGGAAACCCCAAGTCATCTCATTATTCAAGAGTCCCTACCCCCATTGTTCATGGTGCCATCTTGTCTGCTAAAACCCTTTTGTTCTGCTATCTCTTGTGTGGTTTAGCAGATACTATTAAGAGGCAGATGGGCAACTCCTGACCAAGTGTATGAGACCAAAGATATTTGACTGCATACCACACAATACAATATTTTTACAGATATAATAACAACATTTTATAACCCAGAACATATCTGCAGATAGCTTAGGTCTGAGCACATATTATTACTGAAGGGCGCTCAGACCACATACATACAGTTCAATGGCCATGGAACCAAAGTCTTTCTGCATAGGAAAATAAAGTATTTAAATGCCGGTCCATAGTCAAAAGGCAGGAGGCTGGCAAACAGTTCTCTCCAAGACAAAGTGGCGAAGGGCACTTCGTCACATAATAGTTGTAATTACGAGTTGTCACACAATGTAAAAAATTACAGGTTGCACATGCATGCCTCTAAAGCTACGGGCTTGGTGGGGGCTGCAATGAGAACCAAAGGCACTCATCGCTAGGCCAGTTAAGTAGATGAGGGGGAAGAGGCTCGCAATGAGCACCGAAAGTGCTCATCACGAGGCCCACAACTTAGATGGGTGGGGGGAAAGGCTAGCAATGAGTGCCGAAGGCCTTTGACGCTCATCGCTAGGCCCACAATACTTTGAAAAAAATTACGGTGGATACAGTGAGTGGCCTTCAGAGCTTATCGCAATGCCCACAAGAATTTGCAAAATTACTGCTTTAACGGACGCCATTTGTTTCAAGCCCATAATTCTGTTCGGGGACAGCCAAAATACCACAGTTGATTTCAAATTTACAACTGGGTGTGCTGGTTGGGTAGAATGTGACCACAACCAAAGTTTAGCCTTAGCGCTTGGTAGATCCTGTCTTAGCTGCAATGGTGTTTAATAGGTTCGAATAACACAAATCCTTGTTGTATACTGCTTGGTGTGTACGGCAGTCGGATGTGCTGCTATTCCCAAAAGCACTGTTCACACCGGTGCCTTGTTGATATGTGAAGGAGGGAATCTTTGCAAAGCGCACAATCTTGAGTGTGTCTAACACGACGGCCGGTGTCCTCAGTCTCTTGGTTCTAAGACATATGCCGTCTATGGTGTGCTAATCCGAGCTCACTGTATAGTTTTGGTTTCCATTTGGGACTACTCTAAACCAGAGGGATACCTCAAACCCTTCATCCTCCCACAACCAGGCCCGTCAAAGCCTGAATAGAGGAAGGAGGAAGCTGCAGATTACAGCAGCGAAACGCGTCTAGAACTTTTACTTGGTTTTATTGTTTGTATCAAAGGATTTTACCAATAAGGATACTTCTATTTATGAAAATGGTCTGAATTACTTGTGCTTTGGGACACCCCTTCACGCACACGTGGAAAGTACACAACATCAGCGGTTACCTGCAACACAAGGCGTCATCACACTATACGTACATTATACCGTGGATTAGAACACCATAGACGGCATATGTCACCCGTAAGAAGAGACCGAGGACACCTGCCGGGTACGTCGTGTCAGACACACTCAAGATTGTGCGCTTTGCAAAGATTCCCTCACCACACCTCCTTCCAACCTCACACACAGCACAGGGGGCGAATCAGGGAGCTTGTAAGTGAGGTTGCAAGCTAATTTGCTTTTCATTTGGCGTTTTTTGGCAGTCTCAAAACGGCTAAGCGAGAGAAAAAAATGGTGGTCGTAAAGCCGTCATTTTTTTTTCAAGCCAGTAAATCCGAATCACATTTTGAGCTTGGGGAAATTGATCAATTTCCCATTCATGCAAATGGTTTCAGACCCGTAGAGCACAGATGAGGGAGAGGGAGGAGAAAAGACACAGGGGAGGGAGAGGGGGTGGAAAAAAACACAGGGGAGGGAGTGGGGAGAGACACACAGGAGTAAATTAAGGGGCAAAACCCACAGAGAAGGAAGAGGGGACAAAGAGACAGTGGGAGGGAGAGAGGGGGAAACAGACACGGGTGAGAGAGTGGGGAGATCCTTACATTGTGTGGCAAACAGAATTGCCAGGCTTCAAATTTTATTGCCATCATTTTTGATGGGCAAGTCGCTAGTTAATATATAATAATCAGTCTGTGAGCTGCACCTGGTCAGTGTTCAGTAACAAAGAGAATGCAGTGAGTGAGATATACCTAACACATAGTTATGCTAGTATTAATATATTAGTAAGAACATGAGGAGCTGTGTGTACACAAATACATGGCCCCTTCCATTGTCCCTTTGATGCGCTGCAGTTGTCCTGTCTCCTTAGCAGAAAAACACCCCCAAAGCTCAATGTTTCCACCTCCATATTTGATGGTGGGGATAGTGTTCTTGGGGTCATAGGCAGCATTCCTCCTCCTCCAAACATGGCAAGTTGAGTTGATACCAAAGAGCTCAATTTTGGTCTCATCTGACCACAACACGTTCACCCAGTCCTCCTCTGCATGATTCAGATGTTCATTGGCAAACTTCAGACGGGCCTGTACATGTGCTTTCTTGAGCAGGGGGACCTTGTGGGTGCTGCAGGATTTCAGTCCTTCACGGCGTAGAGTGTTACCAATTGTTTTCTTGGAGACTATGGTCCCAGCTGTTTTGAGATCCTCCTGTGTAGTTCTGGGCTGATTCCTCACCGTTCTCATGATCATTGAAACCTCACGAGGTGAGATCTTGCATGGAGCACCAGATCAAGGGAGATTGGCAGTTATTTTGGGTTTCTTCTATTTTTTTGAATAATCGCACCAACTGTTGTCTCCTTCTCAACAAGCTGCTTGGCGATGGTCTTGTAGACCATTCCAGCCTTATGTAGGTCTACAATTTTGTTCCTGACATCATTGGACAGCTCTTTGGTCTTGGCCATGGTGGAGAGTTTAGAATCTGATTGATTGCTTCTGTGGACAGGTGTCTTTTATACAGGTAACAAGCTGAGATTAGGAGCACACCCTTTAAGAGAGTGCTCCTAATCTCAGCTCATTACCTGTATAAAAGACACATGGGAGACAGCAATCTTGCTGATTGATAGGGGATCAAATACTTATTTCACTCATTGACCTGCAAATCAATCTAGAACTTTTTTGACATGTGTTTATCTTGGGCGGGGGGGGGGGGGGGGGGGGGGGGGCTGTTATTCTGTCTTTTACTGTCAAAATATACCTACCATTAAACTTATAGACTGATCATTTCTTTATCAGTGGACAAACGTTCAAAATCAGCAGGGGATCAAATACCTTTTTATACTCACTATATATATATATATATATATATATATATATATATACCATATTTTTCGTGTATAAGACAGTATATTTTACCGATTTTTTTAAGTTTAAAATAGGGGGACCGTCTTATACACGGAATGTAGCAATTAGATAGCCTAGTCTGGTACTGTAATGCTGCATCTGGCCACTAGTTTTAAGGCAGGAGAAAATATACACATTTGGAAATGCATTGGTTCCAATTAGGTTGCATTACACTGCAAGTGTGCACAAAAATGTATATTATATACGTTTTTATTATGTTACACATATATTTAAGGGCACTTTCTATCATGATTTTCACTGACTTCCATTCCAGCTCAATATCTTTGTGATTCTGTGTAAACCAGAAAAATGCAATGCAGATGGCGACCGAGTAATAAGTGACGTGATCACAAGGAAATCATGACAGAAAATATATCGGTGGAATGGAAATCGGTGAAAATCATACAGAAAATATATGTGTAACATAATAAAAACTTCTAAAATACACATTTGCATATTTATTTATGAATTTTGGGCTCCAAAAATAAGGGTTGTCTTATAGATGGAAAAATACAGTATATATATATATATATATATATATATATGTTCAGTTCCTTGCAAAAGTATTCACCCCCCTTGACTTTTTACCTATTTTGTTACATTACAGCCTTAAGGTCAATGTTTTGTTAATCTGAATTTTATGTGATGGTTCAGAACACAATAGTCTAAGTTGGTGAGGTGAAATGAGAAAAATATATATATAAAACTGTTTTTTAGAAATAGAAAACAGAAAATTGATATGTGCGTATGTATTCACCCCCTTTGTTATGAAGCTCATAAAAAGCTCTGGTGCAACCAATTACCTTCAGAAGTCACATAATTAGTGAAATGATGTCCACCAATGCGCAATTTAAGTGTCACATGATCTGTTATTACATATACACACCTTTTTTGAAAGGTCCCAGAGGCTGCAACACCTAAGCAAGAGACACCACTAACCAAACACTGCCATGAAGACCAAGGGACATGATGTTGAGAAGTACAAGTCAGGGTTAGGTTATAAAAACGTATCCAAATCTTTGATGATCCCCAGGAGCACCATCAAATCTATCATAACCAAATGGAAAGAACATGGCACAACAGCAAACCTGCCAAGAGACGGCTGCCCACCAAAAAACTTACGGACTGGACAAGGAGGGCATTAATCAGAGAGGCAGCACAGAGACCTAAGGTAACCCTGGAGGAGCTGCAGAGATCCACAGCAGAGACTGGAGTATCTGTACATAGGACGACAATAAACTGTACGCTCCATACAGTTGGGCTTTATGGCAGAGTGACCAGAAGTTTGCAAAAAGGCATGTGGGAGACTCCCAAAATGTATGGAGGAAGGTGCTCTGGTCTGATGAAACTAAAATTGAACTTTTCAGGCATCAAAGAAAAACGCTATGTCTGGCGCAAATCCAACACATCACATCACCCAAAGAATACCATCCCCACAGTGAAACGTGGTGATGGCAGCATCATGCTGTGGGGAAGTTTTTCAGCAGCCGGGACTGGGAAACTGGTCAGAGTTGGAGGAAAGATGGATGGCGCTAAATACAGGGAAATTCTTGAGCAAAACCTGTACCACTCTGTGCATGAATTGAGGCTAGGAGGAGGTTCACCTTCCAGCAGGACAATGACCCCAAACACATTGCTAAAGCAACACTTGGGGGGTTTAAGGGGAAACATGTAAATGTGTTGGAATGGCCTAGTCAAAGCCCAGACCTCAATCCAATAGAAAATCTGTGGTCAGACATAAAGATTGCTGTTAACAAGTGTAAACCATCCAACTTGAAGGAGCTGGAGCAGTTTTGCAAGGAGGAATGGGCAGAAATCTCAGTGGTAAGATGTGGCAAGCTCATACAGACTTATCCAAAGCGACTTGGAACTGTGATTGCCGAAAAAGGTGGCTCGACTTTAGGGGGGTGTATAGTTATGCACATTTACTTTTTCTGTTATTTTGTCCTATGTGTTGTTTGCTTCACAATAAAAAAAAGACATCTTCAAAGTTGTGGGCATGTTCTGTAAATTAAATGATGCAAATCCTCAAGCAATCCATGTTAATTCCATGTTGTGAGGCAACAAAACACGAAAAATGCCAAGGGGGGATGAATACTTTTGCATGGCACTGTAGTCAATAGGGAGGTATTACTATGTAACCCAAGTACAGTTGCAGGCACTTCAAAATTTCAGACTCATAACAACCTAAGGTGTATGCGTGCTAATGCCAGAAACTTGCATGGGAAAATTGGCGAGTTAGAATTATCAGCAGTAAATGAGAAATGGGACGTAATAGGCATTACTGAAACAGGGTGGGATGAATCCCACGACTGGACTGTTAATCTGGATGGTTATAACCTATTTAGGAAAGATAGGTGCAATGGTAAAAGAGGAGGAGGGATTTGTCTGTATGTTAAGCCTGAATTTAAGCCTTTAGTCAGAGAAGATATTTATGATGGAACTAGCGGTAATGTTGCGTCCTTGTGGGTTGAGTTAAATAGTGGAGCAGCAAATTCTAAAAGAATAGTGGTAGGAGTATGCTATAACCCCCCAAATATATCTGAAAGTGAGGAACTGCAATTATTGTTACAGATTGGAAATGCAGCTAAGCATGGGCAAGTTCTATTAAGGGGTGATTTTTTTACTACCCTGAAATAATCTGGTTGAATAAGACCAGCAGTTCAGCAGGTTGTTGAGTACACTCAAAGATTATTATTTGGACCAGGTTATACAAGAACATACTAGAAATGAGGCTATCTTGGATTTAGTCCTCACGAATAATATATATATATAACTAGCGAATTGCCCGTCAAAAATTTAGAAGCCAGGAAATGCTGTTTGCTACACAATATGAGGCCTTTGCTTCTCTGAGCACCTTCGGCGCTCATCGCGAGCCCCCGTGATGAGTGCCTTCAGCGCTCATTGTGAACCTTTCCTCCTGCCTACTATACGGGCCGTTCATTGCAGGGTTCATTAACCTGAAAGTTTAGTGCTTGGGAATGCCATGTGTCTCTTTCCAGTATCTCCCCCCTGTGCCTTTCCTGTGTGTTTCTCTTCTGTGTGTGTGCTGAATGTTTGCTGGCTGACGTTTGTTTTATTTGCAAAGTCTTGCATGTCTGGCGTTGTTGGTGTGTTCGGTTGCTCAGCCTCGTTTTCATCCAATTTTCAGAATTTTTTACGTTTTTCCGTGCTGTGTGGGAGTGTGTTTTTTATTTTTTTTATTATTTTTCTTGTTTTTTGATTTCCGCGGTTTGGCCATTAAATTCTTTTTTTTTTTTTCAGAGCTCGCATGTGTGACAGCGCTCATTGCAGATTAAGTGATGCGCGGCTGCTTAAGTGCTCATTTCAGCCTAAATCCAGCGTGCTTCAATGCCTCAACTGCTCGCCTCGCAAAGGCAATGAGCACCTTTGGCGCTCATTGTCTAAGTCCTTTGGCGCTCATTGCCTAAGTCCTGCGAGCTCGGAATGCTTCAATGCCTCAACTGCTCGCTTCGCAAGGCTCACAAGGCAATGAGCATCTTTGGCGCTCATTGCCTAAGTCCTGCGAGCTCGGAAGGCTTCAACATAGCCACGTTTGAGAATAAATAAAAAAAAAAATGTAAGGGTCCAACAAAAACTTTTTATTTTAAAAGGGCAGATTTTAATGGTCTAAGGGCAGCAATACAAAGTATAGACTGGGACAGAGAACTGATAGGTAAAAACACTGAACATAAATGAACAACATTCAAATCTTTACTAAATATACATACAGATCGGCATATACCATGTGGGAATAAAAGTAAAAGGAGTAAATCACATCCAATGTGGCTTAACAATGATGTAAAGATCAAGATACAGGGTAAAAAACAGGCATTTAAATTATACAAAAATGAGGAAACGGAGACTGCTTTACTTGAGTACAAGGAAAATAAATTAGAATGCAATTTACTTTCCCTCCCCTAATTTGCATAAAATAGAGAAATTGGCAACTAAATGGCAGATGAGATTTAATAAGAATAAATGTACAGAAAATCCAGGGGTATCAGATATTGAAAGGGATTTGGGAGCTTGTGCACAACCACCTAGGTAACAGTGCTCAATGCCAAGCAGCAGCTACAAAGGCAAGTAAAATATTAGCATGTATTAAGAAGAATATAGAAGCCAGGAAAGCAAATATAGTTCTGCCACTATACAAATCCCTACTACGCCCTTCTTTTGGAATATGGAGGACAATTTTGGGCACCACTTCATAAAAAAGACATTTTACAGCTGCAAAAGGTAAACAGTTTGTCTTGATTTCCTGAAGTATTGATTTATTGGATCTTCTTGCACTCCACATCCCTCTAAGCAGTCTTCTCCAACACCATGATCCAAAGGCGTCAATTCTACGTCTCTCAGCCTTCTTTATGGTCCAGCTCTTACATCCGTATGTTACTACTGGGGATGTCTGTCCCCTCTCCTCTTGCTCTAGTACATAACCTTTCTCTTCAATAAGTTTCTATTAGGTCTCAGGAAATTCATTTGCTACCTCTTGCTCGGCAGAGCCCTTTTCTCCAGTAATTTTTACGTTACATAGGCCAAATCATTTCCCAAAGTTATGAAACCAGCCTTTCTTTGCATGAAACTCTGTAGTTAGACCCTTCACCTCAATAATACCTTTCCTTTATAAAAGTTAATAATGGCATCACCTTTTCTTTTATGCGATTGGAAAACCTTTTTATAGCAGACCTTCACCCACAAAAACCTGCATTTTATGCACGGTAGATTGTGGATCTCACACTTCATTTAAAATTTCCATTCCTACTGGTGTAGCAACAGTAACAGCTGAACAACTTTGATTTTCTTTCTCTCTCTCTAATCTACTATATATATATATATATACTAGCGACTTGCCCATCAAAAAATTACGGCAATGTGATGTATATGTTTGTCAAGTTGTTTAGTTATTAACATATATTTTTGTCACTTGTAAGTATTTTAATATGAACGTGTATTTTTGTAAAATGTTGATGTAATGGTTTTTTAAAATGTAATTTGTATCTGAAGAATTGTTAACTTTAATATACATTGAATGAATAGGAAAGCAAAAAGTAAAAAGCCTTCTTGAAACGTCGCGAATTTTAACATGAAGTTTAAAATATATGTAAGCAATAACCTTCAAAGTATATATTTTTAAACTTGAACTTTATTTTTTATGTAAGTTTAGAAGTTGACAAAACATTGGTATAATTTTGAACATTATAAACAGGAACATAGTGAATACATTGTAACCTCATTTTTTATTAAAAGTATTAACATTTGAATGTAAAAACAATTGACCTTTAAATTAATCAGTATTAAAATGCAATTTCTATCATAATAATTGTTAACTTGAATATACATTGAATGTAGAGGAAGGCATACAGTAAAACTCTCCTTAAAACGTACGTAATTAAAGTAATTCATTACTGAGCACATAAACTGGCGATAAACATTAATGTAGGTAGTAATCTTAAGATAACAGACAATATTTACATTGTGACTTAAAAGGTGCTTGACCTCTTAACATCCACTTTGTAATCTGTTGAATGAAATAACTTTAAAATATATTTTTTAAACTTGTAACATTAGAAACATTAAAATAGTGACTTAACATTTTAACATAATTTTTACTAACAATGCAAGGCAAGTATTTTGTGAGTTGAATCATTCATAAACAGTACTGTGACGAAGTGCCCTTCGCCACTTTGTCTTGGAGAGGACTGTTTGCCAGCCTCCTGCCCTGCGACTATGGCCCTGGGACATATTGCCCTGTAAACACAGTATTCGGCCATACCAGAGTGTATGTCACTCATTCTGGCCCTTTACATACAGGGGGGTCATTCGGTACTTGCCCTGTGTGAACCATGATACCACAGAAAGCTATGCCATGGAGCCCATTCATATGATGAAAGACTATGGGAAAAACTTTAGCTACATGGCAATTGAACTGTGTGAAAAGGATCTGAGCGCTATTCGGTAGTTTTATGCGCTCAGACCCCAGCTGTAACGGAACTCATCATTGTGTTACCGGTTATCTGAGGGGAGGAGACGTGGGGGTTAAACCATGTAGATAATTGGCTGTTGTGATAATTATGTGGGTGTAGCCCTTCAGAGGGCACCATTGCATAAAAGGGGATTCCCTGTCATTAAAATATAGTTCTACTTGACCCTTCAAAACGTAGTCTCATCTCGTTCTTAGAGGGGATCGCTATATCATACTGGGGATTGCTATGCTTTTGCATACTCCCTTGAGCTGTAACTACTGAACGCTTGTTCCTGATGTGCTCTCCTCCACACGATCCTGGATGCTGGAGATTCATACAGGGTGGAAGGAAGACGGCGCGGCTCCAGCTAAACTACGGCGGTTGTGGAGTCTGTGGTGGTTGTGGTGTCCGGTGCGGTGCTTGTAGGCCTCGGCGCAAACTAGGACGCGTCTATCAACGGAGGTACCCGGTCGGGGTGCCAGGAGATCCGTTACAAGTACTTCCATTAATTATGACTGAATTAAACAACCAATTGTTATGTATTTTGGAATGCTTTTAAAAAAATTTGGCATCTTTAATTTGTATCCTGCAAAGTTATAGTACTTCATAGTAGACAATGTTTTTAGTAAAAATACGTCCATCTTCTAATAAATCACCTTGACTTTCATTGTTTTCAATGTAAACTTTAATAGCCTGTGGAATTTTGCACCGTGACAACGCAACGTACAATTGACCATGTGCAAAAACTGGTTCTTCCAAGAAAATACCCACCGATTTGAAAGTTTGACCTTGTGATTTATTAATGGTCATGGCAAATGCCATAATAATGGGAAATTGTCTTCTTTGAAGTATAAAAGGGAGACTACTTTCACTTGGTGCTAAATCTATTCTTGGTATGAAAACTCGCTCTCCTTTATGGGTCCCAGTTAAAATTTCAGCATCTATAAAATGGTCCTTTAATTGTTGAACAATTAATCTTGTGCCATTGCATAGGCCTTTTTTTGGGTTCATATTTCGAAGAAAAAAGATAATTGCACCTTTCTTTAGCTGCAAAATATGTGGTGGCATTCCAGAAGGAGTTAAAGAGTTTATGAATTCAGTTGAGAAGTTTGCCTGACTTTCATTGTCATCAGCAAGTACAGAATCAGCACTGTGATAATTTCTTTGTGGTGCATTAATTTTTTTAAAGATTTCATTATTGAGTATTAATGCATCTTTATTTTTACACGTCAGTATAACTTGGTTGGCAAGCTCGGAATATTCTTCGTTATTTATGCTCCCTTCAAATATAGCCGATATAATATCTTGTTGACAAATCATATGAGGTGGGATCTCTACAGTGTCGTCAGGTAAATGTAGTAATTTTTCTGTTCTGCCTTCTCCAATTTTAATAAGCCAATCATTGAAATCAGTTTGGCCTTCTGATCTCATATTTTGTTGCAGTTGAAGATGGGTAAAATGTTTCCATACTGTACTTGACTTTATACATGTTTCGATAATGTCAGTTCGATTTCCATGTACAACGACAGGTAATGTTTGTCTAAAATCGCCACCCAACAACATTACCTTTCCACCAAATGGAAAAATATTATCCATGACTTCACGAAGCAAACGGTCAATACATTGGAGGGCATAGCATGACATCATTGTGGCCTCATCTATTATAATTAATTTACATTTCTTCAATTTCTTTGCTTGTAAGGATGTCATGCAAATATCTGACACAGAATTTTCTAAAATAGGCACTGGCAGTTTAAATCCACTATGAACAGTTCTTCCACCTTCTAATAAAAGTGCAGCAATTCCAGTGGTGGCAAACGCCATTGCTATTTTTACTTGTGCTCGTACTGAACTCATTAATAAATTGTACAAATATGTTTTTCCTGATCCGCCAGGTCCATCAAGATAGAAATAACGCTCTGTCACCATGTCATCATCTATAGCATTTTTAATGGCATGAAATGCTTGCAATTGTAGTGTATTTAAAGTTGCAAGTCTTTCTTCTGTTCTTTCTGCTTGTAGTTGAATGTCATAGTCTTCAAAGTTAATGTCATCTATAAGACCTGGATCAGGCAAATTAAAACTTGCACAACTTAATCCATGAGTTAAAAAGACTTCTTGGATTACCATTAACGCTTTTAAGTGTGCAATGGGTTCATTGTATCGTCGCATAAAGTCTTCAGCCATATTACTTTTAAAAGTCTCCCACAAAGCTAATGCATTTGGAGCATTTGAGAAGATACAAATAAAAGCAAATTGTTCTCTCATCTGTCGTGGCATTTGACATTGTGCTGCTTCTTCTAAACATCTTTCCCACTCTGTATCATCAGCGAGTAAGTTTCTATGTCTTGCAGCTAAATGGAAGGATTCATATACAATGTCATTAACAGTTCTTAATTGTTCAAAACTTTGTGCTCCTGGAACATTTAAAAGTAATATCCGTAAGCAAAAACGTTCAACATCTCTTGGACCGACTGTGTAAATTCTTGGAATAATTTTATTGCCTCTGGTTTTTCTTGGTCTCCATAATCCATTCACAAAAACATAGTGATATGGAATTTCAATATATAAGTATTGTGTTGCTTCAGTATCAGTGGAATTTAATGCAAACCATGCAGTTAGTGTAGTGTGACGATCTTCACTTTGGGCCAATGCATTCATTTAATTTCCAGCATGAAAATAGACTAAATGTCGTTGTGGCAAATGTACTGCTAACCTATATACTGCATGTGATCTATCATGCATTTCAAATTTTAAAAGCCGCCACATAGCTTCTGGCGCACTGACATAGCGAGCATCTACATGAGATGCAAGTTCATCATGTACTAACTCACTACTTTCAGGGTTGTCTGCACTTTTGACGACTACAGTAGCTGCATCGTAACCTTTGTAAATATATTTGTAGACATATTTAATGGATTTGATGGAAGTGCAGGCTTCTACGTTGATGTGGGCGTTGTACTTCATGAGTAAATGCGGATTGTAGGGCACTACATATCTATTGTCCACTTTTTTTCCACGAATAATGGCACTATCTCCTTCTCTTCTTTTATAAAGTGGATATCCATCACAATTGGCATAGGTTTTGTCTCTATAATCTTTTGGAAATTCTTTGGAACATTTATTATATTCCATACATGGGGATTGTGGATTAAGGTCACCACAGGGTCCATGAATCATGCGATGAGTAACAATCTCATATAGTCTACCATATAGTTCTGGATCTGGTAGTTCAGCAACAATGACTGCATCCACTTTGTCCGAAGTATCTAATTTATCTTTTTCTTGAAGTATTATTAGAAGATGTGCATGTGGAAGGCCTCTTTTTTGAAATTCAATGGTATATACATAAGCAAGACATTTGCCAAATAACTGATTTATAGTGAAGTCACGTATTAATTCATTTAATTTAATCTTAAAAACTCTGGCTACTAAATCTGGTCGATCTGAAGCTGTTTGTCCAAGAAGTAGATTTAGTGTAATTTCTGGCCATTGTGGATTACATGTAAATGTCACAAATAAATCGGGTTTGCCAAATTTAGTGACAATAGCCATAGCATCATTGTATCTTTCTCTCATATTCCGAGGAGATCCTTGAAAGGAAGATGGTAAAATGATGGCTTTGCCAGCTGTCATGTCTCTGCTTGTAGCCACGTCAGCAACATAGTCCATTAATCCCGAATATTGTTCTACACGGAGTTTATCTTGTTGATATTTGATAAAGTTTAAATTATTTGCCTCAACTTGCAAATATGAATCAATAATCCATTGTTGTGTTAGTTTCCCACCACATAAAATTGGATTAAATACATTGCGAATGGCAATTTGAGCTACTTTAAATTCAAGCATAGAAACATTATTTCGGATTCTGGCTTTAGCATTTGGGTAACTGGGAAGAGTTAATTTTGGTTGCCAACCTGCTTCTCCGTGTGGGAAAAAGATGGGATATGTCATTGGATCTAAATTTGGACTTAAGATACTCATATTAATAAACGGTTGCTCCTCATTTCTAGGATATATTCGAATGTCTCTTTGAAATGGTGGTTCTTCTTCATCATTCTGAAACACCATTGCAACCTCATTTGATGTTGGCAAGTTATAACGACGTTTATCAGTATGTCTGTCTCTTTTAAGCACCATATTAACCTTCGGCATTGGTAATTGATGTGTTTGTGCATGAAGTAGTTGTTCATTTTCTACTTTTGCCAATTTTTTATAAGCTTTACTGTAGGGATTGTTGTCCATAATGTTATTTAGCTCTATGAAAACACTGGGTAAGCATTTTTTATTTTCTTCCATCTGCATACGTTGGTCAACAGCTTCCATTGTATCTAGGACATATAGTTGAGCGAATTTTCTTTGATTTCCTTCCTCTGGATGTAAATGGGAAGTACGATGATAAATTTGTCCTTGGACTTTAAAACAGTAAGGACCATGTCCTGGTACATTAGCAGCTAATGTTGCCCCCATGGATGCAAAGGATATGGCACTATTGTAGGATCTTATGTTTGTTTTAAAATGTTTGTAGTTTGGAAAAGTAGGTTCAGTTATAATGTTTTGTAAATAGAGAGGAAATTGTTTCCTTTCTGGAAGTTTGAACTTGCCTTTTTGACAGCAACTAATAAATTGGCGATCTCTGGGTCTCTCCTGTTTAAAATAATAAGCCTCACAAAACTGACATTTAGTAGTCATGTCCCCACAACTATGAACCTCTACTGCTAAAGACTTGAGTAGAGGACAATTTGCAAAGCATATAGGATTTTGACTTTCATATTCATCAGGTGAAATGTCATATAATGTTTCAACAACAGGTTCTAAATGTTTTGTTTTTTTCGTTGCTTTTCTTGGTATATGTTGTATTGTTTGAGATAAAATGTCATGTAATGTTTCATGAAACGGTTCTAAATGCTTTTTTGTTGCTTTTTTTGGTATCTGTTGTATTTTTTCTGGTAAAATGTCATCTGATGTTTGAGCAACAGGTTGTAAATGCTTTATTTTCTTTGTTGCTTTTTTTGACATATCTTTAATTTCTGCAGGTGACAGTCTTTTGCTTGCAATTCTTTCGCGTTCTTTTTCTCGTCGAATTTCCTTCTTCTCCGGTGTCTGCTGGCTGTCTGCTCTCTGTCGTCGTTCTCTAGCTTGGCGTCTTTTCTTTTCTTGTTTACTCTCGTTATCAGCCATGTTAATCTGTAAAAATAAAATAATGTATCATTAGTTTATTTTGAGATGTTAAGTTGTTTTTCATGACAAATTGTTAGCAACAGTGTGTTTACATTTTATACTTAATCAATTTCAATGCGGTCAATTGAATAAAAGTCTAAATAAGGCCATCAGATAATTATTTAAAGAAGTTTTTATTTATTAAACATGTATCCAAAAGCAAGTGTTTCAGTAACTAAAAAGGTATTTTCAAAAAGATGTTATGTCCTTATTTACAGCACTATTCAATTTGTCAAATGGCAATTAAATTAGGGTTTAGGACTGGAATAAGTTTGTATTTACTGTTAAAGATTATTGGCCCTAAAAGACAAATAAGAGATAGATGAAAAATGTGTTAGTTATATTTTCTCAACAGTTATAGTTACCGGTGGTTTATTTTAAATTTTATTTTCTGTTGACATCGATGCAAAGCTAAGATCTTTATTTTTTTTTCTCTTTTTTTACTTGTTATACTGTGCCTTGGTTGAAGTTTGATTTCAAGCAAAATTCTTTGTTGGTCCTGTGTTGAAAGCCTTCGTCCGATGGTCTGGTCCTGTGTTGAAAGTCCTCGTCCGATGGTGTAGTCCTCTGTTGAAAGTCCTTGTCCGCTGGTCTGGTCCTCAGTTCAAACTCCTGTTCCGATGTTCTTGACGCAGTATCTGTTATAAAATAAAAATGAAAATGTTATGTTATTTGAATGTCTTTGTATTAATGAAAAAATGCCATTATTTCTGTGTTTTTCTACAATCCTTTTTGGTGCGCCGCAATTTTGGTATGCTTCTTTAGGCTTTTTTCTAAGGCTTATAGGTGGTTAAACATTAAAGAAGAATATTAATTAATTTTTCTCTTTTTTTACTTGTTATACTGTACCTTGGTTGAAGTTTGATTTCAAGCAGAATCTTTGTTGGTCCTGTGTTGAAAGCCTTCGTGTGATGGTCTGGTCCTGTGTTGAAAGTCCTCGTCCAATCGTCTGGTCCTCTGTTGAAAGTCCTCGTCCAATGGTCTGGTCCTCTGTTGAAAGTCCTCGTCCGCTGGTCTGGTCCTCAGTTGAAACTCCTGGTCCGATGTTCTTGACGCAGTATCTGTTATAAAATAAAAATGAAAATGTTATTTTATTTGAATGTATTTGTATTAACTAAAAAATGACATTATTTCTGTGTTTTTCTACAATCCTGTTTGGTGCTTATTTAGGCTTTTTTCTAAGGCTTATAGATTGTTAACAAAAAAAGTGGGCAATAGTAAAATGTAAACTTTATTGGTTGGAAAAACCGACGATTAAAACTTTAAAAAGGGAAAGAATAAAAACTGTACAAATACCTTTGAACAGAAAAACTGCAAACCTAATGACCACTGGACAACTGTCACTCATTAAGTGGGGTTTGAGCAGTATTATAAATGAGACACAGAGAGTGTCTATGTATAAGCTTGTAGTACTATGCAACAAAAGGTGTAAATCATTAGAATAGTGGTCCAAACATTCCTAAATTACCTTGTGCTATAACTATATATCTCTCCCCAGTAACGGTTGTGAAACCTAGTATAACAACATAAGGAAGATATAGGTAGCTTGGTAGTATGCTTCTAAACAACAGATTTCTTTGCATACAAAAAATCCTCAGTTTGGCTCTTAGATCACCAGGTACTTCATTGCCTCTTATTAGGGTACAATGCCCCTATTATTTGAATGATATAGGTATAAATCAACCATTCAAACAATATGGCTCTTAAATGTCCAGATATTGCATTACCTCTTGTTAGAGTATCACACCACACCTATTTTGGTGGTGTAAGCATAATTTGGGCCATTCTGAACAAGCTCACTCTCTGTATACTCGCATATAGTATAACAGCGTCTCCCTGTGCTGGGGAGATTCGCGCTGCCTAGTTGCGTCGTGCGTAATAACCTCACGTTACGCTAGCCTACATCCTAACATGTTTCTACGTGTTCAACGTCTTTTTCAAAGGATTAACCTAATCTAAATGTAGTTTGCTATGTGTTTGTGTGAGTTTTCATGAGGCCCTCGGCCATTAAACATATTTAGGTCCTGAATCAATTGCGTTTTGACCAATTGAATAGGGCTCTATATAAGCACATAACATATTTTTTGACAGAAGTTTTGAGTTAGTGAAGACCTTGATTGTGGTTAGAAGTTCAGTAACTAAAAATGTCTGTCTAAAAAATCTGTTATGTGCTTATATAGAGCCCTATTCAATTGGCCAACTCGCAATTGAATGAGGCTCATGGTTCGGTTCTTTTTTATACTTAATACTTTACCTTGATTGAAGTGTCGAATGACAGAGGGTCCCCTCCTGCCAATCTTAATCCGCCGGTCTTCTTGTAGTGTCTGTTTGAAAAATAAAGTGAAATAGTGAATTATATATTTTTTTATTTTTATTTAGCAAAGCATGGCCTTTTCAGCATATAATGTCTTGTTGTATCTTACCTCTTCTTCTTTGTTGGTGTTCTTTAAAAGGGATTGTGCTTCACAATGCACGGTGCAAATTGTTGAGTGACGCTGTTGATGCAGAGTCTTTTTGAATATTAAAAAAAGTAGAAAGATTAAGCTATAGGTGATCTATTGAATTGCAGTAAATTAATGTCATGTAAATATACTTCTGTAATTATTTTCAATTAACATTATTTTTCGGTGGTGGCTACATACATATGTCACATACATGAAGCACATTTCCATAGTTGAAAGTAATTTTTTTGTGTGCGTGTGACATATCACTATACATGAATCATATTTTAATTGTTAAATTAACCTTATTTTTATTTTTGGCCAACATACATAAATGTGTGTGTGACATGTGACTATAGATGATACATATATATGTGCGTGTCACATATCAGTATACATGACTCATATTTTAATAGTCCCAACTTATTTTTTTCTAATGTAATTTAAATGTAGTTGTTTAATTAGTTTGTTTTAAGATAATTTTGTTGCAGAGGCAATACACATAAATGTGTGTGTCACATGTCACTATACATTATACACATATATGTGCGTGTCACATGTCAGTATACATTATACACATAAATGTTTTTTTTGTTGATGTCCTGTCTTGATAATAAAATGTAATATATTATAGCTTACCTCTCAGTTGTAATTTGCACAATGTAAAGTATTAAATTAGGAAAGAATTGTCTTCTCAAGTTTTAGCAGCAGTTATGTCTGAAGTCACTCTGTTCATCACCTGAGTAGAAATGTATTTTTGTCTGTCAAATAGGCAGTATTTATAAACTTGTAGAACATTCTGGAAAGTTAGACCGTTAGAACGCAATACGCATGCGCTATTTGCGTTCCAGCTTACAATTTGCGTTCCATCCGCCATTTTGTGCGTAGTAGTGGTTAAAATGGTGTTTAATATGAGTGTGATCCTTTCCGCATAGTATGTGTTTCATTATTGCGAGTAAGTGTAGTGTAGTTACGTCTGGAGCCTCGTTTTCGTTTTGTTCGGCGGCCATTTTTTCTCTTGCTTAGCCGATTTTCGGCCGTTTAAACTCTTTGTTTTGGACTTAAATGGACGTGTAAATTAACTTTTGGAGGTGCCGGGTGCCCCCCCCCGTGCTGTAAGTAAGCTTTTTATGTGTTTGTTGTGTTTATTTCTTGTGTTTGTGATGTTTTGATGCGCGGCGGTTGGAATGGGTCTTTCGCGGCCGTATTTTTTTCCGATGCGGCCGTATTTTGTTGCGATGTTGCCGTATTTTTTTGCGATAGACGCAGTTAGCTTTTACGTGTACGACGCAGTGTATTTGTTTCTAAGTCGTGCGTATGTGTGTTAAGAGCGTGTGAAGGGGCCTTTTTTAATGTTTTTTTGTTAAGTCTTGCGTCTGTGTGTCTGAGTGTAAGCGGGTGTGAGGCGACTTTAAGTTTTTTTTTGTTATGAAGTTGTGTGTGTGTATGTGTGTGTTAACACAGCCGATGTTGGGATGCTCCCACCACCGCAAATGGACGTTGTTGGGTTTTTGTTGGCTGGGCGGTTGGGTTTATTCTGTTAAAAAGTCGTGTGTGTGTATGTGTGTGTTAACACAGCCGACGTTGAGCCTCCACCTCCGCAAATGCGGACCCTCGCTTCGCGAGGACCCGCATTTGCGGGGAACTGCGTCCCTGGCGAAGCGAGGGACGCAGTTCTTGCGGGCTCGCTGCGTGAGCCCGCAAGCGTGAGCAACAACCCGTACGCTCACAACTATATATGTGATATATATATATATATATATATATATATATATATATATAGAGAGAGAGAGAGAGAGAGAGAGAGAATTGATGACAGTAGATTAATTGATGCCATAATGAAGGGTATCCTCAGCAATTTACTTTGCTTTACTAAGCATAGCCAACATTTACACTTTTTCTTGCAAAATTTTCACTTTCTTGTAATCACTTTGAGAAGTACTAGGACAACATTTGGGACCCATCTTTCCCAGCTTACTGTCTCTATGCAATTTGCCATGCAAATCAAGCCCAAAAATGTAAACAAAATTAAAATACATTTATTGCAAAACTTGAATGTTTAGCATGTTATTCCTACCTTTATTGTATCTTTCCCCTCCTCCATACTTAAAGGGTCACTCCATTTAGCCTCGCAGCAGCAAGAAAAGGCTCCATTGTGAGTTTTTTTTTATGCTTCAATGGGGAAAATTCTATGGCTCATCTCCAAAAACTGTCCCTCAACATAGGTGACACTAACCAAGGAGGGTACACCCATTGCTCTTTATCCCTATTGAAGGGGTCCTCATACTTTTTAACTAGGGGGGCAGTTAACTGTCCCTCAGACACTGTTTGGGCCGCACTATAGTATGAAAAAAATATGAACAAATCCCTTTTATATATATATATATATATATATATATATATATATATATATATATATATATATATATATATTCCTCCCCTCTCTCCGTCCCTTCTCCCTCTTCCCTCTCTCCTTCTCCCTTCCTCTCCCTCTCTCTCCTTGGTCTCTTCTCCCTTTTTCCTCTCCCTCTCCTTTCTATCTCTTCCTCCCTCTCTTGCCATGTCTCTTTTTTCTGTCTCTCTCTCATCCCTATCTCTACTTTCTCTCTCCCCCTGTTCATCTCCCTCCCTCCTTTTTATTTGTTCCATACTTTCTTCCCATGTCTCTCTCTCGCTCTCCTTTTTTTTTCCTCTCTCCTACTCTCATTCCCTCCATATCTCTCCTTCATTTTTCTCTCTCTTCCTCCCTTTCTCCATCTTTCTCTCCCTACCTATCTCTCCATTTTTCTCTTTCTCTGTCTCCATCTCTCCCTCTGTCCATCTCCCTCCCTCCTTCTTCTTTCTCCTTTCTATCTCATCCACACTCTGTTTTCCCAGGTCTCTCTCTTCCCCTCCCTCTTATTTTTATCTAGGGGGAAGGGGCAGGTGGGGGCCGGGTTTAGGACCCTGGAAAGCCGGATCTGGCCCGCAGGCCGTAGTTTGAGGACCTCTGCCCTAATGTGTGCACGCAATCTGCTTGCAGGAGACTCTTGAGTCAAAGGCTCAATAGTCTCCATAATGTGCAGACTACACTAGTCTTAACATCCTCAACTTCCCCAACCGAACTACAGTCAGGTCCATAAATATTGGGACATCGACACAATTCTAATCTTTTTGGCTCTATACACCACCACAATGGATTTGAAATGAAACTAACAAGATGTGCTTTAACTGCAGACTTTCAGCTTTAATGTGAGGGTATTTACATCCAAATCAGGTGAACGGTGTAGGAATTACAACAGTTTGTATATGTGCCTCCCACTTTTTAAGGGACCAAAAGTAATGGGACAATTGGCTGCTCAGCTGTTCCATGGCCAGGTGTGTGTTATTCCCTCACTATCCCATTTACAAAGAGCAGATACAAGCTCCAGTGTTCATTTCAAGTGTGCTATTTGCATTTGTTGCTGTTAACTCTCAATATGAGATCCAAAGAGCTGTCACTATCAGTGAAGCAAGCCATCATTAGGCTGAAAAAACAAACCCATCAGAGAGATAGCAAAAACATTAGGTGTGGCCAAATCAACTGTTTGGAACATACTTAAAAAGAAAGAACGCAACGGTGAGCTCAGCAACACCAAAAGACCCGGAAGACCACGGAAAACAACTGTGGTGGATGACCGAAGAATTATTTCCCTGGTGAAGAAAACACCCTTCACAACAGTTGGCCAGATCAAGAACACTCTCCAGGAAGTAGGTGTATGTGTGTCAAAGTCAACAATCAAGAGAAGACATCACCAGAGTAAATACAGAGGGTTCACCACAAGATGTAAACCATTGGTGAGCCTCAAAAACAGGAAGGCCAGATTATAGTTTGCCAAACAACACCTAAAAAAGCCTTCACAGTTCTGGAACAACATCCTATGGACAGATGAGACTAAGATCAACTTGTACCAGAGTGATGGGAAGAGAAGAGTATGGAGAAGGAAAGGAACTGCTCATGATCCAAAGCATACCACCTCATCAGTGAAGCATGGTGGTGGTAGTGTCATGGCATGGGCATGTATGGCTGCCAATGGAACTGGTTCTCTTGTATTTATTGATGATGTGACTGCTGACAAAAGCAGCAAGATGAATTCTGAAGTGTTTTGGGCAATATTATCTGCTCATATTCAGCCAAATGCTTCAGAACTCACTGGACGGCGCTTCACAGTGCAGATAGACAATGACCCGAAGCATACTGCAAAAGCAACCAAAGAGTTTTTTTAAGGGAAAGAAGTGGAATGTTATGCAATGGCCAAGTCAATCACCTGATCTGAATCCGATTGAGCATGCATTTCACTTGCTGAAGACAAAACTGAAGGGAAAATGCCCCAAGAACAAGCAGGAACTGAATGCAGTTGCAATAGAGGTCTGGCAGAGCATCACCAGGGATGAAACCCAGCGTCTGGTGATGTCTATGCGTTCCAGACTTCAGGCTGTAATTGACTGCAAAAGATTTGCAACCAAGTATTAAAAAGTGAAAGTTTGTTTTATGACTGTTAATCTGTCCCATTACTTTTGGTCCCTTAAAAAGTGTGAGGCACATACACAAACTATTGTAATTCCTACACCGTTCACCTGATTTGGATGTAAATACCCTCAAATTAAAGCTGAAAGTCTGCAGTTAAAGCACATCTTGTTAGTTTCATTTCAAATCCATTGTGGTGTTGTATAGAGCCAAAAAATTTAGAATTGTGTCGATGTCCCAATATTTATGGACCTGACTGTATATAAACCCTTCCCATGGCAGCAACAAGGTTAAATAATATTAAAAAGTAATTTAGGGGGTTTAAGACCCCCCTTGCCAATGACCTGCTGCCATCTATGAGCCCAGGGTTCCCCGGGATACCCTCAGTACACACTAAGGAACCAAAATGAACCCATGTGCCACAGAGGTCCTTTAAGGAGCTCCATGGAGCCTTTAATTGATTTCCCCCAGTGCCACGAAGGTCCTGTAAGGACTTACATGGCATCTAACATTAACCCCCACCAGGGGCATCCCTAACAAACCCCTTTGGCATCTAAAATTAAACCCATTAAATTCAGCCATGTGCCATGGTGTTCCCTAAAGGACTAAAAAAAGTCATCATATGTGCTCTGCACCCTTTATTAGAGGGTTGGAAATAATACAGAAAATGTGTTTACATTTTTAAAATTGAACAAGAAATGACTTACATATTGTCTTTTTAGTTTAGCCCTTGACTCCGTCCCACAAGAATCTGAATAAATAATGAAGCTGGAGTCTGTTATTGATATACAGTGGATATAAAAAGTCTACATACCCCTGTTAAAATGTCAGTTTTCTGTGCTGTAAAAAAATTAGACAAAGATAAATAATTTCAGAACTTTTTCCACCTTTAAGGTGACCTATAAACAGTACAACTCAATTAAAAAACAAACTGAAATCTTTTAGGTAGAGGGAAGAAAAATAAAAAATAAAAATAATGTGGTTGCATAAGTCTGCACACCCTCTTATAACTGGGGATGTAGCTGTGTTCAGAATTAAGCAATCACATTCCAAATCGTGTTAAATATGAGTCAGCATACACCTGCCATCATTTAAAGTGCCTCTTATTAACCCCAAATAAAGTTTGGCTGCTCTAGTTGGTCTTTCCTGAAATGTTCTTAGTCGCTGTGGGAGACGGTAGGGAACCTAATCTGTATATTCTCCATTTTTTTATGCTACTCCATTTTGTACTAATGTGTGCACATGATTGTAACCCAACCTAAGTTCCTTTTTTTTTGTGTAACCTCTGAGTCATACCTTACTCAGACTCTATACAACCTAAAGATATCCTTATATGGTAGTTTCTATACATACCCTGTTCAACCAATGAAAGGATTACATGTATTATGGTGTAATGTTACACACCTACACTTTTAGGCTATAAAAGTGTCAACGAGCCACAATAGTCAGAGTTTTGGTTTCACAACACAACTGTCTCCATCTGTGTTACTTCCTGAAATCAAGCTCCCAGGCCTGCAGACACAAACCGAGCGAATATAGCCAGGGGCTATAGAAGGACCAGGGGTCCAATACTTTCAGCTGGGGGCTCTGTCCGGGATCCGAAAGTCACTCCTGAGGACATCCATTCATTCGGTGAGTAGAAAAAAATGCTATTTTTCTATATGGCCGAATGAAATGAGATGCCGGGGGACACTGACTAAGTTCGGATCCCATTGAACCGTATACGCTGACATATTCCGGGAATATAGTCAGGCGGAGTAAAATATTTCAGGGAAATATTTAGTCTCAGGGAGACTTAGAGAAGTTAATACGTAAATACGCTCGTTTTGTGTCTGAAAATACTTTTCTTTGCTTTCTTCCTATCGCATAGAAGTATAAGATTATTTGTTTGTATGATTCAATGAATCTGGTTGGTAAGTGAACAGATTTGAGTCATTTACTGAATGTCCTTTCTCTGATGAGATTGCAGAAATAGTCACACTGCATTCGAACCGCTCCGTATTGTCAGCACGGCTGAAATACACTTGTGACTCGTTCACGTTTTGGGAAAGCGCACACTGGGCGACCGGTGTGGCAGCTGAGCACTGTGAACATTCCATAACCTGATTACTATATGTGTATACAAGTTGTTTAAATTTTAAATATACAAAAAGACCCCTAGACCTACTTATTTTTCCCTGAGAGGAAAATAAATTAAATAGATATACATATTTGATAGTAACAGTTGATAGCAATATAACAGATGGGTCACGAAGGAAGTAAACCACCCCCACCTCCTGAGGTAGGAGAGACGTGTAAAGATTATGTAGCAAGAGTTAGTGGGACCAATTATTACCTAATTAACCCATGGATAGATAATTTAGCAGGGTGGACTGAAGGTATGAAAAGTTCTAGTCCTTTTCCTCGAGAGGGCGCCAATGACCCATTCCACATGGACATGGTGAAGGGACTATGCCTTTTAGACACAGCGGCATGGCCCTACTATGGTCCGGACCCACAGTGGGACCAAAATTATATGGAACAAGGTGGAATCAGTTGGCTTGAGTATGCCCCCTATTGGAAAGACACCCAAAATAAGAAGGACAAAAAGAACAAGACTAAATTAGACCCCAAGAAATGCCACGACCTAGAATTAATAAGAACATCGTCCAAGTCCACTAACACACCAAAGGGCAATACTGCCCGACCCCCGCCACCATATAATCACATTTATCCCATGTTAAATAAAGAAGAGATAGATAGCTTAGCTATATTAGCCAACTTACCGAGCAATGACTCACAAAGCACGCAACCTGTAGTGCCCAATGCCCCTACACCCCCGTCTTCACCTGCGCAACAGTTACCCGCACTGGCACCCGCCGGGGCCTCTCCTTCAATACCCATAGTGTCCCCACTCTACCTCCGTAGCGG
The DNA here is from genome assembly GCA_027410445.1 of Discoglossus pictus. Classification (NCBI taxonomy): domain Eukaryota; kingdom Metazoa; phylum Chordata; class Amphibia; order Anura; family Alytidae; genus Discoglossus; species Discoglossus pictus. The sequence continues at coordinate 3,016,979 of CM050169.1, forward strand.
GAGACAACGAGGTACCAATGACCTCGCACTTAACAGTGAAGAGACACTACACCTACCTTTTATGTCAGTGGGAAATTATCTTTTAAAGACACCCATTGAGATAGAAGATATAAACAGAATTGTAAAACACTGTCCCAAGCCCACCGTAGCCCCGCTAGGAATGGTCACCTACTTGAAAAGAGCTTGTAAGGGTAGAAATTACACTCAAGAAGACATGCGTCTTATAATAGACCAGATCATTGGTACAAACCATACCGGGTGGGATTGGACTAAAGTAGCCTCTATCAGCGTTATACAGATTATAAACCCCGCACCAGCCGCCGATGGAGCAGCATCCCCACCTCCTACAAACCCTACTGCAGCTGAATACACCCTAAATACACAAGCAGGTCAGGATACAATGTGGACAGAAATAGAAGCAGAAGTAATTAGAATTTTCAAACAAACCTCTTCACTGTCCACGGCACTAGCATGCAAACAAAAGAAAGATGAATCCATCCCCGATTATTGGAAAAGGTTCCATGACTGTTGGATTCAAGAGGCAGGGTTAAAAATATTGAATAATGATAGCCTATTCATATCTACTTTCCTCACCAACACCCTGCCACACCTTACTATCCCTATTAAGCAAATGGTATCATCATGGCCAAGCGACACAGTGGAAAATTTTAAAACACACCTCATGCAAAAAGAAGCTGCAGGATGTTTTGACTTTAAAAAACCCGCCGTCAGTACACACAACTTCACTGATAAAGCCACCTCACCCCAATATAACAAAAGTACAGATAGAGGAAGAGGGAGAGGATATTCAAATAGAGGAGGACCCAGGAGAGGCACAGGTCAGAGAAATGCACCCAGGTACCCCCCGGGTACCTGCTATAACTGCGGTGACCAAATTCATTGGGCCAGGGACTGCCCTAACCGCCGTAAACCCCAGAACCCTCAATTTCCTAATCAAGCGTCACCACAGCCACAACAGCAGACCCCCCAAGCCACGCCCGCAGGTAATAGATTCCCCATTGATTGGTCCAACCAGCAGCAACAACGCTGATGCTGCCTGGAGGCTGATATCCCGACTTTTCCACAAATTACAGAAACGTGGAAGGAGTTACCCCTTGTGGATCTAATCATAGACCAAGATAAATTATCATTTATTATTGATTCAGGGGCAACCACTAGTGTAATATCACCTGTTAATTACTCTGGTAAAAAGGAAAAGTCATCGCCTTCTATGGGAATAAATGGGATATCAACCCCCACTTTTAAAACCACCCGTTTAAAGATTACTGACTGTACAGGGAAACTACTTTGTTTCCATGCCTTTAGCATCATACCAGGCTGCCCTGTAAATCTACTGGGCAGGGATCTATTTGAAAAGCTCAATTTGACCCTCACCGTGAACAAACATGGAGGGGGCCTAATTGTGGACTCACCCTTCTTTGACCTAAAACCCAATCAAAGTATAGGCCCTGATAACCTCGACCTTATCTATGTAAACCTACCTCTGGACCTACCAGAGCAGGTGTGGGCTGAGGGAAACCATGACACAGGCCTCATAGACTGTACCCCTTATAAGGCCACCCTCAAGCCCCTAGCCACACCGGTTTACCAGAAACAATATCCCTTGTCACCAGAGAAAATAAAAGGAATAACCCCATTAGTAGAAGAGTTCCTCCAAGAAGGGGTACTGGAGTACTGTATCTCCCCGTACAACACACCCGTGAACCCTGTCAGGAAACCTAATGGCACTTACCGCTTTGTCCAAGATTTAAGAGCTATTAATAATCTTGTGACCCCGATAGCACCCATTGTCCCAGACATTAGCACCCTTTTGGCAACCATTCCACATGACGCCTCACATTTTTAAGTCATTGACTTAAAGAATGCTTTCTTTAGCATCCCTGTTGACAAAGAGACGAGACCCATTTTTGCATTTAGCCTTGACGGAAAACGGCAAATGACTTGGTCAAGATTGCCGCAAGGATATGTGGACTCCCCCGTGGTTTTTAGTATTGTACTACAGTCCACTTTAAGGCCATGGAACCCCCCCTGTGGTTCGGTAGTGCTGCAATATGTTGATGATCTGATGATCTGCAGCGAATCAGAGGAGGCCAGCCAGAAAGATTGTAGGTCATTGTTAATATGGTTATTAGAATGTGGTTACAAAGTGTCAAAACAAAAGTTACAATGGTGTTTAGAGAAGGTAGAATACCTAGGCTTCGTCTTCTCAAAGGGAGAAAGGAGCTTGAGCAAATCACGAGTCGATGCCATTGTGGGCCTGGTCACCCCACGTACCAAGAAAGAAATGCTATCTTTCCTTGGGATGGTAAACTATTGTAGACAATGGATAAGCGATTGCTCATTCTATGACAATACTTTAAGACAAGCCACACTAAAGGATTCTCCTGAAGCTGTACATTGGTCAGATGATATGTTGAAAGCATTTAAGGCATTGAAATGTTCAATGATGACAAGTCCTGGCCTTGGCCTCCCTGATTATAATGTGATGTTCCATTTATATGCTAGAGACAATTGTAAAACCATGGCGGGCGTTCTCGGCCAGGAACACGGTGGGAAAATGCGACCTGTCGCCTTTTTTTCAAAAGTCATGCTTCTCCAAGTCCAGGGTTTTCCCTCTTGCCTTAGGGCACTGGCAACATGTGCCATGGTTGTTGAAATGGCTACCACTTTCACACTAGGACACCCAACTACCCTACACACTACACATGATGTACTAGCCATCCTAAAGGGCATTCACACACAGCACATGTCAGCCCAGAGGCAGAGTGGTTACGAGATCATCCTCTTAAGTAACCCACAGCTAAGAGTCCAATATAACTCCACAACTGCAGGTCCAGCAATGATTCTAAACGGCCTCCTAGGCTTAAAGTCACCAAATGACCACATACCTGAAGATCATGACTGTTTAGATTCCATAGAGGTAATGACATCTCCAAGGCTAGACATGCAAAAAGCCCCACTAGATGTAGGAGATGTGATTTTCGTAGATGGCTCCTGCTCCCGTCCAAATGACAATACCTACCATGCAGGGTATGCGGTTGTAAAGCTACCCAATATAATCTTAGAAGCAAAGCCTATTGACTACCAATCAGCCCAAGCCGCCGAGTTAATAGCATTAACTAGAGCCTGTACAATATACGCCAATCAACCAGTAACCATTTACACTGATTCTAAATATGCCTATGGCGTAGTTTTTGACCACGGCGTCCTATGGTCAGTCAGAGGCTATGTGGGAGCAGACGGGAAACGTATATCCCACGCCCAACTGATTTCTCAATTGCTAAATGCAATAAAGCTTCCATCTGAATTGGCCATCATTCACTGCAGGGCCCACACACATGGCACAGATGACATATCAAAAGAGAACGCCCTAGCGGATGTGACAGCCAAATCCGCTGCTAAATCCACAACACCAACTTTCCTATCTATGACAACCCTACTACCTCTCCTCCCAGATGAGACACAGCTGCTAACTGATCTGCAGGCATCTGCTACAGAGAAGGAGCTTGCAGATTGGTGTTACCCAGTGTTGCAAAAGAGTCCTAAATCTGGACTAATTTGCAAAGAGGGGAAGCCCTGTATCCCACAGCATAGTGCACCAATCTACATCGCACACGTCCACGGTATAGGACACATAGGTTGGAAAGCCACATTACAACAGCTAAAAACAATGTTTTACATTACTAATGCAGAACCCATGGTAAAAAGTTTTGTACAAAGATGCATCACATGCATTAGAAACAACCCCAACAACCCACACAAGGTCAAACATGAGCACCTACCCTACCCAACAACACCATTCACACATCTGCAAATTGACTTCACCCATCTCCCAGTAACAAGTGGAGGTACACAACCAGTTTGTGTCATAATAGACGTCTTTAGTAGATGGCCAGAAGCATTCCCCACTAAAAGAGAAGATGCTAAAACAGTGGTAGGAATCCTAACCAGAGAGATAGTTCCCAGATGGGGAATACCTCTACAAATAAATTCAGATCAAGGCCCCGCCTTCACATCCAAAATTTGTAAAGAATTAGCAAAAACATTGCAGATCGAGTGGAAGTTCCATATCCCATACCATCCCCAAAGTTCAGGAATTGTAGAAAGAATGAACAGGACAATTAAAGATAAAATCAGGAAGGCAACAGGAGGAACCTTTACCAATTGGAAAAGGTACCTGCCAGCCATTATGGCTGAAATTAGGATGACATCTAATAAGACTTTGGGGTATTCACCATTTAAAATCCTGTTTGGTAGACCCTTCCCCACCCCATGGGCTAGGAAAACATTCATGACAATGGACAATCTAGATAATGTAAGAGATGAATATGTGAGAAAGCTGATCGAAACCTTGGTCAGCACTGAGGGAGATGTTACTCGCAAATGTCCTTTTTCTTCACAGGAAAACACCCATCCCTTCCAGGAAGGAGACGAAGTAGTGGTAAAACTACATCCTAAAGGAAAGAAACAACAGGATTTCACCTATGGACCTCCCACCACCATCGTTGCAGTAACCCGAACAGCAGTCCTAACGGAAAACAGTCCTACCTGGACCCACGCCACCCGAGTAAAGCTGGTAAAGAAAGGTCCAAGCCCAGAATCAAACCCGGACCAAGAGACAAGAGAGGTACTAACGGAGGCAAATTGCCTTGACCTCGAAGAGAAAGATCCAGAGGAAAGAGAGGTACTAACGAGGACAACCTGAGTTGCCCTGACCTCGAACACAACAAGCCATGCCAACTCTACTATCTCCAGATTCTAGGAGATCTTGGATATGTATAGGACTTATTGCTGCACCCGTATTTTGCATAGTATGGATCACCTCTAACTATACTTACGACCCTGATGAGTTAGGGAGCTTGCAAACTATTTGTGGCAACAGTGCCTCTGCCACCAAACAATCCCCTAGGACTAGAAGGAACACTCCCCCTGCTAACCCTACCCCACAACAAGTGGCTATCACACAGGACAAAGACCTGGTGACCACATTCTGGTATAACTCATCCAACACACATGTTGCCGCTTTCTCCTTTGACTATTGTAATATAGTCTCCTGTCCCCCAGTTCCCTGGCAATGTAACTTGTATCGTGACACGCCCAAGTCTCGTTCCACCTATATCTGTGTCACAGATGATTACTGGGGACAGAACTGCGACTATTGGGGATCTGTAGGGTGGAACACAGGGACAGATTGGGGGTATAAGCCACAGAGTGCCTTGAGTAAAAATGACCACAATGGAAAATCCCTAATCAGCAGAATGACCTTATTAAAAACAGGCACATGCCTAAACAATGGAAAACCAGGCCAAAGTATGAAATTTACCCTAACCATTGAAAACCCTAGACCCAGTGATGCTGGCACTTACATACTAGGGACCTGGGCAGCAGGTGGTGCAGGGGGAAGACAAGGAAGATTCCTACTAAAGGATATGTATCAATCTAATGATTGGTTCAAACTAAATGCCCCTGTTACAGCAGACAACCCTCTCAAACCCTCTCTCCACACATTCAAAGAAATGATAGCTATAGGAGACCCCACGTATGAGGACACCCTAGCTATAGAAACGGGTTTCTCTGATACCAATTACTGGCTAGAATGGATGAAATACAATGCTATATCCCTTAACCGAAGCAATTGCTATGTGTGTGGCAAAGCAAGGCCACACCTGGGTACTGTACCCCTTAATATCCCAGAGAATGTAGAAGATTGCTTTTTGAGTCTATTTACTGCCAATCCTGCCAATATCACAGGATGTAGTGAATGGATGCTAAAATACCCCATCCTAACAAAAAAACAGAATCCAGGAAGCCATATCACTATTTACCCTGGCAATTACACTTGTTACATTTCTAACAATAGCGGAAGGGATTTAAAGAAATTCCCCCCAGGGTACTGTAGACAGAACCGAACAACCAATATTGCCAACCAAACTAAGTCCCTAGGTGACATCTACTGGATTTGTGGTGATATGAAAATTAGAACCAAGTTAGAGGGCTCATGGAAAGGAGAGTGCGCACTAGCAAAGATTATTATGCCACTCCATATTGTAACAGAGGTAGATCCTCCCCTGGGCCATAACTCAAGCAATATACTCAGGAGAGCAAGGAGGGAAGCCCCAGGAGGAAGCTTCGACCCCCATGTCTACATAGATACAATAGGGGTACCAAGAGGGGTCCCAAATGAATTCAAAGCCAGAGACCAAGTAGCTGCAGGCTTTGAGTCCTTAATACCTATGATAACTATCAATAAAAATGTAGACTGGATAAATTACATCTATTACAACCAACAGAGATTTGTTAATGATACCAGAGACGCCCTGAAAGGAATAGCTGAACAACTAGAGCCAACTTCCCAAATGGTATTCCAGAACCGAATGGCCCTAGACATGGTATTAGCCGAGAAAGGAGGTACCTGTGTATACATAGGTAAAACAGAAGGTTGCTGTACTTGGATCCCTGATAATACCGGCCCAAATGGCAAAGTAACCTTGGCCATTAAGAGATTAGAGGATTTATCCGTAGAACTGAAGAAAAACTCTGGTATTGATAACCCCTGGGATCAATACTTTGGTTGGTTCACTTCCTGGAAACATGTTTTAGTTCAGTTCGCTATAATTATCTGTGTAATCCTACTTGTTGTTGGTATAGTAGTATGTTGTATTATACCTTGCTTTAAGAAACTGCTAAACAAAGGTATTGAAAATGTAACCATGCTGTCTCACTCAATCCCCGAATGCCAGGTGCCTCTAACACCTGACCCCGATGAATATACAGAATATGTTAAGAAACATAAGCAAAAGAAAAGAAAGAACCTCATCATTTAAGAATGAGCGTGGCTTGGTCCCTTTAATTAACAGGGATACAAGGGTTTATCCGCCAGTCATGTTTTATATTCCAGGGAGGCTTTGCGCCCCTTGATGACATTCATAATGCTCATAAACCCAACTTCCAATGAGAATAATAATATAAAAAAATCATTTAGGTTTATATGATTTTAAGAAGGGATTGTGGGAGACGGTAGGGAACCTAATCTGTATATTCTCCATTTTTTTATGCTACTCCATTTTGTACTAATGTGTGTACATGATTGTAACCCAACCTAAGTTCCTTTTTTTTTGTGTAACCTCTGAGTCATACCTTACTCAGACTCTATACAACCTAAAGATATCCTTATATGGTAGTTTCTATACATACCCTGTTCAACCAATGAAAGGATTACATGTATTATGGTGTAATGTTACACACCTACACTTTTAGGCTATAAAAGTGTCAACGAGCCACAATAAAGTCAGAGTTTTGGTTTCACAACACAACTGTCTCCATCTGTGTTACTTCCTGAAATCAAGCTCCCAGGCCTGCAGACACAAACCGAGCGAATATAGCCAGGGGCTATAGAAGGACCAGGGGTCCAATACTTTCAGCCGCATCCCACAGCAAAAGCCATGGTCCACAGAGAGCTTCCAAAGCATCAGAGGGATCTCATTGTTAAAAGGTATCAGTCAGGAGAAGGGTACAAAAGAATTTCCAAGGCATTAGATATACCATGAACACAGTAAAGACAGTCATCATCAAGTGGAGAAAATATGGCACAACAGTGACATTACCAAGAGCTGGAGCTCCCTCCAAAATTGATGAAAAGACAAGAAGAAAACTGGTCTGGGAGGCTACCAAGAGGCCTACAGCAACATTAAAGGAGCTGCAGGAATATCTCCCAAGTACTTGCTGTGTGGTACATGTGACAACAATCTCCCTTATTCTTCATATGTTTGGGCTATGGGGTAGAGTGGCAAGACGAAAGCCTTTTCTTACGAAGAAAAACATCCAAGCCAGGCTACATTTTGCAAAAACACATCTGAAGTCTCCAAAAGCATGTGGGAAAAGGTGTTATGGTTTGATGAAACCAAGGTTGAACTTTTTGGCCATAATTCCAAAAGATATGTTTGGCACAAAAACAACACTGCACATCACCAAAAGAACACCATACCCACAGTGAAGCATGGTGGTGGCAGCATCATGCTTTGGGGCTGTTTTTCTTCAGCTGGAACTGGGGCCTTAATTAAGATAGAGGGAATTATGAGCAGTTCCAAATACCAGTCAATATTGGCACAAAACCTTCAGGCTTCTGCAAGAAAGCTGAACATGAAGAGGAACTTCATCTTTCAGCATGACAACGACCCAAAGCATACATCCAAATCAACAAAGGAATGGCTTCACCAGAAGAAGATTAAAGTTTTGGAATGGCCCAGCCAGAGCCCAGACCTGAATCCGATTGAAAATCTGTGGGGTGATCTAAAGAGGGCTGTGCACAGGAGATGCCCTCGCAATCTGACAGATTTGGAGTGTTTTTGCAAAGAAGAGTGGGCAAATCTTGCCAAGTCAAAATGTGCCATGCTGATAGACTCATACCCAAAAAGACTGAGTGCTGTAATAAAATCAAAAGGTGCTTCAACAAAGTATTAGTTTAAGGGTGTGCATACCTATGCAACCATATTATTTTATTTTTATATTTTTTCTTCCCTCTACCTAAAAGATTTCAGATTGTTTTTCATTAAAGGTGGAAAAAGTTCTGAAATGATTTATCTTTGTCTAATTTTTTTACAGCACAGAAACCTGACATTTTAACAGGGGTGTGTAGACTTTTTATATCCACTGTACATTGTATTGGGGATTTAAACTATTTTTACAAGCATAGTGGGGTGGTTCAGTGGTAAGTCATAGGTTCAAATTCCCATTTGAATTAGAACCAATGACTTAGTAATGAAAACATCTTATGAAACACACGTCCTACTAGACCACTACACACTGCTTTAAAAAGTATATTTCACTATTTGAAATTGTATATATATATATATATATATATATATATATATATATATATATATATATATATATATATATATATATATAAATAAATAAATTATGTGAACTTGTTATTTAAAAAATAAATAAAAAAACAATTGCTGTGTGCCTCTGCTAGAATAGTTACAATTAGTTAGAAATGACTTAGCAATGACTAATTCGAAGCTTCTACATCTGATTTTAAATATTATATTCATTATGTTCTGCGCGGTAGAGAGCTCATCAGACATTCAGGCAGAGGCAACTCAGTGAAATAGCCTCACTTAAATTGATCATAATTTCTTGAATTTAGCATCAATTTTAAAAATGGAAAACGTTTTTTATATGCCTTTTCACCCTATCTAATGGTGTAGAGCACATATTTAAACTTTGTGGTATCATAAAAGGGCCCCTGTGACACCCAAATTTAACCCCATACTCTTCAAGATCTCAGAAGGCACTGAGAAGGCCAATTGGCTTTATGATGACGAAAGAAGGAAAGTGAAAAGTAGTGGAGAAAAAGGTTTGTCCAGCCGAATTTCAGAGGGTAGCAAGAGACGGAGACATTTATAATGATGAGTGATATAAAGAGATAGAAGAAGATAACACAATTTGAAAGTCAACAGATCTCTTCAAGAAAATGTGGGATTTCGAGGGACCTTTCATGCCAAACTGGGCATGATAAAAGACAAAAATGGTAAGAATATAACATAATGAGATTACATAATAAAGAGGTGGCAGGAATGCATAGAAGATCTATACAGGAAGGCTCTCAACAGCATTAATAACCTCAAAAATTTGTCCAATGAGTTGGAGGCAGACATCTTGGAGAGTGAAGTGAGATAAGTCTTGCTGATAACAAGGTTGCAGGAGTTGATTGAACCCCACCTGAACTGTTCAAAATACTACAAGAAGATATATAGAAGTTAATATTTTATTAGGATACTCTTTATCCTGGAAAAACGCCGAAAATCAATTAAAAATTGCTACGCTGACTTATTAACTCAACTCTAAAGTTGCAGTACTTTCAATATTGTAGTGTGGCCCAGATAAAATAATTCATAGACTTATACTTATACAGGACTGCAATGATGAAAATAGACAAATCAACTCTCACATATCAGTCTATACTGATGATCCTGTAAACACAGGATACACTGATAATCATAGAGTTGAAACAATTTTGAGATAAAAACAGCTCACAATAAATAAATTAAAAACAAATAGTATTGTGGAAACCCAGGCATACTATATCTCCCAAAAATATGCGATCTTGTAAATCCATAAATCAACTATATATAAATGCAAGAAAAAATCATTGCACAATAATAATAGGGATATAATAGAAAAAGTGGTAAAATAAACCACCTAAATGAGAAGATAATAACATGAGAGGGTTTAGAGTGTCAGACACAACTGAATGACTAAACAACAACATACAGTGCCCCCCTTAACTTTGTACCTATTGTGTTACATTACAGCCTTAAGTTCAATGCTTTGTTAATCTGAATTGTATATGATGGATCAGAACAGTTGGTGAAGTGAAATAAGAAAAATATATACATAAAACTATTTTTTAGAAATAGAAAACGGAAAATTGGCCTGCGCGTATGTATTCACCCCCTTTGTTATGAAGCCCATAAAAAGCTCTGGTGCAAGTCATATAATTAGCTAAATGATGTCCACCGGACGCCCACCAAAACTCACGGACCAGGCAAGGAGGGCATTAATCAGAGAGGCAGCACAGAGACCTAAGGTAACCCTGGAGGAGCTGCAGAGATCCACAGCAGAGAATGGAGTATCTGTACATAGGACGACAATATGGCAGAGTGGCCAGAAGAAAGCCATTACTTTCAGCAAAAAACAAAATGGCATGTTTTGAGTTTGCAAAAAGCCATGTGGGAGACTCCCAAAATGTATGGAGGAAGGTGCTCTGGTCTGATAAGACTAAAATTGAACTTTTTGGCCATCAAAGAAAACGCTATGTCTGGCGCAAACCCAACACATCACATCACCCAAAGAACACCATCCCCACAGGGAAACATGGTGGTGGCAGCATCATGCTTTGGGGATGTTTTTCAGCAGCCGGGACTGGGAAACTGGTCAGAGTTGAGGGAAAGATGGATGGTGCTAATTACAGGGATATTCTTGAGCAAAACCTGTACCACTCTGTGCGTGATTTGAGGCTAGGACGGAGGGTCACCTTCCAGCAGGACAATGACCCCAAACACACTGCTAAAGCAACACTTGAGTGGTTTTAGGGGAAACATGGAAATGTGTTGGAATGGCCGAGTCACAGCCCAGACCTCAATCCAATAGAAAATCTGTGGTCAGACTTAAAGATTGCTGTTCAATAGCGCAAACCATCCAACTTGAAGGAGCTGGAGCAGTTTTGCCAGGAGGAATGGGCAAAAATCCCAGTGGTAAGATGTGGCAAGCTTATAGAGACTTATCCAAAGCGACTTGGAGCTGTGATTGCCGCAAAAGGTGGCTCTACAAAGTATTGACTTTAGGGGGGTGAATAGTTATGCACAATGTCTTTTTCTGTAATTTTGTCCTATTTGTTGTTTGCTTCAATATAAAAAAAAAAAAAAAAAAAACAACTTCAAAGTTGTGGCATATTCTGTAAATTAAATAATGCAAATCATCAAACAATCCATGTTAATTCCAGGTTGTGAGGCAACAAAACACAAAAAATGCCAAGGGGGTGAATACTTTTACAATGCACTGTAACAAGCAAACACTGAATGATAATATTATTATGAGAAGTAGAAATTAAATATTTATTATTTAATTATTTATTATTATTTTTCATCAACAGGCCCACAACTCAGCAGCATTGGTGGAAGGTGTTTCAGGATGTGCAGTAAGAGGATGGGGATGATAAAATTGTATGGCCCAAAGAAGAGCTGTAGGGTCCACTGGCCATTTGGGTCAATTCCCCCCTTTGCTTTCCTCCTCCCTCAAACTGATTTTCCTCCTGTTTGCTGGTTGAGAGTAGCCAGTCTACATGGACCTGGGTCACAACCCTCAGGCTGCGTCTCTATCACCACAACCATTAGCATCAGTAGCATAATCACAGGCAGCAGAACCAGTGCACACTCCTTCAGCACAGCTACTGTCACAACCCACTTTTTGGGCCAGGGTGACATTCCCCAGACCCACCAAAACCAACAGCCCTTCAGGGTCCAAAAGTGTATTTTAAGACCAGAGGACTTTCCTTTAGCCACAGAGCATGTATTGCCCCCGGTTCTTCTAATAATCATCCAAGCTGTCGTCTGATTCCTTTGGATAAAGTGTTTAAAAATTGGACTTGTCATAATACTAACCCAAGGAGGCCGGCCATTTCTCCAGAATACATAAAGGCTATTCCCCTAATTGACTAGACCACTGGATCACAAGTCCCCGTGTAAAATTGCAAGGCTAGCAATGCTGTTTGGCACACAATGCGAGGCTAAGGGCTCATTGCTAAGTCCTGCATGCCTCAACTGCTTGCCTCACAGTGCAATGAGCACCTTTGGTGCTCATTGCAGCCTAAGTCCCGCGTGGCTCAACTGCTCGCCTCGTTTTGTGAGGCTCGCAGTGCAATGATTGCAGCCTGTCCCGCATGCTGCAGGCGTCAACAGCTCGCCTCGCTTCACGAGGCTCGCAAAGCGTGGCCAACAGCCCGTATATCCACAACTATTATATGTGATTTGCTTTGAGGAGTTTAAAACATAGGTTCCATAGACTTTAATGGGGGTGTCTACAGCAGTAATTTAGACATAAAACGGAAAAAAATAAGTCAGAGGTGCTCATCAGAGAACGAACCAACCTTAATAGGTGAGGTCTATTTCCGTGTGATAAGCTACTCTGAGAGCAACATCTTTTAGCTCACTTGTGCCCTTCACAGGGAGAAATATCCTGTAGTATATCAGTCGGGGTCCCACTCAAAAGAGTGAGCCAGCCCCGAAATACCAGGCAATTCTACCCTGAACAGGAGAAACAGAAAACCACAGATTACCCCAGTAATTTAGACATCAAGCATAATTTACTAGGTTCTCAGAAAACAACTGAAACATTTTGTTTCAATAGAGAAATGTCAAGAGATGTCATGTACTTTGTAAGTGATATCCCTTTGATCAATCGTCTTGTTGTTAAACACTTAATTATTTGTGCTTGAATGTGTCACACAGCCCCAGGCCTCCATGCACTCTATGAAAGCCCTGGCTGGCTTCCCAGCCCTCATTCCTTAGCCTAACTTCGTGGATTTCAGGACAGCCAACTTCCCCAATGGAGACATTGCCTCAAACCCCTGGAGAGCTCAGACGCTTTATGGAAGGTCTGACCACCATTTGGTGAGGAGATTAGCCAACACCAGGCTGCATCACTACCTGGATTCCCAGATAGCCAACTTCCCAAATGCAGACAAAACCTCAGCCCTGTGGCGAGTCCAGCAATGACTCATTCAAAGCTTCTACATATACAACTAGACTCACCATTTGACCACTTAATGGGAAGATAAGCAAATCCCCGGCTGGGGAAAGTAGAAATCCTTGCAACCATGACGGGATCCCTGTAGCTCTTTCCCCACTCCTATACTTCCCACTGATCAGCACTCTCTAAGCCACTTGCTGGTGAGAACCAAGGAATAGAAATTATGCACTTTCTAGGACACATAGACATACAGTATTGTGTTTCATTTCGAGGGAATGCTTTTATTATTTTTACTGGACTATCCTGAGCCTCTACTGTTACCTTGCTACAATGGAAGAAGGAATTGAAGAATCGAATTGGATCTGCAGGTAGGATTGGTCTCCCTGGTCTTTTCAAGCCCACTGAAGAGCAGATTATGACGGTTATGCCGATCCACTGATCCTGTGTTCCTGATGCTTCTGCTCATGATCCTGATATCACTGCCAGGCACCGAGAAGCGCCCTCACGATCCTGAGGGAGAATTCCTGTACTCAAAGGCATGACTTTGGGGTACAGCAGACACCCTCCCCTGAGTTGTGACAGCTACCCTCTCTAATCTTCAAGCACTCAGCAGAAGAGTGGTTGCCCAAATACATCAGGCTGATGAATGCATGCTCAGGCATTTTGAGGCAGTGGAGGCCTATTAAATAGAACTGTGTGGTAAGAGAAGTCGGACCATAAGTTACAACAGCAGGCATCAAAGAAAGGTTTATCCAGACACAATGGAGCATGATGCAAAGCCAAGAAAATACCCAGTCTGTTGAAGCTCACCTCTTTGGACTCAATTGGAACCTGGCTCTCCTGGAGGACCTCACCAGTATGTTAGAAACTTAACAAAGGCAGCAAGTAGCTTTGTCAAGACAAATAAAACCAGAAGTGTAACAAATGGGGGAGGGGGGGGGGTAAACATGCTTCTTTTATTTATTTTTTAAGTTTGTTTTATTTCAGGTAGCTCTAAAATGGAACATTACATCTTGATGATCTCCAATCTATGCTACCTGATACTGTAAGTAAACCAAAAAACAGTGCAGACCAAAATACATGTACATAATCTGATCTGTGAAAACATCTCAATTTGATTTTGATATTAAAACAGGTAGTGCATGATATAATCAATCAATGTTTGGATTAAAATTATTTCAGATTACAAAAAGCCTGATTATTTTCATTTGCTCCTACTATGGTGACGGCACTAACAAAGGATTGATTTAGCCATGTAATGCCCATTGTCAAATATCATGTGATTCCCTGCAAATAACAGTGATAGGAACAAAAAAACAAAAAAAAAACAATGTCCATGAATATTTTTATCTATAGCTAGAACAGAGCCTGTTGGGCATCACATTTATAGTTGTGAGCGTACAAATTGTTGCTAACACTTGTAGCGTAGCGTAGCGAGGGCTGCGGGCGAGGGCATGGAGCCAGCAACTGAGGCTCTCGCGAAGCGAGGGCCGAAGGCGCTCCTTGCCAGCAAGGCGCTCCTTGCCAGCAACTGCGACCCTCGCAAACTTTACGTCACAACGCAAACAACACGACACACCAACTACGACCCTCGCAAACTTTACCTCGCAACGCAAACAACATACGAGACACGTTAACACACATTACGACTTCGCAACACTCGGACGCAACTCACGAACATTACAAAATTAAAAACACAATAAATACACACAGCACATACATAAAAAGCTTACCTACAGCAAGAGGGAGCATCCACGACCTCAAAAAAGCAACTTACACCTTCATTTCACTCAAAGTAAAAGAGTTTAGACACAAAAAGCGAGAGAAAAAATGGCCGCCGAACAAAATGAAAACGAGGCTACAGCACTCTAAACACGCAAAACACCACAAGAAATTCGCAAAACACCACAAAAGACCTACGGATATTCCGCTAAGACGCATACCACACATTACCCGCCATTTTACGCCAATGCGGAAATACACGACTACGCTAACGGTTTGGTCTCACGCACGCACAGTATTACATTGCACACATTCATCACGCTTACACAGCAGCTCCACACCACTAATGCTGCAGCAACATTAAAACAGATTGCAGCTCTTCAACACAATGCTTCAAAATAGGTAAAGTATATTCATTTATTAATGTATTATATATTTCATTATTATACACCAAACAACATTAGCTACCTTACAATTTCATTCCCGTCATTTTTTGACAGGCAATTCGCTAGTTATAAATAATTGTATGCAATAGTGTAAAGGTTCAACTTTGTGGATCTATGATGTATTTGTCTCTTAACAGGAGGTACAATCTAATTCAATATGGCCATTGGATTAGTGGCACAGAAGATAGTAACTGCATTAATGGTAATTGTTAGAGTGCTCTTCTTATCGCTTCTGTCATCCAAATTCATAATTATCAGCTGTCCCAAGTAAGACCACAGATCAGTAATAAACAACAATATGGACGGTGTTAAATTACTTAATGGTTGGAAGCATTGCTTGGAGATCAACGTGTAGTAATGAATAGTAGAAAACAAAAATAAGAATCTTAGTAAACTATACAACTATATATATCGATCTTATTGTTATATTTGAATAAGGTTACTTGGAATTTTTGACTGATTTAATTTTTTAACATATAGTATGTTAAAGCTGTCATACTAAAGTTATAGGTGTCAATAAACACTTGCTGTGTGTTGGTGGATAGCATTCCCTTCTCCCATGTGATACTAACCAGATGAATAAAATATGAAAACTCCTGCCTTCTGCTAGAGGTTGTAAGGGGATGGTCTTCTCGATAACCAGCATGCTGACCAGGACCATCAGCAGGAAATCAGCATAATTGGTAAAATCTGCTCTTCAGTTGGCTTGAAAAAGGCCAAACCTACCCGCAGATCCAATCCATTATTCCAAAACCTATCTAGTAGGATTGCAGCAGAGGTTCAGGATAGGAGTTGTGTAAACCCCAGGAAAATAGTAAACGAAACACACCATGCATGTGCGTCCCAATGAGAGTGTCATCCCTGTTCCCTCAAAGAACACACCATGTCTATGTGTTCCTAAGAGAACATATGGACATCCTGTTTACCCCACCCCCAGGTGCCAAGAATTTGAGTGATCATGTTATATTTGACAGGATTTGGAAACAGCAGAGGATTTGTTAGGCATTGTTCTGCTGGAGGCATCCTGTTTCCTGAAGCACGTTCTGGGTACAGCAAAGGTTGATTAGATGATTTTTATCACGACATTAGCCCTACTGTCAGAATGTCTGGGTGGGGGTTAAATATAGTCCTTTTTATATTGGAATTCTAACCGTATATCCTGATCAGTTAACTTACATCTGACTGCTATAAGAACTCCAAATACACTGGAAACCTATAAGTTAAAGGGTTTATTAACATACAATAGGTAGTGGTGATATTAGCGTCTGAATATACAAGGCTCTATTTCTATAATCTATTTATATAATACTAATGTCTCTGAGTGTGTGTATGCAAGTGTAGAGTATTCCACCTAATTCCTCTGGTTCTTTCCTAAGATAATTCTACTACAAAACAAGTAGATTTTGCCCAGTTGTACACATCATAGCCACACCTTGTAGATTGTTCCAGCCAACCAAATCTCATGTCCAGTGTCCTTAAGGTAATGATGACTAGATGTTACTGTAGTCCAAGATAATTATCCATGTCACCTTTTCTCGACCCCTTGTCTCTTTTGAGTTGATTCCCATGCTTTGTTGTCATGCTTTGCTTCATTTGGTAAAGACCAGTTTCTGTTTAATTATCACCAGGATGTTATTCCAGAAGTTTCTTTGCTTTGTTGTTTATGACAGGGACATTCCTAGCACATTAACCTCTTCATCGCCAGAGGGTTATTATAGCTGTGAAATTAGTTAGATCATTAAATATTTATAACAGGGGTCTCATACAGTAAGACCAACAACATGGTGCACTAAATACAAACATGGCGGGAAACATGGAAAATGAATTTATTTTTCCCTCATCACTCACAAATGTTCTAAAGAGAAACAATGTAGTCATATACTCTAACTAACCCGTTATTAGAACAATAAATACATGCAAGCAGTACCACTAAATAAGTCACGATTATATCTTAAATCCAGAGCTTAGAAGTAATTGTTGTCTCTTGTGAAACAAGTTACATGCAGTAGTACTATGTCATTGCACTAGATATGTTTGTAATACCTGAAGAGGTTTTCTTATAACAATATCACACTAGCGACTCGCCCGTCAAAAAATGACGGCAATAAAATTGTAAGGCAGGTAATGCTGTTTGGTGGAGAAGTGCAGTAAATGGGTTTTGTGTTTCTTGTGATATTTTTTTGTTGTTGTATGGTAATGAAATAATTAATACATTAATAAATGAATATACCTTACCTATTTGGAAGTAATATATGCAGGAAGCATTGTGCTGAAGAGCTGACAATCTGTTTTGATGTTCCTGCAGCATGCAATGTTGGTTTGTACTGTTGTGTAGCTGAGGTGTGTCAGCAATGTGTGCAGTGTGTAGTGTAAATAGGCTGCGTGCGGGAGGGGAAGCTTTTTATTTATTTGTTGTGTGTATTTATTGTGTTTTTAAGTGCGCGTGGTTCAGGCGTTAAGGTTGTATTTTTGCGAGCTCGTAATGTTTTTTTTTTCTAAGTCCCGCGGCCCGTATTTTTGGAGGGTCCGCATTTGCGGGTTGAAAGTTGTAGGGGGTTGTAGGGATGAGCACCTACGGTGCTCAACACCAGCGCAAGGCCAGCAACTGCGGCCCTCGCTTCACATGCTCACAACTATATATGTGATTATAAACAAAAACAAAACAAAATGCAAAAAAATTACAAAAGAGACCGAGCTGGGCAGGCCCAAATTACTAGTTGGAGTGGGCTCTTGAAGCCCCAGGGTACATAACCGGTGCCTGAGGCCCAACATTACACCCCAAATATCTGAACAATAGTGCCATACTCCCTTAAAGCAAGTCTCATAGCCATTATAATAGCTCTTGTAGCCAAAGGCTCATTTTGCACCATGCTGAAAATATGTATGCACGGTCTTGTTACTGTGCATATTGTATATTGCAAAACATGTTGGTAGGAGCGGTGTATGTCTCTTATCTGACATGATAGTTTTCGGCTCAAAAGTACTTGAATAGTCTGGGAGAGCTGTTCTGCCTCAATTACAACATTGGGGGTCATTGTTTTGTCCACCACAGGGAAGGACGTGCACACTGTGACTAATTAGCACATTGAAAAAGCGGTTTGTATTCATTTGCTTATAAAGGCAGCATAAATAATAGAGGATTTTTCAGGAATTACCTCCTTTAGAAAAAAAAGGTCTAATTCAATCTACAAACAGTTTGTCATGCTCTTTAACGCTTACACTGTTAATGATTATTTAACTAATCACATTACCGGCGCTTTCCAGTGGCAGTGACAAGTTAACTCCAGGCGAAGCTGCGAGGACGGCTGAGGAATGAATAGGGGAAGAATGGTGAGAGTACAGAGGAGGACTGGGGGCCAGTGCTGGTGGAAGATTAGGGAGAGCTGTAATAAATAATACAGGGCTATAGTTGCCATTTAAGTGTTAGTTTAAAGTATCCGTGTATATACTGTACTTAGAGAAGATAGGATTCCTCATACACAGATTATACAAACTCATATTTATTTCCTTAAAATGTAGGATTATTCCTTTTTTTCACTCCACTAGCAGTGTCAGCCAGTGCCGACTAGGTGGCACAGCTCAGACTTTCTTTCTGATCTTTCCTGTTGGTGGCCAACAGCAGTGTCCATAACAGTGCCGCAAGGGGCCGCTAAATGGCGCTGTCAACATTTTACACAATTTCTAACCTTAAACTGTTACTCTAACCCTATGAAATAAAATTACATTTCAGATGAAATGCAGTAAAATCTGGGCATCGCCATCTAGTGGCTGCTCGCCGCCACTGCTCGCCTCCACCCAACAGGCAAGGTCCTTTTTGTCAATTTCTTGTTAGTGTAAAGCTACTATCTGCCACTACCTTAACCCCAACCCTTAACTCATAACCCCTTAATCTAACCCAACCCCTAAATCTAACCCTAACCCCTACATCTAACCCCAACTCTAATTCAAACCCTAACCCCAAACTCTAAATCTAACCCCAACCCCTAGATCTAACACTAACCCCTAAATCTATCCCTAACGCCTAGATCTAACCCCAACCCCTAAATCTAACCCAACCCCTAAATCTAACCCCAACCCCTAAATCTAACCCCAACCCTTAACCACGATCTAACCCTAACCCCAAACTCTAACCCCTAGATCCAACCCTAACCCCTACATCTAACCCCAACTCTAAATCAAACCCTAACCCCTAAATCTAACCCCAACCCCTAGATCTAACACTAACCCCTAAATCTATCCCTAACTCTAAATCTAACCATAACCCCTAGATCTAACCCCAACCCTTAACCACTAGATCTAACCCTAACCCCAAACTCTAAATCTAACCCTTAAATCTAACCCTAACCCCTAGATCTAACCCAACCCCTAAATCTAACCCTAACCCCTACATCTAACCCCAACCCCTACATCTAACCCCAACTCTAAATCAAACCCTAACTCTAAATCAAACCCTAACCCCAAACTCTAAATCTAACCCTAACCCCTAAATCTAACCCTAACCCCTAAATCTAACCCTGAACCCCTAGGTCTAACCCTAACCCCTAGGTCTAACCCTAACCCCTAGATCTAACCCTAACCCCTACATCTAACCCCAACCCCTACATCTAACCCCAACTCTAAATCAAACCCTAACTCTAAATCAAACCCTAACCCCAAACTCTAAATCTAACCCTAACCCCTAAATCTAACCCTAACCCCTAAATCTAACCCTGAACCCCTAGATCTAACCCTAACCCCAAACTCTAAATCTAACCCCTAGATCTAACTCCAACCATTAACTCCTAGATCTTACCCTAACCCCAACATCTAACCCTAAACAAACACCCTAAATCTAACCTATAACTCTAAATGTTGGCCCTAAACCCAACCCAAACCGCAGAAAACTGATAAAACTCTTGGCCGCACCATCTAGTGGCCGTCGAAAAACAGGAAAGATCCTAAATGTATTACATCGTATTTGTGTGATGAAGCGACCCTAAACCGTCTGACAACCCTCCATACTTGTATTACCTCAGCGCTATTCCACTGGCAATCTACCCTCCAAATTCCGTGGCGCGAAAGAACAGTGGGCGGGTCTAAACATGCGAGGTCTATTTCTCTGTACTTTACTGGTGCATTGTGCTGTCAATCTCTAGCTGTCCTGACGTGAAGGTTATGCGTATAGGTAGAGCTCGCGCATTTTACGTAGTTTCTTCTTGTTGCTATGGGAGCAGTTGTGTGACTCAGGCAGCAGTTAAGATGAACGAGGATGCTGGAGCAGGAGTGGGGTGTGAGAGCCTGGTCACCTGGGTATGAGGGAATATATGTACACGTATAGCTCACACTGATTACAGTTACCAGTCTATATACAGTGCTCTATAGTAACATCACTGCAATGCCCGAGGATGTATTAGAGATGTGCCTATTCCATCTTCTTCCTTCATATTCATCTCAAGCCCCGGATCTTTCCTGTTCGCTGCCCCTGTGCAGTGGCGGCCGTCAGCCACTAGGTACAACATAGAATCCCACTGTAAGGCTTTAATGTG
This sequence comes from Discoglossus pictus, assembly GCA_027410445.1. Classification (NCBI taxonomy): domain Eukaryota; kingdom Metazoa; phylum Chordata; class Amphibia; order Anura; family Alytidae; genus Discoglossus; species Discoglossus pictus. The sequence goes on from CM050169.1 coordinate 3,037,947, forward strand.
CCAGTTGCTGAACCCTAACGCCCATAACGCTAATACCTACCCCCTCGCCCTAACACCCCTAGCCCTAACGCCCATAACCCTAACACACCTAACCATAACACCACTCACCCTAACACTTCATACTAACACCCACCCCTCACCCTAACACTTCACACTAACACCCTCACCCTAACATACCTAACCCTAACACCCTTCACCCTAACACCACTCACCCTAACACTTCACCCTAATACTTCACCCTTAACCCTAACACCACTCTGCCTAACACTTCACCCTAACACTCCTAACCCTAATACTTCACCCTAACACCCCTAGCCATAACACCCCCTAACCCTTATACTTCACCCTAACAACTAACCCTAACACCACTCACCCTAATACTTCATCCTAACACACTGCATCCTAATACTTCACCCTAACACCCCTCACCCTAACACCCCTCACCCTAACACCCCTCACCCTAACACCACTCACCCTAATACCACTCACCCTAATACTTCATCCTAACACATCTAACCCTAACACCCCCATCCTAATACTTCACCCTAACACCCCTCGCCCTAACACCACTCACCCTAATACTTCATCCTAACACACCCCATCCTAATACTTCACCCTAACACCTAACTGTAACACCACTCACCCTTATACCACTCACCCTAACACTTCATCCTAACACACCTAACCCTAACACCCCCTCACCCTAATACTTCACCCTAACACCCCTCACGCTAACACCTAACCCTAACACCACTCACCCTAAAACTTCATCCTAACACATCTAACCCTAACACCCCCCATCCTAATACTTCACCCTAACACCTAACTGTAACACCACTCACCCTTATACCACTCACCCTAACACTTCATCCTAACACACCTAACCCTAACACCCCTCACCCTAATACTTCACCCTAACACCCCTCACGCTAACACCTAACCCTAACACCACTCACCCTAAAACTTCATCCTAACACATCTAACCCTAACACCCCCCATCCTAATACTTCACTCTAACACCCCTCACCCTAACACCTAAGCGTAACACCACTCACCCTAATACTTCATCCTAACACACCTAACCCTAACACCCCCTCACCCTAATACTTCACCCTAACACCCATCACGCTAACACCTAACCCTAACACTAAAGCATAAGAAACTCAGGGACCCTGCGGCAGTGCCACCTAGTGGCCAATGGTTGGCACTGTGCACCTGCAGCCAACAGGAAAGGTCCCAAGCCCTTTATCCCTAACTAAGTGTGCTTCTGGATCTGTTGCAGCAACTGTGATTGTCTGCAATTTTTCAGCTCACACCCTAACCCTTACCTTATCCTAACCCTCACCATAACCCTAAACCTAACACCCTAAGCCTTACCATGACTACATAAATTGGCAGTAAAATGCAGCGTCAGATAACAGGAAAGGTCCGGGCTTCTTTTTCTTTATATGCCTTAACTTTATTCACAGTTGGTCACCTTGAATTTTGCTATAATGCTCTATCTATCTGTATGTCTGATTATCACATATATATATATATATATATATTTTTCTTTATTTGTATTTGTTTCAGCGTATACAAACAAGACAACACATAATGTAACATTTACATCCACATACAAAAACATGAAATCATACATTCAATTAAATGATACAAGTATTTATATAGAAAAGACAGTGCGGAAAAGAGGGTGAAAAGCAATGTTTTCCTTAAATGTCAGAGAAATAAAACATTTGGGATAGGATATGCATGATCATTTATTGCATATTTTTATCATCCCATTTCTTCCATTTCTTCACTAGTTTTAATTCATTCATTTTGTGACGTGTAAGACCCTTTTCCAGCTCTCCATCTCGATCCATCAGCCTTACAATGTCTGGCCATCTTGGAATTTCTTTTGATTTCCAATATTTAACTAAAAGCCATTTACATAGTAATAGTATCTGGGAAATGAGTCTGTTCTGCTATAGGTTTATCTGTTTTTCAGAAATGTGGAACAAAATTGCGTGGCTTAAGGGTATCCTAACTTTGGTAATGGCTTCTATTTGTTCTATACATGTGGTCCAGAATAGCTGTATCCATGGACAATTCCACCACATATGGTCATACGTTCCTATCCACAACCTCTCCAACATTCCTCTGTATTAAAGGTAATCATTTTTTTCATGTTTGTTGGTACCAAATATATTTATGCCTATAAGAGGCACAGACAGTGGTTTTCTTGATTAAAGAACATGCTTGGAACCAATTTTCTTCAGTCCATCTACATTCAAGTTCTTATTCCAATTTGATCATTCTCTTTGTTTTAGATCTTTCATCTAAAGATCTTAAGATTTTATTGCATTTGGAAATAGTATGAGGATCTAGCCCCCCAGCTACTATGTGTTCTATAGGGGGGTAGCCTCTAAATTCCTCTAGTGAAATGCCACATCATTTTAGTTCAATTCTAATGGTCATATATTCCAAAAGTCAGGAGTGATTATCATATATTATAATTGTCAAACTGTGATCATATATTATAATTGTCAAACTGTGATTTGTCGTCACGCTTGGGAGAGGTGAGCCGTTGAGACATTGAAGGCGCTCATTGCCCTGCGAGCCTCGGAAAGCGAGCAGTTGAGGCATTGAATGGACTTAGGCTGAAATGATCGCTGAAGGCACTCCTGCGAGGCGAGCGGTTAAGGCACACAGGACTTAAATAAACAATAAATACACACAAAAATGACAAAAAAAAAATTACCCACAGCAAGGGGAGACACTCAGGACGTCTGGGAGTCAGGTTACACCTCAATTTAGGCCAAATTTACTGAGTTTAGACACTCGAAAATCCCCTAAGCAAAAGAAAAAATGGCAGCCAAAAAAAACAAAAACGAGGCTACAGGACCCTAAAGATGCAAAACACCACCAAGCACATACAGCTTTTCCAAAAAAACATACAAGGTACAAGATACATTTTTTAGCAAGGACGCTAAATCATCCACACCCGCGTACCACATACACATTCGCCGCCATTTTACAACACTAACTGACAGAATGCGGAAGTACACAGCTACACTAAAGGCTTCCCCTTGTGCGCGCAGCCTACTTACACTACACACTGCACACATTGCTGACACTTACACCTCAGCTCCACAACAGTGTAAACCTACATTGTATGCTGCAGGAACATCAAAACAGATTGTCAGCTCTTCAGCACAATGCTTCCTGCAGATATTAATTACAAATAGGTAAAGTATATTCATTTATTACTTATTTCATTAGCATAAATAAACGACATATACACACACAAAAAAAAAACACTATCACAATAAACGCAAAAGCCATTCACCGCATGCCTCACAATGAGTATCAACGGTGTTCATAGCACACAAACTACACCAGGGGGCAGCCTTGCAATAAGCGCAAAAAGGAGATCAGCGCCGACCTTACAATGACAGCAAAAGCGCCTCTGATAACAAAAAAATACAACAACCAAGAGGCCAAAGGCGCTCAACGCGAGGCTCGCAATGAGCGCCGAAGGATCTCAGACCACCAAAAAAATTACTTACTGTCTGTGGCAAACAGCATTACCTGCCTTACAATTTTATTTTTGACGGGCAAGTCGCTAGTATATATATATATATATATATTGTGATCAGGATGGCCGCGTATAGCGCTGGTTTCTAAAATAAAGGGCTGACACCGACTTCAAATGCAGCAAATTGGTTTATTTGCAAAACGGAAATTAACAGTTGAAGCAGTAGCTCTGCTTAAAATAACGAAACATAAATAACTTTGTCTCTGCGAGGTGGGAGAATGCCACCTTGTGGCCAGGTATATACAAACAGTCCTTTAACTTGGGAACTGCCCCCCTTGTGGCCAGCTTGTCAACAGTCTTTTAAGCTGGGGAGACTGGTGAGAGTGCCACCTAGTGGCCAGGAAACAACAGTCTCTTATCTTGTTGAAAATGCCAGCTTGTGGCTAGGAAACACACAGTCTCTTACTTGGTTGAAAATGCCAGCTTGTGGCTAGGAAACAAATAGTCCCTTTGACTCGTGATAGTGCCACCTTGTGGCCAGGAAACAAATAAACAGTCTCTTATTATTAGCAGTCTTCACTCGGTAGACCGTCGTCTTTACTTCATACCATAGGGTGGGGTTCTGGCCCGCCCTACTCTTCAGATACCCCAACCTCCAGTGACCCTTAGCACCGTCCTATGGTGAAGGCTACAAATCTGTTTAACGACACAGACTTCTCCCTGGGGTTATCAGACTCTGCAATGGTACCTTTACATCCAGGAGTTCCACAATTAGCATGCAGGGCTGGCTTTGCTCCAACAGCAGCTAATCCTTGATATCTGTGTGAGCAAACTTTCACACAAGCTTCTCTTATAGCAGTCCACCCAGCTGACAATGTTCTCTTGCAAGCTGCGACTCCCAGACTCCTCACTAGCATAGACCTTGTCTCTTTTAGGCTACTCTGCCTGGGAATCCTCCTCAGTCTGTCATTCACTTACTGGGTGCTTTTGTAGCTTCACCTCCTGACGGTGTAGGTGCTCTGACCGCTCTGTTGGTCCAACGACTTCAAGACAGCACACACTTCTTTCTGTAGTCCAGTACTCGCATTCCCTGGTAAATCCGGGTTCACAAAGCCCACTGCAATTCCACACAGGAATCAGTCTCCACTCTCTGTGGCTTGCTTCTTGCCAGCAGCACACAACGTGCACAGAGCCTAGCCGGCCACACCTCCCTCTCCAGGTCTGCTTTCAGGCTTTTAAAGGGCAGTTGCTCCAAATAGGAGTTCTTCAGAAGTTTTAACTCCTTCACTTCTGACAAGAACTCCATACTCCACTTGCTTTTCATACTTCAAAGGAGCAAACGATCACACACCCTCCCCCTCAGCTCAACAACATGGTGTTGGGCGACATGCCGAGAGGCCGGACATCCGGTAGGGTTGCTCACCACTCAAGAACTCTTCACCCAGCCAACTATTCCTCCTCTGTGCCGTCCGCATTGAGGTAGAAGGCTGCGATAGTGGCCGCCTGTAAATCCATCTTCTCATTTCCTTACTGGTCTGTTTGCCTCCTTTATGTGTGTCGTCTTTATCGGGAAGGAGTGAATCCCCCAACTTTGTAGAGCTGTCCTCGAACAGCCTTGTGATGGACTCTGTAGTCACATGTCTGGGTACAGATATAACAATATCCGTTGCACTCTCTTCGAGCCCGTCATCATTTCCAATCTCTTCATCAACTTCAACTCCCAGGAGATCTTCTACAGTCTCCGTGTTTCCCTCGTCATCCTCAACTTCACAGCCATCTTCATTGTCCAACTTAAACATAGCCTGGCGCTTCTGCCGCTCTTCAGTACAATGTTGTTTCATTGCTTCCTGCAGCTTTTCTTTAAGAAGTGGGAGCTTTTCAACTGGCTTTCTCTGAATTAACTCATCAGTGGTTTCAGCAGACACAATGACAGATACCACATCTGCCTTTAGCTCCTCCTTTCCATCTGCAGTTGTCCCTTGGTGGACGATATTTAGGTTAACTTTCCTCTCAATCACAGGCTTGGCTTTATGCAGGGAGTGCTTCAGAAAACGCTCTTTCCAAGCTTCTAGTACTTTATTTTGCTTTGGTTCATCCAATTTAACGATTGAGCCAACATCAGGGCACAAACAGGGTTTTAAGGAGAGATCCACTCTAAGAGCACAGAGCTTTTCCAGCTTGGAAAACTTTGCTTTATGTTGTTTTGGTACAGGATATTTAGATGTCTCCTCAATAGTCTGAGAATCCAGTAGAGGCACAGGGATTTCCTGCTGGATTCCACAAGTAGGATCTTCATCTTCACTTACAGACTTCGGAATGGACTCTGGCTTATCCACCTGGTCCTCCGAATCCACTGTGTGCCAAGCCCTGGGTGGCTCATCCAAACTCTTGGCTGGCTCACTTCCTCCAACTTTAGTTCCTTCTAATACCTCGCCTGTACAAGCCGGTGATGCTCGGGTGGAATTATTTGCATTCCCTTTACATTTTTCTGCTGGAGCAGAGTCTCTTGTTTTGATTTCTTTTTTATCACTAATGTCCATCTTACGTTCAAAACTGTATGGCTGATACTTTGTTGATTTAATAAGCTGTATGTCATTCCCTTCGCAAGATGGCCTTGGCCGACGCTTGAAGAAATCATGAAGGCTTACTGCAGTCACTTCCTTTGTCAATGGAGTCCTTTGGGCAGCCCCTTCCTCTGCTGCCTCCTCCATCAAATATGTAAATTCTTCTTCTTTACCATCAGCAGGGATGATTTCAGGGAGTTTTTTGTCAAGTGATGGCACCTTTTCGGTTGTGCCAATAATTTCAAAGTCCTCAGTATTCATTTCAATAATACCTACTACATGTTGTACAGTTTCTGCTTTTTCAAGAGTACTCTCCAATAGCTGTGGAGCTGTGCTTTTTAAACATTCCTCAACGAAACTCTTGGACACCTGGGTGCAAATGCTCAGCTCAACTATGTCTTCAGTGTCTCTCACCTGTGCATCGTCAGGATTTTCTATAACTGTTTCTACAGACAGCTTTGTACTTTCTACAACTGCTTGAAGGATGTGATCAACAGGCTTCTGTTGTTCTTCCGCCCTCTTTGCACTGTCGCTTTCCACTGGCACAGGGGTAGCTTCATCTGTTGTTGCAGGGGACTCTTCGAATTGGGGAACCGCCAACATTTCCGTGGTCTCTACAGCACACAAGATTTCTATTGCCTCTTCCAGGGCAGTTAATGCTCCTGAAGTTAACTCTACCTCATTGGTTAGAACAATCTCAGTTTCAAGTGTATTTTTGTTTGTAGACAACTGAAGTTCCTTTGCTTGCTTAGCCGCAACAAATTCAACCAGCTGGTTCAACAGAGTCATCATCAAATCCTCCTGCCTGTGCAGCTTGTCCAGCTTCATTTAGTGGTGTGTGCTCCAGTTTTGATACCGGAACAGTCTTTTCTAAGGTTTTAACATCGGACACTGGCCTAGCAACGCTTTCTGGCTGGTCTCCATTAGACGCCTCTTTGTCACTTTCCCCACTGTCTAACGTCAACAGTTGTATTCGCCGGGGCTTCTGTCGAAATTTAGTGATGTTCTCCTCTTTATCACTGTGCGGCCGCTCCCACCCCACTGATTCGTTCAGCTTAGGCTTTGGGGGACATTTCCTCCGCTCCCAAATAGGCATCAATTTCTCATTTCTATAGGACACTTGGTAGTCCTCGAACTTAGGCTTCCTCCGCCATTCAGGGACATACTCGGGCCTCATTTTAACGTGGGCTTGTCTTTGGAGCCTTAAAAAACGCTGTTTCTCCTCCTCTAAGGCCATTCTATCTGCACCAGCAGGCTCTTTGGGGCTCTCAGCGTCCTCTTTGGCGCTCTCAGCGACCTCTTTGGGGCTCTCAGCGACCTCTTTGGGGCTCTCAGCGACCTCTTTGGGGCTCTCAGCGACCTCTTTGGCGGGATCGGCCGTCTCTTTGGCTGGATCGGCCGTCTCTTTGGCTGGATCGGCCATCTCTTTGGCTGGATCGGCCGTCTCTTTGGCTGGATCGGCCGTCTCTTTGGCTGGATCGGCCGTTTCTTTGGCTGGATCGGCCGTCTCTTTGGGCTCACTCCCCGCCTCTGCGGGCTCACTCCCCGCCTCTGCGGGCTCACTCCCCGTCTCTGCGGGCTCACTCCCCGACTCTGCGGGCACTCTCTCCGACTCTGCGGGCACTCTCTCCGACTCTGCGGGCACTCTCTCTGACTCTGCGGGCACTCTCTCCGACTCTGCGGGCACTCTCTCCGACTCTGCGGGCACTCTCTCCGACTCTGCGGGCTCTGGGGAGCCTTCTGCGGCGCCCTCTGCGGACTCTGGGGTGCCTTCTGCGGCCTCACTCGCGGCTCCTGCCGTCTCACTCGCGGCTCCTGCCGTCTCACTCTCGGCTCCTGCCGTCTCACTCTCGGCTCCTGCCGTCTCACTCGCGGCTCCTGCCGTCTCACTCATGGCACTGCAACTGGTGGCTTTTTCCACTCTCTCTTTCTCCTTGTTTACTACTAGGTCAGGTTTGGTTGGACTTCCCTTAACAGGGAAACTGTATCTTATACTTTGCCCGACAAGTCTGTCTCTTGGGTAGCGATACGCTTGTCTGGCGAAAAAATTCCAGGGGTGCGCTCTCGGTACTTTCTTTACTCCTATACTGTCAAGGATCTCCTCTTTCAGGGTGCAATAATTGGTTGCCATTTCTTCAGGCAAAACCCCATACGCTTCCTGTGCTTCTCCACACAGATAGGGACCCAGGACTGTGGCCCAATGCTGTTTAGGCCAACCTTCCCTGGTAGCAATCTTCTCAAAATTCAGGAGGTAGGTTGCTACATCATCTTGAGCTGTCATTTTCTTTAGAAAGCAATTAGGGTTCATAACCCTGCTTGATTTTGAACCCACAATGTTCTCTGTAGAACTCAATCGCTGCAGCTGCACTTTCTGTGCTTCTAAAGACTCTCTCATTTGGACCCTGTCGACTTCCATTTGTCTCTGCCATTTCTCTGTGGCCTCTCTAAATCTTGCAGTAACCTCTCCAAAACCTTTATCTTCCTCTTTTGCGGCTTGGATGCTATGCTCTGCAATCCTTTCTCTCTTTTCTGACTGGCTCTGACCCAGCTTAGCAGCCAGCACTCTATTCAACTCTGCTTGCTGTTTGTTCATCACCCGCTGGGCTTCTATAAAAGCTTTAAAGGCCTCCTCCATTTTTATGCTGTACGGTGGGCTGTCTTCTTCAACACAGACATTTTTCAATCCCACAAATGACACCAGTGTGATCAGGATGGCCGCGTATAGCGCTGGTTTCTAAAATAAAGGGCTGACACCGACTTCAAATGCAGCAAATTGGTTTATTTGCAAAACGGAAATTAACAGTTGAAGCAGTAGCTCTGCTTAAAATAACGAAACATAAATAACTTTGTCTCTGCGAGGTGGGAGAATGCCACCTTGTGGCCAGGTATATACAAACAGTCCTTTAACTTGGGAACTGCCCCCCTTGTGGCCAGCTTGTCAACAGTCTTTTAAGCTGGGGAGACTAGTGAGAGTGCCACCTAGTGGCCAGGAAACAACAGTCTCTTATCTTGTTGAAAATGCCAGCTTGTGGCTAGGAAACACACAGTCTCTTACTTGGTTGAAAATGCCAGCTTGTGGCTAGGAAACAAATAGTCCCTTTGACTGGTTATAGTGCCACCTTGTGGCCAGGAAACAAATAAACAGTCTCTTATTATTAGCAGTCTTCACTCGGTAGACCGTCGTCTTTACTTCATACCATAGGGTGGGGTTCTGGCCCGCCATACTCTCCAGATACCCCAACCTCCAGGGACCCTTAGCACCGTCCTATGGTGAAGGCTACAAATCTGTTTAACGACACAGACTTCTCCCTGGGGTTATCAGACTCTGCAATGGTACCTTTACATCCAGGAGTTCCACAATTAGCATGCAGGGCTGGCTTTGCTCCAACAGCAGCTAATCCTTGATATCTGTGTGAGCAAACTTTCACACAAGCTTCTCTTATAGCAGTCCACCCAGCTGACAATGTTCTCTTGCAAGCTGCGACTCCCAGACTCCTCACTAGCATAGACCTTGTCTCTTTTAGGCTACTCTGCCTGGGAATCCTCCTCAGTCTGTCATTCACTTACTGGGTGCTTTTGTAGCTTCACCTCCTGACGGTGTAGGTGCTCTGACCGCTCTGTTGGTCCAACGACTTCAAGACAGCACACACTTCTTTCTGTAGTCAAGTACTCGCATTCCCTGGTAAATCCGGGTTCACAAAGCCCACTGCAATTCCACACAGGAATCAGTCTCCACTCTCTGTGGCTTGCTTCTTGCCAGCAGCACACAACGTGCAAAGAGCCTAGCCGGCCACACCTCCCTCTCCAGGTCTGCTTTCAGGCTTTTAAAGGGCAGTTGCTCCAAATAGGAGTTCTTCAGAAGTTTTAACTCCTTCACTTCTGACAAGAACTCCATACTCCACTTGCTTTTCATACTTCAAAGGAGCAAACGATCACACACCCTCCCCCTCAGCTCAACAACATGGTGTTGGGCGACATGCCGAGAGGCCGGACATCCGGTAGGGTTGCTCACCACTCAAGAACTCTTCACCCAGCCAACTATTCCTCCTCTGTGCCGTCCGCATTGAGGTAGAAGGCTGCGATAGTGGCCGCCTGTAAATCCATCTTCTCATTTCCTTACTGGTCTGTTTGCCTCCTTTATGTGTGTCGTCTTTATCGGGAAGGAGTGAATCCCCCAACTTTGTAGAGCTGTCCTCGAACAGCCTTGTGATGGACTCTGTAGTCACATGTCTGGGTACAGATATAACAATATCCGTTGCACTCTCTTCGAGCCCGTCATCATTTCCAATCTCTTCATCAACTTCAACTCCCAGGAGATCTTCTACAGTCTCCGTGTTTCCCTCGTCATCCTCAACTTCACAGCCATCTTCATTGTCCAACTTAAACATAGCCTGGCGCTTCTGCCGCTCTTCAGTACAATGTTGTTTCATTGCTTCCTGCAGCTTTTCTTTAAGAAGTGGGAGCTTTTCAACTGGCTTTCTCTGAATTAACTCATCAGTGGTTTCAGCAGACACAATGACAGATACCACATCTGCCTTTAGCTCCTCCTTTCCATCTGCAGTTGTCCCTTTGTGGACGATATTTAGGTTAACTTTCCTCTCAATCACAGGCTTGGCTTTATGCAGGGAGTGCTTCAGAAAACGCTCTTTCCAAGCTTCTAGTACTTTATTTTGCTTTGGTTCATCCAATTTAACGATTGAGCCAACATCAGGGCACAAACAGGGTTTTAAGGAGAGATCCACTCTAAGAGCACAGAGCTTTTCCAGCTTGGAAAACTTTGCTTTATGTTGTTTTGGTACAGGATATTTAGATGTCTCCTCAATAGTCTGAGAATCCAGTAGAGGCACAGGGATTTCCTGCTGGATTCCACAAGTAGGATCTTCATCTTCACTTACAGACTTCGGAATGGACTCTGGCTTATCCACCTGGTCCTCCGAATCCACTGTGTGCCAAGCCCTGGGTGGCTCATCCGAACTCTTGGCTGGCTCACTTCCTACAACTTTAGTTCCTTCTAATACCTCGCCTGTACAAGCCGGTGATGCTCGGGTGGAATTATTTGCATTCCCTTTACATTTTTCTGCTGGAGCAGAGTCTCTTGTTTTGATTTCTTTTTTATCACTAATGTCCATCTTACGTTCAAAACTGTATGGCTGATACTTTGTTGATTTAATAAGCTGTATGTCATTCCCTTCGCAAGATGGCCTTGGCCGACGCTTGAAGAAATCATGAAGGCTTACTGCAGTCACTTCCTTTGTCAATGGAGTCCTTTGGGCAGCCCCTTCCTCTGCTGCCTCCTCCATCAAATATGTAAATTCTTCTTTACCATCAGCAGGGATGATTTCAGGGAGTTTTTTGTCAAGTGATGGCACCTTTTCGGTTGTGCCAATAATTTCAAAGTCCTCAGTATTCATTTCAATAATACCTACTACATGTTGTACAGTTTCTGCTTTTTCAAGAGTACTCTCCAATAGCTGTGGAGCTGTGCTTTTTAAACATTCCTCAACGAAACTCTTGGACACCTGGGTGCAAATGCTCAGCTCAACTATGTCTTCAGTGTCTCTCACCTGTGCATCGTCAGGATTTTCTATAACTGTTTCTACAGACAGCTTTGTACTTTCTACAACTGCTTGAAGGATGTGATCAACAGGCTTCTGTTGTTCTTCCGCCCTCTTTGCACTGTCGCTTTCCACTGGCACAGGGGTAGCTTCATCTGTTGTTGCAGGGGACTCTTCGAATTGGGGAACCGCCAACATTTCCGTGGTCTCTACAGCACACAAGATTTCTATTGCCTCTTCCAGGGCAGTTAATGCTCCTGAAGTTAACTCTACCTCATTGGTTAGAACAATCTCAGTTTCAAGTGTATTTTTGTTTGTAGACAACTGAAGTTCCTTTGCTTGCTTAGCCGCAACAAATTCAACCAGCTGGTTCAACAGAGTCATCATCAAATCCTCCTGCCTGTGCAGCTTGTCCAGCTTCATTTAGTGGTGTGTGCTCCAGTTTTGATACCGGAACAGTCTTTTCTAAGGTTTTAACATCGGACACTGGCCTAGCAACGCTTTCTGGCTGGTCTCCATTAGACGCCTCTTTGTCACTTTCCCCACTGTCTAACGTCAACAGTTGTATTCGCCGGGGCTTCTGTCGAAATTTAGTGATGTTCTCCTCTTTATCACTGTGCGGCCGCTCCCACCCCACTGATTCGTTCAGCTTAGGCTTTGGGGGACATTTCCTCCGCTCCCAAATAGGCATCAATTTCTCATTTCTATAGGACACTTGGTAGTCCTCGAACTTAGGCTTCCTCCGCCATTCAGGGACATACTCGGGCCTCATTTTAACGTGGGCTTGTCTTTGGAGCCTTAAAAAACGCTGTTTCTCCTCCTCTAAGGCCATTCTATCTGCACCAGCAGGCTCTTTGGGGCTCTCAGCGTCCTCTTTGGCGCTCTCAGCGACCTCTTTGGGGCTCTCAGCGACCTCTTTGGGGCTCTCAGCGACCTCTTTGGGGCTCTCAGCGACCTCTTTGGCGGGATCGGCCGTCTCTTTGGCTGGATCGGCCGTCTCTTTGGCTGGATCGGCCATCTCTTTGGCTGGATCGGCCGTCTCTTTGGCTGGATCGGCCGTCTCTTTGGCTGGATCGGCCGTTTCTTTGGCTGGATCGGCCGTCTCTTTGGGCTCACTCCCCGCCTCTGCGGGCTCACTCCCCGTCTCTGCGGGCTCACTCCCCGTCTCTGCGGGCTCACTCCCCGACTCTGCGGGCACTCTCTCCGACTCTGCGGGCACTCTCTCCGACTCTGCGGGCACTCTCTCTGACTCTGCGGGCACTCTCTCCGACTCTGCGGGCACTCTCTCCGACTCTGCGGGCACTCTCTCCGACTCTGCGGGCTCTGGGGAGCCTTCTGCGGCGCCCTCTGCGGACTCTGGGGTGCCTTCTGCGGCCTCACTCGCGGCTCCTGCCGTCTCACTCGCGGCTCCTGCCGTCTCACTCTCGGCTCCTGCCGTCTCACTCGCGGCTCCTGCCGTCTCACTCATGGCACTGCAACTGGTGGCTTTTTCCACTCTCTCTTTCTCCTTGTTTACTACTAGGTCAGGTTTGGTTGGACTTCCCTTAACAGGGAAACTGTATCTTATACTTTGCCCGACAAGTCTGTCTCTTGGGTAGCGATACGCTTGTCTGGCGAAAAAATTCCAGGGGTGCGCTCTCGGTACTTTCTTTACTCCTATACTGTCAAGGATCTCCTCTTTCAGGGTGCAATAATTGGTTGCCATTTCTTCAGGCAAAACCCCATACGCTTCCTGTGCTTCTCCACACAGATAGGGACCCAGGACTGTGGCCCAATGCTGTTTAGGCCAACCTTCCCTGGTAGCAATCTTCTCAAAATTCAGGAGGTAGGTTGCTACATCATCTTGAGCTGTCATTTTCTTTAGAAAGCAATTAGGGTTCATAACCCTGCTTGATTTTGAACCCACAATGTTCTCTGTAGAACTCAATCGCTGCAGCTGCACTTTCTGTGCTTCTAAAGACTCTCTCATTTGGACCCTGTCGACTTCCATTTGTCTCTGCCATTTCTCTGTGGCCTCTCTAAATCTTGCAGTAACCTCTCCAAAACCTTTATCTTCCTCTTTTGCGGCTTGGATGCTATGCTCTGCAATCCTTTCTCTCTTTTCTGACTGGCTCTGACCCAGCTTAGCAGCCAGCACTCTATTCAACTCTGCTTGCTGTTTGTTCATCACCCGCTGGGCTTCTATAAAAGCTTTAAAGGCCTCCTCCATTTTTATGCTGTACGGTGGGCTGTCTTCTTCAACACAGACATTTTTCAATCCCACAAATGACACCAGTGTGATCAGGATGGCCGCGTATAGCGCTGGTTTCTAAAATAAAGGGCTGACACCGACTTCAAATGCAGCAAATTGGTTTATTTGCAAAACGGAAATTAACAGTTGAAGCAGTAGCTCTGCTTAAAATAACGAAACATAAATAACTTTGTCTCTGCGAGGTGGGAGAATGCCACCTTGTGGCCAGGTATATACAAACAGTCCTTTAACTTGGGAACTGCCCCCCTTGTGGCCAGCTTGTCAACAGTCTTTTAAGCTGGGGAGACTGGTGAGAGTGCCACCTAGTGGCCAGGAAACAACAGTCTCTTATCTTGTTGAAAATGCCAGCTTGTGGCTAGGAAACACACAGTCTCTTACTTGGTTGAAAATGCCAGCTTGTGGCTAGGAAACAAATAGTCCCTTTGACTGGTTATAGTGCCACCTTGTGGCCAGGAAACAAATAAACAGTCTCTTATTATTAGCAGTCTTCACTCGGTAGAACGTCGTCTTTACTTCATACCATAGGGTGGGGTTCTGGCCCGCCCTACTCTCCAGATACCCCAACCTCCAGGGACCCTTAGCACCGTCCTATGGTGAAGGCTACAAATCTGTTTAACGACACAGACTTCTCCCTGGGGTTATCAGACTCTGCAATGGTACCTTTACATCCAGGAGTTCCACAATAAGCATGCAGGGCTGGCTTTGCTCCAACAGCAGCTAATCCTTGATATCTGTGTGAGCAAACTTTCACACAAGCTTCTCTTATAGCAGTCCACCCAGCTGACAATGTTCTCTTGCAAGCTGCGACTCCCAGACTCCTCACTAGCATAGACCTTGTCTCTTTTAGGCTACTCTGCCTGGGAATCCTCCTCAGTCTGTCATTCACTTACTGGGTGCTTTTGTAGCTTCACCTCCTGACGGTGTAGGTGCTCTGACCGCTCTGTTGGTCCAACGACTTCAAGACAGCACACACTTCTTTCTGTAGTCCAGTACTCGCATTCCCTGGTAAATCCGGGTTCACAAAGCCCATTGCAATTCCACACAGGAATCAGTCTCCACTCTCTGTGGCTTGCTTCTTGCCAGCAGCACACAACGTGCACAGAGCCTAGCCGGCCACACCTCCCTCTCCAGGTCTGCTTTCAGGCTTTTAAAGGGCAGTTGCTCCAAATAGGAGTTCTTCAGAAGTTTTAACTCCTTCACTTCTGACAAGAACTCCATACTCCACTTGCTTTTCATACTTAAAAGGAGCAAACGATCACACACCCTCCCCCTCAGCTCAACAACATGGTGTTGGGCGACATGCCGAGAGGCCGGACATCCGGTAGGGTTGCTCACCACTCAAGAACTCTTCACCCAGCCAACTATTCCTCCTCTGTGCCGTCCGCATTGAGGTAGAAGGCTGCGATAGTGGCCGCCTGTAAATCCATCTTCTCATTTCCTTACTGGTCTGTTTGCCTCCTTTATGTGTGTCGTCTTTATCGGGAAGGAGTGAATCCCCCAACTTTGTAGAGCTGTCCTCGAACAGCCTAGCCGGCCACACCTCCCTCTCCAGGTTTGCTTTCAGGCTTTTAAAGGGCAGTTGCTCCAAATAGGAGTTCTTCAGAAGTTTTAACTCCTTCACTTCTGACAAGAACTCCATACTCCACTTGCTTTTCATACTTCAAAGGAGCAAACGATCACTATATATATATATATATATCACATATATAGTTGTGAGCGTACGAGTTGTTGCTAACGCTGCGACTCGAGTAGCGAGCTGCGGCCCTCGCGTAGCGAGGGCCGCGGCTCGCGCAGCGAGCCGAGGCCCTCGCGAAGCGAGGGCACTGCCCGAGGGTGTCAGTTGCTGGCATGGAGCGCCGAAGGCGCTCCATGCCAGCAACTGAGGACCCTCGCGAAGCGAGGGCCTCAGTTGCTGGCATGGAGCGCCGTAGGCGCTCCATGCCAGCACCTGAGGACCTCGCAAAGCGAGGGCCGCAGTTGCTGGCATGGAGCGCCGAAGGCGCTCCTTGCCAGCAACTGCGACCCTCGCAAACTTCACGTCGCAACCCAAACAGTACGACACACACATTACGACACTAGCATAGACCTTGTCTCTTTTAGGCTACTCTGCCTGGGAATCCTCCTCAGTCTGTCATTCACTTACTGGGTGCTTTTGTAGCTTCACCTCCTGACGGTGTAGGTGCTCTGACCGCTCTGTTGGTCCAACGACTTCAAGACAGCACACACTTCTTTCTGTAGTCCAGTACTCGCATTCCCTGGTAAATCCGGGTTCACAAAGCCCATTGCAATTCCACACAGGAATCAGTCTCCACTCTCTGTGGCTTGCTTCTTGCCAGCAGCACACAACGTGCACAGAGCCTAGCCGGCCACACCTCCCTCTCCAGGTTTGCTTTCAGGCTTTTAAAGGGCAGTTGCTCCAAATAGGAGTTCTTCAGAAGTTTTAACTCCTTCACTTCTGACAAGAACTCCATACTCCACTTGCTTTTCATACTTCAAAGGAGCAAACGATCACTATATATATATATATATATCACATATATAGTTGTGAGCGTACGAGTTGTTGCTAACGCTGCGACTCGAGTAGCGAGCTGCGGCCCTCGCGTAGCGAGGGCCGCGGCTCGCGCAGCGAGCCGAGGCCCTCGCGAAGCGAGGGCACTGCCCGAGGGTGTCAGTTGCTGGCATGGAGCGCCGAAGGCGCTCCATGCCAGCAACTGAGGACCCTCGCGAAGCGAGGGCCTCAGTTGCTGGCATGGAGCGCCGTAGGCGCTCCATGCCAGCACCTGAGGACCTCGCAAAGCGAGGGCCGCAGTTGCTGGCATGGAGCGCCGAAGGCGCTCCTTGCCAGCAACTGCGACCCTCGCAAACTTCACGTCGCAACCCAAACAGTACGACACACACATTACGACACTCGCAAACAACATACGACACACGTTCACACACATTACGGACTCGCAACACTCGGACGCAACTCGCGAACATTACAAAATGTAAAACACAATACATACACACACCACATACATAAAAAACTTACCTACACCAAGAGGGAGCACCCAGCACCTCAAAAATACAACTTACACCTCGATTTTACTTCAAATAAAACAGTTTAGAGACTAAAAAAAAAAACAAGCGAGAGAAAAAATGGCCGCCGAACAAAACGAAAACGAGGCTACAGCACTGTAAACTCGCAAAACACCACAAGAAACTCGCAAAACACCACAAAACACCTACGGATATTCCGATACAAACGTATAACACACATTAATCGCCATTTGACGCCAATGCGGAAGTACACGACAACGGTTTGGGCTCGCGCACGCACAGTGTTACACTGCACACATTCAGCACGCTTACACAGCAGATCCACACCACTAATGCTGCAGCAACATCAAAACACATTCACAGCTCTTCCACACAATGCTTTAAAATAGGTAAAGTATATTAATTTATTAATGTATTATATATTTCATTATTACACACTAAACAGCATTAGCTACCTTACAATTTCATTGCCGTCATTTTTTGACGGGCAATTCGCTAGTATATATATAATGTATATGTATATACTGTAGACTCTCAGTTAACAAGAACTCAAGCAACCAGAAAAAAATGAATTAAGTAAAAAATGAATTTTTCAGGGCCCAACAAATGCCAGGAGCCGGGTTGTCATGCCACAAATTCCTTACAGGCACCTAGAGTTCATCCACTGTACGTCTGTGCAATTCAGTTTTACCTGGAATCAGACAGGCATAAGTGACTGAGCCAGGGCAGTGTTGTGGTTACATTCCCAGGGCATGAGTGACTGAGCCAGGGCAGTGTTGGGGTTACATTCCCCGGGCATGAGTGACTGAGCCAGGGCAGTGTTGGGGTTACATTCCTCGGGCATGAGTGACTGAGCCAGGGCAGTGTTGGAGTTACATTCCCCGGGCATGAGGGACTGAGCCAGGGCAGTGTTGGGGTTACATTCCCCGGGCATGAGTGACTGAGCCAGGGCAGTGTTGGGGTTACATTCCCCGGGCATGAGTGACTGAGCCAGGGCAGTGTTGGGGTTACATTCCCCGGGCATGAGTGACTGAGCCAGGGCAGTGTTGGGGTTACATTCCCAGGGCATGAGTGACTGAGCCAGGGCAGTGTTGGGGTTACATTCCCCGGGCATGAGTGACTGAGCCAGGGCAGTGTTGGGGTTACATTCCCCGGGCATGAGTGACTGAGCCAGGGCAGTGTTGGAGTTACATTCCCCGGGCATGAGTGACTGAGCCAGGGCAGTGTTGGGGTTACATTCCCCGGGCATGAGTGACTGAGCCAGGGCAGTGTTGGGGTTACATTCCCCGGGCATGAGTGACTGAGCCAGTGCAGTGTTGGGGTTACATTCCCCGGGCATGAGTGACTGAGCCAGGGCAGTGTTGGGGTTACATTCCCCGGGCATGAGTGACTGAGTCAGGGCAGTGTTGGTGTTACATTCCCCGGGCATGAGTGACAAAGCCAGGGAAGTGTTGGTGTTTACATTCCCCGGGCATGAGTGACTGAGCCAGGGTAGTGTTGGGGTTACATTCCCTGGGCATGAGTGACTGAGCCAGGGCAGTGTTGGGGTTACATTCCCCGGGCATGAGTGACTGAGCCAGGGCAGTGTTGGGGTTACATTCCCCGGACATGAGTGACTGAGCCAGGGTAGTGTTGGGGTTACATTCCTCGGGCATGAGTGACTGAGCCAGGGCAGTGTTG
The DNA here is from genome assembly GCA_027410445.1 of Discoglossus pictus. NCBI lineage: Eukaryota > Metazoa > Chordata > Amphibia > Anura > Alytidae > Discoglossus > Discoglossus pictus. The sequence continues at coordinate 3,056,553 of CM050169.1, forward strand.
GGGTTACATTCCCCGGGCATGAGTGACTGAGCCAGGGCAGTGTTGGAGTTACATTCCCCGGGCATGAGGGACTGAGCCAGTGCAGTGTTGGGGTTACATTCCCCGGGCATGAGTGACTGAGCCAGTGCAGTGTTGGGGTTACATTCCCCGGGCATGAGTGACTGAGCCAGGGCAGTGTTGGGGTTACATTCCCAGGGCATGAGTGACTGAGCCAGGGCAGTGTTGGGGTTACATTCCCCGGGCATGAGTGACTGAGCCAGGGCAGTGTTGGGGTTACATTCCCCGGGCATGAGTGACTGAGCCAGGGCAGTGTTGGAGTTACATTCCCCGGGCATGAGTGACTGAGCCAGGGCAGTGTTGGGGTTACATTCCCCGGGCATGAGTGACTGAGCCAGGGCAGTGTTGGGGTTACATTCCCCGGGCATGAGTGACTGAGCCAGTGCAGTGTTGGGGTTACATTCCCCGGGCATGAGTGACTGAGCCAGGGCAGTGTTGGGGTTACATTCCCCGGGCATGAGTGACTGAGTCAGGGCAGTGTTGGGGTTACATTCCCCGGGCATGAGTGACAAAGCCAGTGAAGTGTTGGTGTTTACATTCCCCGGGCATGAGTGACTGAGCCAGGGCAGTGTTGGGGTTACATTCCCCGGGCATGAGTGACTGAGCCAGGGCAGTGTTGGGGTTACATTCCCCGGGCATGAGTGACTGAGCCAGGGCAGTGTTGGGGTTACATTCCCCGGGCATGAGTGACTGAGCCAGGGCAGTGTTGGGGTTACATTCCCCGGGCATGAGTGACTGAGCCAGTGCAGTGTTGGGGTTACATTCCCCGGGCATGAGTGACTGAGCCAGGGCAGTGTTGGGGTTACATTCTCCGGACATGAGTGACTGAGCCAGGGTAGTGTTGGGGTTACATTCCTCGGGCATGAGTGACTGAGCCAGGGCAGTGTTGGGGTTACATTCCCCGGGCATGAGTGACTGAGTCAGGGCAGTGTTGGTGTTACATTCCCCGGGCATGAGTGACTGAGTCAGAGCAGTGTTGGGGTTACATTCCCCGGGCATGAGTGACTGAGCCAGAGCAGTGTTGGGGTTACATTCCCCGGGCATGAGTGACTGAGCCAGGGCAGTGTTAGGGTTACATTCCCCGGGCATGAGTGACTGAGCCAGGGCAGTGTTGGGGTTACATTCCCCGGGCATGAGTGACTGAGCAAGGGCAGTGTTGGGGTTACATTCCCCGGGCATGAGTGACTGAGCCAGGGCAGTGTTGGGGTTACATTCCCCGGGCATGAGTGACTGAGCCAGGGCAGTGTTGGGTTTACATTCCCTAGGCATGAGTGACTGAGCCAGGGCAGTGTTGGGGTTACATTCCCCGGGCATGAGTGACTGAGCCACTGCAGTGTTGGCGTTACATTCCCCGGGCCTGAGTGACTGAGCCACTGCAGTGTTGGCGTTACATTCCCCGGGCCTGAGTGACTGAGCCACTGCAGTGTTGGCGTTACATTCACCGGGCCTGAGTGACTGAGCCAGTGCAGGGTCGGCGTTACATTCACCGGGCATGAGTGACCGAGCCTGGGCAGTGTTGGTGTTACATTCCCGGGGCATGAGTGACTGAGCCAGCGCAGTGTTGTGGTTACATTCCCTGGGCATGAGTGACTGAGCCAGTGCAGTGTTGGCGTTACATTCCCTGGTCATGAGTGACTGAGCCAGCGCAGTGTTGGGGTTACATTCCCTGGTCATGAGTGACTGAGCCATTGCAGTGTTGGCGTTACATTCCCCGGGCATGAGTGACTGAGCCAGCGCAGTGTTGGGGTTACATTCCCTGGTCATGAGTGACTGAGCCATTGCAGTGTTGGCGTTACATTCCCCGGGCATGAGTGACTGAGCCAGCACAGTGTTGGGGTTACATTCCCTGGGCATGAGTGACTGAGCCAGTGCAGTGTTGGGGTTACATTCCCTGGTCATGAGTGACTGAGCCAGGGCAGTGTTGGGGTTACATTCCCTGGTTATGAGTGACTGAGCCAGCGCAGTGTTGGGGTTACATTCCCTGGTCATGAGTGACTGAGCCATTGCAGTGTTGGCGTTACATTCCCCGGGCATGAGTGACTGAGTCAGGGCAGTGTTGGTGTTACATTCCCCGGGCATGAGTGACAAAGCCAGGGAAGTGTTGGTGTTTACATTCCCCGGGCATGAGTGACTGAGCCAGGGTAGTGTTAGGGTTACATTCCCTGGGCATGAGTGACTGAGCCAGGGCAGTGTTGGGGTTACATTCCCCGGGCATGAGTGACTGAGCCAGGGCAGTGTTGGGGTTACATTCCCCTGACATGAGTGTCTGAGCCAGGGTAGTGTTGGGGTTACATTCCTCGGGCATGAGTGACTGAGCCAGGGCAGTGTTGGGGTTACATTCCCCGGGCATGAGTGACTGAGCCAGGGCAGTGTTGGGGTTACATTCCCCGGGCATGAGTGACTGAGCCAGGGCAGTGTTGGGGTTACATTCCCGGGCATGAGTGACTGAGTCAGGGCAGTGTTGGTGTTACATTCCCCGGGCATGAGTGACTGAGTCAGAGCAGTGTTGGGGTTACATTTCCGGGCATGAGTGACTGAGTCAGGGCAGTGTTGGTGTTACATTCCCCGGGCATGATTGACTGAGCCAGAGCAGTGTTGGGGTTACATTCCCCAGGCATGAGTGACTGAGCCAGGGCAGTGTTAGGGTTACATTCCCCGGGCATGAGTGACTGAGCCAGAGCAGTGTTGGAGTTACATTCCCCGGGCATGAGTGACTGAGCCAGGGCAGTGTTGGGGTTACATTCCCCGGGCATGAGTGACTGAGCCAGGGCAGTGTTGGGGTTACATTCCCCGGGCATGAGTGACTGAGCCAGGGCAGTGTTGGGTTTACATTCCCTAGGCATGAGTGACTGAGCCAGGGCAGTGTTGGGGTTACATTCCCCGGGCATGAGTGACTGAGCCACTGCAGTGTTGGCGTTACATTCCCCGGGCCTGAGTGACTGAGCCACTGCAGTGTTGGCGTTACATTTCCCGGGCCTGAGTGACTGAGCCACTGCAGTGTTGGCGTTACATTCACCGGGCCTGAGTGACTGAGCCAGTGCAGGGTCGGCGTTACATTCACCGGGCATGAGTGACCGAGCCTGGGCAGTGTTGGTGTTACATTCCCGGGGCATGAGTGACTGAGCCAGCGCAGTGTTGTGGTTACATTCCCTGGGCATGAGTGACTGAGCCAGTGCAGTGTTGGGGTTACATTCCCTGGTTATGAGTGACTGAGCCAGCGCAGTGTTGGGGTTACATTCCCTGGTCATGAGTGACTGAGCCATTGCAGTGTTGGCGTTACATTCCCCGGGCATGAGTGACTGAGTCAGGGCAGTGTTGGTGTTACATTCCCCGGGCATGAGTGACAAAGCCAGGGAAGTGTTGGTGTTTACATTCCCCGGGCATGAGTGACTGAGCCAGGGTAGTGTTGGGGTTACATTCCCTGGGCATGAGTGACTGAGCCAGGGCAGTGTTGGGGTTACATTCCCCGGGCATGAGTGACTGAGCCAGGGCAGTGTTGGGGTTACATTCCCCGAACATGAGTGACTGAGTCAGGGCAGTGTTGGTGTTACATTCCCCGGGCATGAGTGACTGAGCCAGAGCAGTGTTGGGGTTACATTCCCCGGGCATGGGTGACTGAGCCAGGGCAGTGTTAGGGTTACATTCCCCGGGCATGAGTGACTGAGCCAGAGCAGTGTTGGGGTTACATTCCCCGGGCCTGAGTGACTGAGCCAGTGCAGGGTCGGCGTTACATTCACCGGGCATGAGTGATCGAGCCTGGGCAGTGTTGGTGTTACATTCCCGGGGCATGAGTGACTGAGCCAGCGCAGTGTTGTGGTTACATTCCCTGGGCATGAGTGACTGAGCCAGTGCAGTGTTGGCGTTACATTCCCTGGTCATGAGTGACTGAGCCAGTGCAGTGTTGGGGTTACATTCCCTGGTCATGAGTGACTGAGCCAGGGCAGTGTTGGGGTTACATTCCCTGGTTATGAGTGACTGAGCCAGCGCAGTGTTGGGGTTACATTCCCTGGTCATGAGTGACTGAGCCATTGCAGTGTTGGCGTTACATTCCCCGGGCATGAGTGACTGAGTCAGAGCAGTGTTGGGGTTACATTCCCCGGGCATGAGTGACTGAGCCAGAGCAGTGTTGGGGTTACATTCCCCGGGCATGGGTGACTGAGCCAGGGCAGTGTTAGGGTTACATTCCCCGGGCATGAGTGACTGAGCCAGAGCAGTGTTGGGGTTACATTCCCCGGGCCTGAGTGACTGAGCCAGTGCAGGGTCGGCGTTACATTCACCGGGCATGAGTGATCGAGCCTGGGCAGTGTTGGTGTTACATTCCCGGGGCATGAGTGACTGAGCCAGCGCAGTGTTGTGGTTACATTCCCTGGGCATGAGTGACTGAGCCAGTGCAGTGTTGGCGTTACATTCCCTGGTCATGAGTGACTGAGCCAGTGCAGTGTTGGGGTTACATTCCCTGGTCATGAGTGACTGAGCCAGGGCAGTGTTGGGGTTACATTCCCTGGTTATGAGTGACTGAGCCAGCGCAGTGTTGGGGTTACATTCCCTGGTCATGAGTGACTGAGCCATTGCAGTGTTGGCGTTACATTCCCCGGGCATGAGTGACTGAGTCAGGGCAGTGTTGGTGTTACATTCCCCGGGCATGAGTGACAAAGCCTGGGAAGTGTTGGTGTTTACATTCCCCGGGCATGAGTGACTGAGCCAGGGTAGTGTTGGGGTTACATTCCCTGGGCATGAGTGACTGAGCCAGGGCAGTGTTGGGGTTACATTCCCCGGGCATGAGTGACTGAGACAGGGCAGTGTTGGGGTTACATTCCCCGGACATGAGTGACTGAGCCAGGGTAGTGTTGGGGTTACATTCCTCGGGCATGAGTGACTGAGCCAGGGCAGTGTTGGGGTTACATTCCCCGGGCATGAGTGACTGAGCCAGGGCAGTGTTGGGGTTACATTCCCCGGGCATGAGTGACTGAGCCAGGGAAGTGTTGGTGTTTACATTCCCCGGGCATGAGTGACTGAGCCAGGGTAGTGTTGGGGTTACATTCCCCAGGCATGAGTGACTGAGTCAGGGCAGTGTTGGTGTTACATTCCCCGGGCATGAGTGACAAAGCCAGGGAAGTGTTGGTGTTTACATTCCCCGGGCATGAGTGACTGAGCCAGGGTAGTGTTGGGGTTACATTCCCCGGGCATGAGTGACTGAGTCAGGGCAGTGTTGGTGTTACATTCCCCGGGCATGAGTGACAAAGCCAGGGAAGTGTTGGTGTTTACATTCCCCGGGCATGAGTGACTGAGCCAGGGTAGTGTTGGGGTTACATTCCCTAGGCATGAGTGACTGAGCCAGGGCAGTGTTGGGGTTACATTCCCCGGGCATGAGTGACTGAGCCAGGGCAGTGTTGGGGTTACATTCCCCGGACATGAGTGACTGAGCCAGGGTAGTGTTGGGGTTACATTCCTCGGGCATGAGTGACTGAGCCAGGGCAGTGTTGGGGTTACATTCCCCGGGCATGAGTGACTGAGCCAGGGCAGTGTTGGGGTTACATTCCCCGGGCATGAGTGACTGAGCCAGGGCAGTGTTGGGGTTACATTCCCGGGCATGAGTGACTGAGTCAGGGCAGTGTTGGTGTTACATTCCCCGGGCATGAGTGACTGAATCAGAGCAGTGTTGGGGTTACATTCCCCGGGCATGAGTGACTGAGCCAGAGCAGTGTTGGGGTTACATTCCTCGGGCATGAGTGACTGAGCCAGGGCAGTGTTAGGGTTACATTCCCCGGGCATGAGTGACTGAGCCAGAGCAGTGTTGGGGTTACATTCCCCGGGCATGAGTGACTGAGCCAGGGCAGTGTTGGGGTTACATTCCCCGGGCATGAGTGACTGAGCCAGGGCAGTGTTGGCGTTACATTCCCCGGGCATGAGTGACTGAGCCAGGGCAGTGTTGGGTTTACATTCCCTAGGCATGAGTGACTGAGCCAGGGCAGTGTTGGGGTTACATTCCCCGGGCATGAGTGACTGAGCCACTGCAGTGTTGGCGTTACATTCCACGGGCCTGAGTGACTGAGCCACTGCAGTGTTGGCGTTACATTTCCCGGGCCTGAGTGACTGAGCCACTGCAGTGTTGGCGTTACATTCACCGGGCCTGAGTGACTGAGCCAGTGCAGGGTCGGCGTTACATTCACCGGGCATGAGTGACCGAGCCTGGGCAGTGTTGGTGTTACATTCCCGGGGCATGAGTGACTGAGCCAGCGCAGTGTTGTGGTTACATTCCCTGGGCATGAGTGACTGAGCCAGTGCAGTGTTGGCGTTACATTCCCTGGTCATGAGTGACTGAGCCAGCGCAGTGTTGGGGTTACATTCCCTGGTCATGAGTGACTGAGCCATTGCAGTGTTGGCGTTACATTCCCCGGGCATGAGTGACTGAGCCAGCGCAGTGTTGGGGTTACATTCCCTGGTCATGAGTGACTGAGCCATTGCAGTGTTGGCGTTACATTCCCCGGGCATGAGTGACTGAGCCAGCGCAGTGTTGGGGTTACATTCCCTGGGCATGAGTGACTGAGCCAGTGCAGTGTTGGGGTTACATTCCCGGGGCATGAGTGACTGAGCCAGCGCAGTGTTGGGGTTACATTCCCTGGTCATGAGTGACTGAGCCAGGGCAGTGTTGGGGTTACATTCCCTGGTTATGAGTGACTGAGCCAGCGCAGTGTTGGGGTTACATTCCCTGGTCATGAGTGACTGAGCCATTGCAGTGTTGGCGTTACATTCCCCGGGCATGAGTGACTGAGCCAGTGCAGTGTTGGCGTTACATTCCCCGGGCATGAGTGGCTGAGCCAGCGCAGTGTTGGGGTTACATTCCCTGGTCATGAGTGAGTGAGCCAGTGCAGTGTTGGGGTTACATTCTCCGGGCCTGAGTGACTGAGCCATTGCAGTGTTGGCGTTACATTGCCCGGGCACGAGTGACTGAGCCAGTGCAGTGTTGGGGTTACATTCCCCGGGCATGAGTGACTGAGCCAGTGCAGTGGTGGGGTTACATTCCCCGGGCATGAGTGACTGAGCTAGGTCAGTGTTAGCGTTACATTCCCCGGGCATGAGTGACTGAGCCAGGGCAGTGTAAAGGTTACATTCCCCAGGCATGAGTGAATGAGGCAGGGCAGTGTTGGCATTACATTCCCCGGGGTCAGCACCGCACCATCCAACATAACTTACCTGTGTGTAAGGGAGGAGTGAAAGCTGCTGCTGCTGATAGAACAGCCCTCACTGACAAATATACTTAATGGAGCATTCTATGTGCAGCTAATCTAGGCCTTTAAAGTGACTCTCAAGCAACTAGAAACAGTCTATCTGTTTCTATCTATCTATCACATATATAGTTCTCTGCAGCCGGGCTTGCCAAAAACCTTTGGTAACGCAACTTTTAAATTACAGGCCGCTACCAGTGCTCCTTGCGCTGGTGTAGATGAGCGACGTAGGCTCTGATCCCTACGACCCCGTACGACTTAGGCAGGGAGCACCGAAGGCGCTTACTGCGCTAGTGGAGATGAGCACCGTAGGAGCACGACCCTACACACCATGCGCATCATACCTACAACCCGCGGGACTACTCATCAACACACAACTCCAAAGCACAATTCAAAGTGCGAGACCTGTAACACTTAGAAAATAAAACCACCACTGAGGGGGGGGGGGAAATACCAGCCGCAAAATATACGAACTTATTGGCCGCTGCACAGCAGAAAACAAAATAGACACACAGCAAAGGAATGAGGTCTGGGAATGAGGTTACACGCCAATTTAGATAGAATTTAAAGATTTTCGCCACTCGAGAATCCCTTAAGCGAGAGAAAAAAGGGCTGCCAAAAAAAAACAAAATGAGGCTACACAACCCCTAAGCATGCAAAACACCGCCAACCACATACGCCTTTTAGACAGACCAGTACGAGCAAGAACACGCTAAATGGTCAACACCAATACGAGCCGCAAAAAATACAAACTTAACGGCTGCAACACGCACAGCGAAAAACACGAAAACACACTAAATACAAAATAAAATTACAACAAAAATACACACACAGCAAGGGGGGACAGCCAGGATGTCTGGGAATAAGGTTACATGCAAACTTAAATACAATTTAAAGATTTTCGCCACTCGAAAATCCCCTAAGCGACAGAAAAAATGGCTGACAAAAAAAACGAAAACGAGGCTACACGACCCCTAAGAACGCAAAACGCCGCCAAGCACATACCCGTACAAGCTACTAAATACACTATTAGGAAGGACGCTAAATGCTCCACACACGCCTAACACATACACAATCGCAGCCATTTTACGACACTAACTGCAAACTAATAACATTAACATTACAAAATGCGGAAATACACAGGTAAACAAACGACTTCCCCTCGCGCACGCAGCCTATTTACACTACACACTGCACACATTGCTGACACTTACACCTCAGCTCACCAACACTGAAAATCTACATTGTATGCTGCAGGAACATCAAAACAGATTGTTAGCTCTTCAGCACAATGCTTCCTGCATATATTAATTACAAATAGGTAAAGTATATTAATGTATAACTTTACTAACAAAAATAATTTACATAAAAAAATACATATACAGAGAAAACCAAATAAAAAAATACAGAATCACAATAAATGATAAGGGCGATCAGCGCGCGCCTCACAAGCAGCGCCAACGGTGTTTACACAACCACAACTACACCAGTGGAGAGGCTCACAATGCGAGCCGAAAGGCCATCAGCGCAAACCTTACAATGAGCGCCAAAGGAGCTCTCAGAACCAAACATACACCAACCAAGGCCGAAGGACCTCATTGCGAGCCACGCAATGAGCGCCAAAGGCGCTCAGCGCGACTCTCTCAAAGAGTGCCGAAGGTACTCAGACTACCAAAATACTTACCGTACTTTGTGTACCAAACAGCATTACCTGCCTTACAATTCTATTGCCGGCATTTTTTGATGGGCAAGTCGCTAGTCTATCTATATCTATCTAGCTATCTTGTATAGAAAAAATCCTTCTGCAGCGTCGAAGGTTATGATGTAATTAACCCTACACTGTGATGTCATTGGTTCCATCGCTGCTGCCCACACAGAGGATGGGACTAATGGCTGCATAGTCCTGCCCCCCTTAATGAGCATGCTCAGTATGATCCAGAACCTAGACTAGTCAGACCTTTTTAGCTCAGGCGCCAGGTAGAGAATAGCACACACCCTGAAAAGGCACTAGTAGGTAAAGAGACGTGGCTCTGCTTAAGGGGAAAACTGACATTATCTTTTATTTATAAAATGATTTTACCATGACTAAACAGATACTAGTCCAGTTGTGGGCAACTAAGTCCTACAAGTGCTTTTGATGGTCCAGGATTTGTACATCTCTAATTGAACACAATCGCAATGAGTATTCTAGAGCAGAGAGAACCTGAGTACACATGCAGAGAGACTCCCTGACATTGGAGTGATTTGCCCACCACTGCCTTAGTCGAACTTGGGTATAAAAATAATAGAAAATAATCAAATAGTCACAAACAGAACAAATATGTGTGTTACTAAACAATCATTGTGCTCAATTCTCCTTCTAGTTGTGTTTATTTTTCTCTACCTACAGATCTGTTGTAATAAACTACTTCTACCCCTTTATGAAATCATTGGGGGGTTTTGTTCGCCACACAGACATGTAAGTGTTCCAATTGGAAATATAGCTGTTACTTGTTTGTGAGTTAGCTGTTTTGTATTTTTTAGCTGCAGACATTCAATCAAACTATACCCTGTCCCAAACTGGAAGACCTGAGCAATGGGCTGCTCATGACACAGGCACTACACAGCATGTGAGTCATGTATACTGGGGTGACCAGTCATAGATTATATACCTATGCTGATATATATATTTTTACAAATTCAGTGGTACCTTGGTCATTAATTGGTTACAGAAGGCACAATGAAAACGACGAGTACCAAAGTTCCCATAAGGAGTAATGTAATTTGACTCATACAGGTCTTAGCAAATGATGAGAGATGTTTTTTTCTTGTCAATATGCGTTGAATATCAAATTTGAACTACTGTGAGAGATAACTATATGAAATAAAGTCATTTTTCAGGTTATTTATAGTTCATATATCCAACTTTCAAGCCTAGTAATCAAACACTTCCCATCAAAAGTTTAAATAACAAAAAGTTGCAATTATATTTATTTACATGTGTATTGATATTTTTACATTAGTTGGAACATTTGCTGTCTTCATTTTAATATGTAAAACCATACAAATGTGGTATCCGTGTATGAGCTACCTATGTGTTTTTTTATTTTATTTTAATTCTTTGTCGTTCCAACAATGACTTGTTGAATAAGAACAATTTATGTAGTTTTGCTAAACAATAATAAAATATTTCCCCTTGAAAAATAATATCAACTATAATAGTTGTCAATCTGCGAGTTGCGTCATGTTTGCAGGCCTTGCAAAGCGAGGGCGCAGTTGCAGGGCTGGAGGCCCACGGGACATAGCTGCAATGAGCGCCGAAGGGGCTCATTGCAGGGATGGAGATGAGCGCCATAGGTGCTCATCGCAAGGCCCGCGGGACTTATTTGCAATGAGCGCCATAGGCGCTCATTGCAAGGGGGAGATTACCGCAGGTCTTTGCTGCAATGAGCGCCAAAAGCGCTCATTGTAGTGCTTACGATCATCGTCGCAGGGACCGAGAGTCAGCAGGATTCAGCGCGTAGCAGTTTGGTCCTGATCTCGAGCCATGCAATACTTTACAGCACGCAATCCTTTACGACTTTAACGACCAAACTCGAAAGACCACTAAAAAACGCCAAATTCTTTAAAAAAAATACATTACACACTCACACACAGCACAGGGGAAAAACCCAGGGAGCCTGTGAGTGAGGTTGCAAGTTAGTTTGAGCCATATTTGCAGTTTTTCGGCGAACAAAAACCGGCTAAGCAAGAAAAAAAATGGAGGACGAAAAAAACGTAAAAGGATGAAAATGAGGCTGAAGGCAGTAAAAACTATCCCAAAGCCAAAAACACTTAGCGCAAGAAAGTAAACACAATCACAAAGCCAGTAACACTTAGCCAAACAACGGCACTCATCGCGAGCCACGCAAAACTGCACCACAGACACAGAGGAGAAAGACACAGGGGAGGTAGAGGGGGGAGAGGGTGGAAAGAGACATAGGAATGAGAGACTGACAAAAAGAAACATGGGGGGGGGGGGATAAGGAAAAATAAAAGACACAGGGCATGGAAAGAGGGGGAAACAGCCACAGGGGTCAGAGACTGAAAGTTGTGGTTTGCTAAGTCCTGCAATGAGCAGCAAAGCCGCTCATTGCGGGGCTCGCGATGAGTGCCAAAAGCGCTCATCGCGAGACCCGTACAGTAGAGGGCTGGGCTGGAATTAAAGAATAATAACTTAAAGTCTAAACTGCAAGATGGAGAATGATAAAAAAACTTCATTACCCCTCAGTCTGCCTTATCTCCCTCTTCTTCCCCTCCACTTTCTATGGTTTATGAGCAACATTTCCTTGTTAGTATTACATGAAACTGTAAAGAAAAAATATAGGAAGGGAAAAAAGACAAAATGTGGGAGGAAGTCTTTTATATTCATGCATTGATACAAGTGTGCAATGTGTATTTGGACAAATAAGTTTTCACAAAACCACAACAGTCACAAGGCACAAGGCTCAGCGGTTTTGTGGTTCTACTGTACTGTCTATTTATGTATTTATTTGGATTGATTGGTGAGTAATCTTGTGTGTTTTGCCTTCTAGAGATGGCGCCTGGTTTGATGAATCTTGGCTGAGCCATATGAATGAGGATGCTGGTGAGAATTGGAGGATAAAGGTATAGGCAATCTTTTCTTATACTCCATGGTCTGCATGTGTAATATCCTGCCATCTATAATATTGCAGTGCTTTCCCTAGAAATTCTTACCTGCCGGGAGGTATGAAGGAGTAGTGGTGTTTATATAATTCTACAATGAGTGCTAATTGCTTTTCAAGCTTCTAATTAGTTGGTGGAGCACCTGCATAAATGGGGATGGGGAGAAGACGAATACAAAGCTAGCTGTATAGTTCCACAACTATATTGCCTGGTATAAATACAATTTGTACTGAAAGTGTGTGTAATTCTGTATATGCATGTTTTGTCTTGTTTAATGTCTCTGAGAATTTTGCCTTTTTTTTGTTTACTACACAAACAGATCAGTAATCTAAGGAAGATCCTGCAGAATATTAAGAATTATTATCAAGAGGTACTTTCTTCAGATTTGTTTTACTTATTATTTGCTTTAACTTGAAACTGGAGAGTGCCAAGTTCAGAGGAAATCTTCTTTAAACATAAGCAAGTAAATACCTTATCAGCTAAAAGCTATATTATTTATCCAGTATGGGATGCTTATCATACAGTATATATATCCCCCCACTGTGAGAGTCAATTAATAGCCCAAGATAAAGCTAGTTGTAGGGAAGGAAGTTCTTTATAGATAATTTATATTTAAAGTACACCATTTTTAAACTCAACTTTTGTACTCTAAAAATAAATGCAGGGAAAATGAAAGTACAAGCATATCTATACTTGATTTATGATTTCTAAACATTGTAAAACTGCTAGTTATAATTTCAACCTTTTATAGGATTCTGCCCGCCATGCTGTGCTTCTTAACCCCCCCCCCCCCCCCCCCCCCCGCATAATTAGGGCTTCTTGCTATGTGTTTCAGTGTCTACTGGTGTAGATGAGGCCTCAGATCTACAGCAGTCATACACCGGAACACACAGTCTGGTACAGCTGGCCCCCTCCAAAATATGCAAAAGGGACAGAACTAAGAGGCAGAGACCTATAAAGGTAAGAGCTTGAAATTATAACTACTAGAATTACAATAACATAAATCAAGTATAGATATGTATGTATTCACATTTTAACAGTTTAAATGTTAAGAGTACAATGGCCCTTTAAGTTGAATATATCTAGATATATTACATTTCCTCAACTACAGTCGGCCTTCCTTTTTGACACAGCCACAGAACAGAAAATAAAAGTTAAATATTTAAAGTCAAGTTTAGTTATTTTTCAAAGACCATTTAAAAAGAATGGAACCAAAAGCATATGTTCCAGTGAAAGCAGCTAGCTCTTGAAAGTTGTGTATATTAATATTACACACATAAAATAAAGTAATAGCATGGCAAGATATCGGAGGGAGAAAGAGCTCACTAGTAATGTGTTTCTATCTAAAAGCTCCTTGTCAGAAGCAGTTGTCGATATAAACTTTATTTTTTCACAGTTTCTACACCAAAAAATTCCAGAATGTCTTGTTCCTGATTTAAGCAGGATCGCCAGACAAGCTGACCCCACACAGTTGGCTAGACTCATACAACTTATTTTAGGATGTGCTGTCAACTGTGCTAATAAGAAAGGTAAGTATATTAGGGTTGATTGAAGATCACATTGTTTCAGTATTGATATATGTTTACTCGTAAGTACTTATGATTGATGAGATTTAAACCAAAAAAAAGTGTACTCATATTTTTACCAATCCTTAAAGGCATAAAAAATACCTCTGAGAAGCCTAGAGGTGTCAAATCTGACACTATCAACCAGCTAACACCTTAATTGTGTTAATTTCTCAAATCCAACAGGGTTACGACGTTGCTTCTAATATTAACCCCAGTGCCCTGGTGCTCATTATGGACCCCATGGCACCTAACATGGCACTTAACTCCTAACAGACTCCACATTGTATAACTAACTTGAACCATGAGTATCCTTATGGACCCCGATGGCATCTAACATTAACCCATGTGCCAGGTGGTCCTCAAGGACCCCCTGGACACTCTTGCTACCACCACAGGGGTCCATATTGGACCCCCGTGTAACCAAACCTCCCATGAGGGTCCATAAGGACACTGTATTCCCTAACACTAATTATTATGCAAAATAAAAAAAATACTACCAAAAATAAAAAATACACTACACTTAAGAGGTCAAAAATATACTTTAGCCCTCCGCAAAGATCATCGAAGCTCTCATCCTCACTCTTTGGCCCTGGATAAGCGGGCACATCTATGTTGATTGAAGAATCAGTCCTCTACATTCTTGATTGAAGACACTGATCCTCCTCCTCTGAGGAGCTCCCGTGCATCAGTCATATTTCAGCCAATCAGAATCAATTATTTGATGCAGCCTAGCCCTATATTTAATTTGCGGATTGACAACCCCATGGTTATAGTTTGCTATACCATGGGAGTCTGTTGGGGACCTCCATGGTATGATTTTAATTTTAGGTGCCACTGGCATCCACTGAGGACCCCCATCACTCAGGAATTCATTTTATTTGCCACAGGGATCAGGTGAGGGCCTCCACAGTATTGGGGTTAATTTTAAGTTCCATGGGAGTCCATAGGTACCCTCATGGGTTAGGGTTAGGGACCCTCATGGGTTAGGGACCCTCATGGGTACCACTCCACAACATTGCTATGGAGACTACTAAGCTTCAGAATCAGAGGCTCCTGCGAGCACGTTAGGGCTAAAGAGGTCTGGCAAAACACTACATGGTGCATGTCAGTTAATTATATCGTTTTTTTTATATTACAAGAGCCATAGAATAACTCTATAACTTTGGATTTTAAAACTCTCACAGTTATGAGGGAGGGTTTTCCAGTACCCAGAGTTACTCCCTCCGCAGAAAATATCTCTTGTTAATTCTCTCTCTAGTCCTAAGCAATCTCTTATTCAAACACTTAGAGCCTCATTCAATTGAGCAATCATAAGTTATTGTAGCCCGTAAGTGAGACCGTAAGTTAATTTGCTATTCAATTGGCGTTTATTTGCAGGCTCCAAACGGGTTACAGTCTTGAAATCCTTGCGATTGTTAAACCCGGAACTTACAGCCTCCCGAAGCCTTTGATCTTTCACTTTCGCAAAAGAGATCGGATCGCTAAAATCACAAATTGCAAAAATCGATCAAAGGTATTCAGTGAAATGAGAAAAATATATACATCAAACTATTTTTTAGAAATAGAAAACAGAAAATTAGCATGTGCGTATGTATTCACCCCCTTTGTTATGAAGCCCATAAAAAGCTCTGGTGCAACCAATTACCTTCAGAAGCCATATAATTAGCTAAATGATGTCCACCTGTGTGCAAAAGTGTCACATGATCTGTCATTACATACATACACACCTTTTTTGAAAGGCCCCAGAGGCTGCGACACCTAAGCAAGAGGCACCACTAACCAAACACTGCCATGAAGACCAAGGAACTCTCCAAATAAGTAAGGGGCACTGTTGTTGAGAAGTACAAGCCAAGGTTAGGTTATAAAAAAAAATCTAAATCGTTGTTGATCCCCAGGAGCACCATCACATCTATCATAACCAAATTTAAAAAACATTGCACAACAGCAAACCTGCGCAGAGCCAACCACCCACCAAAACTCACGGAACGGGCAAGGAGGGCATTATTCAGAGAGGCAGCACAGAGACCTAGAGTAACCCTGGAGGAGCTGTAGAGTTCCACAGCAGAGACTGGAATATCTGTACATAGGATGACAATAACCTGTACGCTCCATAGAGTTGGGCTTTATGGCAGAGTGGCCACAAGAAAACCATTACTTTCAGCAAGAAACAAAATGGCACTTTTTGAGTTTGCGAAAAGGCATGTGGAAGATGCCCAAAACGCTATGTCTGGCGCAAACCCAAAACATCACATCATGTTTTTCAGCCTGCGGGACTGGGAAACTGGTCAGAGTTGGGGGAAATATGGATGGTGCTAAATACAGGGATATTCTTGAGCTAAACCTGTACCACTCTGTGTGTGATTTGAGGCTAGGAGGACGTTCACCTTCCAGCAGGAAAATGACCCCTAACACATTGATAAAGCAACACTTGATTGGTTTAAGGGGAAACATGTAAATGTGTTGGAATGGCCTAGTCAAAGCCCAGACCTCAATCCAATAGAAAATCTGTGGTCAGACTTAAAGATTGTTGTTTACAAGAGCAAACCATCCAATTTGAAGGAGCTGGAGCAGTTTTGCAAGGAGGAATGGGCAAAAATCCCAGTGGTAAGATGTGGCAAGCTCATAGAGACTTATCCAAAGCGACTTGGAGCTGTGATTGCTGCAAACAGTGGCTCTACAAAGTATTGACTTTAGGGGGGTGAAAAGTTATGCACATTGACTTTTTCTGTTATTTTGTCCTATTTGTTTGCTTCACAATAAAAAATAAAAATAAACATCTTCAAATTTGTGGGCATATGCTGTAAATTAAATGATGCAAATCCTCAAACAATCCATGTTAATTCCAGGTTGTGAGGCAACAAAACACGAAAAATGCCAAGGGTGGTGAATACTTTTGCAAGGCACTGTATACCCATTATCATTTGGTGACTTCCCATTATCACCTGTCATATTCCTATCAGGCCTTCAGGGGAATGTTGGACTTTGCATGTGTATTAACCCTTTATTATTATATATTATATATAACATTATATGATAGCTAATGAAATTAGTAATGTTATTATTGTTATTATATGTATTAACCCATTTCATAGTAGCAAGGACTCATTAGTTAACTGATATAGGAATGTGACACAAATGTGCTGTATGTGGATGCTCCATAACCCCAACCATTGAAAACTCACTGACACGTTGAGAACAGTATAACTAAGCTTTATTGCATACACAGAGCACAATCAGAAATAGACAAGACTGGCATTAATATCATGGGTGTGGTTTGGGCGGATCCCAGGAGAGCAAGAGGCTTGTGGGAAAAAAAGGGGATACCTACAGGGCGTAATGTCATAGACTAGAATAAGCATGATGCATAACATCTACCAGGGTCGCATGTGGTCACTATACCACTGCAACAGCAATCTGATGAAAAAAAGGATCATCAGAAATCACTCCATTTAATTGAAGAAACCGATAATGTGCATAGCACTTACAACTTGTCTATATCTGCTCAATGAAACAGATGATTCCACCTCGGGATTGTGTATTCCAATCAAGTTTTACACATACAGTGTGATGACAAAAACAAAAATCGGACAAAAAGTGGTTAAAAAAAAAAGGCGAAGGAGGATGAAAAAACACGCATGTACAGTGCAGTGCTAAATACTGTAACAATATACCAACTCATCTGATTCCTATCTGCAAGCATTACTAACTTTTAGCTAGGTCTCTGGATAATTCACTTGCCATGACCATTAATAATGATGTGCCATCTCACAATAAATGCTTAGCTGTGGTCAAGGTGTACTATCACCTACTCCATATAATATTGTTAATCAACATTAATATCACATCCATCAGCTATACAACTGTTTGCACATGTTAAAGGATACTCATGATATCAGCAATAGGGGAAAATACCCATTCATACGGACCTGTAGTTGAGCAGTAAAGTTGGTGAAGGGATAACATGCTTCACTAGTGCATATATCAATGCTGGCTGTCATTAACATGCCATTGTGAGACTCTGCAAGTCCACCGCCATAGCGGTATTAGTCTACATTTAAGCTAACAACAATCATGTCTTAGATATCTGGCTATATTAAAACTTTTTAAATTGTGGGAGCTACATGTTAAGTGAGGCTGTCATTGAAGGAATGACTACCTGAGAGGCACTGTGGAAACCTTAAAACTCTCATTTACTTCACAATGCTTGCAGATGCAGAAGATGCCTTCATGGACCTGAATTGTACTAAAAACCCAAAAGAAAACATGACACCTACAAAATAAGGCCTTAAAAAATATAGGGACTGCAGCATCTCTTCTCAATAGCATTCCTCAGTGACGTGACCACAGAGAAGAGGATAATGGACCATGTGATGGAAGGTAGCCGTCGGTGTACAAAATATCACCATCACATAGCCCAAGATCCAAGACTCTGTAGCCAGGCTAGATTAGGTTAACAATTGGACCAATAGATTGTCACTGAGGAGTGCTGTTGAGAAGGCACAAAGTTACGCGCAGCCCCCAGGTCCTCCTCCGCCTAGTCACAGGGCTTAATTGTTCTTGACTCCTAATGCTATCTTGATTCAGGCTGCGGTCTGTAACTGCATACGCTGCAGTGGGCACACCAATACATGGACTCTCTATTGGTTGATTACTGTTGTTGTGCCCACGAATGACAGTGATTTGTCAGCTTCATGGATTTAATGACAAATCCATCTATCCCTTGTTAATTTCAGAGCTGACATGTCAGTGTCCTTGTTGGTCATCATGTACATGTGTAGTGTGTGTGATTTACATGTGGTGGCATGTTGGTGCATGTCATATTCACCTGACATGGAGGCTGGGTCCTGCTGAGACACCAGGCCTGAAGTTCCAGTGGCTGGCACCTGGCTGAGTAGGTCCTTGGCCACCCTCTTCTACTCGTTGTAGCACACAGTCACTTGGGGGCCACCACTTGGTGCTACAGCTTGCTTGGCCTCCTTGGCCATCATCCTCCTCACCTTGGCCCTGATGTCATCAAAACCGAGCTCCCTCATCTGTCCCTGAGGCCTGTCCCTCCCCCGAACTACCCCTCCCCCAGGGATCAGGCTCCTCTCCCTCTGTCCCTGGTCTAGATGTGCCTCTTGCTACGGCCGCCCTGCCACCACCCACCTCCTCCTCTCCACTCTCTACCACTCTCCTCCACCACCTCCTCCTCCAACTCCTCAACCTCCTCCTCCACAACTCCCCAGGGCCACCTCTTTCTCCTCCTCCCCACCTCTCCTCTCCCATCCTCTCTCCTGCCTCCATTTAAAACCCTCAAAGGGTTAACTAAAAATATGTGTTTCTGTATATTATGAGGGGAAGAATGTGTGTATTATGTGTATTTATTAACTGTTGGGGGATGGGGGGGGTGTATGGAGTGACCTAGCTCTATGTGTATCTATGTGTGTTCTATTATGTGTAATCTGTAAATATGTGTAATAAAGGATTAAGTGTAAATTTGTAATTAGAGGAATGGAAATAAACAATATACGACTCTCACAACTCGCCTACTCTCTCACTCTGTGCCAAAAACCTCCAACTCCGGGACCTGCATGCTACCTCGGAAGAAAATACAACACAGTCAACTCCTGGGCGGGTGAAACGCAACTTTATAATCTCCCTCTGTCGATCATCTGTGGCTAGACGCTTTCTATTGGCTGAGAGGCCTGTGTCGCACTCTGTTATACCATGATTGGAACGTAACAGCGGATCGCATCTCAGCCAGCCCATTAACATTTGCGGCCGCGGGAGGGATTTACGGGCTTCAGGCCTCGGCCCCTCACTAGCGCCCTTGCTCAATTGAATAGCGACGGAATCGGAAGCGAACAGGAGCCCGCAGCACGCACACAGACATACGACCTGTATCCCGCTAGATGCAGGCTTGCAATTGAATCAGGCTTTAATGCATGTTATTAGTATTGTCCAGGGTTAGGTTGGCCTCAGAGAGCATATTTGTTTGTCAAGTCTTGGTTGTTTTTTAAAGTGTGTTGTTTTCAGCACTCAGAATTGGTGCCATTATTTGAGAAGTTGGTGCCAGTTCTCTCTGAGTCAGGGTCTTTGCTTATCATGCCATGGCTATTGCTTGCTAAGTATTCTCCAAATTAATATTATGGCCCTCTGAGTCTGAGAACTGTTTGTTCCAAATAGTTCTCTAGCGCAGTGTCACAGTTCACTTTACTATGAAATGTATTTAGTCAAGTGTACTTGCTACTATTTTCTTTAGCAGGGAATATATTTTTTTTTCTGCAAGCTGCCTTTTATACATTAAATTATATTTTTTAATTGTATGACATACTGTACTTGCTATGTTTGCTTCGTTTGTAGAACACATACACACTATAATGAAGTTAGAGGAGTCTGTGCAACTTGATGTCATGAGAGCAATTCAGGAGGTAAGTGCTCGGTCCATATATCAGTTTGTAAAATATATAAAAAATCTCCTCTGAATTTTCATGTTCACATTAGAAAATAATGGAATAGTAAAGTAATTTCTCCATTCTAAATTTTCCTTGTATTTTCTGTATATAGTTAATGGGTAATCAGTCAGCAGATCCGCTTGATGATCAGGTATTTACATTTCTTACAATATATTTAAATGAAAGTATAAAAATGCTTCATATATTTTTATAAAATTATACAATATATTTATTTTACAGTAGAAAAATGTTGAATATTTTCCTTTGCTGACATAGGCCTCCATCCCATGCTCCTGTAGGAAAAGAACCAAGTGAATTTCACTTGTAAATCACTACCGGGCTATCACATAACACTTAAATCTAACATCCGAGAAATTCTCCTGAGTGCTCAAAATATCCCTAATATTGTAAGCCTTAATGGCCTGTCCATTATAAAAAATCTCCATATCCAATCTCGCTCCGATACTCAGAAGTGTCTACCGGTGCCTGGAATTTTTGAAAGTCTACAGGTACCTTTAACCCCACGGAAAGGTAGAAAAATTCCTCTGAGAAGCCTGGATGCGTTAAATCAGATGATTTATGCAGGAGTTAATACCTTAACTATGTTAATATTAATACAAATAAGGGGTTAATACCACTCTCTCCTATGAGCCAGCGGATCCCGGGATCTCCCCTAAATATTTGCTACCCCTTTGAACCTGGCTATCCCAAGGATCCCCCATCAATGCATGTTACCTCATATGAGCCTAGGTGTCCCTCGGGTTACCACCTCAATACTTGCTGCCCCCTATGAGCTAAGATATCCCCTGTGATTCTCTTTAATACCCACTACCCCTTTCAGCCTGGCTATCTCAAGGATCCTCCCTTAATAACCACTGCTCAATTGGAGCTTATAAATCCCCTGTGATCCCCCTTAATATCCACTGCCCTCTATGTGCCCTGGTACCATGGGGGTCCTCATGGAGCTCCATAGCACAAAATATTAACCAGTTATCATGTATAACCATGGGGGTTCCTATGTTCTTTCATGGCACTTAAATATAACCCCTTTACCATGAGGTTCCCTGTGGACCACCATTGTATACTAAACTATGACCATGGGGTCCTCATGGACCCACACACAGAAGTAACCCCTGTACCACTGGGGTCCTTGTGCATCCCTAGGGTAACCCCTATATCATAATGATCTCTACTGACCCCCATGGTAAACTAGGCTATGACCATGAGGGACCTCTATGACACCTAAAGTTATCCTGTATACAATGGAGGTCCTTAAGGACACCCATTGCACCCCTCCTACCACTGCAGCGGTCTATATTGGACCCTCACAAACTCTATCCCTCCCATAGAGGTCCATAGGGACCACCACAGTCTCTAATACATATATTTTGTTGCCAGACAATATGGACCCCCATGGTTATACTTTAGGCTACCATGGAGGCCGTTATGGTCCCTGATGATTACAGGTTAAAATTTGGGGTCATGGGGGTCATAGTTTACTATTATTATTATTATCCTGTATTTGCAACATGCCAACATATTCGGTAGCACTCTGTCTCTGAGCTTAGAATCTAGCATACATAGTGCTTTCTGAAAGCACCTAACAAAATTGAAACCTTGCAAACTTACAATCTATAGGGTTGGAGTGTGATACAGTAGGGTGATAGATGTGTTGTGCATAATAAGGCTGAAGATGATATACATATTTAAACAAACGAGTGTTTAGTGAGTTTTTGAAGGTTTTGAGGCAAGGAGTTTCAAAGCGGCAAATGGGAAAAACCCTGAAGGTGGGATTGAGTGGAGGTGACAAGAAAGGAGGACAGAAGTAAGTTATTAGCAGAAAGAAAAGAGTGGGTGGGGGCGTATTTTGAGACAAGAGATATAAGAGGGTGCACCATTGTTGAGGGCTTTATACTTTAGGGTCAGGATTTAACATTTTATTCTACAGGTATGGGAAGTCAGAGGAGTGAAAGAGAGGTGCTGAAGACACAGAGCGTTGAGTTTGGCAGATGAGTCGAGCAGATGAGTACATTATTGATTGGTGTGGTGACAGACTGGTGATGGGGAGGCCAGCAAGGAGTGCGTTTCAGGAGTCGAGAAAAGATGAGAAAATGGAGTAGAATTTTAGTTGTGTTTTGTGTAAGATAGTGATGTATTCTGGAGATGTTTTTAGGTAAAAATTATGCAAATTTGATTGATTATTTCTGAGGAATGAAAGAGAGGGCAGGGTCCAGTAGGACCACAAGATAACCGCACTGCAAGGTGAGGGTGATAATGGCATTGTCAACAGTAAGAGATATTTTAGGAGTGGAAGCTGTAAAAGGTGGTGGGAAAATTAGGAGCAGTTTCAAAATGTACTCAATAAAGCAAACATCCAGGTTCTTTTAGTACCTCATTAGATCGAAACCAGTTTCAGAGAGCGCTGCAAAGCGGTCTGAGGATAACTCCCAATTACAATATAATTATAGCAAAGAAAAAACAGCTTACTACGTGGATGGGTGTGTCCTGCATATGCTGTCATTCTGTGCATGCTTGGGTTAACAGATTCAATTGCCTGGAAACTAGTTTGTCTCAGCAACTCAATACCAAGGCCAGAAGCTTGTGAAACAAGAACATTGGCAGAATATTAAGCTACTATCAGGTGTAGAACATAAAACTATGTGTAAGACTAAAAGCAACATTTTATTTTGAGCAGGGTAAAAGCAAGGAATATGTGTTATGCTGACAAGATGACATATAAATGCTGATGGAAAGTGTTGCTTGCATTATGCCAACAAATTTGGAAAACTCAACAGTGGCCAGTAGTCTTGGAAAGGTCAGTCTACATCCCAATCCCCAAAAAAGGTAGTGCCCAATAGTGTTCCAATTATCGCACAATTGCACTCTTTTTTCATACCACCAAAGTAATGCTTACTATATTGAAAGATCGCCTCCAACAATATATGGATCAGGAATTACCACATGCGCAAGCCAGGTTCCGCAGAATAAGAGGCACAAGAGATCAAATCGCCAATGTACCATGGATAATAGATAAAAGCAGGAGAGTTCCAGAAAAAACAAGAAGCCATGGTCAGAACCAAACATGGAACAACAGAATGGTTCAAGATCGGGAAAGGAGTATGAGAAAGTTGTATATTATCACCTTATTTATTCAACTTACACGTGGAATACATCATGTGTAAAGCCGGACTGGACGAATCCAAAGACTGAGTCAATTGAAGGCAAACTGTTCACTGGAAGGTTTGATCATATCCACATCCACATACAGTATATCTCTCACTGTTGACAATGCCATAATCACTCTCACCTCCCAGGCCAGTTGTCTTGGGGTTCTGTTGGACCCTACCCTCTCTTTAACTTCTCACATACAATCCATAACAAAATCCTGTCTTTTTTTCACCTAAAAAACATAGCCGAAATATGTCACTATCTTACCCAAGACATAACCAAAATCCTAATCCACTCTATCATCATATCTCACCTTGACTATTGCCACTCTCTCCTTGCTGGCCTCCCCATCACCCGTCTCTCTCCACTCCAATCCATAATGAACAAATCCACTAGGCACATTTACCAACCTCAACGTTCTGTATCTGCAGCACCACTCTGTCAGTCACTCCACTGGCTTCCCGTTGCCTCCAGAATAAAATTTAAAATCATGATCCTTACCTATGTTTGGGGGAAAATAACATACTCACATACCAGTTTTTACTCCGAACCCAGTCGTGATAACAAAAAACGAGTCCTTTGGGAATTTTCTCATTATTAGAGTTTATTTAGACAAAAATGTGGATCAGTAGCAAAACATCCAAAATGGCTGCTACTGACCGGCTGAAATGAACAGAAATGTAAACAACATAGCTTTTAAACTTGTTTACATAAAGACAATGGTATAGCCCATCATCGCTTCTAGGAGAATGAGACATTCCCACCAACAATCAATAACAGTTTATTTACATATGATATACAATAAGCTTATAACACATGTGATCAGTACTTATCAAGCATGTTTTGGTACGTCACTCTAGATGCGTAAGAAAATACTTTATTCCTATGTTCTGAGCAAAGGGCAAATTGTGACCTTGTTTATAGCTGAAAAACATATATTTGTTGTTAAGGTACAAAGACCTATATGTCCCAGCATTTGGGTAGTGTGCGCTGGGCAGCCTGGATAGTAAGTCTGACGATCTTTACTACCAGCATGTGTCCTTTGGTAAGTAATACATCTTTACTCAAGTTGTCATGAAAATTAAGAACACTTTTTCGAATGGGTTCAGCTTATTTAAAACCTTGCACAACCCATTATAGGGAGTGACTACCTTTAGCCAAACCCCCATCCCCCTCTGGGCCAATGGAGTAACTCTTAGAATCAGCTAATTACCTCTGTCTAATCGGACGGGGCTAATCCGTAGGAACTTTAGTCTCCTCCCCCAGGGCCGCCTTTAGGGGCGTCAACCTAATTCATTCTTGCACAGGTAGGAGAAGGGAGAACATGTCTCTCTGTCTCTCTCTGCCCCTGGTTCTGGGGCAGAGAAACCATGTAGACAGGCCATATAGTTGGTGCCTGTATGTCTGACCTACGGCTGTGCATGTTAGATAACCTTTGCCCTCCAACCATCTGGTACCAGTGACTCTATCACCTGATTCTCATTAACAGGAGTATAAACATCATGCATGGGGGGACATTGTAAGGAATATCCGTGTCTAGGGGTACATACACGTTTAATACTTTATCTATACAGATGGATCTGTCACACGGCTCCCTCCATGTGGGACACTCCGGCAGACCCGGCTTGACCCTTTGGCGGGTCAACTTGGGAATGACCGGACTAGGAGGTGGTAGGGATGTCCGTTTGCCGGGACAATCCATCAGCATTCCCGTTTTGCTTACCGGGTCGGTAGCTGATGGTGAAGTTATAAGGTTGTAGGGCTAAACTCCACTGCAGCAGTCTATCATTGTCTCCTGAGACCCGGTTAAGCCAGACAAGGGGATTGTGGTCCGTTATAAGGGAAAATTCCTGTCCATATCAATAGGGGCTTGTAACGGATCTACTGGCACCCCGACCGAGTACCTCCGTTGATAGACGCGTCCTAGTTTGCGCCGAGGCCTACAAGCACCGCACCGGACACCAAAACCACCACAGACTCCAAGGATAGTACATCAGGAACAAGAGTTCAGTAGTTACAGCTCAAGGGAGTATGCAAAAGCATAGCAATCCCCAGTATGATATAGCGATCCCCTCAAATAACGAGACGAGGCTATGTTTTGAAGGGTCAAGTAGAACTATATTTTAATGACAGGGAATCTCCTTTTATGCAATGGTGCCCTCTGAAGGGCTACACCCACATAATTATTACAGTCAATTATATACATGGTTCAACCCCCACGTCTCCTCCCCTCAGATAACAGGTAACACAATTAAAACAGACACAATTTTAACCACATTCTGGATGTACCCCAAATACACCATTCAATAGCTCTCACCCAGGGGAACAACATATAAAAAAATGGCATGAATCAGACCAGGGGTTCAAAAGTTAGTAAAAGAATCTTTTACACATAACACACAGACATTGCACATATCCCCCATACAATACACATATAGGACAATAGGTGAGCCACACCTCCCTGGCAACTTGGATACAATCAGACATTAATTAGATCATCCTTCTTTGTCCTTATCAGAGAATAAAAACACTTTGGAAAATGCAAGGATCCTTTACAACTTTCTTATCTCTTGAATCTCTGTAATAGGATTATCTATTAGCCTAGGTCTGCAAAAGTCTGGCTATTATTCTGCAGAGCATAAACCAGCATACATATAGTAGGATCATATTTTAACCATAATAATCATAAAACAGGGTAAAACAGTGATGGGTTCCGTTACACACCTCCCCCGTGACCATAAGCCGGCATACACGGTCTGATCCCAACGGATCGGCTTGGGGATGTCCGGACAAAAGTATTTGTTGGTCAATTCTCTAGTTTGACAACCCATCAGCATTACTGCCATTCACATTGACTCACATTTCACATATCCCCAGATAGCTGAGATCTGAGCGCACAAAACTACCGAATAGCGCTCAGATCCTCTTCACACAGTTCAATTGCCATGTAGCTAAAGTCTTTCCCATAGTCTTTCATCATATGAATGGGCTCCATGGCATAGTTATCTGGGGTATCACCGCTCCCACAGGGCAAGTACCGAATGACCCCCCTGTATGTAAAGGGCCAGAATGAGTGACATACACTCTGGTATGGCCGAATACTGTGTTTGAAGGACAATATGTCCCAGGGCCATAGTCGCAGGGCAGGAGGCTGGCAAACAGTCCTCTCCAAGACAAAGTGGCGAAGGGCACTTCGTCACAGGGCTCAACTTCTTTAATGCCCAGACCAGGGCTAAACACTCCTTCTCCACTGCCTCAATATGGTCAGAAAGGAGAGGGAAAACGGCGGCTTTGATATGGGGGGGTCACGCCCTCTAGAGCGGGATCTTGATCTCGAGTGGCTAGCGTTTCTTTCGGGACAAACTCGGATATAAGAGGTTTCACCCTCATGAGACCGGAATTTTGTGTCGCCTAGTTTTCTCAAAGCATATTCCATGTCCTCCTTCCGGATAAATTCAACAATTCCCATTCCATCTTTGTGTACATCAGTATAACAGACGTCACCAGCTTCCCGCATGTGGTCCTTTAGGTCCTGCCAACTACCTGATGGGGGAAGACCTGAGACAAGGACTCTGAATTCAGATCGTCGAGAGGGAGGTCCATTCCTTCCCCGTTGTGCTCCATAACCACCACCACTTCCACCGCCGCTACCACCACCGTCACCCCGAGAGCCCCTGAAAGGCCTTGGGAACTCAACCCTTAGACGACATGAGCCAAAGTCATATCCATTCCGACCAAATACTGCATCCTCTGCATCCCACGGGTCCTGGAAGCTGATGAACGCAAATGGAGAGCTGCTGCTTCCGCCGCGGTTCTTAAGCTCGACGCTTCAGATCCGGCCGTACCGGTGGAACAGCTCCAGCTCCTTCTCCCGCACATCTGCCGGAAGGTTCCCCACATAGATCCGCCCGGACCCGGCCCGATCGGCCTCCTGCTCCCAGCTTGACATACTGTCGCTTCCTGTCACGGGCCGCACAAAGCTCTCTGGGATATCCCAGCCTAAGGGGGTCTGATCTAAGGTGCAAGTCGGGGTAGAGAGTCTTGCCTTAGTCTCAGCAGCAGGTGGGCCGGTCTCTGCGGCACGGGTCTGGGCCCAGGTCGTCACAACATTAACTTCGGCGGGACCCATGGGAGCGTATGCGGAAATAAGAGGGGCCAGGTTATTTCCAAGGAGGACATCAGCTGGTAAATCCCTCATGATCCCCACATTCACATGTCGAGCGCCCACTCCCCAATCCAAATGTATCCGGGCAAAGGGTAGGCGAAAAACAGCGCCTCCGGCTACTCTCACAGCCACCGTGTCTCTGGTGTGTTGGTTCTCAGACACCAAGTGCTTTTGGAGCAATGTCGTTGCACCGGTATCCCGCAGACCACTGACCTCCTTCCCGTTCACTTTGACGAGTTGCCGGTGTTGTTGTCGGTTATCCCGGTGGGCAGCTTGGACGGGGTCTGCCTCGTGCAGGACGCCCCAGCATTCCTCCTCCTCTGCGCAGTGGGCAGCAGGCGGAGGGTTGTTCTGGTTTCCGCTGGTGGGTCTCCTCCAAGACTGGGCCTGGTTAGCGATATTCAGCGGGCACTCCGGTCGTTTGTGCCCCAGCTACTTGCACCCAAAACACCGGATGGGCGTTGAGTAGTCCCGTGAATTAGGCCAGGGCGGCTGAGGGTAGTCATTAGATGGAGGGGGTGCTGCTGGTCGGTACTCCACTCTGGCAGGAGTCTTAACAATAGCACTGTCCAGTTTACGGGCATCGGTGTACTCATCTGCCAGGAGGGCTGCTTCATGCAGGGTGGAGGGTTTACGGTCCCTTACCCACTCTCTGACGCCTGGGGATAATTTCTCAAAACAATTTTCCAGCAGGAACATCTGCAGCACCTCTTCCCCGGATCCGGCTTGACACCCCGCCATCCAGTGAACGGCTGTGCGGTGTACTTTACATGCCCATTCGACGTAGGAATCCCCAGTTAGTTTGGCAGTGTCTCTGAACCGCCTCCAGTATGCCTCCGGTATAACGGCATACCGGGAGAGTAAAGCTTCCTTTACAGCCACATAATCCCCGATCTCCTCATCAGGAATGGCCCGAAAAGCGTCACTGGCCCGGCCGGATAGCTTTCCGGACAATATAGTAACCCAATCTTCTGCGGGTACCTTGTGTAGCGCATATTGCCGCTCAAAATCAGCAAGGTACACATCAATCTCCCCTTCTGTTTCAATGAAGGATTTAAAAGCTGCAAACTTTACCTTCCTTTTCTCCACCGGGGATGCTAGAACTGGAGCTGCTGCAGCACCGCTTTGGCGTCGCAGGTTGGCATCTACAGCGTCCATGACCCGGCTGATGATCTCTGGAGACGGGTTGGGACCATAATGAGCCAGTCTGATTCTTACCGCCCGGTCAAAGCTTGCCTCTTCGGGGGTTCTGTCAGCTGTGCTGGGCCCATTGGTTCCTTCATCCATTTCGTTTAGCAGTACAATAATCTCCCCTTTTTTGAGATAACTTGCTTGTCTGCCTCTTTGTTCCAGTAGGTCTTTAAGGGTAGCTCTTTTCAGCCCTTGGTATTGTCTTTCCATTAATCTTGGATATAGTTGTCTCTCTGGGCGATGAGGGTCATCCCGTCACTAGCCACCAGTGTTAAGGTACAAAGACCTATATGTCCCAGCATTTGGGTAGTGTGCGCTGGGCAGCCTGGATAGTAAGTCTGACGATCTTTACTACCAGCATGTGTCCTTTGGTAAGTAATACATCTTTACTCAAGTTGTGATGAAAATTAAGAACACTTTATTGAATCGGTTCAGCTTATTTAAAATCTTGCACAACCCATTATAGGGAGTGGCTACCTTTAGCCAAACCCCCATCCCCCTCTGGGCCAATGGAGTAACTCTTAGAATCAGCTAATAATCGGACGGGGCTAATCCGTCGGAACTTTAGTCTCCTCCCCCAGGGCCGCCTTTAGTGGCGTCAACCTCTTTCTTGCACAGGTAGGAGAAGGGAGAACATGTCTCTCTGTCTCTCTCAGGCCCTGGTTCTGGGGCAGAGAAACCCTGTAGACAGGCCATATAGTTGGTGCATGGATGTCTGACCTACTGCTGTGCATGTTAGATAACCTTTGCCCTCCAACCATCTGGTACCAGTGACTCTATCACCTGATTCTCATTAACAGGAGTATAAACATCATGCATGGGGGGATATTGTAAGGGATATATGCATGTCTAGGGGTACATACACGTTTAATACTTTATCTATACAGATGGATCTGTTACAATTGTTATGACTAAAAGCTGTTTCTGTCTCTAGCTGATTTAACTATTTCATAACTTATATCTTACAAAATAAAAAATACTAGTTCACAGCTTACATCTTAGTCAAATATCACAATTCCTTGCGACCCAGTCTCTGAGTCTGAAAAGCAGAATACTGAGCTGATTGGGTAAAACACCAACAGCCAGCTCAAGGTGTTCTTCAGCAGCTCACTTCTCCTAACATACAGCAGCTTCTGGTAATAAAAGCAAGTGCTAAACTTATATATATATATATATATATATATATATATATATATATATATATATATACAGTCAGGTCCATAAATATTGGGACATCGACACAATTCTAAACTTTTTGGCTCTATACACCACCACAATGGATTTGAAATGAAACGAACAAGATGTGCTTTAACTGCAGACTTTCAGCTTTAATGTGAGGGTATTTACATCCAAAACAGGTGAACGGTGTAGGAATTACAACAGTTTGTATATGTGCCTCCCACTTTTTAAGGGAGTATGAGGTGGTATGCTTTGGATCATGAGCAGTTCCTTTCCGTCTCCATACTCTTCTCTTCCCATCACTCTGGTACAAGTTGATCTTAGTCTCATCTGTCCATAGGATGTTGTTCCAGAACTGTGAAGGCTTTTTTAGGTGTTGTTTGGAAAACTCTAATCTGGCCTTCCTGTTTTTCAGGCTCACTAATGGTTTACATCTTGTGGTGAACCCTCTGTATTTACTCTGGTGAAGTCTTCTCTTGATTATTGACTTTGACACACATACACCTACCTCCTGGAGAGTGTTCTTGATCTGGCCAACTGTTGTGAAGGGTGTTTTCTTCACCAGGGAAATAATTCTTCGGTCATCCACCACAGTTGTTTTCCGTGGTCTTCCGGGTCTTTTGGTGTTGCTGAGCTCACCGGTGCATTCTTTCTTTTTAAATATGTTCCAAACAGTTGATTTGGCCACACCTAATGTTTTTGCTATCTCTCTGATGGGTTTGTTTTGTTTTTTCAGCCTAATGATGGCTTGCTTCACTGATAGTGACAGCTCTTTGGATCTCATATTGAGAGTTAACAGCAACAAATGCAAATAGCACACTTGAAATGAACACTGGAGCTTGTATCTGCTCTTTGTAAATGGGTTCAATGAGGGAATAACATACACCTGGCCTGCGAACAGCTGAGCAGCCAATTGTCCCATTACTTTTAAAAAATGGGAGGCACATATACAAACTGTTGTAATTCCTACACCGTTCACCTGATTTGGATGTAAATACCCTCAAATTAAAGCTGAAAGTCTGCAGTTAAAGCACATCTTGTTCGTTTCATTTCAAATCCATTGTGGTGGTGTATAGAGCCAAAAAGTTAAGAATTGTGTCGATGTCCCAATATTTATGGACCTGACTGTATATATATATATATATATATATATATATATATATATATATATACTAGCTACTTGCCCGTAAAAAATGATGTGAATAAAATGTTAATGCTGGCAATGCTGTTTGACACCCAATGTAAGCACCTTCAACGCTCACCTGTGTTTTTACCCCCCTCTCCCCCACTGTCTCTCCCGCCCCTCCCCTGTGTCCCTTTCCCCCCTCCCCTGTGTCTCTCCCCCCCCCGCTCTATCTCCCTTGTATCTCTCCGACCCCCTCACTCCCCTGTGCCTCCTTCCCACCCCTCTCCCATTGTGTCTCTTCTCCCCTCCCCTGGCTCTCTTTCCCCCTCTCCCCTGTGTCTCTTTCCCACCTCCTTCCCCTTTGTCTCTTCTCCCCTCTCTCTACCCCTGTGACACTCCCCCCTCTGTCTCCTTCCCCCCCTCCGTCCCCTGTGTCTTCTTCCCCCCTCCCTCCCCTGTGTCTCTTTTCAGCCCTCTCCCTCCCCTACCTCTCTTTCCTTCTCTCTCCCTCCCCTGTGGCTCTTCTCCCTCTCCCTCCCCTATGTCTCTTCCCCCCTCTCCCCTGTGTCTCTTCTCCCCCTTCCCTCTCCTGTGTCTCTTTTCAGCCCTCTCCCTCCCCTATCTCTTTTTACCCCTCTCTCCCTCCCCTGTGACTCTTCCCCCTCTCCCTCTACTGTTTCTGTTCTCCCCTTCCCTCTCCTGTGTCTCTTTCCCCTTCTAGTGTCTCTTTCCCCCCTCTCCCTCTCCTGTGTCTCTTAACCCCCGTCTTCCTCCCCCCTTATTCTCCTCCTTCCTATCCTCCTCCCTCCTTTCCTCATTCTCTCTCCTTCCCCCTTCTCATCCTCTTCCCTTTCCCCTCTAACCTTACTATCAGGCGAGCAGCTCCTGCTGCTCTCTTTTCTCTGCAGAGCGGCTCCTGGCTGTGTCCCAACCGGCATATGCTAATGACGTGACATCACATGCGGGTCACATCATTAGCATCTGCTGGTTGTGACACAGCCAGAATCCGGCGCTGCAGGGACGAGAGAGCAGCTGGAGCTGCTCACCTGATAGTAAGGTAAGAGGGGAAGAAGGGAGGAGGAGGATGAGGGAAAGGGAGGAGGATGAGGGGGAAAAAGGGAGGAGACACAGCACTGGCAGGAACCAGGTAAAGGGTGTTGCAAGCCCATGGGACTTCTCGATGAGCTCCTCCACAGCTCATCGCGACCATCGACTGGCAGGAACCAGGTACTGGGGAGTGATGCGAGGTAAGGGGGCCTCACGATGAGCGCCGGAGGCCTACTGGCAGGAACCAGGTAGGCAGTGACAGTGCCGCTGGCCGCAAGTGCTTCAAGTGCTGCGCGGCTGCTTCACTTCGCGAGGGTCCCCTGTGTGACTGTGGCGCTGTCATGCCTCGCTTCGCGAGGTCGCAACTGCATGACCAAAATCGCAAACATTATGGACAGCGTTCTTGGTCCACAACTATATATGTGATATATATATATATATATATACTAGCGACTTGCCCGTCAAAAAATGACGGCAATGAGATGTGTATGTTTGGAAAGTTGTTTAGTTATTAATATGTGTATTTGACATTTGAGGAACAGGTTGTAAATCCTTTGTTTGCTTAGTAGCTTTTTTTTGGTGTATCTTTAATTTTTGCAGCTGATATTCTTTTGCTTGCAATTCTTTTGTGTTCTTTTTCTCGTCGAATTTCCTTCTCCTCTGGTGTCTGCTGGTTGGCCCATCTCTCTTGTCTTTCTCTAGTTTGACGTCTTTTCTTTTCTTGTTTGCTCTCGTTAGTAGCCATGTTAATCTGTAAAAGAAAATAATGTATAATTAGTTTAGTTTGAGATGTTAAGTTTGTTTTTTAATTTTTTTATTATCAACAGTTTGTTTATATGTACTTGTAGTTCATTGTAGCGGTACTTTCTTTGTATTGTTAAATAAGTGTTTTGTTTTTTTTTGGTCTTACTTTCTGTTGTAGGTTGTAATTTTTCCTTACATGAATAGCACACTCAAGGAACTGACACTATACCTTCTTCTACATGTAGTAGGTGTTGGATATGATGGCAATGTTTTTAGCATTATCCTGTTTTGTGTCCACCACTTTTAGTATGCTTATTGAGGCTTCTTTGGAAGGCTTATTGCTTCTTAAACAGTAAAGAATAATATTAATTTACTTTTCTATGTGTTTGTGTGATTTTTGGTACAATCCTATTTTGTGTCTACCATATGTTGCATGCTTTATTTGCTTATTTAGTCTTTTTTATGAAGATTAAATGTTTTTGTACATCGCGAGGATCCGCATTTGCGGGGAACTGCGTCCCTCGCTTCTCGAGGGACGTAGCAGCGAGCCAGCAAGCATTAGCAACAACTCGTATGCTCACAACTATATATGTGATATATATTTATTTATATATATAGATATATATATAGTAAATAAATAGTACATCTGTGTTCATACTGGAATGTCTAAAACAAGTTAAAAAAAACTGCTTCCAGTTTAGAATTACGAGAAAAACTGTTATTTCACTTCATTCTGGGAAGCTGAGCTGGGACATGTAAATGTGCCCACAAATGCCTCACTCTTCAATCCATAGCCATTATAAAACATGGCTCCCTTTAATCTTATGTATGCAGTATTACACGGCTTTAATGCAAAGCCAGGGTTAGATTAAACAGAAGCTGAGTATCCTATCCATGTACAGCTGTTTCAAGCTTACTGGCTATCATCGGCATCATTTATAATATGGCGTGCAAAAGAGTGATACAGTACAGTAAATAAATAGTACATCTGTGTTCACATTTGAATGTCTAAAACAAGTTAAAAAACCTATATATATATTTGAATTTATAAAACATTTTTAATTCATGCAAGAGCAACTTATGTAAGTAATACTTCCACTTTAAAAAATAGTATGAAGGGGTAGAATGTGTTTTTCATGTCATTTTTCTTCCCATTTAAACTTTGCAGAAAATGTAATGATATTATCTCACTAATTATTCTTTGGCCAGCTAAAAAACAAACAAAAGTAAGATGTTCATTTCAAAATTAAATTCTTAACAACTTGCTGATTATCTTTTGAATTGTTTGAGGGGATACAGAACACATTATATCCTTTATGTCCTCTAGGCAGCTCATGCATATGAAATTAGGCCACTTCTCCGGAGGTAAGACTCACCCCTGAGAACAGACACCACTAAAGAGTCTACCTGTTGGATAATGTCTGCTCGGGTCGCAATCTTTCAGACTTCTGATCATTTATGCCATTATAATGAAATGACCAAGCCATATCAGTCCAGAATTGAAATGCCATTGAAAGCTCAAATGAATGGAAGAACCAGCGACCCTAAACATTCATGTTGTTAATACAAAACAGTGATTCTGAAAACGTTGGGCCCTATTAAATTGAATTCAATTAAATCAATCTGTAACTGTTGCAATTTTCAATAAAAAAATTGCAACAGTTACAGATCGATTTAATTGAAAAAGCCTGCAATTACATGGCCGAAAGCCAAATCCGTAAACCGTACATAGCATTTCAAGGCATGATCAATTAAGCAAGCCCGTAAGTATGGATTTAGAAACAGCCAATAGTAAATGACACCATCATCATGACATCAGTAAAACATGGCGTTTAAACGTCAATCAATTGGTGTTTAGACATCCGATCTGGCTTGCAATCCAGCGATTTAAAAATTAATGAAGAAACTGTTCTAGTCCATGTGGGTGGCCTTATATGTATTAACTCCTTGATTTGAGCCTGTAGCTCGCTAATAGATTGTGGGTAGCTAGAGGAGGCCAGTTGAATATCAGTAAATTTTGCGGGCTACATTACGGGCTTTAGTAGTTGCGATTTATACAATGTAGTAGGGTCCTATACTCTTTTAAATTTATAGATTAAATTGTGGTACTTTAATTCTTAAAGGGAAATAGTTACCTCAAATGAGTTAGGAATATTGATTTTCTAGTGGTTAAAAGCCAGCAAGCCACATGTTCCTCTCCCTTATAAGATGATGTAAAAAGCAATCCCTCTTTTAACTTGCAATTACATTTTTATTAAATAGTGTTATTTCAACATTTTAGAAAAAGAGAACTATTAACAACTCAACAGAAGAAGAAATTCTAAGGCAAAGATGCGAGGAGCTGGAGTCACAGGTATGGTATTGAATTGTGTCTGACTTATTTTTCCTTAGTAGCCACTTGAACATATAACTGATCTGCACTTCTAAAAGCCAAAGCCTGTTGATCACATTTCTAGAAGCATTTGCATCTGACAGAGAGGATATGTCCTAAGATTAAGATTCACTAAGGCCCTTGCAAGTAGATGACTGATCTCTGAGCACCATGCCTCTCCTTACCTTGCTGTATTCATTAAGATTCCTAATTACAATAATTAAGGAAATATATCTAAAGCAGGGGTACTCAAGTTCGGTCCTAAAGGACCACACACACATGCCTTGATTTGATGATATCCCTTTTGCGCACCTGTGAGCAAATCACTTCTTAAGTCATCCTGATTGACTCACCGGTGCACAGAAAGGATATAATCAAATACAGGTATGTGTGTGGCCCTTTGTGAAAGGCTTATTTGTACCCAGTCCATCATGTACAGATGGTGTATCCTACTTAATATCACCTCTAATTTGTAAGCTGTTGTACTTTTTTTATTTTTGGCCCATGGTGAGTGTTCAAAGCTATTGGTCTGTTTTGATTTTCCTTGGTACTGATTTATAAATGTTATTTGGTAGGAAAATTAGGAAGATGTGTCTGCGAATTGGTCACCTGTGATAGTTTTTAATACTGCAGATAGTTTCCAAACAATAGGAGTGCTAAGCGAAACTGGGTCATTTGAACATAGGGTAGATAGGGATTGGGGATCTCATGGAAGAGAATACACAAGAGCAAATTATTTTATTTTTTGTTTTCTTCTTTATATAAGCTTTTAAGAAACAGTAAACATAACAACAACACAAACCATTTTTTTTTAAATAAAATTTAAAGAAATATCAAACATTAAATAAAAAGTTCACTTTAAATGGCAAATGTGGAAGCTTCATGCTCATCTTGCATTCTGGCTTTTTGGATACAAACTCGTTCAAGGACATCTGTCTTTGCTTTTTACTACCATCCAACAGGTGTTGGTAGCAAGACACTGCCCCAGGAAAGTCTAAAATGTCTTCTTCTATTGTCTGGATCATTGGCCACAAAGTCACCCAGAATGTCATGGATGGACCTCGAAATTTTGTTGAGGAACTCGTTGAAAAGTTGTTTTAATTCCCCAGTGTCAGAGTCGCTGCTTTCATGGGCTTATTGAATACCCTGTTCTGTCAGTTGTTGGAGGTCCTCATTTGTAAGGCTCTCGCCTGAAGCTTGCAGCAACTGTTCAATGTCCTGGGCGTTGGCATCTCCCAGTCCAGCCGTATTGACAAGGACTACAATATCTGTAATGATGGATGTTCTAGGTCCACATCCGCACACATCTCAGGCCATATCTTCCTCCACACTCCAGGACAAATCAATGTTAGTTATGGCCAGTATGATAGTATACTTTTTCTAAAAATCCATCATGGATTCTTTGTTCTTGTTCTCTGTTTTAGCTAGTGGAATATACAGCAAAGATAAAAGGCCTTGAAGGTCGCAATAACCCCCTGATCCATTGGCTGGATTAGTGAACTAGTGTTGGGTGGCAGGAAAACTACTTCTTCTGGGATGCAGCAATCAAGCTCTAACAAGTTGGTAGGGTGACTTGGAGCGTTGTCAATCAACAGGATCGCTTTGGCCACAATTTGTTTACACCTGTAGTAGTTTTGCAGAAGGACATTAATGGTCGTTGAACCTATTTTTGAAGATGTCCGCAGTGATCTAACCTTTACGGTTGAATTGGCAAATGGAATCTAGGTGTTTTGGAATTGTTCGCCAGCAACGTTTTGAAATCGCCAGTGGCTTGCTTCTGCTTATGCTATATGAAGGTGCGGCTTGACATTTGTTTCCAGAACAGTCCAGTCTCGTCAAAGTTGAATACCAGTTCTGGAGGATAATTGCCTTTTTCTACGATCTCTTTCAAAGTGGCTGGAAAGGCTGCAGCAGCTTCAGTGTCAGTGCTCACCACTTCTCCAGTGATTTTGCTGTTATACAGGATGTTTTTTTTTTGGCACAATTAAAACAACCTCTACTGGCTTAAAAGCTTTAGGTCGTAGCTGGTGTTTGGCTTTAGATATGACAGTAGATGTTTCTGACCTTCTCCATGATGATGGCCTGGCTGAGTGGCATATTTCGATGACAAAATGGAGCACAATATGCCACAGATAGAAAGTCGCTTCTCCATTTATTCCAGGGCATAGTAACAGACAGCAGCAGGAAAGACAACAACAGGAAATCCTGCCTTGAAGAATGCAAAGGTGGTATGCATTTATTTTTTTCTTTGTAAGAAAATTGCCTATTATCAAAGTTTATTGTGCAAAAGACCATATAGAAAAAGTTTGACCACAAAGGTAATTTAAGACTCAGTCATGGCTAAATTAAAGTCTGAGGACAAGAAGATGGGTGTATTTCCTGGTATTAATGCTTCTACGGCTACCTACACAATCTATAGGACATATAAACTTTATTGACTCAAAAAAACGCTCTATTAAAAACCATGAAACCCCAGGTGACCCGGTACACAATACTGTAGGGATCAATATTTGGAGTTCAATGATATGTGGTACAGTACAAACTTTTGCAATTGGTAATAATAGGGCCTCTCAATGTAGAGAACAATATAAATTATTAAACAATGGAAAAGAGCCCTTAATCCAGCAAACCTATGTTAATGCCCAATTTCTGACTTATAGCCCTGAAGGTAAACCTCAAAAAAAGACCTAAATTGCAAAGAAGAGAAAATCATTGACCACAACAAACAGTGATAGCCTCCAAAAAGACTAGCGCGCTCTAACGCACTATTTCCCATTTATTTCCCAGGTTACCTATCTAGGGGTAGATTAATACAAAAACAGTATAGAGCCATTATTGTGGGACAGCATAGGCTTATCAATAAACTAGTAAGGTGACTAAATTATCCAGACTCATGAGTTTGAGATAATAGAATAGTATATTTTTGGAGGATATCACTGTTGTTTGTTGTGGTCAATGATTTTCTTTCCTTTGCAATTTAGGTCTTTTTTTGTGATTTGGCTGCAGGGCTGTAAGTCAGAAATGGGGCGTTAACATAGGTTTGCCCTCAGGTAGGAGGATCCGTGATGATCAAAGTGTTCTCTCTCTCCATCTATTACTGTTAGCTATATATACTACTATAACTGACCTTTGTTAATATGTTGGATTAAGGGCTCTTCTCCATTGTTTAATAATTGATATTTTTCTCTACAGTGAGAGGCCCTATTATTACCAATTGCAAGAAATTGCAAAGTCTGTACTGTACCACATATGATTGAACTCCAAATATTGGTCCCTACACTATTATTTTTTAATACAACGGTATGATAGTATAATCTTGTATTAAAAATTGTGTGTTCTGTCTCTTGTGTGCCCTCTTTCTGTGTACCCTGTGTCTCTCTCTCCCTGCGCCCTCTCCCTCTCTCTGTGCTCACTCTCTCGCTATGCGTGCTCTCTATCTCCTTCTCTCTCTCCCTCCTATCTCCCCCTCCCTCCTTCTATCTCACCCTCCCTTCTTCTCTCTCTCTCCTTCCTGTCTCCCTTCTTCTCTCTCCCTTTCTCTCTCTCTCTCTCCCTTCCTCTATCTCTCCCTCCTTATCTCTCTCTCTCTCTCCCTCCTTATCTCTCACTCCGTCCCTCTCTCTCTCTCTCCCCCTCCTTCTCTCTCTCCATCTTCTTCTCACTCACTCTCTCCCTCCCTCTCCTTCTCACTCTCTCCCCCACCCTCTACTCTCTCCCCTCCCTCCTTCTCCCTCCCTCTCCTTCTCTCTCCCTCCCTCTTGTTCTCCCCCTTCCTTCTCCCTCCCTCCTTCCTTCTCCCTCCCTACGGGTGTAGATATGATAGAAATCATCAGATATATCAAGCATTCCTACTCATGCTACAGTCACAGATGTTTTACTATCTTCAGGTCAAATCCCTCCAGGAAGAGAGGGACAGCTTAGTTGCTTTAAGTCAGACCCAGAAAGAAAACCAGAACCATCCAGATGTTGTACAGAAGCACATTGGGATAGAGGAGTATTTTCAGTTTCAGATACAAATAGAGACATTACAAGAAGAAAAGAACAGGTAACAGAATGTGTAATAGATAACAAATGATGGTGTTCAGAGTGAATAGGGAAAAATTGTCGTCGTATATTTAATATAAACTAAAGACAGACAAACTGTTTTTAGAATGGAAACCAAAACAATGCAGCCTCTAAAATATGACCTCTTATATGCAATTGTGTTAATGTGGAATCTACCATTTTGGTTTGTACTAATCAACTTTCTGGGGTAGGAGGATTGCACGGGGGAAGTTTCTGTCCGCACATTAGGAATGTGAAATCTATAACTGCTAGAATGATTTTATATGAACATTTCATCCTGAGAAAGTTACAGGCAAAATCAACTGACAAAAGAAAATGGATGCATGCAATAAAGAATGACTTGGTATAAAAGATACAAATGCAAAACCTGTGTTTTATTTATTTATTTTGCTTTCTATAAACATTTTACCCATTATCACATTTAGATATTCAAAATACCCCAAAATATTAGCACAGTTGTCTATTAAATGTACTCTTTTATCTGCTTATTTCTATCCATTAAGATCTTGAATCTTACCTATTAAATTGAGGTCATAATGCAGAAAAGCTCAGAGCGTAAAGTTTTACGCATCCTCATTTGTATTGGTCCACGAAAGACAACATATGGACCAATTTTGGTCTGAAGCCAGTTAGCAAAATGAAGATAGAGAAGTGAGTCCACATAGAAAGGTTCTGTTTATTAATAAAAACATGGATAGTTATTTCACATGCTTACAATGTTTACTGTAATCAAAAGACTATTATCTCTCTAACCATGGAAGGGTCCACACACTGGTTCAAAACACCAAAATAGCTAACCTGTGAGGGTAACCTTGAGTGTGTACTACAAACTGTTCCGTGCCCCAATATTATTATAATTGATGTAGTATGTAGGATAAGCCGCCCCCATCCTCACCACTTTGCTACTTCATGGTTCTAACCAACAAAAAGATAGATCTTGATCTATCAGTACTTCTCCAAGTGATGATGAATAGATTCCCTTCTCTGTGAGGATTTAAGTCCCTCTGACCCTCTTGTGAGGATGACTGCAAAACATGATACTCTTGTCAGTCTTGAAGTAGTGGTGATTTGTGTGGTAGTGATTATGGTTGAATAGAAGGATTTTAAAGCACGTCATCGTTTTTAGGACTTTGTAAATGTTCAGTATGAAATCAAAGGACTAATGCCACATATCTTATGGTAATGATAATGGCCAAATTGTTTTTAGAAAGCATAAATACGAAACACTTTTTAAATATTTAAATTTCATATGAAATTGTTCTTTACTGTGGTTTCACTTACTTTATAGAGCTGCTTCTCTCAGATGTTCTCTCAAAATGTTGCATCATTGTAAACTAATTAACTTTCTATTAGCCCTATTCTAAGCCCTGGCAGTTTTAACAGCCATATATCCAGTTTGCATATAGAAGCTTCATCTGCATTAAAGGTCTCCTCCCACTTGAGGATGTAGGTAAGTAGAAATCACAAAGGCAGATTCCGTACTGTGGCCCCTATGCTAATCCCAGCAAAATCAATTACAAGTGCTGTAGTGGCACAGAAAAATCTACCTAGCTATCATAATCACCCATCCCTAAAACACTGTGAGAGAACTGCTCTGAATCACTGCAGCAAGCAGACTATACTGATTTTATACCTGATATTTATACCTGTGATGGGTGAAACAGCTGATCTCACATCGGATCATCATGAACAAACCTATCAAGATATATATTTGTTCCCTGATTCAGCATGTATTCATTGGTTGTTGCTTAGGAGTCTGTTGTGGATACACACACCTCTGTCATTGTCCTCCCCATTTATATATATATATATATATATATATATATATATATATATATATATAGTGTTTTGTTATTATTGTGCTTTTGTTTCATGCATGTTATTTTTGAATTGATATCTTGAAACATGCTACCATAAATGGACATGATCTGTTTGTTTTATGATTATTTGTTATATTAATTGTATGCATAAATACATATTTATAGAGAAATGGGAAACAATCAATGCAGAGTTCAAAATTATTAACACATTATTAAACACAAAACATATGTCATAATCACATACATGCATATTGTCAATAAAGTAAACTAATATACACATAGCTTAACAAAGGATGGGAATAATGACAGTTGTTCTATGTACAACACCCTGTTATTTATGAATATGTGATACATGTTGATGTCCCAATTCTGGAAAAATCATAAATACAGATAAACAGTGTAAAATATAACAAAACATAAGTTTATTATATGCACATATCTCAGTCACATATACAAACAACTGTGCATTGATAATGTGTATTTGGCGCAACTTCAAAGAGGGCAAGAGGCTGTTTGGCAAAAAGGACTAATGGAAAGTCAAACATTGAAAAAATTAATAACAATAATGTAGAGCATCTACTAGTGTCACATGTGGACATTACACCACAATAAGCATAATCAGATGAAGACATATATCAACTGTGCTTACCTCATGAAATAGAGGTAACCATTAATGCGCACAGCACATACATTGTGTCATCATCTGCTCAATTACACAGATGCGTCAAATCATGGATTGTGTAATCCAATTTAATCATACACATAAAGTGTAGTAATAGATTTAAAACATGAAAAATTAAAAGAAGATTGTCAGAAGCTAAAAAAGGAGCAATAGGAGGGAAAATTTCTAGCAAAATCAGTAGATACAGTAAATTTATTCACACTGTAACAGTAAAATATTTTTTTGCAAATTCATCTACAACCAGTGGTAACAAGATAAGACCAATAGTCAGGATGTGGCCCTCACAATTATATCTTCGCTATGAACACATTGAGTGTACCAATTGGACTATCACTATCTACCTCTGATGTTGGTGAGCCACATTGATGTAACATTTGATATGGTTTACACAGACAACACAGTCAACGTTGGGGCGGATGGAACACAACTTTATAATTTCTCTCAGTCAATCATTTTCGGCTAGCCAGCTTTTGACAGACCTGTGTCACACTCCGTAATTACGAGACTGGATTGTAACTGCGGACCGCTTTTATTCTAGCCACCTAACAGCTTGCAGGCACGGGAAGGGTTTACGGTCTCGAATGCTTTCGGCCTTGTTCAATTGATTTGCTCTGTAAATGTAGCCTGCAGGCTTACAGCCTGTATAACGCTAACTGCGGGCTTGTAATTGAATAAGGCCCTTAGTAATGTGTTACTCTATGGGCCTTATTCAATTGAGCAATTGTTGGTTACTGGAGCCCGTAAACGAATTTGCTATTCAATTGGCGTCTTTTAGCTACCTGCAAGCGATCTGCGGGTTACAGCCTGAAAATCCCTGCGGTAGTCAAAATCGTAACTCCAACCCAGCTAACTCTTTGATCTTTTAAGCCCATAATTGTTACAATCGCAAATCACTATTCATTTGCTACATTTCCTCAAGCCTGGAAATGTTTTCACACCTGTTAATGGCAAATATAGAAGAAAATCCTACAAGTCCAAGATAGGACTCGCAAGGGTGTTTAACACCTGTTCGTAGCACTGTAAATGCAAATAAAAATCAATACTGCACTTTAAAAGACAGGGAAATTGATGAAAGACATTATCATTATAGCACAACAGTCTCAAGCTAGCAAATCAACAATCAAAAATAGTTTTTTTCACGTTTCATTTCCGTGTTATATCAATCTCGGGAATCAAGGGGTTAATACAAATCAGGCCACCCACATGGACTAGAACAGTATCGTCATTCATTTTTATTATTTTGTACATTGCCTGATTGTGAGTCTGATCGCATATCGAACTTCTAAACGCGAATTGATTGATGATTATTTAATCTCCATGTTTTAATTATGTCATGATGACAGTCTCATTTACTATTGGCTGTTTCTAAATCAGTATTTATGGCCTTGCATAATTGATCATGATTATGCCCTGAAATGCTAGTTAATATTGAACAGTTTACGGTTAAGGCTTTGGGCCAGGTAATTGTGGGCTTGATCAATTAAATCTCTCTGTAACTGTTGCAAATTTCAATTTATTGCAATTGAATAAGGCCCTATTTGTATGTAAATTATATGTTATGAGTAAATTCTGGGAAATAAAAATTGTTATGCAATTTATATTCTTAATGGAGCAAATCTAGGGGTATCAGATATTGAAAGGGATTTGGGAGTACTTGTGGACAACCACCTAGGTAACAGTGCTCAATGCCAAGCAGCAGCTGCAAAGGCAAATTAAATATTAGCATGTTTTAAGAAGGGTATAGAAGCAAGGGGAGCAAATATAATTCTGCCACTATACAAATCCCTAGTACTCCCTCATTTGGAATATGGAGTACAATTTTGGGCACCACTTCATAAAAAGGACATTTTAGAGCTGGAAAAAAGTACAGAGAAGGGCTACAAAACTAATGAGGGGAATGGGGGGGCTAAGTTATGAAGAAAGAATAACCAAATTAAACGTATTTTCTCTAGAAAAAAGGCGTCTAAGAGGAGATATGATTTCATTATATAAATATATCTTTGCTCTGCTGGAACACAGTCACATTTTGAGCCTTTGGACAAATCTCTTAAAGGCTGGGCTACACAGCCTTTACTTGTGTTTTATTGCGAGCGCGGCAATGGTTTTCTCGGGTCCTGGAAATCCCAGCCCCTTCACAGGTACAGCGGATAACGTGGTTTACAGACGACGGCTGAGTGACGTAATTTTGGTGTGTGAATGTTTTACATCAACGTGTAAGGTAGGAAAAAAACTCCTGCAGCAGACTTATGGCAGTGCCGTAACTTAGAGCACTTGATTTACATGAAGGCCGGTTATTATTTTACTAAACAGTTTGCACTTTACCAAGTGTAGATCTTCAGAAGAGAATATTTGAAAAATAGTACTACAGTGTAGCTTTTTTTTAATTTATTTACTAAATACTCTTTTCTTTCATCTTTTCTTTTTTTATGCTATTTACAAGGGGTGGTGGGTGCTCTCCAAAATCAGGTAAAGAATTAACCATATTTGTCTGGATTTTAGTATTAAAGGGTCTCTGTCACGCAAGAAGTTGTGTGTTTTCAGTTATAAAACCATAAAATTTGGCTATACATTTAACACTGCGACATTACTGTATTATTATGCCAATCAGTGGCTCCTGAATACTAAATGGCTGCTTTGATATGTTATTTAGAAACACAGAGCCCTATTCAATCCCCCTATAGCGCAAATTACACCATCATTAAAGGGATATGAAAGTTTTATGGATTAATACATTTCTGCACTTTATGGGCAAAAAGCAGCTTATATGTATGCAGCACGTCTCATAAAACATTTTATTTTTATTAATATCTAATATCGAATTAATGATTATGTTGAAACCTCCAGGGAGTGTATACACAGGCATCTGACCCCCCCACCCCAAAATCAGCATGCAGCATCAGGGGAGCAATATTAACCCACTATTTACCCGCTGTTGCTTGGGCAGTCAATCTCTTTGCAGCTTCCTGTCACAGCAGCAATACATAGCACATATCACTGATACACTACATATCCCAGGCTGCTTTGCA
This sequence comes from Discoglossus pictus, assembly GCA_027410445.1. Taxonomy (NCBI): domain Eukaryota; kingdom Metazoa; phylum Chordata; class Amphibia; order Anura; family Alytidae; genus Discoglossus; species Discoglossus pictus. The sequence goes on from CM050169.1 coordinate 3,101,090, forward strand.
CCACAAACAGGAACCCAGAGTTAATTTAAACATTTCAACTAACCTGATTGGCCAAAACAAATCATTTTACATTTTATGCTAATTTAGCTTGGGTTTGGAGTGTGTTAACCCCTATTTCCAACTGTCAGAAATTACAAGAAAGTCAGCTGTCTTCAAGTGTTTAAATGTTTATTTTGGTATGTTTTCATGCAAAAATGTCTGCATACACTACTAATTCTCCTCTTCCAGATGCATTCATAATCCAGCAAATTTACATATCCCTTTAAGAACAAAGTAAATCTCTCAGCTATTCTTTTCCCCTATCGCAGCATCTTTGCGAGGGAACTACCTCGACTGACTATGGCAAGACAAACAGCCCGATTAAATTAGAAGCCCATAGCGGCATCGGCAAGCCTACAAGGGCTGCGGCCTTGAAATTCAGCTACATTACAGTGCTAATAAATTAGAACATGCCGCTTGGTTTAAGAAGCAAACCTGTAAACCATTTTTCAAACATTGGATGCGCAGCTGTGAACATGATCAATTAGTCAAACCAGTAATTACGGCTTTTGCCTCTAACGGTGGGCCAGGGGATGGAGGTCCTTGGAGGCCAGGCATGGCTGAGGGAGGGGGCGGCAGTGGTGGCAGCTTAGTGAAAGGTGCGGAGGAGCAGCTGATATCATTAGGGGGGTGGCCAGGATGTGCCAGTGGTGGGAGGAGAAGACGGTGGTGGTGGTGGTTGCGGCATGGACCATGTCCAGTGGATGGGCATGAATGGCAAATTAATGAGGGGCCAGTAGGTTCGAATACCACTGCAAATAAGAAGAGGAGGAGGCACAACCTCCAAATGGAGCGTTTCCAAAAAATGCAGTTCGATGAAATGCTGAGCTAGAGTGCGCTGAGGAACTCAAATGTAGCAAGTCCCCCCACTGACCCCATAAAATGAGAGGCCTCCTCCTCATCTCTCGGGAACTCTGATCCTCTACTGCTCCCCTCCTCTGGGCACGGACCCTGATGGGCGGGGGCATGTCCTGTGCATTCAGCTCCAACTGAGACGATGCCTCTGACTGTACTGGACTCAGACCTCCCGCCATCTAAAATGAGAGAAGAATGGTAAATGGTTAACAACATTGTATGATCATTTGATTTCTGTGTGTTCCTATCTATCCGACATCCTGTTTTCTTGAACCTGGGTGGTTCAGTTATCTGCTATTGTTTGAAACTAATATTTGAAAGATGTGATCATTGCTTTTGTAATGGAGTTGGAACACAAAGTCCAGTATCTCCGCTGGTATACGGTAAAATATCCAAGAAACACTGCAGTCTCACAAGCCCCAACCTCCCATATTGGACGACACTCAATTGGGAGTCAAAGAATACTGTCTTTATTTTGTTATGCAGAAATATATATACACATCTCTTTCCACAGGCAATACACATCCCCCATAGTTGGCCACACAATACACATAGAGAGACAATAGGTGTGGTCACACCTCCCTGAGGCTACCTGGCTACTTTGATACAATCAGACATTGATCAGATTATACGTCTCTTTGTTCTTATGTCTCATAATGAAAACACTTTATACAATAGACTTCCTTATCTTATGAGTAGTCTCTATAATAGGATTATCTATTTGCCTTGTAGCTGTAATATTCTGAGCCAATATATTCTGTAGAACATAAAACAACATATCTACAGTACAGCAATATGATCATATTTTAACCATAACCATAAAACAGGGTAAAACAGTGATGGGTTCGGTTACACACCTCCCCCGTGACCATAAGTCGGCATACACGGTCTGATCCCAACGGATCGGCCTGGGGATGTCCGGACAAAAGTATTTGTTGGTCAATTCTCTAGTTTGACAACCCATCAGCATTACTGCAATTCACCTTTACTCACATTTCAAGAACATAACAAACGCACACTTCATACAGCATTCACAGCAATAAACATTTCAAGGAGAGGGAAAATACATTTTACAAACAGGTTTTACAGAGGCCTCTGTACTGGAGACAATGGGGAAAGTAATCCAATTATCCAGGGATAGAGGCAGACTCCATTGAGCACATGGTTGCAAAAAAACATAAACCACTTTAAAATACATAAAGTCACCTTTTACACATAACACACAGACATTTCACATATCCCCAGATAGCTGGGATCTGAGCGCACAAAACTACCGAATAGCACTCAGATCCTATTTACACAGTTCACTTGCCAGGTAGCTAAAGTCTTTCCCATAGTCTTTCATTATATGAATGGGCTCCATGGCATAGCTATCTGGGGTATCACCGCTCCCACAGGGCAAGTACAGAATGACCCCTCTGTATTTAAAGGGCCAGAATGAGGGACATACACTCTGGTATGGCCGAATACTGTTTTTAAAGGGCAATATGTCCCAGGGCCATAGTCGCTGGGCAGGAGACTGGCAATAATTCCTCTCCAGGACAAAGTGGCGAAGGGCACTTCGTCACACATCTCCCCTTTGGGGGGAAGTCTAACCAGGCACCTGGATATTTCGCTGTGGTGATGGGGCAACACGCTGTGGGGACTTGAGGGGCAGAGGCCAGCGGCACTCTGCCCCGATGCCAGCTCTTCTGCTGGTATAACCTGCAGGACATCCTGCTCTGTACCAGGGACAAAGGGAGGGCAGAAGCCGACTGCACTCTGCCCCGCTGTCAGCTCTTCTGCTGGGGTACTTGGGACATGTTTCGGCTCAGTAGCCAGGGAAAGGTGGGGGTCAGTGGGGGTTAACATTTCCTCTGTTAACCCTGGGGCCACATTAGGAGATAGCTGGGGAGGGGAAGTTGTACTTACCCACTCCTCCGGTTGTCCCAGTGAGGGTAGTTGGGGATCTGGTCAGGCACAGAGACCACGGTCTCATCTGTGCCGTCTGGGAGATTGGTGTCTCCCCTTGTTAGGGTAAGCTGTCGCTGGGGGGAGAGGGCGACACTTTCAGCTCCCTGGGGTTCACACTGCCGCTGTGGGGGAAGGACGACACTTCGGCCCCCTGGGGTACACACTGCCGCTGGGGAGGAAGGACGGCACCTTCTGCTCCCTGGGATACACACTGTCGCTGGGGGGAAGGACGGCACCTTCTGCTCCCTGGGGTACACACTGCCGCTGGGGAGGAAGGACGGCACCTTCTGCTCCCTGGGATACACACTGCCGCTGGGGAGGAAGGACTGCACCTTCAGCTCCCTAGGGTACCCACTGCCGCTGGGGAGGAAGGACGGCACCTTCTGCTCCCTGTGGTTCACACTGCCGCTGGGGGGGGGGGGAGGACGACACCTTCTGCCCCCTGGGGTTCACACTGCCGCTGGGGAGGAAGGACGGCACCGTCTGCTCCCTGTGGTTCACACTGCCACTGGGGAGGAAGGACGGCACCTTCTGCTTCCTCTGCCTCTGTGTCTGCAGCTGCTTGTACTGGGTTAACCTCGTCGAGGGTGCCCAAAGATTCTTCATTAGACCGGGTCCCGAAGAAAGGTTGTCGAGGCTCACTCTGGTAGCAGTGTACTGCTGCCCGGTTTGCAGGGGAATTAGTTGGAGTATTCCACGTGGAGCGGTTTCTGTTTCTGGGACAGTCTTTCTGTATGTGGCCCTGCTGGTTACACGTGGGGCACCTGATGTACCGTGGAGGGGTTTGGTAGTTCCCACCACCTGGACGCAGTGCCTGGGGGGGGGGGGGGGGGGGGGTTAACAGCTCCCAAGATGGACCGCCCCCGTGCTCGCTGCTTTTCAATTATGTATTCGTGGACATCTGCCATAATCCATTCCAAGGTTTCTGTGGGAGGTGTACCTGGGAAAAAGGCCAGTCTGCTTTGGAGTTCTCTTCCAAACTCATTCTGTGTGCTGTCCGTAAGAGGTGCTGTAGCAGCTGCCCGGTCTCCCTCCATGAGTTCCTTTCTGTCTGCATCCCTGTAGTCCGCGGCCGCCTCCTCCTCCTCATCATGGAACGCTGTCCGAAAACTAGCCGGTTCCATCCTGCTGTAGCCAGGGGCACTGTACGGATACTAGCGTTGCCCTCAATTTGTAACTCCACGGAATGGTGTCTCCTGTAGCTGTCCTTCTGACCGTGGGAACAATTCTGCCACTTGCCACCAAATGTAACGGAGTTGGAACACAAAGTCCAGTGTCTCCGCTGGTATACAGTAAAATATCCAAGAAGCACTGCAGTCTCACAAGCCCCAACCTCCCATATTGGACGACACTCAATTGGGATTCAAAGAATACTGTCTTTATTTTGTTATGCAGAAATATATATACACATCTCTTTCCCCAGGCAATACACATCCCCCATAGTTGGCCACACAATACACATAGAGAGACAATAGGTGTGGTCACACCTCCCTGAGGCTACCTGGCTACTTTGATACAATCAGACATTGATCAGATTATACGTCTCTTTGTTCTTATGTCTCATAATGAAAACACTTTAAACAATAGACTTCCTTATCTTATGAGGAGTCTCTGTAATAGGATTATATATTAGCCTAGTAGCTGTAATATTCTGAGCTAATATATTCTGTAGAACATAAAACAACATATCTACAGTACAGCAATGTGATCATATTTTAACCATAACCATAAAACAGGGTAAAACAGTGATGGGTTCCGTTACAGCTTTTTTATTATGTGTTTGTTTGTTATTGACTCATAACAATATCTTGATTTGTGCTGTGGTCTGGCCTCTGCAGCACATGCATATACATACGCTGCAGAAGTCTTAACTATGTGTATGTGGTGTACATGTGAGTGTACGTTATATTAACCTGGCAAGGAGGCTGGATCCGATGTTGCCACCAGGCCTGAAGCTCCGGGGACGGACCTTGCAGCTATCATCTACATCAGCAACCTCTCCCATTCATTATACTGGACAGTCACTCTGGGGCCACCACTTGAAGCTCTGCCTACTCTTGCCTCCTCCTCCATCCTCCTCCTTACCTTTTACATAGTAATTGGGGTTGACAAAATACTTTTAGTCCATCAAGTTCAACCTTTTTAGATCTCCTCTGATCTGCAATATATAAAATTCCTTCCTCACCCCAGATACTGGCGATCGGATTCCTCCCTGGATTAATACTCCTCTAATTATCCAGGATAGCCCTGAATTACCGTTTTTTTTTTAAATATATCCAATCCTTTTTTAAAGTTATCTATCAAATCTGATATCGGCACCTCCCTTAGTAGAGAACTCCACAGATTAACAACCCTTACAGTGAAGAACCCTTTTCTCTCTTTAAGGTGAAATCTTTTTACTTCTAATCTCAAAGGATGTCCCCTTGCCAGTTGAAAACCTCTTGGCACAAACATTTATTTGCCCCAGTCTATACTTTGTATTGCTGCCCTTAGACCATTAAAATCTGCCCTTTTAAAATTGGGAGTTTTTGTTGGTCTCTTACAGTTAATGTTTTTTTAATTCAATCTCAAATGAGACTGTGTTGTGATCACTGTTTCCCAAAGGTTGTCCTATTTCAACATTTGATACTATATCAATATTATTTGTGATGACTATATTTCCTAAATAGGTTATAACCATCCAGATTAACAGTCCAGTCATGAGATTCATCCCACCATGTTTCAGTAATGCCTATTAAATCCCCTTTCTCATTAACTGCTAATAATTCTAACTCTCCCATTTTACTGTGCAAGCTTCTGGCATTAGCAAGCATACACATTATGTTATGAGTCGGTAGTTCTGAAGTGCCTGCCACTGTACTTGAGATACCTAGCAATACCTCCCTATTGACTGTACTATCCCTCCACCATCTCGTCTGCCTGGACTAAATGCGTTCCTTACCCCCTCTACACTTACTACCACATTACTTCTATCTAGTGCATCCCCCCCACCTACTAGTTTAAAAACTCACCAAGCCATTTTACCATCCTATCCCCTAGCACACAATCAATCCATCTCTGCTGTAGTGATTGTACCCAAGTGAGAAGTTAGCCCAGTGTTCTAAAAGCTCAAACCCTTCCTTGATACACCACATTTTTAGCCATGCATTAACCTCCCTTAGCTCCTTCTGTCTCTTTGGGCTAGCAGGTAGTATCTCAGAACATACTAAATTGGAGGTGCTTGCCTTCAGCTTATTACCTAGTTCTGTACCAATATGTACTAAAACCACTGGTTCATTTCTAGCCCCTCCCAATATGCACAACATGCCAAACCCTAGCACCCGGGAGACAGCAAACTGTTAGATTGCTGGGATCTGGGTGACATATCACCCTTCCTACCTTTCTAATAATAGAGTCCCCTACCACCAAAACCTGTCTGTTTGTCTGCCTATTTTGCCCTCCCCCTCTTCCAGTAGAACTGTTCTCCCGGCTGTTAGAGGGAACAGCTCTATCTGGCATTGCCATTCCTGAATGAACATCCCCAACAGTTTTACTCAATCTGGCAAATCTGTTGGTGTGTGCCACCTCAGTACTGGCCTGCCTCCTGCTCCTGTTCCCCCTTCTTCCCCTTGTAACTGTAACCCAGCTACCTCCCTGGACATCCTCACTAGCCACATCTCCACCCTCCATGCTAGGCCCAGCTAAACTGTGCTCAGTGAGCACCAACTCCCTTTCCAGTGGAGCAATATCACTTAGTACTGCAATTCTCCTTTCAAGTCCTCCAATATGAGCTTCCAGCGAGGCAACATGCTCACAACGCTCACAGAGGTATGGACCCTGGATCATCTGTTCCAACAGTTTATACGTGTGACAGGATGTACACTGAGTGAGGTCGCCACTGGACTGACTCATTATTACTAATTACAGTAGGAATGTTGCTCCCTGACGAGGTTTTCAAATGCAGGATTGGATCCACACCATTGCGAGTGAAATGCATTAAACCGATGTGTAATTTATGGCAAAAAAGCTCCTGCAGCCGATTAAATTTGCGTTGCTCAAATAGAATAGAGCTCACAGTCTGTTTGTTTGTGTCCATGGTGGCAAAAACAACACACCCCAGTGTTAGAATGCAAGTTATAGCTACTCCCCTATATTTATTAAGCACTATGGGCTACAACATAGCATACTGAGTTGCACATCAGTGAGCTGAGAAACAATGCTAATTATCTCAGAAATTATGGCTAATATAATGTATACACAACAACAAAATTAGAGGTGCTCAATCTGAGAACAGACAATACCTGAAGTAGTTTTGTCCTATAGGCCTGGTTACCTACTCAGAGAGCAACCTATTTTAGCTCACTTGTGCCCTTCACAGGGAGAAATATCCTGTAGTATATCAGTCTGGTCTCACTCAGAAGAGTAATCCAGCCCCGAAAAACCAGGCAATTCTACCCTGAACAGGAGAAACAGCAAGCCGCAGACTCGTTTCGGCCTCTGTGGGCCTCGTCAGTGAGGTGCAGCTGAACTCCCTAAGGCGCAGTGAGCAAAAAGTACATGTCTGGTTCCCTCTATCACCCTTAGGGTGAGGAAAAAAACCTAAGGGTCATTTGCATACACAACAACAAAATTAGAGGTGCTCAATCTAAGAACGGACAATACCTGAAGTAGGTTTGTCCTATAGGCCTAGTTACCTACTCAGAGAGCAGCATCTTGTATCTCACTTGTGCCCTTCACAGGGAGAAATATCCTGTAGTATATCAGTCTGGTGTCACTCAAAAGAGTGATCCAGCCCCAAAATACCAGGCAATTCTACCCTGAACAGAATGTATAGCCAGTTTTTAATTTTCTTTAAGATGAAACAAGGAGAAAATGCAGGAATAATAAGAACAAATCTAAGGGCATAAGCATACATTTGGAGATATTTATTTAAAATTGGTTACACTTGTCACGTAATATAAGTGTCTTTGTGATAAAAGTGTTTCCAAGCCTCAAGAACTAACAATGTTTTTTTGCAAATAAGATCTTCCACCATAACTGCCAATACACCAAATTGTATCCCTTTCTGGGGCGATCCCTCTACAGAGCACCACACGGTGTAGTTTAGACATTTTTGGTTTAAATGTCATTATGTTAAGGTATTCTGGTGCATGAGCAAATGACTATTCCAATCTAACCCTAAATGATAAAGTGGAAGAATGCCTTAGACATATTTATTTGTATTATTGCTATTCTTTTTAATGTATTAGTTGCCTGATTTAAAACATTTTAAAAAATTGCGAACTTTATTAGAATTATATTAAAAGTGAAAAGACAATAATACCAACACTGCTGTATTAAAAATACAAATGGGGTATAACCAAGGTTTTATGAATAAATATCTATTTAGGAAGTACTACTAATACTTTTCATACATCTTGTATATAAAGGTTATCCTTAAGTAGGGAACCTCCTAACTTTCCCCAGGCAATACACATCCCCCATAGTTGGCCACACAATACACATAGAGAGACAATAGGTGTGGTCACACCTCCCTGAGGCTACCTGGCTACTTTGATACAATCAGACATTGATCAGATTATACGTCTCTTTGTTCTTATGTCTCATAATGAAAACACTTTAAACAATAGACTTCCTTATCTTATGAGGAGTCTCTGTAATAGGATTATATATTAGCCTAGTAGCTGTAATATTCTGAGCTAATATATTCTGTAGAACATAAAACAACATATCTACAGTACAGCAATGTGATCATATTTTAACCATAACCATAAAACAGGGTAAAACAGTGATGGGTTCCGTTACAGCTTTTTTATTATGTGTTTGTTTGTTATTGACTCATAACAATATCTTGATTTGTGCTGTGGTCTGGCCTCTGCAGCACATGCATATACATACGCTGCAGAAGTCTTAACTATGTGTATGTGGTGTACATGTGAGTGTACGTTATATTAACCTGGCAAGGAGGCTGGATCCGATGTTGCCACCAGGCCTGAAGCTCCGGGGACGGACCTTGCAGCTATCATCTACATCAGCAACCTCTCCCATTCATTATACTGGACAGTCACTCTGGGGCCACCACTTGAAGCTCTGCCTACTCTTGCCTCCTCCTCCATCCTCCTCCTTACCTTTTACATAGTAATTGGGGTTGACAAAATACTTTTAGTCCATCAAGTTCAACCTTTTTAGATCTCCTCTGATCTGCAATATATAAAATTCCTTCCTCACCCCAGATACTGGCGATCGGATTCCTCCCTGGATTAATACTCCTCTAATTATCCAGGATAGCCCTGAATTACCGTTTTTTTTTTAAATATATCCAATCCTTTTTTAAAGTTATCTATCAAATCTGATATCGGCACCTCCCTTAGTAGAGAACTCCACAGATTAACAACCCTTACAGTGAAGAACCCTTTTCTCTCTTTAAGGTGAAATCTTTTTACTTCTAATCTCAAAGGATGTCCCCTTGCCAGTTGAAAACCTCTTGGCACAAACATTTATTTGCCCCAGTCTATACTTTGTATTGCTGCCCTTAGACCATTAAAATCTGCCCTTTTAAAATTGGGAGTTTTTGTTGGTCTCTTACAGTTAATGTTTTTTTAATTCAATCTCAAATGAGACTGTGTTGTGATCACTGTTTCCCAAAGGTTGTCCTATTTCAACATTTGATACTATATCAATATTATTTGTGATGACTATATTTCCTAAATAGGTTATAACCATCCAGATTAACAGTCCAGTCATGAGATTCATCCCACCATGTTTCAGTAATGCCTATTAAATCCCCTTTCTCATTAACTGCTAATAATTCTAACTCTCCCATTTTACTGTGCAAGCTTCTGGCATTAGCAAGCATACACATTATGTTATGAGTCGGTAGTTCTGAAGTGCCTGCCACTGTACTTGAGATACCTAGCAATACCTCCCTATTGACTGTACTATCCCTCCACCATCTCGTCTGCCTGGACTAAATGCGTTCCTTACCCCCTCTACACTTACTACCACATTACTTCTATCTAGTGCATCCCCCCCACCTACTAGTTTAAAAACTCACCAAGCCATTTTACCATCCTATCCCCTAGCACACAATCAATCCATCTCTGCTGTAGTGATTGTACCCAAGTGAGAAGTTAGCCCAGTGTTCTAAAAGCTCAAACCCTTCCTTGATACACCACATTTTTAGCCATGCATTAACCTCCCTTAGCTCCTTCTGTCTCTTTGGGCTAGCAGGTAGTATCTCAGAACATACTAAATTGGAGGTGCTTGCCTTCAGCTTATTACCTAGTTCTGTACCAATATGTACTAAAACCACTGGTTCATTTCTAGCCCCTCCCAATATGCACAACATGCCAAACCCTAGCACCCGGGAGACAGCAAACTGTTAGATTGCTGGGATCTGGGTGACATATCACCCTTCCTACCTTTCTAATAATAGAGTCCCCTACCACCAAAACCTGTCTGTTTGTCTGCCTATTTTGCCCTCCCCCTCTTCCAGTAGAACTGTTCTCCCGGCTGTTAGAGGGAACAGCTCTATCTGGCATTGCCATTCCTGAATGAACATCCCCAACAGTTTTACTCAATCTGGCAAATCTGTTGGTGTGTGCCACCTCAGTACTGGCCTGCCTCCTGCTCCTGTTCCCCCTTCTTCCCCTTGTAACTGTAACCCAGCTACCTCCCTGGACATCCTCACTAGCCACATCTCCACCCTCCATGCTAGGCCCAGCTAAACTGTGCTCAGTGAGCACCAACTCCCTTTCCAGTGGAGCAATATCACTAAGTACTGCAATTCTCCTTTCAAGTCCTCCAATATGAGCTTCCAGCGAGGCAACATGCTCACAACGCTCACAGAGGTATGGACCCTGGATCATCTGTTCCAACAGTTTATACGTGTGACAGGATGTACACTGAGTGAGGTCGCCACTGGACTGACTCATTATTACTAATTACAGTAGGAATGTTGCTCCCTGACGAGGTTTTCAAATGCAGGATTGGATCCACACCATTGCGAGTGAAATGCATTAAACCGATGTGTAATTTATGGCAAAAAAGCTCCTGCAGCCGATTAAATTTGCGTTGCTCAAATAGAATAGAGCTCACAGTCTGTTTGTTTGTGTCCATGGTGGCAAAAACAACACACCCCAGTGTTAGAATGCAAGTTATAGCTACTCCCCTATATTTATTAAGCACTATGGGCTACAACATAGCATACTGAGTTGCACATCAGTGAGCTGAGAAACAATGCTAATTATCTCAGAAATTATGGCTAATATAATGTATACACAACAACAAAATTAGAGGTGCTCAATCTGAGAACAGACAATACCTGAAGTAGTTTTGTCCTATAGGCCTGGTTACCTACTCAGAGAGCAACCTCTTTTAGCTCACTTGTGCCCTTCCCAGGGAGAAATATCCTGTAGTATATCAGTCTGGTCTCACTCAGAAGAGTAATCCAGCCCCGAAAAACCAGGCAATTCTACCCTGAACAGGAGAAACAGCAAACCGCAGACTCGTTTCGGCCTCTGTGGGCCTCGTCAGTGAGGTGCAGCTGAACTCCCTAAGGCGCAGTGAGCAAAAAGTACATGTCTGGTTCCCTCTATCACCCTTAGGGTGAGGAAAAAAACCTAAGGGTCATTTGCATACACAACAACAAAATTAGAGGTGCTCAATCTAAGAACGGACAATACCTGAAGTAGGTTTGTCCTATAGGCCTAGTTACCTACTCAGAGAGCAGCATCTTGTATCTCACTTGTGCCCTTCACAGGGAGAAATATCCTGTAGTATATCAGTCTGGTGTCACTCAAAAGAGTGATCCAGCCCCAAAATACCAGGCAATTCTACCCTGAACAGAATGTATAGCCAGTTTTTAATTTTCTTTAAGATGAAACAAGGAGAAAATGCAGGAATAATAAGAACAAATCTAAGGGCATAAGCATACATTTGGAGATATTTATTTAAAATTGGTTACACTTGTCACGTAATATAAGTGTCTTTGTGATAAAAGTGTTTCCAAGCCTCAAGAACTAACAATGTTTTTTTGCAAATAAGATCTTCCACCATAACTGCCAATACACCAAATTGTATCCCTTTCTGGGGCGATCCCTCTACAGAGCACCACACGGTGTAGTTTAGACATTTTTGGTTTAAATGTCATTATGTTAAGGTATTCTGGTGCATGAGCAAATGACTATTCCAATCTAACCCTAAATGATAAAGTGGAAGAATGCCTTAGACATATTTATTTGTATTATTGCTATTCTTTTTAATGTATTAGTTGCCTGATTTAAAACATTTTTAAAAATTGCGAACTTTATTAGAATTATATTAAAAGTGAAAAGACAATAATACCAACACTGCTGTATTAAAAATACAAATGGGGTATAACCAAGGTTTTATGAATAAATATCTATTTAGGAAGTACTACTAATACTTTTCATACATCTTGTATATAAAGGTTATCCTTAAGTAGGGAACCTCCTAACTAATGGACGATTCCAAGCCCAAAATAAAGTTAAATATATATCCCTCAGTAAATTATTACCACCACCTTGTGACCAAACGTACAGTTAAAACAAAAAAACAGACCAATCATATTCTCATTCTTTTGGTTGATATTTATCCTGCCAGTGAGTCCTAGCACATAAAAGTAAGTTGCTAGACTAAAACACTTACTCTACTGACTAGCTTAACCCTAAATGGGTCTTAGGGTTGTTGCTAGTAATTTAAATCTTGTAACGGCTGTTTCGTCACTATTACCTGTGGCTTTGTCAAAGGATCGATCTATGCCTCTCAACTGTGTTTCATTTAACATGACAGAAAAGAGAAGAACACACACTTTTCTGCTGCTTATTCATGTTGGTTTATTGTCAGTTATCTTCATATTTATTATTATTTGTCATGAAAAAAACACCTTTAAAATAAAAAAAAATAACTTTTACAGTATTTAAAACATGCTTTTTTTTAAATGCTAGGTAGATAATCTGAGTTTCAATGTTATTTAAATGAACAGTTTATAAGGAAGTCCCCTTTTGTCTTTTTAATCTTCTCTGCTTCTTAAAGGATTGAGCTATCAAAAAATAATTACCAGACCCATTGTGAAGAACTGGAGAAGAAACTAATTCACCTGAGGCTCCGGAATAAAGAACTAGAGAGCATAGCGTTGGAGGCGATAGCTCTGAAAGATGAGGTGGACCTTCTCAGGTATTAAGCTATATGTCAGAAATACGAGCATTGTCTTGTCTACTCAATTTATCTCATATAGTGCTGAATGATGACATTAAACTCCTTTTGTTTGCCTCCTCACTAGAAGTTGCTAAAACATTGGAACTGGGGCAGATGTCCAGGAGCTCATTTGTGTAGTCCTTCAAATTAAATAAGTTGCCCATGACTGAACTAATATACATGTAGGTAATATTCCTAAATCAAACAATTCTCTGTTTCAGAGTCACAACAGAGAAAGTGACAAAATTGGAATCCAAAGTGGATATGTGCTTCAAGAAGCTAGAGGAGCTGAGACAGTGGCTGGGACAAGTGAAGTCAATGGATGAAGTAAATTTGAAATATGTGCACGATGTGATGTTCTCGTAGGGCTTGAGGGTGCACTTACAGTAGGACCAATATCTGCAATAAAAGAAATGTTGTCCAGAACTTTGGAATCAAAAACAGCTGTAATGTTTCATTTGTAATAATGGGTGAAAATGTTATTAGGCAACCAAGAGGTTAAAAGGACAACGGTAACTCCCTAACAGGAGCTAGATTTACTCATTACCTATTGATCAATAATAGTATTCATATACAGTGCCTTGCAAATGTATTCACCCCTCTTGGCATTTTTCGTGTTTTGTTGCCACACAACCTGGAATTAATATGGATTGGTTGAGGATTTGCATCATTTAGTTTACAGCATATGCCCACAACCTTAAAGATGTTTTTTTTTTTATTTTATTGTGAAGCAAACAACAAATAGGACAAAATAACAGAAAAAGTCAATGTGCATAACTTTTCACCCCCCTAAAGTCAATACTTTGTAGAGCCACCTTTTGCGGCAATAACAGCTCCAAGTCGCTTTGGATAAGTCTCTATAAGCTTGCCACATCTTACCACTGGGATGTTTGCCCATTCCTCCTGGCAAAACTGCTCCAGCTCCTTCAAGTTGGATGGTTTGCGCTTGTGAACAGCAATCTTTAAGTCTGACCACAGATTTTCTATTGGATTGAGGTCTGGGCTGTGACTCGGCCATTCCAACACATTTAAATGTTTCCCCCTAAACCCCCCAAGTGTTGCTTTAGCAATGTGTTTGGGGTCATTGTCCTGCTGAAAGGTGACCCTCCGTCCTAGCCTCAAATCACGCACAGAGTGGTACAGGTTTTGCTCAAGAATATCCCTGTATTTAGCACCATCCATATTTCCCCCAACTCTGACCAGTTTCCCAGTCCCATCCCCACAGCATGATGCTGCCACCACCATGTTTCACTGTGGTGATGGTGTTCTTTGGGTCATGTGATGTGTTGGGTTTGCGCCAGACATAGTGTTTTCTTTAGTGGCCGAAAAGTTCAATTTTAGTCTCATCAGACCAGAGCAACTTCCTCCATACATTTTGGGAGTCTCCCACATGCCTTTTCGCAAACCCAAAACATGCCATTTTGTTTTTTGCTGAAAGTAATGGCTTTCTTTTGGCCACTCTGCTATGAAGCCCAACTCTATGGAGCGTACGTCTTATTGTCGTCCTATGTACAGATACTCCAGTCTCTGCTGTGGATCTCTGCAGCTCCTCCAGGGTTACCTTAGGTCTCTGTGCTGCCTCTCTGATTAATGCCCTCCTTGCCCGGTCCGTGAGTTTTGGTGGGCGGCCATCTCTTGGCAGGTTTGCTGTTGTGCCATGTTCTTTCCATTTGGTTATGATAGATTTGATGGTGCTCCTGGGGATCATCAAAGATTTGGATATTTTTTTATAACCTAACCCTGACTTGTACTTCTAAACAACATTGTCCCTTATTTGTTTGGAGAGTTCCTTGGTCTTCATGGCAGTGTTTGGTTATTATTTATTATTATTATCTTTTATTTGTATCGCGCCAACATATTCCGTAGCGCTGTACAGGGGATAAGAACAGGGGAAATACACGTTTAACAAATTCAAAGTTGAAGGGCCCTGTTTTGAGCTTAGAATCTTAGCAGAAAGTGCTTTATCCCAAAGCACCCTGCAAGACTGGAAACTCGCTACTTACAATCTAAAGGGAATTAAAGGGCAGAGAACTGGGGAAGAGTAACAAATAGGAATAGCAAGGGTCAGGAAGCAGGTGAAAGATAGAATGAGTTTTATTTTAGAGGAAGAGGGGAGGGATCTGAGGTGAAAGACTAGTATGTTGGCTGACCCCTAGTGTTGAGATGAAATATCTGCAAGTAGGAAGTCAGGTGATTTCCATGGCTCTATAAATTTAATCTGAGTTGGGGTGGGTGGGTGAGGGGGAGGTAGGGAGGGCAATTCTGAGAATCTCACAGATGTCGTAGGGCTTAAAACCAGAGTGAATTTGCACTGAAAGAAAGAGAGAGAATGGATTGGGGTCAGACAGTACAGGAAGATAGGGGAGTAAGAAAGAAATGGGAGAGAGACCTTAGAAGGAAGGTATGTGAGGAGGGGGGAGGAGATTTGAGGTAATTATGCCAGCCATAAATGGGGGAAGGTTGGGGGAAGGTGGGGACGCCAAAGCAGGGTATAGGAAACAGGTTAGTGGTGCCTCTTGCTTAGGTGTTGCATCCTCTGGGGCCTTTAAAAAAAGGTGTGTATGTATGTAATGACAGATCATGTGACACTTAGATTGCACACAAGTGGACATAATTTCACTAATTATGTGACTTCTGAAGGTAATTGGTTGGACCAGAGCTTTTTAAGGGCTTCATAACAAAGGGGGTGAATACATACGCACAAGCCAATCTTCTGTTTTCTATTTCTAAAAAATAATGTATCTATTTTTCTCATTTCACTTCACCAACTTAGACTATTGTGTTCTGATCCATCACATAACATTCAGATTAACAAAACATTTAACTTAAGGCTGTAATGTAACAAAATAGGTAAAAAGTCAAGGGGGTGAATACTTTTGCAAGGCATTGTACAGTTATAAAATTGCACTTACTTTCAAAGATCAAATTTGGCTGCTGTTGGTCTTCTCCCACTATGGGGGGCCAGGGTTTTTTGTCTAGAAGGCAGTGATAAGATCTCAGACACAGGGTTGTATCAACCAACTACTCTTCACTGTCTGAAGACTTGCTGTGTTCAAGCTCTTTCTGGGATAGGTGGCATATGAATGACTGTTTGGCTTCTTATCTAATCAGATTGTTCTTAATGGGGAATTTGTACCTACAGAAAATGTGTACTTATATAAATGAGATCACTTATAATACATAAATGTGTGGAAATCCCACAGGTTAGGCCGGGATATCGTCTGCGGGGATCAATGATCAGCTCCCGGACTTAGTTGAACGTTGAACTGGATGAGTTTCTCCACTGTACTTTACTGTAGTTTCTCACCCAGTACAACGCTTTGTGACTCTTCTCAGAAGGGTTATAACAGTCTTTTTATACATATTTAAACATTAGAGTTGGTTAAATATTAACAGGTATTTGTTTCTACAAGTTAGGGGAACCACCATGGGTTCCATAACAAGGAAGTGGCTAATTATGAGAGGGTTTTCTGGTAAATCATTTAAAATGTCTATCACAGAGCCCTATAGTGAAGCATTACTAATCCCCAGACAATAGAGGTGACGAAAATCCTTACCTATGGCTCACTCCTACAGGAGATTTGATAAATGCTGAATAAACATCTTGATGTATTGAGAACTAAAATAAAAATATTAGGACAGCGAGCAGAAACGAGTTGGAGAAGAAGTCCTATATGAGAGATAAAATGGTCAGGAGGAACTTCTCAAGGAACTTTCCAGAGGGTGCTTATGCCGGGGGGCATTGCAAGTGTTGTAACTATATGAAAACATGTGGAAGTAATAAATGATAGAAGAGTTAGAGAACGGAAGATGTAATCCGTCTTTAACAGTAGTACAAAAAGAGTAATATACTAATCGCTATGCTCATGTGTCAAAGGGTAGGAATGACGAGCAGAGAAAAAACAAAAAAAATTACTATTTTAGCAAGACATTTCTTGAAGTGTTTCTGTCTGTAAAGGTTTTGGGAATATGGGTATATGAAGAGGCGATCTCGAGGAAGCATTACTGAACGCTGATGGATTTTTCTCCAATAACACAATCATGGCAGACAGTGGCCCCTATTCAATTTAGCAATTGTTGGTTACTAGAGCCCGTAATGTAGCCTGAAAACTAAATTGCTATTCAACTGGCATCTTTTAGCCACCCGCAAATGATCTGCGGATTAGAGACTGAAAATCCCTGCGGTTACCAAAATCAGAACTTCCAACCCATCTAAGCCTTTGATCTATCAAGCCCGTAAATGTTACAATTGCAAATTGCAATTGCTACAATTCCTCAAGCCCGCAAATATTCTCACACCCGTAAATGGCAAATTTAGAAGAAAATCCCAAGGGTCCCACAGAGGACCAGCAAGGGGGTTAAACACCTGTTCATATCACTGTAAATGCAAGTAAAAAAATCAATATTGCACTTTAATAGACGGGGAAAGCGATGAAAGACATTAGAATTAATTGCACAACATGTTTCATTTCAGTGTCATATCAATCTTGGGAATCAATGAGTTAATACATATCAGGCCACCCACATGGACTAGAACAGTATCGTCATTCATTTTTATTATTTTGTACATTGCCGGATTGCGAGTCTGATCGTATAGGGGACCTCCATGTTTTACCAATGTCATGATGACGATCTCATTTTCTATTGGCTGATTCTAAATCGGTAGTTATGGCCTTGCTTAATTGATCATGATCAAGCTCTGAAACGCTACTTACAGGTGCATGGTTTATAGTTTTGGCTGTTGGCCCTTAAATTGCTGGCTGGATTAATTAAATCGCTCTGTAATTGTAGCACATTTCAAGCCTGCAGACTTACGGCCAGTACAATGTAATCTGCGGGCTTGCAATTGGATAAGGCCCAGTATGAAAATATTTTCTTTGGTGTCTTTCTCTGCACATGCAGCCCCATTAAATTCCCACTACGTGTTAAAACGTAGCCCGTAACGTAGCCCGCAAGACTTACAGCTATTAAATTGGCTTCTTAACGCTACCCGCAGACGACTTGTGGGCTGTGTGCGAAAAAGGCCACAAAAAAGCCTACGGGAAGTGGAACGTGGAACTTCGCAGCCACAAATCCATTGTTTTCTCAAACCCGTAACCGCTACAATTCCAATCAAGCTATTAAATTGCAACAATTTCACTTGCGCTCAACCCCGTAACACGCAAATAGAGCCCAAAGGCCAACGAGGGATAGAGAGGACTCGCAAGGGAAGTACAGTCCAATACGTAGCACTTTAAATGCAAATATCACCGCACTACTGTACTTTTATTAAAAGGGAAAGTGATGTTAGGTCTTAGAATTAATAGCAACATTCTCAAGCCCGCAAATCGGTCCCGTAAAAAACTTCATTTCATGTTTAATTTTAGTATTATATTGATCCGGGCAATCAATGTGTTTATACATATACTGTAACTTTCATGGACTAGAATATTATATTTACGGCTTTATCAATATTGCATTATATCTGGAATGTGGGTCCGATCGCAACTCGTAATTGAGAACCGTAATCACACCTCCATTTTTTATTAACGTAATTATGACGATCTAATTTGCCATTGACTCCATCTAAACCCGTAACTACGTGTTTGACTAATTGATCACTCGCATCCAACATTCAACAAATGGTTTACGGGTTTGCGTCTCAAGCCCGTAACTCGCAGCACGTTCTTATTTAGTAGCTCTGTAACTCGGACAAATTTCCAGCCCGCAGTCTTTGCAGGTCTCACGTTGCACATACAGGCTTTGAATTTAATGTGGCTGTAAGGATTACCATTTTTTTACTTTGTTATCAAATCTAGCTTTTTTTTTTTAAATGAGCATATTGTAGATGTGTGATGACAAGTACTTTAGGAGCGTAGAGATTGTGGCAGCGCCCCCTGACACTATTGTTACTATTGGGGGACGCTATCCGCCGCATGCAGAACATTCCTGATGGCGGTATTACCTCCTGGCACTCTAAGAGCACTATTTGTCAGAAAATATAGCTGATAAAATGTAAATGTCTTTATTTCTTCAGGGCAGGACGCCACTGGGTGCTGGCGCAGGATGTGTCATTTATAAGGATCCATGTACGCTTTCTTGCCCATTCTGGATCGTGACCTTGTCATGGTGTAGGGGCTTGTATACTTCAATGAAGCTGTGAGCTATACCATGGAGGGTCACCCAAGATGGTCAGGTCATAGCAGAGAGGTCAGAGAAATCGCAGTCCACTGGAGAAGGAACTGGCAACCCACTCCAATATCTTTGCCAATAAAACCTTATGGACCAGAGGCATAAAGATACATGTGCCTGGCGTGTTGCGGTCCATAGGGTCACGGTGAGTCACCCAAGATGGTCAGGTCATAGCAGAGAGGTCAGAGGAATCGCAGTCCACTGGAGAAGGAACTGGCAACCCACTCCAGTATCTTTGCCAATAAAACCTTATGGATAAGCACAACCAGAGGCATAAAGATACATGTGCCTGGCGTGTTGCGGTCCATAGGGTCACGGTGAGTCAAACACAACTGAACGAGTAAGAAGCAACAACAAATGCTTTCTTGAGAAACTCAGCTTGAGAACAAAATGTTTTTACAAACTTAAAAAAATACATGCTTTTTTTTTTTTTTTTTTTAATATACTACTTTTAATCCTGCCTTAAAGGGGAACCATTTGCTTTTTATTCTAAAAGAATGAATCGTCTTGTAGTAATCTTGGACCCAGATAAGATCTCTATTCTGTTTTATTGAAATATTTCACAATATGATTAAATGGAAGAATACCTCGCAGGAACATAACCTTATTTCAATTGAAAAAAAACAATCCATTATAATTTTAATTAAGATTGTCTGCTAATTAGTCGTACATGTATTGAAATGTATATCGTGCTTTTAAAGGGACATCCTTTACTTCTATGTTTATTTGTATTTATCGTGGGGTCACCGGAGTCGTTTCCTTTTAAGACAACAAAAACACTTGTACTTAGATAACAAGAAAATCCGTCTCTGCCGGGCTTCGATGTCTTAAGTACATGAAGGTGACACCGCGGAGGCTCCAGATGTGGAATCATTGCAATCTATAAATAAAATGTCCTTTCTGATCCACCCTAAATATTGATTAGCCCTGAGACATTGGGTCCATTATTTTGAGTACACAGGGAGCATGCCTAGTCTGTTTAATGCAGGGGACTGCACTCAAAACAATAGACCCAATGTCTCAGGGCTAATGAGTAATTAATGGCAATGATCTTATTAACAAACAATATGGATCAAAAGGACTGAGCTCAATGTGACAAAAATCAATGTAAGTTTAAATGTGCATTTTGTAAATAAATGGCTGAAATTCTATCATATTGAGCCCTCCACCTGTCATTTTACCTGGAAGATCTTGCCCAGGATCAGCGGGCACAGGTAGTTGGTCGCCTCCAATGATATCAATAAAATAAAACTATATTTTATTAAATTGTAGATTAGGAAACGCTGTGAGGTGTCAACACATTAGCAACATGACAAGCGGTGTCAGCCATCGGCATCTTCAGAGAAAATTGTAATTTTTGTATCTTCTGCCGTACTTCTTCCAAGACACAATGGTGTAGATACAGACAAGGGCCAGCAAGGAGACCTATAAGATGTATAATACTGTGTGAGTCATGGGGGAGAAATCTTACACCCCGCAGGCTCCAAGACAACAAGCATGGCATCCCTCAGACTCAAGATTATACCTACAAAGGTTTTAATTCTCCCTTTTTACACAGCTGCTAATTTTGTTACAAGTTTTACCAACATGTGAAATTATCTTTAGATTGTAAGTTTGGGAGTTTTCAGTTTTGTTTGGTGCTTTGGGGAAAGCTCGATGTACACCGGATTCTAAGCTCAAAGTCAGGGCCGTCCATCCTGCGCAACGTGCTAATACTGCCTTGATCGTAACCCGTGTACAGCGCTACGGAAGATGTTGTCGTGTTACAAATAAATAATAATAATAATCCCAATTCTTATCCTTGCCTCGCTCTTTATTTCCATCTTGTCTCTCAGCTCAGATACCCAGGCAGATCTGTATTGGCAGCATTAATGTTATTATCTACTTAAAAGCAGAGAGTATGTGATAGAAACATTCACAGGAAGCTTATGTGTCAGGGTGCTAGAACAAGGAGACATGTACCAAATGTGTATGTCTCATAATGTCATGTACAACACTGAATTATGTTTGTGTATACACAGAAATGTCCATATACAGTGGGGTTTGTGTAAATGTGTCAGAAACAAGTGGGGTACGGAGAGCGCACACATCCAACTAATCCTAAATATGTGGGTGCATCTACTGAGGCTGTCTCTTAGTATGTGGGGGGGGGAGGGGTGTGGTGACAGTTTCTGTTTGATTCAATTATCGAACAAAGCTCTCTGACTTCTCCTGCCCCCTCCAATTCTTAGATTAACCACATTCTTAGAAAAGCAGGAATTATGTTGAAGTCTCAGACAAAGCCCGCACTCCGCAGCCAGGCAGGAAAACCTCTTCCTTCCCTGCTTCACTCACTGATCCCGGGTCGTTACAATAACAGGAAAGTATCTAGTCCTTTCCACATTTCCTTCTCTTCCTTTTCCATGAAGTCTCTCGGCAGTTGGACTGATTTCCAGAGGCTCAGGAATCAGAAGAAAGATCCCACAAGTAGCACGTTCCAAGACTCAGAGGTGAGTAACTAAGGGCCAGGCCAGCACTTACAGAATCACCAAAAATGGAGAAAAAATGGTGTGTTACTTGACTTTAGTCTTCTTGTTAGCTCTGGCAGAATCTCACATTATATCACCAGATTGCCGGTGACCTTGGGTCCAGTCCCTCATTATACCAGTGGAGGCTCTTGGGCCACAATCTCCTTTCATAGGACTAGTTTGTAAGCTTCTTGGGTAAATCTCCATTTATTCCTCAAAACTGAAAAAATAAGTTTTGGCTAGAGGATGTCCCAGTAGCTAGTAAGGAATTACATTTATGTAACAAGATCATACGCTTTTTGTCACAGGGTCCCAGGATATACCCCCAGCTTTGTCACGTAGGGCTTACTCTCTTTACCTGATATCAGTTTGTGTGTTTCAGTTTTCCTGTATTAGATATTTTGTTCTTTAGTTGTTCAGTCGCGTCCAACTCTCCATGACCCAATGGACCTATTAAGATATACACATAAAAGCACTAATATCAGTAATTGTGTATGGGATATCATCTTCTTAAAGCTTTATCCATATGTACTTTCTGATTCATTTTACTTACGTTTTGCCATTGTTGTGCGTTCATCGTCCTTGTTCGTCCTACTCAATTCCACCCAAGTCATTACACCAACATGGCGCATCTATGGCATCGGAGCCAAAGTCTGGGAAGTTGTACATAATATAATCACACCTAGAAAATGATATGGAGGAAAGCAATCATGGCCCAAGGCTCTTATAGCTTGTGAACTCTATGTATCTCCTGCTGGTCCAGTATATTATATACAGAACCACCTGTAGTGGAGGCCTTGGTAGTCAGAATTATATGTAGTTAATATAGGTTTTAATCGATATCTTCATTTCACCAGATTTCAGAACACTCCATTAGTAAGATCTCAGTTGGTCTATTTGGTATTTACCAAGATTGTACCCAGATTTCAGTAGCTAGAACATTATTTTTAGTTTTTATATTATTTATCACTTTTCTGCCACGGACAAAGAGTATCGAGGAGAACCTAACACTTTAGACTCACCACCACCAGGCAAAGTTGTAGAAAGATCATTGAATTTACACTTACAAATCAGCGTAAAACATGTTGGTTTGTCATATGTAGTATAAATGTTGTAGATCTCGGTGGTCTCCATGAACATTGGATATTACAATAATGTTGCAATTACCATGAAATGATTCTAATTATTTGTTTTCTTTTTCAGAGGATCTAACATGGGAGGTCTGTTTTTTCTGATATTGGTGCTTGGAGTTCATGGTAACCTGGTGATGTCAGAGGTCACTGCCCCGATTCTCTCGTGCCCAGCAGGTTGTATCTGCCTTCTTGCCCAGCAGCACATTATGTGTACTAATGCCAGCCTCACCTCCCCTCCCTCAGGCGTGCCCAAGAACACAGCCCAGCTGCACCTGCAACATAACAACTTCCCGACTCTTCCTTCCAGTTTTGTACAAGATTTACCCAAACTCACAGGCCTCTACCTGAGTAACTGTAACATCAGTACAATCCAGGCTGGGGCCTTCCAAGGAGCGACTGCCCTCCACCACCTGTACCTGGACTGGAACCAACTTGATGACCTGGAGATCGACACATTCAGCAACTTGAGGCGTCTGCAGTACTTATACCTGGAGAATAACAAGATCCGCCACTTACGTGCAGGTACCATACCAAATAGGCCCTAAGTCACACTCGGGTTTAAACATGTATTTTTTAATTGTACAGTGGTCCATTAAAGTGACATTAAATGTATCAATGCTGCTATGTGTTATCAAGCCGAATACAGAAAGATAAGCAAAGAAAAGGTTGGAATTTTTTATTTGGTGCATATGGTACTGTTTTATAAATATTTTTATAACCAAATATTAAAAAAGGAATACAAATCACAACTCACATATAGATTTTATCCTTGGTTTTTTGATGGTGCACATCAGGATGTAAGTTCAAAGTATTTTTAATATACTTCACCCTGAGCAAGAGTTATCCAAGAAAACACATTGCTGGTCACTCTCAGATGAGCATGTGTCACTCTAGCTGTCTTTTATTAGTTAAACAGTGAATTCATGATTTTGCTCCACAGGCATATTATGGAACTAGATGTGAGAGAGTTACTGCTGGAATATATATACATTTTTATATATATATATATATATATATATATATATATATATATATATATATATATATTACATAGTATTTGAGGTTGAATAAATACTGTTAGTCCATCAAGTTTCCTCTAACCTCAAGGGATGTCCTCTTATCAGTTGAAAATCTCTTGGTAGAAAAAGTTTACTTGACAAAGCCTTATATTGACCCTGGATGTATTTAAATAAGGTAATCATATTCCCTTAGACGCCTTTTTCCATTCCCCTTATTAGCTTTGTTGCCCTACTCTGTACTTTTTCCAGTTCTCAAATGTCCTTTTTTATGAAGTGGTGCCCAAAATTGTCCTCCATATTCAAAATGAGGGCGTACTAGGGATTTGTATAGTGGTAGAATTATATTTGTTTCCCTTGCTTCCATGCCCTTTTTAATACATGCTAATATTTTACTTGCCTTTGCAGTTGCTGCTTGGTATTGAGCACTGTTACCTAGGTGGTTGTCCACAAGCTCCCAAATCCCTTTCAATATCAGATACCCCTAGATTTGCTCCCATTAAGATTCTAAATTGCATGGCTATTAATCCTTCCCAAATGCATAACTTTACATTTATTCGAATTAAATCTTATCAGCCATTTAGCCGCCCCTTTTCTCTAAGTTATGAAAATCCCCTTGGAGGGAAAGTACATTATCTGGTTTAATTACCTTGCACAACTTAGTGTCTTCAGCAAAAATGGAGACACTACTTTCGAGTCCTACTTCTAGGTCATTAATAAATATGTTAAAGAGGAGAGGACCTAATACTGAACCTTGAGGAACCCCACTTACCACATTCATTTACCACAACCCTTTGCTTCCTGTCTTTTAGCTCTCGATCCATGAGCAGATATTTACTGCAATTCCTGTATCCCTTAGTTTGCTCAAAAGTCTCCCATGTGGCACTGTATCAAAAGCCTTTGCGAAATCCCACAAAGACTATATGCACTGAGTTGCCCTGATCCAAGTTCCTACTAACCTCCTCATAGAAACTAATAAGATTGGTCTTACATGACCTATCCTTCATAAATCTGTGTTGACTCTTTACTTATGATCTTGTTCAAATAGACATATTCTTGTATACTGTCCCCTATTAACCCTCCTAAAAGCTTCCCAACTACAGATGTGAGGCTCACTGGTCTATAATTCTGCGGATGTTCTCTTGCTCCCTTCTTAAATATAGGTATCACATCTGCTTTTCTCCAGTCATCTGGTAGAGACCCTGTGGTGAGTGAATCTTGAAAAATTAGATATAATGGTTTCCCTATTACAGAACTCAGTTCCCTCAGTACCCTTATATGTATTCCATCTAGACCCGGGGCTTTATTAAAAAAAAAAAATTCCAACCAATTATTTTGCAGTGTCCCAACCACTGGTACATCCCTTGTGTATACCGAAGAAAATAACCTATTTAGCTCATCTGCCTTTTCCTGGTCACTAATTATCAGACTGTGTCACATTGTAATGTTCCTATAGCTTCCTTCCTGGCCTTCTTCCCGTTAATATATTTACAAACTACATATACACACACATATATATATATATATATATATATATATATATATATATATACTGAAGTAATTGATACAATGCTATTATACAATATATTATATTGCTATTATACAAAGAGCACTGAATGCATTGCTATTAATACAGGCAGCACTGCAGGGGTTAATACATCACAAAAGCTGTGAGGCCCCTGTTCTCAGAACTTAAGACTAAATGCTATAATATATAAGCAGACAGAAAATGTAGTAACTAGAAAAAAGTTGCTGGGTTATGAGGTACGCCCAAAAAAGTAGCTGATAACCTTAGAAAAAAACTTGCCTAAAAATACGAAGTCATGGGGCATGCCCGAATAGTACCCGATAACCTTAGAAATATGCAAACCGTAGAAAATGTATTGTACAAGATAAAATGGTGTTGACATAATAAGACTACTATATAAGGTCTGTGCCGGATCACTGTGTCAGATCCACATTGGTGCTACTATACTGTGCGCATCTCTCAGGCCTGATAATAAAACAAAATCTGATTGAAGCGCTGAGATTTCGTGGTCTTCCTTTTCTTCAACACCACACATATTTACATGTACATGAGTTATACTTGAATGTCACTATGCGGTAAAACAGACACTGTACTCAGAGAGTTGTAAATATTACTAGGATGAATACTGTAAAAGTAGGGACCCGATAGTGACTACACCGTGCTTCTAATTTACATGAGCAATCTTACTGCAGTGGAAACTGAATGTAATGTTATGTTATGGATATTTGATTTAAAAATATATGTCCTGTTTTGTGCACACATTCTCCGTCTCTTTTTCTCTTGTCCTGGTATTGTGTTTAGTACCATCCATGTTGCTTAGAGACTCTCTCTTTTTCTCTTTCTCTCTCTCTCATATATAGCCCTGTATTCTATGGAAGGGCTGCATTGTACATTTATCCCCCTTTTGGAACATAAAAGAATGGGAAAATCCATGTGGGAGAATTTAGAAGAAGAGAAATATAATTAGTGATGGAAGTGTGTCCAAGAGACAGTAGCTGAGGTGACACAAGACATTCTTGGCAGTAAAACGCAGCTCCACTGCTATAAGTAGAATAGGTAGGTAGGGTCTGCCTTTCTTTCTTCCTCGTGTTTGTCTCGTTCCTCCATTGATATAGTGAAAAACACAGGAGCACACACTACAAAAATGATATAATATGCAACATATAAATAAATCTATTCACTGAATAAGATTCACCAGAAAGCACCGATGCGTTTGTCAGCCATGCACTGGCTTCTTCAGGGTAATGGTATGGCATTCATCATGGCCTGATAAATGCAAGCTATTACTCCATCTTTAAAGGGTCATTTACCTCACTGTAAGTGCTCTTTATGGTGTGATAGAGCACAGGATTGTATGTTAAAATTATCTATTTTTTAATAACACACCTGTTTAGTTGATTCCAGCATCCCATGTTCTGCACAAACTGCTTTGTTAAAGATTAACTCTTTTTTTCTTTTGCTCACTACATGAAGCTGTAGCTGCGGATCTGGCAGTGGGCAGGGAGTGATACCTGCAAACACAGATTTTTCTTTATTTATTTCTCAGTAAAAAATGCACATATTTCCAAAAATTCAAAAAGTATTTTATCATACTTTTAGAAGATTTTTACTGTGATGTGGTCCAAATTGTGCTGAATCAAGTGTCTCTTTAATTAACGTGTTTGCACAAAATATGATTGGCTGAAAAAAGGGTGCAATAGCATAAATTCTCTAACAGATAGGCTTAAAGATTTGTGATATATGCATAGTGATTGTTTTCCACAAATTAGTAGACAATAATCATTTTGTCTTATCACAAAGATCAGAATATGATAGCAAAAGATTCTGTATGTAATATGCAAATATCTTGTGGTATTATCAAGGAAATCCTGTGATGGTTCAAGGTTTTGTGATTTCCTTTGTGATAGTTGAAAGTCTCGAAGTAGCTGAAATAACATCTTGTGAGATATCCCATGTGGGAGACTCTACTCAAAAGATCTGGCCATAGTAAGAGCTTGCCAATCCCAATAGGGAGGAGTGCAAAGTCTTATAATACTTATTGGGCCAAATCCTCTAGCAGGCGCCCACCATGGATTATGCCATAATAAATACAGGGTCTACAAAATCCTACCCTCATATATTAATATGACTATTCTATAACTTCAAGAGTACCTAGCAATGTATAGAAACCTAATTTCCAATTAAAACATTATATTAAACTTGAGCATACTAAAACATAATGTACAATGCATAAACTGCAAATGTGTATTTTTCCACCCCATAATCATTTCGTATTAAACTATAGCACCATTATATTTACATATGATACTAAAGGTATTACTGCCAGTTACAGAGAGTACGCAATGGGTTAGCAAGAGGAAATACTTATATTATAAAAAAAAGTATAATGTATAAATAATTTATAATAATAAATAACATGTAATATATAATCTATATATTAAATAATATTTAATAGTAATCAATAATTTTTTTATACCCCATTGTGATACTAATGAATTAATATATATACTAATTAGATAACAATGAACTACACTCCAATTCAAAATAAGAGGGCCATTTAATTCAGTACAATGTGGAGCACACCAATGTAAAGATCACTTAAAAACATGTTTAAAACCTTTTTGAATTTTTGAAATCCGTGCTTTTTTCACTGAAATATTTATTAACTAGTGGTTTGCCTGCCATAAATGACGGGTTTTTTTTTTTCCCACCCCCTTCCCCTGTATCTCTTTCCCCCTCTCCCTCCCTTGTGTCTGTTTCCTACCCCTCTCCCTCCCCTGTGTCTCTTTCCTCCCCCTCTCCCTCCCTGTGTCTCTCTCCCCCTCTCCCTCCGTCTCTCTCCCCCTCTCCCTCCCCCGGGTCTCTCTTCCCCTCTCCCTCCCCTGTGTCTCTTTCCCCCCTTCTCCCTCTCCTGTGTCTCTCCCCCCACTCCCTCGCCTGTGTGTCTCCCCCACTATCCCACCCGGTGTCTCTCCTCCCCCACTACCTCCCCTGTGTGTCTCCCCCACTATCCCTCCCCTGTGTCTCTTCTCCCCTCTCCTGTGTCTCCTCCCCCCTCTCCCCTCCCCTGTGTGTCATGGAATAGTCAGTGTGTTTGTAAATTTGTAATTTCTTTTCTTCCAAGTCCCACGTTCCTCAACTGCTTGCAGCCTAAGGCAATTACGCATTTCCTAAGTGCTTGGAGGCTAAGTCCCGCGTTTTTAAATGCCTCTATGGCTCGCCTCGCTATGCGAGGCTTGCAAGCTTGACGACAATTCGCTGTTTGATAACTATTATATGTGATTCCAAAAAGGTGCATAAATTAGCTCCAATATAAATAGCATATTAAAATTATATAATTATGTGACAATATAAATAAATAAATGTCAGTCTTATGTACTTTATGTGTGAATTCTAATCCTATATTGATCCTGTTTATATCGGTCAGAGGTCTTGTTCTGAGCTTCCCCAAATGATGAATATTTCATATATAAACTGGCTATAGAGCAGTAGGTTGCCCCTGCTACATTACAATACCATCATGGTCCTCCCAGTCATGGTCCTCCCAGTTATGGTCCTCCCAGTCATGGTCCTCCCAGTTATGGTCCTCCCAGTCATGGTCCTCCCATTAACCCATGAATAGATTGGCAAAGCTAAGAGCCAATGTGGTGCCCATAACCGTATCACAACACAAGTAGTATTTGTCCTGAAAGTCAAAATAATTATGCTTCAGATCAAAGTTAACATTAGATGAGAGGAATTGTTTTTGTTCTTCTGGTGTTTTCGGGTCCTGAACTAGATAATAATGAAACATCCTCGAAACAACTTCATCGTCAGTAATATGTACAATGACACCATGTCTGCAGTAACTAACCTGTACTTGTTTTCCATGCAACCTTTCTTAGCTTCTCTACTAAGTGTGTGATGACCCTAGTGATGGCCCTAGTGATGGCCCTAGTGATGACCCTAGTGATGGCCCTAGTGATGACCCTAGTGATGGCCCTAGTGATGACCCTAGTGATGACCCTAGTGATCCAACGATCAGGTGTCCACAGGAGTCCACAGGAGCCATGATGGGAGTCTTTACCTGTTGTCTGCCTTACTTCTCCTGGCTATTGCAGGAAACCTACACTAGTTAGACAAATATTTAGGACAGACTGATGGCTAGATCCTTTTTTCTCCGCATGGACACCTAGGAGGAGGTTTTGTAAAAGCCACATTGCATTTATTTTCTTTACATGCTGGTTTAATATATAATAAGTTGCTGAATAAACACATTCCATCTTACACCCCATTCTGATTCATTCTGGTATCTTTCTCCAGGTGTCTTCTCTCATCTGAAGGACCTCAGTGCTCTGTACCTGAGTCACAACTTACTGAACGAGCTATCTGATGGAGCTCTAAAAGGTTTATCAAATGTACGTTGGCTGGACCTGGGGTACAATATGATCGCCAACATGACCCCTTGGTCCTTTATTCATGTGAGGAATCTGCGCAAGTTGAACTTGGAGAGGAACAACCTCACTGAAATTCCTTTACCAATAAAAGCTATATCCGCCCTGCACACGCTGAGATTGAGCGGTAACCAGATCAAAATTTTGATTTCCACAGATTTCTTCTGGAATGTGGGAGCCCTCACACAGCTGTATTTGGACAATATGGGCCTGGAGAAAGTGACCAGCCTGACCTTCAGCAGACTAGTTAACTTGGAAGTGCTTGACCTGAGGCACAACAACCTGACATCACTTTCTGTGTCCCTCATTGAGGCCTTTATAAAGATCTATCTCTCAGGTAACCCATGGCACTGTGATTGCGCCATCATTGGACTCCATACACGGCTACAGCTGAATAAAGTGCGGGACACAGACGAGCAGGCGGTGTGTCAGAGTCCCACGGCTCTGAAGGGCCAACGTCTGGCTAATGTGGATGTGAGTGTGCTTGGGAGAGTAGTGTCATCTATTTATTAATTTATAAAAAATCTGTTTAAAATCTTATTTATTGCAGTTGGTTGCTTTAAATATTTTGAGTGGAAGTGTTAATTAACTGAGCTTAAAAGTTTGTTATTTTAGGTATCAATTATCTCCAACTCTCCTTACCTAGTGCCAATAATTATCTCTCACCGTGGGGGGTTATAACGGAGAGGAGCATGCCCAGTGTCCATGCCCAATTAAAACAACACATACAACTAAATCTACCTGTGATTATTAGGATTTATCCAAATCGGGTATGCTCTTTTCTTTTATTATTACCCTACTGTTAGAGTTAAGTAATGGCCTAGATAAGGAAAGTGAGAGATATTCTGTATATATAATGAATGCATAAAATACTCTGCTTTCAAGCTATGGTATTTAATACTTACATTCCACAAGTATGTTAGGTGATATGCGCTACTGAGGAACTTAGAAAATGACAGTCACAACGTAGATCTCAACTGCCGTTTGATTGGCTCTTGAACTCAATCATCCTTTTTCTAAAATGGCAGCTTCCGCTTTCCAAAAACACAGAAGAATAAATGTCAAACTAGGTATGTTCCATGACGTTTACATCGATAGTTATTCTTCTCTAATAATGATCTTTAAAATAAAATAAATATTGTTTGGTTGAACTTGCCCTTTAGTTCTTCGAAATGACCTTCGAGAGTTTAATATAATTTATGTACCTTGAAGCTCCTCCTACCAACCCCACATTCTAAAAGTGTGTTTTAATAAATCTGTTTGGCTTTAAAACATATTTTTGCATTTAAATCACTATTGGCAGAATTGGAAGTGACAGAGAACTTTATTTCCCACAATGCTTTGTATGAAACCAAGCTGGAATTTATGGTCTTTCCGTTCTAACGAGCTTCGGTCACATTCTATTGAAGCCTAACACAAGCAGAGTAACACATACCCACAGAGCTTATCATTAAAGGGCCACTGTGGATAATAAAAGGCATTTGCGCCATTAGATAGAAGGTTGAAAAGCATGTGGAAAAGGTGTTTTAAATTTTGTAATTGTTGCTAAATTCATGGTGTCTGAAGCATGTCCAGATATTTAGACTGGTCGAGTCCCCTAATCAGTCGGCTGTGTACATATTGAGTTGGGTCATGTGCAGACTAAATGAGGAAGGGTTTCATTTCCTATATATATTTCTTACTCATTGTTGGCTATATATATATATATATATATATATATATATATATATATATATAGTAAATAAATAGACTAAAACAAGTAAAAAAAAAAAACTGCTTCCAGCTCAGAATTCCAAGAAAAACAGTTATTACACTGCATTCTGGGAAGCTGAGCTGGGACATGCAAATGTGCTTACAAATGCCTCGCTCTTCAATCCATAGCCATTTTCAAACATGGCTTCCTTTAAGCTTATGCAAAGCCAAGGTTGGATTAAACACAAGCTGAGAATCCTATCCATTCTCAGCTGTTTCAAGCTTACTGGCTATCATCAGTATGGGGCGGGATCTCAGCTTGTGTTGTGGACCTTATGAGTAGGTAGTTCACCACAACAATCATTTATAATATGGTGGGCAAAAGAGCGATAGAAGCCTCCACTGTACAGTAAATAAAAAAAATTGCATGTCCCAGATCAGCTTCCCAGAATGCAGTGTAATAACTGTTTTTCTCTGAATTCTGAGCTGGCGGCAGGTTTTTTAACTTGTTTTAGACATTCAAATGTGAACACAGATGTACTATTTATTTACTGTAGGGTGGAGGCTTCTATCGCTCTTTTTCCCATCATAATATAAATGATTATATATACAGTTGCAAGCAAAAGTATGTGAACCCTTTGGAATGATATGGATTTCTGCACAAATTGGTCAAAAAATGTGATCTGATCTTCATCTAAGTCACAACAATAGACAATCACACTCTGCTTAAACAAATAACACACAAAGTATTAAATGTTGCCATGTTTTTATTCAACACACCATGTAAAAATTCACAGTGCAGGTGGAAGAAGTATGTGAACCCTTGGATTTAATAACTGGTTGAACCTCCTTTGGCAGCAATAACTACAACCAAACGTTTCCTGTAGTTGCAGATCAGATGTGCACAACGGTCAGGAGTAATTCTTGACCATTTCTCTTTACAGAACTGTTTCAGTTCAGCAATATTCTTGGGATGTCTGGTGTGAATCGCTTTCTTGAGGTCATGCCACAACATCTCAATCGGGTTGAGGTCAGGACTCTGACTGGGCCACTTCAGAAGGCGTATTTTCTTCTGTTTAACCCATTCTGTTGTTGATTTACTTCTATGCTTTGGGTCGTTGTCCTGTTGTAACACCCATCATCTGTTGAGCTTCAGCTGGTGGACAGATGGCCTTAAGTTCTCCTGCAAAATGTCTTCATAAACTTGGGAATTCATTTTTCCTTCGATGATAGCAATCCGTCCAGGCCCTGACGCAGCCAAGCAGCCCCAAACCATGATGCCCCCACCACCGTACTTCACAGTTGGGATGAGGTTTTGATGTTGGTGTGCTGTGCCTCTTTTTCTCCACACATAGTGTTGTGTGTTTCTTCCAAACAACTCAACTTTAGTTTCATCTGTCCACAGAATATTTTGCCAGTACTGCTGTGGAACATCCAGGTGCTCTTGTGCAAACTGTAAACGTGCAGCAATGTTTTGCTTGGATAGCAGTGGCTTCCTCTGTGGTATCCTCCCATGAAATCCATTCTTGTTTAGTGTTTTACATATCGTAGATTCGCTAACAGGGATGTTAGCATATGCCAGAGACTTTTGTAAGTCTTTAGCTGACACTCTAGGATTCTTCTTCACCTCATTGAGCAGTCTGCTCTGTGCTCTTGCAGTCATCTTTACAGGACGGCCACTCCTAGGGAGAGTAGCAGCAGTGCGGAACTTTCTCCATTTATAGACAATTTGTCTTATTTTTATTTTTTTATTTTTTTTATTTTTGATTATTTATTTTCAGATTTACATGATATACATAGATTACAGAAGCACAACATTTCTCAAACACACTCTAAACAGAAGGTTGGGTTTCTTCTAAACACAGATATCCTTTGTTTCGAATTTAGCTCTAGAATTACTAACTTTAATCACGATTGAACAAGGTCCCTCATGTATGGGCTCTTTTCAACTTTCACTCCCTTCACATCCCTATTGACCTCAGACTGTCCAAATTCCATCTTTTTGTTTCTTAATAAACCCCAAGTATAGTTGAAGGTGAATCTAGTTAGCAAGTAGGGTTATCGTCAAGAAGTTCCTTAATTAATTTCTCAAGTGTTTTGGCCGTTTGAGTCTTGATTGTTATATTTGTTTTTTTCTCGCCTTTTTGGGGAATATTTTTGGGAATTTCAATATCTTGGGGATTTCGTCCTGTTATGATTGCTCTCTAGTCATGTTCTATCGCCCAACTTCTCACTGTCATACTTCATTCATTCTGGCCGGTTAGGAAAGGGGAGGTAAGGAGGAATTGAGCTCGAAGGAGGAGGTCTGGTGGGCGAGTGAGGTGACAGCGTAGGGGTTTTAGTTGAAGGTGGTATCCCAAATAGTCCATTTTAAAGGGTCTTGTTTTAATTGCAGTGCGGTGTTAAAGTCTCTCTCTAATTCCCGATTTTTTCCCACCATAGTCAAGATTTCAGATAATTTAGGGAGAAGTGCTTTCTTCCAGTTTCTCGCAATTACAGTTTTAACAACTATAAAAATTTGGGTCATAAACCCTATATTTTTAATTAATGTTTTAGCAGGAAACAAGTTAAACAATGCTATCTGCGGATCAGCCTTGATGTTTGTCTTAAGTATATTGGATACGTATTCAAAGCAGTCTTCCCAAAGTGAGAGAGATGTGGGGCAATTCCACCATATATGGAGCATATCTGCTAGGTTCCCGCAATTCCTCCAACATAGTTTGGTTTCTGGGTTAAATGATATGGAGTATATTTTGACGGGAACCCAGTACCATCTATTTAGGATTTTAAATTGGATTTCTCTTTGGTTTGCATTTTTCACGAACCTGTTTAGAGATTTTAAGGCTTGTTGCCATAAGTCTTTAGATGCCCATATATGCATGTCTTTGGCCCAAATTTCCATCGGTTTGGTTATATCCCGCTGTATTTGAATGTGAATAATCTCACTGCACTTTGATATCAAATGTTTAAAGTTTTGAGACGCTATCAAAGTTACCAAGTTGTTTGAACTAGGTAAATTGTTAACTTTAATTCTTTGTTTCAGCACCTGTGTTAATTTATATAAAGTGAACCATATTTTATTTGATATGTTATATTTCTTTTTTAGCATGTCATAATCTAGTATTTTACCATTATGTTTGTCTACAATGTGGCCCAATAAGTATATTCCTTTCTCTTTCCATTCTGGTTCTAGATGGATATGATTTAAGAATGTTATTGTTGTCAAAGGGGTAAGATCATTGTAACTCTCTAAGAGTTTAAATTTCTTATTCATTTTTATCCACTCCTTTACCATGTCAATCAAGACAGTTGCATTGGGGTCGATATAAGGTATAGCTGAATTTGGAAAATATAAAAGAGCATTGAGATCGATGGAGTTAAGCATATCCCTCAGCACCTGGTTTTCAGTGTGACCCGCTAGAGGTTGGATCCACTTAATATATTGTGCTAGTTTAATTGCTTTCTGGTAATGAGAAACCATTGGGTATGCTATGCCTCCTTTTATACATTTTCTGAACATTATTTCCCGTTTCACTCTAATCTGACCCTTTTTTTTAATGTATCTATCTATCTATCAGCTTCTGGAATTTAGCCAACCATTGGCTTGGAATTGGGAAAGGGAATGATCTTAACACATAGTTGAGCTTGGGTAGAAAGGACATTTTGACAGATGCAATTCTGCCGGAGAATGAGATATGATTACCCGGCCAGTTCTCAATTAGGTCCTTAGAAGTTTTCTATAAGTTATTCAAGTTTTGATCTAGGATATTTCTTAAGTCCAGGCTAAACTTAATGCCTAAGTGTGTGAATCCTTTTGTATGGGCTAGCTGGTATTTGTCCAAGAGGAGTTCGTCGTCTTTTTCTGCAATATTAATGCTCAAGGCTTCCGATTTTTCTATGTTTAATTTATAATTCGACACTTTGCTGTAATTAGCGATAATTTCCATCAGCGCCCTCATAGATGTATGTGGATGCTCCATATAGACCACCACGTTGTCCGCAAAGAGGGAGATCTTGTATTCATTTTTGCCTATTCTAATCCCTTTAAAGTTTTCAGAGGTCCGGATTGCTATAGCTAAAGGTTCTAGAATCAAGGCAAATAGAATGGGAGACAGCGGGCACCCTTGACGGGTACCGTTTGTTATCCCAAAGTAATCTGACTGTACCCCTTTGCCCAATACAGAAGCCGAAGGGGCATTGTATAAGGCCGCTATTGCCTTCGATGCAAAGGCATCAAACCCATATCTAAGAAGGGTCTGCATCATAAAATCCCACCCTACCCTATCAAATGCTTTCTCCGCATCCATTGATAAGAATAGAGTGGGAATGCCTTTGTTCTTCGCTAGTTTGATTAGGTGAATCATTTTATGGGAGTTGTCTGAGCCCTGCCTCTCTGGGACAAAACCTGTTTGATCAGACGTTATTAATTTTTTGGAAATTTCTGTGAGTCTTAAAG
This sequence comes from Discoglossus pictus, assembly GCA_027410445.1. Classification (NCBI taxonomy): domain Eukaryota; kingdom Metazoa; phylum Chordata; class Amphibia; order Anura; family Alytidae; genus Discoglossus; species Discoglossus pictus. The sequence continues at coordinate 3,137,070 of CM050169.1, forward strand.
CCAGAATTTTCGCATATATTTTGGTGTCTATGTTCATAAGCGAAATTGGTCTGAAATCTTTGCAGGTGTGTGCTTCCTTATTTTGTTTTGGGATGGTTATTATATTTGCTCTAAGCATCTCTGGGGGAAACTTTCCTGTATTTTTGATTTTGTTAAATGACGATGCTATAATTGGCATTAAACCTTCCATTAGTTTTTTTATAATAGGCTGTAGAAAAACCGTCTGGGCCTGGTGCTGTATGATTTTTTAGGTTCTTGATGACTCGACTAATTTCTGCCTCTGTTATTGGGCTGTTTAGTGCCTCCTTGTCTGCCTTTGAGATGACTGGAAAATGGATTTGATCTAAGAATGACGTTATATCTTTTGAATTTGGAGTTATAAAGTTATCTTCCGAGCTTAAATTATACAGGGATTGATAAAATTTGGCAAATAAGTCTGTAATTTCTTTAGGCTTAAAGATTTTTTTACCCCGATTTTCCAAATAGAGGATTTTTTGTTTTTGGTGGTATTGCTTTTTGATTTTATTAGCAAGATCCCTCCCTATTCGATTATCGAAGTTAAAGGATCTTTGTTGTAAACGCCACAAGCAATTGTCTGAGCGTTTTTGGTTTATTTTATTAATTTCCTTTCTTATTAATTTTATCTCTTGAGTTAGAGTGTCATTTTTTTTTTTATTGACTTGTTCTAATCCATACAATTTTACATGTAGTAATCTTAAAGATAATCCTCTCTGTTTGACCCAGATACTTTTAAGCTTGATAACAATGCCTCTTATGTATGCTTTCAATGCATTCCAAATTGTTATGTTTGAGGGTACTGAGCCCATATTAATTTCTAAAAATGTTTTAATTTCCGCTCTAATAACATTTAGTCTGTCCTTGTCTTCCATAATTTTATCATCCATTCTCCATGTCCTACCAGAGTAAGCAATTCTTGTTTCCTGTAATAGGAGGGTAATTGGAGCATGGTCCGAGATGGTTATTAAACCGATTTTTGCTGATTTAATTGTGTTTAACAGAGACTCGCTCACTAGGATATTATCGATTCTTGAATACATCTTATGAGAACCCGAATAGTATGTATAATCTCTCTCAGTTGTATTTAAAAGGCGCCATGTATCATACAAATGGTGTCTCACCAAAAGTTTAGAAAAGTCCTGAGATGTTTTTTCTATGTACTTGTAATTTTTAGGTAATTTTTTGTAATTTCTATCTATCTGGGGGTCCGGAGTCATATTAAAGTCTCCGCCCACGATTAGACCTCCTAAAGCGATCTTGTCCAGTTTTTTAAGTACACCCTTGAGAAACGAGTTTTGTTTGTAATTAGGGGCGTATAAATTTACTATCGATAGTTGTTGGCTATTTATCTCCCCTACCCAGATAATATACCGCCCATTATCGTCCACGACCACTACTTCTTCTTTTAGTCTTAAATTTTTGTTAAACATCATTACCACACCTCCTGAGTTTTTTTTTTGGCATGCATTTAATACATGTGGAAATTTATATTTGGCCAAATGTGGAGTATAACTCTTGTCCCAATGGGATTCTTGAATTAAAACAATATCTGGGTTGGTTTTATTCAGCATTCTAGTAATGGAGGCTCTTTTGGATGGAGAGTTTAAGCCCCTAACGTTGTAGCTCACTATTTTCAACCCCATCATGCCTCCCCCAACTCGGAAACCTCCCTTTTTCCCCTCTCCCCCCACCTCCCGGCTACAGTCATACTTCCATACTTACTGCATTCTCTCCTAAAACCTTGTAGGTCTATAACATTCATTCAAACGTCACCCCTTTAGAATGGGATGAGCTTCGGTCAAAACAACCTTGGGCGTAAACAGTGTTGAGATGTGTACAGTCCTCTATGGAGAATGTTCCCACGCATTTGAATCTTCTTATGTCTAGATAACCCTCTTTTGTTTCTTTCCCCCCTTTTCTTTCCTGTTCCTACCCCTTTTTTCCTCTTTTTCTTTTTCTCTTTCCTCCTTCCCCTTTCCACCCCTTTCTTCCCATCTTTTTTTTTCTCTTTTCTTCCCTTCCCCCTTCCTCTCTAACTTCCCTTTCTTATCTTTCTCCTTTTCCCCTTCCCCCTCCTTTCTTTCCTATCTCCCTCTCCCATCCTTCTTTCCTTTATTTCTTTATTGTTAGGGCCGTCCATAAAACTTGCCTATATATTCAGCTCGTCTCTAAAAAACCTTAATGTGCTAACTACCAAGCGTTTCAATTGTGACTCTAGTGTAGAAAACATTTTTATGAGTGATTTATATAGAGAGAAAAGGCATCTAATATTGCTCAAACCCTTGTTGTTTAAGTGAGATAGCTATATATTAATCAACTTTCCTCATTATCTCTTTCATTACGTAACAATCTTAAAGTGCATTCTTTTTTAAAGTGCTGTGCATATCTTATACTAAATTATAAAGTGTTTGATTCCTTATATACACTACTTTTCTTTCTCAAAGTACATAGTAAAATATTAAACACAATTAGAATATAACAAAGTTAAAAAGTGCATTCCTTTCAAAGTGCTGTGCTTTTGTTTAAAGGGAAGAGCAGTGTAAATCTCTAATGTCTTAAATACACCTTAGATTAAGACTTGTTCCTCCTTAAGTCCCCGTGTTTCCAACTACATTATAAAACGCATTAATTACCCGTGTACTCTAAATTTCTTTTCCAAAGAGACGTAATAAATTATTAAACACTTATGAATTTTAACAATCTATAAAGTTTAAGGCTGCGATATCCCCTATGACATCTAAACGACAGAAGCCACCTCTAAGGGATAGGAGAGAGAAAAAAAAAAAAAACAGATATAGAAAAAAAAAAAAAAAAAGAAAAAAGAAAAAAAAAAAAGAAACCCTTTCCTATTATGGGCATCCACCAACCATCCAATAAGAATAGAGATGTCAATTCACCAGCCCCATTTGCTAAATATATCTTCACCCTCTTTGAGTGATAAAATTCTGTACCATCTATTGTCACTAAATATTGAGAGACCTATAGGGAAAACCCATTTATATGGAATTTCTTTTTCCCTCAATTTTTGTATAATCGGGAGAAATAGTTTTCTTTTATATCTCGTAGAGGAGGAGATATCTGAGAATATTTTAATATTCGAGTATGGGGGGTCAAAACCTGTTTTGCCAAAACTAGCTCTAATTATTTGATTATTATTTGATCTAATTATTTGATTTTTTAGTGGCATATGGTGGATTTTTACCAAAGTATCTCTAGGGGAATTTACATCAATATTTTTTGGCTTAGGAAGCCTGTGGACCGCATCAAACTTAAATTTAATATCTACAGAGTCCGGTAGTAAGGTATTGGTCCAGTTCGTCATTAGAAATTTTTTCGTCAATGCCTCGTATTTTCAGATTGTTCATTCTTAATCGATCTTCAAATGAGTCCACCTTGTTTTCCAAACTTTTTATTTTCGTTTCCATTGTTTTGATGGTTTCTTTGGAGATGAGTTGTTCTTTTTTAATTAGTTCGCTGATGCTTTCTAATTCTACTATTTTCGCCGTGTTTTCTTGTGTTATCTTGAAATTTGATAAAATTTGTTTTTTAAATTCATCAAGGAATTTGTTTTGAAATTTCTCTAGAATTTTTTCCAGTTTGCCCACAGTAAGGATTTCATCTTCCAAAGATACTGTGTTTGTGTCCGGCAGAGTGTCACCCATATTTTCTCCAATGGCCTCTGTTGACTTGTCACTTATTGGGGACACCAATAGGGACACCTCCGTAGTTTTGGATGCCATTTTGGGCGAAAAGAATAATTTGGATTTAGGCGGTGACCTTACTTTGTCCTTATTTTTGTTTTTTTGAGGCATTTTATTTGTTTTTTCAAGATTCAAATAGCTTATATAGCTCAGATTAGATAGACTAATATAGGCTGGGGGGATTACCGAGCCAATATTAAAATAAATAGGGCTAACCAGAGTCTTTTAATTGGTTATTTTATTCCCCTTTTTTGTTTATGCCCTATCTTGTATTCCAATTCTGAGTATTTTAAAAAGAAATCAAGTTTGATTTGTTTTTGATTACTGAGGTCTACCTTTAATGGGTTCAGGGACCCTTGTCTTCTGTTTTTTCCTTTATTCCTTGTGTCCTTGTAGATATTACTACTTATGTAGAGCAAAAAAAGGGAGAGAGGAAAGAGAAAAAATAGTAATTCCCCCCTTTAGAGTCCAGCCTTTGTATAATTGAAGCTCCAAGAATGCTGGGTTATATCTATAGCACTCCCCTCTTTCTTCCTTTCCCTTTTTCACCTTTTTTTTTTCCTTTTATCTTTACCCTTCCCCCTCGGATCAAGACCCCGTTATGGTTTATAGGGTCATTTATGCCCAAAGGACTTTAGTCCATAGCTTACCCAATTGTTTGCCCAAATAGGCATAACATAAAGTCTCTGCGGGACCTATACTCCGCTTTGCAAGATTTGTTCCAGGGCAGCACAACAATGTTTCACATTAAATACATAGAAGGGTGCTCTACAAGAGCCTTACCCGACCTCAGGTGGTGGTGTTTGCTCCCAACTAGAGCGACAGCAGAGGGTGGTCTGGGGTGTCCGGCCGTAGTTACCAGCTCTGAGTCTCCGTGGGCTCCCCCGCTGTAGCCGCCTCCTGTACATCCCCCTCATACGAGATAACAGTTTAATCAGGGTTGGGACGCGGGGAGTTGGGCACTGGACGTTCCTTTCTTCCCAGGGCCTCTCTTTAGCACCTCTCTGGCTCCATTGCCTGTACCCAACACTTATCCTTCGTCTGAACCCGGAACTTCAATAGGAGGGGGCCTGCACAGGATTAAAATGCAGGTTTTACGAAGCTTCCGAGCGCTTTACACCCCCGCTGCTTTCACTCACCCGACTCAAAGGGTTTGAGGAGGTATAGGGAGGGGTTTTCAGGAGTATTCAGGAGTTTGCGGGCGTTGTAGACGCTAGGGCCTCCTGTGGTGCTTCAGCGCCGTCCACTCACCCCTGCCTGAGCCATCCCGAAAGTCTGCGCTGTCACCACCTTGTCCTCAATCGCAAGTCCGGTGGGAGATAAAAGTCGTGAAGTAGGGTAAGGTGCGGGGTCCGGGGGAAGGGAGTCACCATGAAGTAAGGTGAAGGGCTCAATTCCGGCGGTTCATCGTAGGGTGGGATGAGGGGTAGGATACAGGGGTTATCGAGTTTTCAGCGTGGGCTTCTCCATCGGGCTAGATGAGCCTCAGCTCACGTATGCACATCCGGTAACGCCCATCACCTATCCTCTAAACGGAAGCTCCATGACGACCTTTGAGTTGAACTTCCACATACTTAAGCAGTCAGACAATTTGTCTTAACGTGGACTGATGAACAGCAAGGCTTTTGGAGATACTTTTATAACCCTTTCCAGCTTTATGCAAGTCAACAATTCTTAATCGTAGGTCTTCTGAGAGCTCTTTTGTGTGAGGCATCATTTACATCAGGCAATGCTTCTTGTGAAAAGCAAACCCAGAACTGGTGTGTGTTTTTTATAGGACAGGGCAGCTGTAACCAACACCCCCAATCTCATCTCATTGATTAGACTCCAGTTGGTTGACACCTCACTCCAATTAGCTTTTGGAGATGTCATTAGTCTAGGGGTTCACATACTTTTTCCACCTGCACTGTGAATGTTTACATGGTGTGTTCAATAACAACATGGTAACATTTAATTCTTTGTGTGTTATTAGTTTAAGCAGAGTGTGATTGACTATTGTTGTGACTTAGATGAAGATCAGATCACATTTTATGACCAATTTGTGCAGAAATCCATATCATTCCAAAGGGTTCACATACTTTTGCTTGCAACTGTATATAAGGTAGCTCAAGTAGTAGCACAACTTCATCAGAAATCAACGGTTATGAGTTCAAATACCACCAGTTCTTTTTTTTTCCGTTTATAATATATTTTATTTACATTACAGGATAAAACATAGAAGAGCTATAAACTATAGAGGAGTTGTTATATAGTGGTTTTCAATATAGTTATTTCAACTAAATAAGGAATATAAAGTAAACAGAGGGAAATGGGTTTGAGCGTAGCAAGAATATATATAGAATATAGGTAGCTTGAGCGTCACAGCCGCCATCCTCATTATCTATGAAGCTTCTTATGTGAGAGCTGTGAGGGCTAACAATCAGTAATTGAAAATGGCTTTCAAAGTCAATTCTTGATCAATTAAAATAGTTTTCCCCACATGGTTTCCAAGAGCCTACCAGATGATGTGCAGCAGTTTTGTTCCCTTCCATGTCCTATTGTGCCACTGTCTGCTTGCTAGCTAACAGCATGATACTGGTAGAAAAAAAGGGAGAAGTCAAAGTATTATCTTCATTCTCAGGGACATTATGTGATGTGCCCAATATATTGTATAGTGGCCACATTTCAGAGAATCAGACTACATTTGTGATATGAGTTGTGAGAGTTTACATCGGGGACGGTTGTTGATCTTAATCCCAAAGAGCCCGTTCTCGGGTTGCAGAGCGTTACTTTGTAAAAGGGCTCTAATATTTAATAGAGAAATTAAAAAATGTATCGAGGTCAAAATGAAATTTCTTGAAAATGTAGCCTATATGTGATGGTGATTGCCATGAGGATGTCATGGTGTGACTGTAAGAATACCTCTAGGAGCTCTTTTACTTGGGCAAGTAGTAATGGGGGACTAAGCCCTCTTAGTGTCACAAACAACACATAATATTACATGATAGTTCACAGAGCAGTATTTTAAATTACTTAAAGGATTACTATAATGTATTAATCCACATTCCATTATTCCAAAGTGCAATACCGAATACTGGTGGTCTCCTCCCACTATAAGGATAAGTTTGGAAAGGAGAATCTGGCTGGCAGGAAGTGGGAAAGTGTCAGACACAAGCGGAAATCGACACAAAACAATTAATTGGCTGGAGACTTGCTGTATAAACGTATTGTGGGTGAAATACAGTTTATAAATAATTATCTAGGCTTTAAAACTTATTTTGAACATTGTTTTTTTTTTTTTTAAATGACTGAATATGATTTATAAAAAATATAATTTCATAATTAAAACAACTAGCTATGTGATGAGGAGTCTACCAAAACGCTCACCCACAATGCACCAATGTTATCATTTCATAATTAAAACAACCAGCTACTCTTATTAGGGCCTTATGGCGGACCTCTGTACCAATGTGGTGAGGAGTCTACCAAAACTCTCACCTACAATGTACCAATGTGGTGAGGAGTCTACCAAAACTCTCACCTACAATGTACCAATGTGGTGAGGAGTCTACCAAAACGCTCACCCGCAATGCACCAATGTGGAGAGGAGTCTACCAAAACGCTCAACCACAATGTACCAATGTGGTGAGAAGTCTACCAAAACTCTCACCCACAATGTATCAATGTGGTGAGGAGTCTACCAAAACTCTCACCTACAATGCACCAATGTGGTGAGGAGTCTACCAAAACTCTCACCTACAATGCACCAATGTGGTGAGGAGTCTACCAAAATTCTCACCTACAACTTACCAATGTGGTGAGGAGTCTACCAAAACTCTCACCCACAATGTATCAATGTGGTGAGGAGTCTACCAAAACTTTCACCCACAATGCACCAATGTGGTGAGGAGTCTACCAAAACGCTCAAACACAATGTACCAATGTGGTGAGGAGTCTACCGTACCAAAACTCTCACCTACAATGCACCAATGTGGTGAGGAGTCTACCAAAACGCTCAACCACAATGTACCAATGTGGTGAGGAGTCTACCGTACCAAAACTCTCACCTACAATGCACCAATGTGGTGAGGAGTCTACCAAAACGCTCACCCACAATGTACCAATGTGGTGAGAAGTCTACCAAAAACGCTCACCCACAATGTACCAATGTGGTGAGGAGTCTACCAAAACTCTCTCCCACAATGTAGCAATGTGGTGAGGAGTCTACCAAAACTCTATGACTTGGGGTGTGTGTAATCAAACAACACATAAAGTAATAATCATATAGCAAAGTTTGTTATACTTCTCTTCGGCTGTTGAGTCACACAAGGCTGGAGGACCCCACCAAATCTGTCGGCTCAGAGATAGAGAGAGCGCCTGGCAGAAATGTGTTCAAGGATGAAGTCTACACAGCCTGATAAGGTCCCCATATTTATAGCAATTCATAAACAGGAAGTTATAGCAAAGGTTATTGCACAATGTTTTTAAGCCTCAGGCGCCATGACGGGGTTTGACAGCTGGACAAGTCACTTTATTTGATACAAACTTACAAATTTAAATGTGCTCTTTTTAAATAAAAAAACAAAAACAAATGTGTATTTAGGAATAACTTCTGGACGGTGTATTAACACAATATTCATTTTCTTTTTCCCTTCAGTTGAAAAAGCTGACCTGCCCCGCTTTCGTGGAGGATGTAATAACAACAAAGGCAACCGAGGACAGATTGACGAAGCCAACCATCCATCCAGTAACAACTGCTAGTACGGTAACTATGAAAGCCACGACTGAAGCCTCTATAACTACCTACAAAACATCTCCACCAAAAACATTTTCACAGACCACTTCCGGAGACAAGGCAGTGGAGGATTCGTTGGATCCATGTCTTGCTGATGCCATTTCTAATGTTTTGGTGAGTTCCAGTGGGGAGAAGGCTCCTGAAATTTCCTGGACTGATTCTGGGGATTACAACCAGTTTGAGTTGCGTTACAGTAATGGGGCAAACAGCAGTGCGGTACACATTATTGGGGAGCCCATGCATGTCCGGCTCTACAGCCTGGACCCTGGCACTACCTATACAGTCTGTATCGTGCCCCAGAATGTGCACATCAGCAAATGCCAAGTCCCAAAAGCAAGGCAGTGTGCAAGTGGGCAAACAGATGGAGCCAGCGAGCAGCCAATTTATGTTATTTCTCCAGCAAAGACCACCCCTCTCCTCCTGATCATTGGGGTCTCTATAGCAGTGATAGTACTGGTTGTGTCGGCCATCGTCATTGTGTGCACAATTCGCTCTCGTAAGATTGAGTTCCAACGTTACTACAACGAGGATGGAGCAGAGAGCAGCAAGAGGCAGGACCCATACAAGATGGACGGCATTTATGAGAACATAGATGAAGATAGGTATATATATGTCACGCCTTCCAGCCTCTGGGCGATGGACAATGACAAACTTGACTGCAGTGCGGCAGAGCCCGTCCCGTTACTGTCACTTCCTAAGTATGTTACTCTTTGAAGTCTGTATATGTTTTGTGATGGGGGGGCATGCGTACATGTGTGTGCGTGTAGCTGTGCTCATTTTACAGGTTTTCCTGGACATGTATAATATACAATGTAAATCTTTGGAAATTAGAGTGAATGTTCATATTTTACACGCTACGGGACACGCTTATAATATGGCGGCCTGGGTCGGCCAGTTTCAGGCTAAACTGTCGCCGGGTGCGAGAAGACGATGTATTGTATCTTGTTTTATGCGGCGCGCCTGCCGATGGGAGAACGTGAAAACATCATCAGGCTAAAGTGACACAGCAAAGGTCCAAGTTATTGCACAAATGAAGAGTACGCGTAGAAATACATATAATTACAATTGGTTGTTATTCAAACTTTGAGAGGAAGTGATGCGCTACGGAATATGTCGTCGCGTTATAAATAAACTATAATAATAGATAATTGAGTTGGTATTGTAATCATAAATCACAAATAAAATCCTCCAATTCGTCTAAGGATTTTATCTCATAAGATTATTTATCCCTCATGGGGCGATGATGAACCACAAAAGCATGCCCAGCTCGTGTACAGAAGAATAATGATAACACTTAAGCCTGAAAAGCATGACTTACTATACAAGGATCTGCTTGGATAACTGAGCTTGAAAGTTGTGTATTTTTCAGCACAAATTACACAACGCTGCACAAAGAGCCCGATTCAATTGAGCTTTTGCAAGTTACTGGAGCCCATAAGTGAGGTCGCAGGTTAATTTGCTATTCAATTGGCGTCTTTTTGCGGGCTCCAAACTGTTTACGAGATACAGCCTTGAAAAATTTGCGATGGTTAAACCCGTAACTTGCAACCTCCCGAAACCTTAGATCTTTCGCAAGAGTTACAATGGCTAAAATCACAAATCACTATTCAATTGCTCCGATTTCCCCCAGCCCGCAAATGTTCTCACACCCGTAAATGGCAAAAGGAGAAAATCCTACGAATGCTAGAGAGGACCCGCAAGGGGGTTTAACACCTATTTGTAGCACTGTAAATGCAAATAAAAAATCACTACTGCACTGTAAATAACGGGGAAAGAGACGAAAGACAGAATTATGTGCACAACAGTCTCAAGCCCGCAAATCGGCAGTATATAAGATTTATATTTTATGTCTCAGTTCGGGGTTAAATCGATCTCGGTTATCAATGAGTTAATACATATCAGGCCACCCACATGACTAGAACAATATTGGCATTCATTTCTGATCGCATATCGGACCTCCAAACCTAATTGATTCACATGTAACCTCCATGTCTAATTTTCTATTGGCTGATTCGAAATGGGCAGTTACGGGCTTGCTGAATTGATCATGTTTGCGCCCTGAAGTGCTACGACCCAGTGCATGGTTTACGGTTTAGACTTTGGGCCAGAAACTTGCGGCCTTGAGCAATTGAATAGCATCACAAACGGAGACAAGCGGGAGCCCGCAACTCACCCGCAGACATTCGGTCTACTACGATAGAGCATATGTATTTTACAGAAGTTTTTAGTTAGTGATCTTCTATCCAAAAGCGAGGTCTTCACCAACTAAAAACTTCTGTAAAAAATATGCTGTGTGCTTATATAGAGCCCTATTCAATTGGACAAATCACATTTGAATGAGGCCCTAAAGCTTTACTTTGCTACCATTTGCACATTACTTTTTTAATGAAAAGGGCTTACACTGGCCCTTTAAGTTTGTAATTCCATATTGTGCTAGTTTACCAGTATAATGGAGTTTCTATAATTAAAAAAATACAGTAATATAAATGCGGTTGATTCCCTATATTGTTTATGCACTAGGAGCAGCTGTCTTACTTGGATAACTTACCAGGATTATAACAACCCAGTCTGATAACCCTTCACTGACTGAGAATGAAGACATTTATCGGATTTCTGCGCCACGACTCAGAGAAATGGCTGCCGTATTCAGAGGTCAATTAAGGATATTGAACTTAAAATGTATAATACATTTAAAAAAAAGATTAAACCGTTCTGTTTCTGCATGAAATATATTGCGAAACATTTTTAAACTTCAAAGAAAAGCGCTGAGAGTGCGCGGTGTGATCTGCTTGGTAACCATGGCGAATATCGTTCTGGAACTGCTCATTAGCTCATACGGACACACCTCCTTGGATAGTTATATAAGCAGTTATATGTTCTTTCAGATGCGACAAAGAACACATTGTATTAGCCATTTCCCCAGTAAAATAATGAACTGCAGATGTATCCAGGAATGTTTATGTGGCCCTTTATGGTAATGCGCAGCTCTGTATGCTAATTTGAAGTTGGGTGATAAGAATGGGTGAGATGTAACTGAATGATCGCCTCACAGAGAGACTGTAATCCTAATTAGTACAGCAAAGCAACTAATTAGTATTTGGAGCCCCTTATTTGCATAAAAAAACTGCAGAGATAATATAAATCTTAAAGATTCACTTTAGAAACAAAAGGCTAGTGCAAAATACAGCTAGTTTTTCTTACTATTTAAGAATAACTTTATTTTGGGGGGACGGGGTCCGTACTATTAATTTATGAATCATTTTAGACCGTTCCACCAGCTGGATACACAGAGTGACCCAACCAACGAGTGTAGTCTCCATATTCCTAATACTATATTGTATGTTCTGTGTCACTGGTGGGCATTATCACCCACCTTCTTGGAAGGTCCTTGGTGTACTATAGTCCTATGTCACGTCCTCCTTTGTGCATAATGAAGTTGTGTGTGTCTGTGTATATACAGTTGTGTTCAAAAGTTTGCACACCCTGGCAGAAATTGTGAAATGTTGGCATTTATTTTGAAAACATGACTGATCAGGCAAAAAAAAATATATATTTTATTGAGGGTTAGTGATCATATGAAGCCATTTATTATCATATAGTTGTTTGGCTCCTCTTTAAATCATAATAACAGAAATCACCCAAAGGCCCTGATCAGAAGCTTACATAGCATTGAATGTTTGGCCTTGTTACAGACACACAGGTTAAAATGGCAATTAAAAGGTTAATTTCCCACACCTTTTAAAAATTTTAAATTGTAATTGGTGTCCGTGTATAAATATTCAATGAGTTTGTTAGCTCTCACGTGCATTCACTGATCAGGCTAGATACTGAGCCATGGGGAGCAGAAAAGAGTTGTCAAAAGACCGGCGTAACAAGGTAATGGAACTTCATAAAGATATACAAACATATCCAAAGCCTTGAAAATTCCAGTCAGTAATGTTCAATTACTTATTAAGAAGTGGAGAATTCAGGGATCTCTTGATACCAAGCTAAGGTCAGGTAGACCAAGAAAGATTTCAGCCACAACTGCCAGAAGAATTGTTCGGAATACAAACAAAAATGAGCTGCATGGTTGAGATGCCAGAAAGAAGCCATTACTGCCTCAATGTTACAAAAAAGCCCAGTAACAATATGCCCGACCACACCTTGCCGCGCCTCACAGCTTCTGGCACACTGTAATTTGGAGTGACCAGACCAAAATAGAGCTTTATAGTCACAACCATAAGTGAGAGATCAATAGTGAAGATAATACCATTCCCACTGTGAAGCATGGTGGGGACTCACTGATGTTGGGGGGGGGGGGGGGGTGTCTCTAAATGCACAGGGAATCTTGTGACAATTGATGGCAAGATGAATGCAGCATGTTATCAGTAAATACTGGCAGACAATTAGCATTCTTCTGCACGAAGGCTGCGGATGGGACGCTCTTGGACTTTCCAGCATGACAATGACCCTAAGCACAAGGTCAAGTTGCCCCTTCAGTGGTTACAGCAGAGAAGGTGAGGGTTCTGTAATGGCCATCAGTCTCCTGACCTTAATATCATCGAGCCTCTCTGGGAGATCTACAATGTGCGGTAGACGACCAAAGACTTTGCATGACCTGGAGACATTTTGCCAAGACGAATGGGCAGCCATACCACCTGCAAGAATTAGGGGCCTCATAGACAACTATTACAAGACTGCACGCTGTCATTGAAGGGGGCAATACACAGTATTAATAACTAAGGGGATGCAAACTTTGGGCACAACTGTATATATATGGGTTCTTACCAAGCGACTTTACAGTTGTATGCAAACATTTTTTTTATTGGTTTGCCGATAAGATTGTTTGTGCAAAAACCCTTTTCATACAACTGTTCAGCACCAGAAGATTAAATATTATTTTGAATATTCCACACAATGTGTTTGCAAACCATGTAAGAAACCGTGACACAAACATGGCCAAAGTATTGGACACAAAAAGACCCACTCGGGATGCAAATGATTCTGTATTTAATATTTTCAGAGATGTTTGCTAAGAAGGAGCCGATGGAGATTAGTTTGCACTTATTTATATGGAATAAAAAACAACACAAATATTGCATCACAAATCATCGCAATTTCCCTTGTTACAATTTATTAACTCTTTAAGTGCACAAGAGCTGCATTCTGAGGCCTGATTAGAAGACAGACACATATATATCACATATATTGTACATCCAGCTGTTACAAATCATTACAGTACATCAGGAGGATTTTTGCAGGAAACTACACATATCAGATAAAATGCCTTTTTTTTTGCTTATAACACCTCACAAAGCAGTTTATTAGATAACCCGGCTCTGAATACTATTAATATTATAGCAAAACGCAATCATTAAAGCAAAAGGCTGTTTTCTTTCTTTAAACAAAAGGTCTCAGATCACATATTCAGACGTTACACTGCCCCTGGGGCTTGTCCTCGGCCCACCAATGAGATCTCGGCACTCTCGGGGACATATTCTATTAGCTACTTGCAAACGCCTTGACCTCATACATTTGGCTTTTATAAATGTTTATATGCATTCTATTGGCTTAAGAATTCATTAGTGCCAATAAGTAATATTTGCTGAATATGCAGCAATATTAAGAGTGATTTTACGTGTGTATAAATTATGAATTGGGCAATTGAATCGGGCCCTATGTTTCTATGAATTTAAACAGGTTTTACTTGTGTTCCATATCCCTTTAAATACAATAAAACATTGCGTGGTATTATAAGCACAATAAACATAAAGTTTGTGCTGCGTGTCAGTCAGAAAGAAAAAAGGAAACATTTGTCTCTTCAAATTATATGAAACCAAAATAGAACATGAAATGATATGTATTAACTGAATCCCATCACTCTCAGGGGACCTATCACTGGAGCCAGGCGATAATCACGATTTATATTTCATGGTTGCTCTAGATTTAAATGTTTGACATTTGTGTTATGGAAACCTGCACTAACTGATCAGCTCCCCCCCTCCCCCACCAGCACCATGTGATGCCTCTGCTCATTGGTGCAGGAGAATGGCACCATCTACAGATAGCAATCCTTTTTGGTTTAGACAGATGACACCCAGACTTATTCCTAATAGAAAGTCCCAGAAGTATTTTAGGGACGTGCCCCATGATACATTTATGTAAGAGTAAATATGGACATCCACATATCTCAAAACCCTTATATAATAGCATCATCACAAATCATCTAATTACCAAAGGTAATAATATACAGTCCTATCTAAATACGGATCGCCATCCATCACAATTACATGAGACAATTAGGGAGAAACACACATACACACACACATATATATATTACAAATAAAGTATATCGGTTACATTAAAGACAATATGTTTGATCAATTTGGCTACCTTGAGTGTATAGCTGACCGGCATGCTTATAGCAGTGAGACACACATTTCTGGTACTTCTTATTATATCATTCTGCTGCTTGACTATTATATGGCCACTTCCCACAATACCCTGGGCTCATACGAAACAGCCTTGGGCATACATTTGATTAATTTGGATAGTGTGTCATATTGATTGGCCATATTAAAAAACACACACACATTGTATGTATATATATATATATATATATATATATATATATATATATATATATATATATATACACAAAATTGTGCAGGGTACTTCAATGCATTGTGTTTTCTCCCTATTACACTTATATAGTCGCAGTGCGCAGAGACTCCGATACCGGATACACACAGCAGAGAAAGCACTTGGTAGATCTTAGAATTTAGTTGAGTATAAAATGCTTCGTATGGAATTTCACTGCCTACAAATATTGACCTTGCCGACTGTCTCTATAAATCCTATTTTAAATATATACAAAAAAGTTTCTCCCCAGACTTTAACCCGAGAGGGACCAGCAATGCAAAAGAAAATAATGCATTTCTGGCTCCATTAATATAGCAATGATTAAATGTCCGAACCGCAGAAAGAGGCCACAATGCTTTGCACCGACAATATTTTCAATCTTCTGTGCTTAAAGAAGGACAAAATTACTAAAAAAACAAAACACAGCCTTGCAGTCCTATTACCAGTAACCTTATGATGAAGGCGGTGGCGACGCACTTAATATGAAATTACGAATACACCGGAAATTGTACAAATTTGCAAGGATTGTCCAGTTAAACAATTTGCCTTTTCCTGAGCGGGGTAAGTTACATATGAGAAGGTTTGTTCTTCAGTGAATGTAAACAAAAAGACTGGAAAGAGAAGGAGATTAAGAGTCCTGGAGACCACCAGCCATCACCAGACGTTCCCCTCTTGGATGAGCTCCAGTGCAGACAGGTACGGGCAGCCCGGAGAGGTTACATCTTGTGCAGGGCTTGCAGGAGGGCATGCCGAGCATTGGGGTTGGATTCCAGGAGGTGGTTGGGCCTGCAACGAGTCAGATTAACAATTTAGTATTTAGTTATTGATACAATAAAAATGATCATTTTGGATTTGATTTTTCCAGGCCTGCACCCGACCTTCCTGTGAATCTGCTACGTCATACGTGTAAAAGAAACTGATGGGATGACACGTCTCGTACACAAACAGGAAGTGAGGGGACAGAGCTGCAACCAGCATCTTGCCGTGCCATCGCCTGCACATAAACTCAATTCAAATGTTTTATATTAAAGGTCTGCGATATGAAAATAATATAACAAACTGCTCATCTTCATTGTCATCATTAGCCTTTTCAATTACATTTCTAATTGAGGAAACGTTGGATCACAACCCTCTTTACCAACCGCAATGTGGGTCACAAAATCAAGTCTAACTCTAAATTATAGCGGAGGCAGAGAGACATCTATATGTGATAGAAACATATTTGTGAGAATATAGTGCAGCAAATCCTATTTTAAAAACTAAATTGGAAGTTCAGATGAGCAACCATAGTGCTTGTAGGGTCAATATTAGGGCTAGCAGCCCCAGGAGGGCCCGGAATAGTCACTTTATCAGACTACTTAAATGGGGCTCTATCACCCGAAAATCAAGTGGTTTTTAGGTTATTCTTAAAGAGAATATATAACGGCTACATGCTGGTATCATGTTTCTAAATGTAATCAGTCCAAAGAAATTAGATATAGTTGTTGCTGCATTTATATAAAAGTTAATGGCTCACGCATATTAATTAGCTGCTTGATGTGCTCCTTAGTGGCCACAATAAAGTCATGCAGTGTTATCTGTCAGTTAGACCCCTCCCCCCTTATCAAGCACGCGAGCAGCACATAAGCTTGCTAAATATTGCAGAAGGATCTACTGGACCATCTTGTGTGAGTTATTACAAGTTTCATCACTGAACACGGGTACAAATTTGGGAAAATTTCTGAGATACGAACAGTGTCTTGTGCAAGCCCGGGGAGAGCTTAGAACTTGATGCAGGAAGGAGGTTTGGGGGGTTGCTAGGTCACTGGATTTTTGTTAAACCAAGTTAAAGCCTATAAGCAAATAATATATGTATAGTGGAATGACGGATAACAAAGTGTTGTGGGTAGAAATAAACAGAGGAGGAACAAATAATAAAAAATATTGGTGGGAACTTGCTATAAACTCTGAACATAAGTGAAAGCAAAGAAACTCCGGCCAGACCTTGGAAATACAACTCTGCATCGTTACGCTCTGATAATGTGAGATTTAACTACTCTAAGATAAACTGGATCAGTGAGACCGGCAGCTCAGCGCCGGGGAGCAGGTTCTGGAGGGTACTCTGGGATCATGATCTGGCCCAGATTATACAAGAACCTACTAGACTCGAGGGCTCCACTCATCACAAATATGGATATAAAATCAAAGGTTGAAATTAAATTATACAAGAAAGAGACACGAGAGGCCGCTTTAAGTTGTGTGCAAGCAATAAAACACGGCAGCTAAAGAGCTATTAGATTGGCTAAAATAGAAAATAAAAAAGGTCATTTTTTAAATATATTGATAGAAAGGTGGCCAGGGGGGAAATATTAGAACCCGAAAATGTGACACAGACTGATATACAGCGACCAGCAGAGGAGCCCAACACATTATTTTCTTGTGCAAACCCCCAGGGTGCTTAGGGAACGTTTTCTGTAATAGCAAGAGCAGAAATATAAACCTTAAAGCTCATTCCTGGAGCTAAATGGCAGAGGAGATTTAAAGGGACATGGAAGGTTTCTGGATTTCACTAGGAATTTAATATACCTATGTATTTACAGGTAACCCCCGCTTGACGCTACCCCATGAACGCCGATTCGCTATATCGCTCTTTTCCCTTCTAATTCCCTGCTGAGCACTAAATATCGTGATAGCGAGGTTTTATGCCCAAATCCAGGTTGGTCCTTTAAGTATTCCCTTAGCGATGTAAGATTCGCCACAGAACTCTCAGAGCGCTATGGCGTTAAAATGCCTTGTTTGACACAACTTCACCTAGTGCTCCTGTGCAGAAACACATGTGAAGCGCTAAACAGGGTATTTCTGTATTTACTTTTGCATACTTTATTAGGAAGGGCTGTTTGGTTCTGCCCTTTGCAGGTCATGAATACACAGACTGCGATATGCAGCGTTTCAAATTGCCCCCAACCAAATTATCTCTAATCCATTGAACTCTCGGACTGAGGAGCTCCACTGATGGGCTCTACTGTTTGAACCAATACGATTCAGTTGACACTTGAGACGGTTTAACTGATAAGACAATAACACTAGTACTTTTTTAAGAAAATCTTGATTGCATTATCTAGTGGGGTCCTGGCGATCTGCATCCAAGGATATTGAAGGACCTTAGATTGATACTTGCCACACTAATATCTGAACTTATTAATGAATAATTATTGATAGGAGATCTAGATGACTGAAAATGTGCTGGTGATGCTACACAAAAAATGGTAGCAGAGAAGACTCAAGTAAAGCCATTAAGCTTGGCATCAAATGTATACAAAATAATGGAAACGGGTTTGGATCATTGGTTTCCTAAAATCTAATGATTTAGTCTTCCATGGGGTCCCAACAAAAAGCGGTTTGTCTTTTTTTATTATGTAACCAACAAAGCATCGGACACTTTCCTATAGAATAAAACTAACACATAACCTTCTGAAATTAAATTATAACATAACTGAGTGAAAACGACACCGACTGGAGGATAGGCATCAAAGAGACATCGTTCATGGAATATAAAGAAGAAAGACATTTTGGATGCCTAAAACCTATTGACTTGTAAGATCATCACTCGTGGACTTAGTGAAGGGAAATCCCATATCACTGACTGAAGGGTAGACAAAGAGTCCTAGTTCATGGGATGGTTACCAGTAAAGTGCCCCAGGGGTCAGTGCTGGGACATTTTTTTAGCTAAAGATATTGCTAGTGGGCTCCAAGGGAAAGTTTGGACACAAAATATAACAATTAGACATTGCAGAAGCCATAAGTCAAATGTGTAATGATTCACTAAATCTAGAGCAACATTCAAAAAATATTCATTTTCTCTCTTTCTCTATCTATCTATCTATCTATATAATCCTTCCACTGAGACTACCCCCTCACAAAGGTAAGTTTTCGAAATGTCAGGAGTAGGCAATCACTCTAGAGTAAATAAAATATTTTTTCTTAGAGCTCAATCCATTTTTACACGAACGCCACTTCCAAACTTAATTGTTATGGAATTAAAAGTCTATTTTAACCTACGCAGCATAGTTTTTTCATGCAAAAAAATATGGTGTTTTAGATCTGCTCCATATAACAGTTGCTTCTATGTAATGTCTCATACCACCCAATTCAACTTGTTGCCAGCTTTTTCCACAATTAGAACCACAATTTTCAACTGAAAACGACAAGTCTCTAGAAACTAACTACTAATCGCTGCTCAGGATCCTAATAAAGTTGCAAGGAGTTGGCACTTACTTTGAGATGAATGCCAGGAGAATTGGAGCAAGAGACTTGGGGAAATAATCCTGCTGAACAATGTGATTCAAAGTCATTAATGGGCCATTTAGGTGTGGAATGGTTTTAATCTTGTCCTCACTCTGTCAGACAAGAAAAAAAATGGAATTAAGATTATTTAAGAACAAGAGCCAAAATGCTTTTAGAAAAATGAAAGTCACAGGAGGATATATGTATTACCTTGAGAAGACCCATCTGCACCAGCAGACTGGTGATGAACATATCTGACTGGAAAACAGAGCTCCCAAAGGCTTTTTTCATCAATCCATCTAAAAAAGTTAAAAAAAAATTAGTGAGTGAGTGTAAAGAAGCACAGCAGAGGAGTTTAAAGGATCACAAAAGTCCCATATATGTGCTCTGCACCATTAGATAGAGGGTGAAAGAGCACATGGGAAAAGGGTTTTCATCTTTAAAACGCCTGTTGAATTCAAGGAGTTACGTTCAACTGAAGTCAGGCTATTTCATGGTGTTGCCTCTGACTGGATGAGTAATGAGCTCTGTACCATGTGACACATAACAAGTGAAACATAATGAATATTAATTAGAATCAGGTGGAGAAGCTTTAAATGAGACAGTGTTAAGTTATGTTTTATCTACTTGTTACTACTCTAGTAAGCATGAGTAGTATCAGAGTAGGTGGCACACAGCTAATGTTGCTGTTTGTGGTGCAGGGTCTGGAGTTCAATTCCTAATAAAGGTGCTTTTTTCTTTAATGTTTAAAAATCAGACATATACCTTTAAGGTTATATAATAAAACAAATCAATATGTGTTTATTTATTTTTTGTTTATTTTAAAAACAATTATTTGAATGAATATGTTAACTAGTTATTCACTATATTCTATTTATAAGTTAAAGTAATGCAATCCGTCTAACTTTTATACTTACTTTTTTAAGCAGAGTGTGTTGGAGTAGTGGATTGCTAAAATGGTTTCAATAGTAAGCCATTGGCTTCCACTTTTTTATTGACTAATATATATATATATTTTTTTAACACGCATAAATAAATATGTTAAACAAAAAAGAAACAACAAGTGGAAGGCAGTCGAATGGAACCTGTGACTTTACCAATGTAAGAAATATACTTAAAGCAAAGCACTTGGCACTGCACCACCACAGTCTACTCCTAAATCTAGTGTAAATATAGGACACAATGTGTAAACATCTCAGACTCCAGTCTTTCTATTTATGCAGGTTCTTGTGGGCTAAACTAAAATGACAATATCCAAGTCAATTCCTTATGATTTTCCACCCTCTAATGATAGAGAACATAAGGCGACTTTTGTGGTAATTTAATAGCAGTTACATACCAGCAGTTTCCTCCACAGCCGTCTTCACTGTACCATCATCCCTGTACACCGAGGAAATCTGAATAAAAGCACGAACTACTTTTTCTGTGTCTGAGACATCAGTCTAAAATACAATAGAAAAAATGTTATTAACAAAAAGGACCAATGTTTCTATAGCACTGCTACAGCTTGCAATCTACTGTCAGAGCTTGATGATACTACATCACACCAATGTGTACATGATTTATCACATAGGTCAAAGAGCTTATCTTGCGTTTAATATGGTCACTACCTGCTGAGCTATGAGTGTGGAACGTTTGGGCCCCATCCTCAAGAGCTTCTCTGGTGAAGGGAAGCTCAAGAATGTTGATGCATCAATGGGAATCTGAGGAGGTGAAACGGGTGTCGATTCCTGCAACAACAACAAAAATATAATCAGGAAAAAGCAGAAGATTTATCCGTCTGCACTTCGTTCTTTAGAACAAACCGTTTCAGGGACACATTTGGTTTCCAACCACTACAGCAACGTGATGGATAATGATATTTTCAGAAACTGCAGAGTGTAAAGGACTCGAACAGCTATGTCACAGAAGCATTTATAAAAAGATAAAATCAAGTGCCTATTTTAGTCAGACAGACAACGTATTATTGATGCAGAACAAAGGGTATTTGAAATTCCTTATTGGCGGTTTCAAAGGGAATAAAAACAGAATCTCAGGCTATAATTAATTAATTAAATCGATAAGTATTGCAGTGCAGCTTCTTTTATTGTGTATCAAACTTTTACCCGTTTATTTAGCAGTCAGTTTAAACGGTTTGTCTTTCTCTGAGAGATTATTCAGGTAACGTGGTATCAAAGCCCCTCAGCAAGAAACACAGAGTGATGATGTCACAGCCCCTATGAGCACGTCAGGGTAGGTAAGTTGCGAGGGCTTGTGCATGATGGAAGCTTATGGCATAGGCATACTTATGGACAACAATACATGTACAACCTAAGTTATTGATACTTGGGAGCCTCACAGTTTTTAAAACAGACATGGAACATTACGCTTTATTAATGTATGTAAGGGCAAGTTTCAAACATTACAAAAGTAATTTTTTTCACATGAAAAAAATAAGCAATCATTGAGAAGGAAATGCACAAAACATACTATAGTATGTAGGTCTAGCAGTTAAATGTTTGAAATGTATTGTGCTCTAATTAATGAGCGAGAAAGTGAGAGAGAAACAAAAGTAATAAATATCCCCTTGCAGATGCAAAACAATCCTTTCCATTTACCTCACTGTAAGTGCTCTTCATGGCGTGAAAGAGCACAAGATTGTATGTTAAAATTATCTATTTTTTTTTATTACACCATTAACTCCTAAAACAAACCTAATGTCTTCGGTCTGTTTACAAACACACTGTGTCCTGCCTCCTGACTGTTCCATGATTAACAACATCTGCAACACCGAGCAGTGAAGGCTCCATGAGCACAAAGATTTATAGTAATCTCCCTGAACTCAGGAATGCAGCAGGAGATGTTAAGCACCAACAGTCCTAATTAGCAGATTCCAGCACTCCTTTCTCTGCACAGATGATATTGGGAAGTGTTATCTCACTACACAGAGCTGTTGCTGTGGGTCTGTCTGGGGGCTTGCCAGTAACAAAAGAGATTTAATTTATTAATTTCTCAGGGACAATTGCAAATATTTCAAAAATTCAAACAGTATTTTAACATTTAGGAAATCTTTACATTGGGGTGCTCCAAATTGTGGTGAATTGCGTGGCCCTTAAACATAGGAGTTTTAGGCAAATAAAGGAAATGGTAGATTAGACAACCCAACTGGCTTTTAATAATTTCGTCACATTTCAACCTAATCCTACGGAGTGTTGGTTCTCATGATTAAGGTCAACTTCCTTTGATGAGTTTTTGTAACCCTATATATGCAAAGTACCCCTTGGTACAGTGATGCAGATTGACTATGGTTATTTACAAAAAGAATATATGCATTTAAACCATTTCCTTTAGCTAAATTACTCAATAACAACTTAGAGCTAAGCTATTAGCCCTCTGCCAATTTACATAAGATGCAGGTACTATTGTTTAATACTTACATGGGAAGGAATCTTCTTAAAGGTCTCCTCCTCTTTATCATCTTCCTCCTCATCTTCTCCTTCCTGTTCTTCCTCCTCTTCTTCCTCTACTTCCTCCTCATCATCATCTTCATCATCATCATCCTCCTCTTCATCATCATCATCCTCCTCCTCCTCATCCTCTTCATCACCTTCATCATCACTGCACCAAAAAAAAAATAGAAATTGTAATGCCTCCTGAGTATCAAGAGACTCACAGAAGAAAGCGGTTACCCAACCATTCTGTCTACAATAAGAAGTCAAATATCTGGTAACCCATCTTAAATTCTGATTTGATACAAAAACAGACATGGGCAAAAATTTTAAAGACTGCACCTTGAGTGTCCACAGGACACACAAATGAATATTCATTCCCATCTGTGTGTCTCTCAGGCACAGTGAGAAAGAGGCCCACATTGAGGTTACCCATTTGCATACAACAGAAAACTAATGAGATCAGTAGTCTCTCAACTACAAAAAGCCAATTATAGCCGAAATGAACATCTGCAAGGGAGACCAGTCTCATATATTGGTTCTTGCCTACTCTTGGGGGTAGGAGCAGCATCATATGGTCCATAATTCTATTCTGTAATGCCATAAGTGAGCAATGCATCCCATAAAACACATAATTAAGTTTGCAGGTGTGCGTCTCACACTTTTGTTTAAATGCTGGTTTTAGTCTCATGTCCTTATGTGTAGCCTGGGAAGCAGATGTGTTTCTATGATCCAGGGAGGGAGATATATTATACTTCTTTAAAATATTTATGAGCTAGAAGTAACACTTTAAGGAGCCCAGGCAAATGGGGTATTTGCACTCCTGTACATACATTTAGTTCTACAATTTTACAGAAATCATGGGAAATGGACAAGGGTTTATTATTTAGTTTGTTTACCTGAGTGAACCTAGCACGCTGGCCATGTTGAAGCTGTCAAGAATTTCCTGCAAATGCTCACATCCCTCCTCACCGAGGCAATTTCCTGCAAACAAACAAACAAACATCTTACTCCAAGGTGTACAAAACATTAAAAAGAGACGTGGAACGCAATTTTCTTTCTATCATGCATTTCAAAGGGCAAGGGCAGAGGATTAAAAATGGATAAAGGGAAGAGAGGTAATGTGAGGGGAGAAAAACTGGAGAAGGGGGATAGAGAGAGGGATTAAGAAAGTGAACACCATTTTGGGATGTTACATTTATGGCGTCATTGTTAGACACCAACATATCAACATATATGGACATATTTTGCATCTATTTATTAGAATTTCATAATTATAGAAGCTCATTAAAGAAGACCCTAGCCCCAACAGAGAGTATCCGACTCTAAGGAAATAAAGAGGATAACATTCCCCTATCCTTAGGCAATATTACGCTTCATTATTTGTTTAGTTAATCTCAACAAGGTGCCCTAGCTCCAAGGGATAGAGTTAGTATGTGTCTAGGAGGAACGGGGGAGGAGAGGTCATAGTTGAGAAGGCCTACATGGCCCGGGCAATGATATACCAATTGAAACATAGGCCTCACCAACCTAGCCTGCGAGCTAAGGACTACTTTGATAGTTACAGAACAGTCTTTAAAGTGAAAGTTATTAAGGTTTAATGTTTAGAAAACGGAAAAAGGTGTTAAGGAGGTCTCATAACTGGTTAAATTAAAATTTCCACCTATACAAGTTGTGAAATAGAATGATGTTGCCTGATCTGCGTATCATGGCATACTGATATACTGTGGAATCTTTTTTTTTTTCTCCCTAAAGGGACCAATAAAAAAAGGAATGTGAAAAAAAAAGAAAAAGAATTTCATAATTATTATTTTAAATGCATTTTACAAAAAACTTGGTTAAGATTTTTGCTTGCAAATTTACAAATTTCTATATTTTTAGGTACATTCGTAAAAAAAAAACTAAACTTGTCGTTTAGTAAAGGATTTGTGATTGTGTGTTTTTAGGGAATGAAACATGTCGGGTATTTTTTCTTTTCTTTTCCTAAGTTCTCTAGGTCTGTACTTTCAGACAATATATAGTTCTATAGGATTCAAAACAAGAATATACTACTCTATTTTGACATGGGAGATATTTATTACTTGTGTCAAGTCTTCATTGCTTGTTATTTTTTGTTTCAATAGTTTTTATTGTCACAGAGTTGTAAATCTTATACAGTATTAATGTTTCAGCGATGGCTCGCAGGCCAAATTTATGTTGTAGATTGCTTAACCGTAAACTTATATGATGGTGACATTTTCATTTAGTGACAGTTCCATTACATTTTCCTTTTTCTTAACCTTTCTAAGTAACATTAAACTGGTAGCATGGTTGTTTGCCTGTTTTTGAGATCTCTGATGGTTTTAGTATGATATGCTACCTCTTGTTACAGTTTTTTTAACATACAAAATAAAATTAACTGGATATAACAACTTTAACTACAGTGTCATTCGTGTGCTTGTGTCTAATGATTCTTCTTTCCGTCCTTTCATGTCGAGGGACCGTGTTTGTATGTATACTAGACAGTAGTTTGAAGTAGGTCACTCACCTCTGAGTCTTGCCGTTTGGCGCTGGTCTGTGGAGTCCGGCAAGGGGGGGGCCCCAGTTCACTTTTCTTGAATTGGTTTATCTCCTAGTTTGTCTGCTATCTGTGTTTATGTTTGTTATATTTCTATTGCCTGTGTGGAAGTTGTCCATGCCCCCCATATTTCAAGAAATTTTGGGTATGTGTTGTTAGTCGTGTGTGTGAATCTGATTGCTTGTTATTTAATGATCTGTGAAACAACTTATGATAAAATAGTGGAACTTTATTTACAGCAACTAAAACCAGAAAAAAGGCCGCCTGGACAAATTCAGCTGGTTAAATACTAGTGTAGACTCAAAATATACTTTTACTAAACTCCAGACAAAAAAAAAAAACAAGGGGAGATATTTAACTGAAGGGCTAGGATATGCTCCACAAGCGGACTGTTGGCCCTATAAATAAAAAGGAATAAATCCTATGTCTCAACCCTATAAATAAGCCTTAAGTGAATACAGGCAACACAATAAATGCATGTACCCCACAGATCCACATAGGACAACAGCAGCTGACAACATGCTGCTAAAAAGCAGCTGAAGTGAAGAAATTACAAGAAAATATACACTGACACTGCTAAAAAACATGAACATTTTTTAGCCTTATGTTCATTTCTAATGTATAATATAACCTCTACACACCAGCTATATATTTGCACAGCAGTGTAGCCCATTTGGGTGCAGTATACCAAAATATTTCCTATTAGTAAGTAACCTCGGTCAGGGACAGGGATCTATATAGTAGACATAAACAACTAATCTCCCTTATTCATTTTTTTATTTTTGGCTGGAGTTTAGTAAAAGTATATTTTGAGTCTACACTAGTGTTTAACCAGCTGAACTTGTCCGGGCGGCGTTTTTTTCGGGTCTTTAATAAAGTTCCGCTATTTGATCATAAGTTGTCTCACAAAATATTAGTGTTCAGCACCGGAACCAAGTTCAAATGCTTATAACTTTGTTTTTTAAAGATCTGTCAAACAGAAATAAACATAATTATAGTTACCTTTATGTATTACCAGTGTACCCAGGAAATTCATGTATTTTGTCATTAGCTAAATGTTCACTAATCGTATTGATTCACATTCAAACAAAACAATATACCAGTAGAAATCTGAACTTCTACTGAAGGAAACAATATATAAATTTGCATATTTTTGTGATGTCTAAAATAAAAAGAAAAGAAAGAAAATCTTTGCACCCTATGTCTGGTGAGTAATTATTTTATGGGGATCAAGAGAACACGGAAATAGGTTTACATAACATACCATTCAGATCCAGCTTTTCCAGCTCGATTTTGTCTTCCACAGACTCTGCGAGTGTCAGACCTGCCTCCCGCTTGATCTCACAAAAAGAAACATTAAGCTCCTACAATGAAAAAAAAAGTAGTAGAGATTAAAAGGTTGTTAGAAGAGAAAGTATCTAATGAAAAGGAAAACTAACTGGCTTCTGATACCTACAGTTTATATAAATCAAAGAGCATTAGTTTTATACATATAGTCTGAGATTTTTTTTAAAAGCAGTGTGTAAAGCTGGCTCGTCTACATCACCCACTGTTGTAAAAGAATTACTGCAGTAAAAAAAAGAAAAAAGAAACACAGGGGAGGTAGAGGAGGGTGAAGAGTCACAGGAGAGAGAGTGAGAGACATGGGAGGGAGAGGTGGGAAAGACACAGGGGAGGTAGAGGAGGGTGAAGAGTCACAGGGGAGAGAGTGCAGGGGGGAAGATACACAAGGGAGGGAAATGGAGACACAAGGAAGGGGGGAACAGACACAGGGGGAGGGGGAAAGACACAGGGGAAGTGGAAAGAGACATGGGAGGGAGAGGTGGGAAAGGCACAGGGGAGGTAGAGGAGGGGGAAGAGACAGGGGAGGTAGAGGAGGGGGAAGAGACAGGGGAGGTAGAGGAGGGGGGGGAAGAGACACAGGGAGGTAGAGGAGGGGGAAGAGACACAGGGGAGAGAGTGCAGGGGGGAAGATACACAAGGGAGGGAAATGGAGACACAAGGAAGGGGGGAACAAACACAGGGGGAGGGGGAAAGTGACACAACCCAGAGGGGAACAGACACAGGGGAGGGGGGGAGAAACAGGGGGGAAAGAGATGCATGGGAGGGAAAAGGGGGAAAGAGACACAGGAGGGAAAGGGATACAGGGGAGGGGTTTAGAGAGACACGGGAGGGAGGTAAAAACACAGGGGGGCAGGAGATACAAGGGAGGGAGAGGAGACGGAAGGAGACACAAGGGAGGGAGAGGAGGGGGGAAATAAGACACGAGGGAGGAAGTAGACAGGAGGAGAGACTTGCAATGAGCTCCGAAGGCGCTCATCGCAAGGCCAGTAAAGTAGAGGGGAAGAGGCTCCCATTGTGTGGCAAAAAGCATTGCCAGGCTTCACTTTTTATTGCCGTCATTTTTGACGGGCAAGTCGCTAGTATATATATATAATAAATATCACCACAATATCAGCAGCTGTGTAAGCCATTGACTTAAAACATTTGTGGGAAAAGCTGATTTTTTTAAGATTAAAAGCTGAATCATGAGGGTGTATGTTTTGGCTATCAGTCGAGAGAGGGGTGGTGTAGGAAAGAACAAAAAATGTTTGAGAATTGGATAGAAACTGACCATACCCCGTCCCCTTACTGGCACAGAAGCAGCTTCTGGAAATGCTACCATATCTATCCATAAACGTAAGCGCTCCCCTCAAACACACAGGTTCCACGTACATGGATTCCCCTGGGCCCAGCAGAGGCTTACATTTTTTTTTTCAATTAAAAACTAGATATATGATCTTTTCCTGCCCAATTTTGCTTGCAAACAAATATTTTTTTCATTGTGCAGTGGTCCTTATTTATTTTCTATATGGTCTTTTCAGGAAAAGAAGAAAAAAATTGACAATGGATTTCTTTTAATAAATAAAATACATTTTGCAATTATTTTTTTACGGTAGACTTCCTTTTTCCTTATTAAGCCTGATTCTTGATGCTGCATTCCATTAGACCCAGGGACAGGGAAGGCTTCTGGATTTCACTAAGGATAGAACATACCTATGTATCTCTTTACTTACGTGTACTTTATTTTTTAAGACATGACTAAAAGCTCTGATTAAAATCTTACAAAGAGTTCCTGCATTATTTCTTCCCTCTGCACAGGAATGTCTTAACAAAATAAGGGGCGTAAAAGTAAATACATAGGATATATTCCTAGTAAATCACATACTGAGAGGTGGATGATGGGGAGTGTGTGTTTGTAGTTATCAGTGGACAGAGGAATAGGGGGTTAGGAACATTCCAGAAGTCCAGAGACTTTGTTTGATAATAGAATTAGATTAAAAGTGACACCACACCCCTTCCCCTCCTCAGAAGCAGTATATTGCATGAGAGTGTACAACCACAACTCTCCAGAAATGCAAACATATCTCTAACACACAACTTCCACTAATGTATCCTGCAGACGCATTACAATTAATGGTTCTTATCTAATTAAAAACTAGATGAATGCTTAATTATGCTCTTACTAAGATTCAGAGATTTGAAACAAGTTTTTTTCCCCATTGTGCAGTGGTCGTTTAATTAATGCACAGACATTTGTAGATGTCAGCTTCCTATTGTACAGATAGAAGCTTCATGTTTATTAAAGGCTTCTCCCAACTCAGGAAATAGATAACTAAAGACTAAAATAGATAGCACAACAACATACTTGCATATAAAAGTAGACATTTAATGTGAAATGGAAGGTGAGATATATAATGCTGAAGGAATGATAAGAGCTTGCTTCTCTATTGCTATGACATAATAAAAAAATGAGTGAATATATCCAGGAATAGCAAGTCTCAAGTGCAAGCAACCTTTAATATCTTTATGTTATTTTGGGGGGGAAAATACACTACCTATTAGACAGTAATGTTTCTTACCAGTTAATAACCCACCTTCAGTTTATGTAGGCCCTGTTTCAGGGCTGACGCAATTGCCAGGGCTCCCTTTGAACGTACGAGACAGTCCCCAAAATTAATCACTTCTACCTGCCTGAGGGTCTTCAGGCTCTGCAAAGGAAACCAAATTAATATATTTCTAAAAGAATAGACTAGATATATTAAAAAATAAATGAAATGTGCATGGTTAAAAAAAAAAAAAGGTAAACATAGAAATTAGCACAAAAAGGGAAAACTAATATAAAGAGAGAATAATTTGTGAGTGTATACATTATGTGAACATTATAGTCACTACAGGTTCTTTACCTCTGCCATAGCAATGCCACCTTTGTCTGTAAATGTGTTGTCATTAAGGTTGATGATCTTCAGAAGTGGGTTGGCCCTGAAGGCCTCTGCCAGTGCTGTAATGCCAGAATGGTTAATTCCATTCTGTGGCATGTGTACCTCCTCCAAGGTGCCAATCAACTGAAATGAAAATAAAATACTGAATGCAAGGAGTAGAACTTTTTGGAACAAGCGTATTCAGTCAATTAAATCAGATAAATATTAGATCACAATCTTGTTTGTACAAACCCGAAATGCGTCCGCCAATGCTGTAGCTCCATCATTTTCAAGACGGTTTCTTCCAGCCACAAATACTTTCAGAGCCAGGGGCTTGCCAGCTGCACTTGAGTTTTTGTGACATAAACGCAGGGCAGCGGCAAGAATCTGAATAAAAAACGCACAAAATAACAGGTCAGTACGATACAAAAAACAGATCATTACTCAGGAGAATAGTGTAAAAATCTTCTGCAATAATGTGTAAACAAGGTTTGAAGAAGTAATTAGTTACAGATTTTAATTCTACAAAAGTGAAAGAGGAATCCAATTATAAAAAAAAATCACGGGGGTCAAAATGGTTTAATGCCTCTTTCTTTTGAAATATCATATAACAAAAATATTTACATAAATCTACGCTTCTGCCTAATATCTATCCTATTTTTCTTGTTATGTGATGTCAGAATCTAGAAACGAGAGCAGCCCCAACAGAGCTCACACTTCCCAACATAGCACGACTGCGGCGCTGCAACATACAGCTCATATAAACCTATGTTTTTTACCAATTACTAAAACAAAAGAAGGAAGGGAAACTAACTTTATTATCTAATCTAGTAAAATCGCCTCAAGATAAAAAATTACAACTGACTATGAGGTCAAAAATAGAGGGACAAATATAGAATGTTTTGTCATATTACAGACTGGGATTTCTCCCATCTAAGTATATGAAGTCCCAAAATATATCAATGTCCTTAAGAATTCTTAGTGGACTTTAGGGAAGAAACGGAGTATAAGGTGGTTGTAAATCTTATAAATACATTTCAAATCACTTGTCCTTTCCTATTCACTATTTCACAGATGTCTCCAATTGTAGATATATTGAAAACAACATTCACACTAATTAAAGCAACTCAAGTCTCTGTAATGCCTTAAGAATACACTGGGTCACTCAGGTCCTAACATAGAGCTAAGATGGCAGCTCAGTTCTATTAGGCATTAATTAGAGAGACCTAAAGGCAGCCTTAGATTAATCTCCACACAGTATATAATATTATTTTTAATATATTTTGTATATTAATATGCACTTCTTCACATTAAAATATATAAGTCGCAGTATATTCCCACACACAGAAAACTTTTAGTACCCTTTATTAGCATTGTGTTTAGTTATTCACAATATTATATAAAGGAGTCACTTTGCACTATAGTACAATGTTGGTACCATTTCCGCTTATATAGAGGTACATTTACATTGACGATTATTACTTTTACACTATTCAATTTCTTCATTCTTTTAATATTTTAGTTATAGTAATATCACACACACAAAATATTCAGTATATTTTTATTTAGCAATACTAAAAAGTACTTATTCTGCACAATAATACTATGTTGGGTAATAAACCTCCTCCCATATAGAAGTACATTTATAGTAATAGAAATAGTGAATGGGAAAGGACAAGTGATTTGAAATGTATATTTAGAAGACTTACAACCACCTTATACTCTTGTCTCTTCCCTAAAGTCCACTAAGAATTCTTAAGGACATTGATATATTTTGGGACTTCATATTAGGTGTGTTACTTAGATGGGAGAAATCCCAGTTTGTAATATGAACATTCATTCTATCTTTGTTCCCCTCTTTTTGAGCTCATAGTCAGTTGTAGTTTTCTAATCCTGCAGAGTTGTTACTAGTGTATATAATAAAGTTAGTTCCCCTTCTTTTTTGTTTTGGTAATTGGTTATTAGTCTTATGCACTGGGGATAGTGGCACATTTTTTGAGTATGTTTTTTACCATCATGACCTTTTATCTTCCTAGAGCTTACCTTCCCACCACCAATGCCCATGCCACAGTTGTTCAGTTTCAGCTCCTGAAGAGTGTAACAGGCAGGACTCTTGAGCAGTGCCTCAAACCCACGCACTCCATCAGGTCCGAACGCATTGTCACTCAGATCCAACTCTGTGAGCTGCGCACCAGCAGTGATTAGCGCTTCACCAAGCGATATCTTAAAGGGGGAAACAAAGTTATTAAAGGTGAGTGACTTGTCCTCTGTAATTACAAACAAGTAACTTCACACAATAAGACAGGAGACTTACCAGTGCCGAAGGGATTTCTGACCTCAGCCTTCCAGTAAACATATCACTCCAATGGCATCTCTACAAACAAGTTAACATCCATCAGAATTACAAATTAAACAAATCAGAGCAAATAACTAATACAGTGTTAATCATTTACAGAGTAAAAGTTTTTGGCTACTGACCCAAAGTCTCCAAAAATTGGCACCAAAGCACAAAAAAAAAGCAACAATTTGTTACAACTCACTCCCTATAGGAGCAGAGAGTCTACTATCATGACTCCCCAGGCTCTTGGACTCCGTTATGATGGCAAATGAACATTGATGGACACTAGCCCTGTGGCTACCCAACCTAAGGTCTATTCTAATGGCCATAAGAGCTTTTAAAATGACTATGTCTATGTGTTTTTGGGATGTAACTTTTACAATGGTCCAAAAAAAAAATTTTGTGATTAGTACCAATTTAGCGTGACCAGTAGCCAACTGCGATGTCTAGTTCACTCCTAGTCCCGGGACCTCACTGCAGTTCTGGCTGGCTTTGAACTCAAGTCAAGCAAACAATTAAGCCATCAAGTATAATTAACAAGGCTGTCAAAACAGCAATTTAAACACTTGTTTTGATAAACAAAGGTTAAGTGGTGTCAAATGCTCTGCAAGTGATACCCCTTAGATATTTTGTCCTGTGGTTAATCACAAATTAAGAAATACTTGAACTTAACCACTGTTTGTGACCCTCCATACATTCTAATAGAAGCCTGAATGTCTTATGGAAGTCATGGTCACCTGGAGCCAACACAAACCCAGTAGCGGACTCCCTTCTAACTCAATAAAAGGTATTTCATTCAATGGGAGATCGGATAGGGAATGGGTAAAATCCAATCACAGTCACCTGAAGTTACATGGCCCTACCACAGTTTTCTCTTGGCTCAGGAGGTACCCCAAGCCTGCTACCCAACCCCACATCCTTCTGCTAAGTGTCCCTCATAATGGAGTTGCTGTCCTCTGTCATCTAAGCATTACACCCCAGGCCCTGATCCCCACCTGAGTTAAAGACCTGGACCCCTCACAAAAAAAAAAAAAAAAAAAATGACCCAAAAAAATAAAATGATATTCTGTTTGGGACACTTATGGATTTCTGCAACTTGTCCTGGTACGTTTTCCTGAAACTTTGCAACCTGGTTTGGAGAATCGGTATCCTTTCCTAACCTCTGGTTATGATATCCTGTATGAGGATATAAAAATAACCTAACATCCTGCAGGTAAGATTGGTCTTCTCTTCTTGGCCTTTTAAAGCCCAATGAAGAGCGGGCTGTGATATCTACTATCTATGGAAGCCCTGAATCAATTATCTCTCATACTTTACCTCACCAATACAATTACAATACATAACCTCTTTTAACAATATTCACTCACATGAAAAGCTCACCTTTATTTCAGACTTCTTTTCTAGAGCCTTGGCAATTGCTTTAGCCGCCTCCACACCCACAGTGTTTCCTTCCAGACGCAGAGCTTGCAGCCCATCATACCCTTCTATTTCTTGAATAACTTCTTCTGCTACAAGTTGCAAGGGGAAATAAAGGATATCACATGATGGTACATTTAGCAAATTGATTTATTTTATGATCAAAATACCTATTCTACTTCTTCATGTTCTTTCCTAAGACTGTTATTCTTTCTGGTTATTATCAGACCATGGGCACTTATACATTATTTTGTCCTTCTAACACTTTTATTATACTTATTCTTATTATAATTTAGATAAACTATGAACCCCTTTGTTTAATCCCTCAGTAGTCAGTGAAATATATGTAATATAAAATTAAAACGACATTTAGGTTTTGAAGCCCAGATATTGTATGTTACAAAACCATTTAATGGAGCAGATGAACTTCTGAGGTTTCGGATTACCCTGATATTCAACGAAGCTAACCAACTTGTTCTGTACCATCAGAGGATTGAGAAGACTGTGCCCACCTTATATGCATGGATCCGGCTGCCTCACTGGACAACAGAAAAGCAATCCCCTCTCCTTCTGTGTTATACCCATAACCCAGTTGGACTGGTAGTTCTTACAAGAGCATGGCCCTCTACACCTTCTGAACCAATGTCCATACATTCACTGGACCTCCTGTACTCAGCGCTACAGAATATGTTGGAGCTTTAACAAAGAATACGATAGTAATACTAATAATATCCAGTCTAAACTTCAGTCACAATTTTAAAAACAACCAGGTTTGTAGCACAATGTAAAGCACCACCAATTACAGTTCAAAATAAGCAAAACATTTTTAAAATGTAAAAATATACAGCCTGTAATTTATTACTTTCATGTGCAATTATGTCACTGAGAAATCTACACTGTAAACAGTGATGTATTTCCTGAGATAAGAGGAAACTGTGAATGCAGAGAAGAGGCTCTATCTACACAACTGCCAGTGCTCTCATTAGGACTCATAAAAAGCCCATTAGTTTACAAGGATAAAACCAGTTAAGACAGAAGCTGCAATATGCAGTTTTGTATAGAAAATGGAAATATTTAAATGATGTTTTGTTTTTTGTTTTTTACTTTTTAAAAACATTTTGGCAATTATCAATATTAGTTATTCAAAAAAGACCACATAGGAAAAAGTTGACCACCTCAGTCATTTAAAATAAAGTGGGATATAACGATCATTTAGCAAGTGCATATTCTTGTCAGCAGTCTGGAGCAGGTTGAGTCTAATGTGTTAGAGCAGCTGTAACAGAAAGCAGGTATCTACAAAATAGGCGTGACACTAGGACTCAAGCCCATAATATACTTGGCATGTACAAAACAAGTGAGCTATTTTCTTATTAAATGCCCGGGTGCAAACGAGAACCTTACCATCCTGGGCTGTGTTAAGTTTCAGACTTTTGCCTTTAAAGCTCAACTCTCCTCCTCCCACCTGGGTCTTAGCAAGGGAATCTGCTAGCTGAGAGATGTCTTCAGATGCCATCTTCACTGCTTTGCTTACACTGATAAAACATAAAAATAGGAAGAAGAGATAGATGAGAACCTGTAGAACAGGTAATATCCGTACATCACCCAGAACATTTCATGATTTAGACATGCAAGTCATTAGCAGACCTTTATCGCAGTACAAGGTGTTCCAAACAAACTTATTTTTAAACACTATTTACTTTACTACTGCAATGAGGTAACGTTATACACCAGTGCTAGAATATATACGGTTTGACTCAATAAGTAAACATATTATGATGGTAGAAACAAACCAACTGCGAATAGAGAATACAATATTTGCTTTAACCAATATTTTTTCTACTAAGAAGTTATGCAGGGCATTCAGGACTCTCAGTAAAGTCATACATTCTCATATCATTAGGCTACAGAACTACCAACTTATCATACAAACTACAAAGATTAAATAATAATATGAAAGCAAAACAGATATTAACAGTTTATATATATAATAGTTTTCATAGAATGAAACGTTCTGCCGCACATGCGCTTAAGCAGCGGTGGTACACACTATGTTGTGCGCCACCCACGCATGCGTCGCTCGTTGGGGGGGGGGGGGGGGGGGGGGCGAGAGAGACACAGGGGAGAGGGGGGCGAGAGAGACACAGGGGAGAGGGGGGCGAGAGAGACACAGGGGAGAGGGGGGGCGAGAGAGACACAGGGGAGAGGGGGGCGAGAGAGACACAGGGGAGAGGGGGGCGAGAGAGACACAGGGGAGAGGGGGGCGAGAGAGACACAGGGGAGAGGGGGGCGAGAGAGACACAGGGGAGAGGGGGGCGAGAGAGACACAGGGGAGAGGGGGGCGAGAGAGACACAGGGGAGAGGGGGGCGAGAGAGACACAGGGGAGAGGGGGGCGAGAGAGACACAGGGGAGAGGGGGGCGAGAGAGACACAGGGGAGAGGGGGGCGAGAGAGACACAGGGGAGAGGGGGGCGAGAGAGACACAGGGGAGAGGGGGGCGAGAGAGACACAGGGGAGAGGGGGGCGAGAGAGACACAGGGGAGAGGGGGGCGAGAGAGACACAGGGGAGAGGGGGGCGAGAGAGACACAGGGGAGAGGGGGGCGAGAGAGACACAGGGGAGAGGGGGGCGAGAGAGACACAGGGGAGAGGGGGGCGAGAGAGACACAGGGGAGAGGGGGGCGAGAGAGACACAGGGGAGAGGGGGGCGAGAGAGACACAGGGGAGAGGGGGGCGAGAGAGACACAGGGGAGAGGGGGGCGAGAGAGACACAGGGGAGAGGGGGGCGAGAGAGACACACGGGGGGAGGGGAGGAGGAGAGACACAGGGGAGAGGGGGCGAGAGAGACACACGGGGGGAGGGGAGGAGGAGAGACACAGGGGAGAGGGGGGCGAGAGAGACACATGGGAGAGGGGGGCGAGAGAGACACAGGGGAGAGGGGGGCGAGAGAGACACAGGGGAGAGGGGGGGCGAGAGAGACACAGGGGAGAGGGGGGCGAGAGAGACACAGGGGAGAGGGGGGGCGAGAGAGACACACGGGGGGAGGGGAGGAGGAGAGACACAGGGGAGAGGGGGTGAGAGAGACACACGGGGGGAGGGGAGGAGGAGAGACACACGTCTAATATTATCC
Source organism: Discoglossus pictus (assembly GCA_027410445.1). Classification (NCBI taxonomy): domain Eukaryota; kingdom Metazoa; phylum Chordata; class Amphibia; order Anura; family Alytidae; genus Discoglossus; species Discoglossus pictus. Next base: position 3,173,555 of record CM050169.1, read on the forward strand.
CATCAATTTGACGGGCAAATTACTAGTAGTGATTATATTCTTATATTCATGCTAAACATGTATGTACTGTTTTATAAATAGTTTTGTGGTCATTCAATGTTTGCTGTATGACCTGGTATATGGAGGTGTGATCAAATCATTGTTTGTAAATTCACATATAATAGCTGACACAATTTGTCAAAAAAAGACGGTTAAACTAATAATTCAGAGCTGAACAATATGCGAGTGGTGAGTAAACTGTTTGCATCTCTCCACAGGAGGCCTTTAAAGATAAACTGTCTATTTTGACAAATTGTGTCAGCTATTATATGTGAATTTACAAACAATGATTTGATTACACCTCCATATACCAGGTCATACAGCATATATTGAATGACTACAAAACTATTTATTTAACAGGGTAAAGCATATTTATTGGAAAAATACAATGGTAACTTCGATTATAGTACAAAGTAACTAAATACATTAATAAAGCTAAATTACACTTTAACCTGAACTTCTGATCTTAACTATATTACCAAGTTATATTGTTTAATGTCTCACTGTATTTAGTTACTTTGTACTATAATCTAAACCATTGTATTTTTCCAATAAATATGTTTTACCCTGTTGAATAAGGATCTCTTCTGATTTAGACATAGGAGGTAGATCTATGTGCTTTCCCTGGATGTTGCGGTTGCCACGCTCGGCCTGTAGTTTAGTTGCCCGTCTACCCCAGCTGATAAGGTATAGACAGGACCCTGTACTGTGCCAATGTGAGATAATATTACATATTTATGCACTATATCACAGGTGAGTTTACCTTTTAATACCCAGGTAACTAATGTGGAGAAAATGATATCAAGCACTGCAATATAAAGAAGATTTTGTTATTTATTCTATAATGCAAACATATTTAAAACAAAAATTAGGAGCCAGATGTAACATTTTTGAAGCGGAGGCTCCTTGCCATCAGGGATTTGTTCAGTGCTGGTATACTTGGTGGATACGGATAAGCTTTTAAGAATCATGGAAATAAAATATCCAGATTATATGGTCCATGCTTTACTGAGAATCGCAAATCCCAAATCTGTATATGTTGCCTATCACTCCGGTAGTCATTCTTTATCACTATAGGTTTCACCCTGTGATATGTAAGTATCGTATGGGTGGTCTTTGCACAAGTCACCCTCTAATATGGAGCGATCATATTGTATAGGTTCACTTCTAATATATGTTGTATATGGCATTAATGTGTGTGCTGTGGGTATACATATAAGGGTGGAAACTACAGAAGTATAAAGCATATGTATGAAGGGCTGCCTTCTAGGCTCCTTGAAAACAGTCTCTCCATGGCTCCTAAAAAAAATCTGGTTCCTAAACTTTTGTCCACACTTATCCTGCTACCCTTGAATGTGTGTGTATACGTACATGTATATGTGGGTGTGTACGTACATGTATATGTGTGTACACATGTATGTGTGTGTGTGTACACATGTATATGTGGGTGTGTGTGTGTGTGTACACATGTATATGTGGGTGTGTGTGTGTGTGTACACATGTATATGTGGGTGTGTGTGTGTGTGTGTACACATGTATATGTGGGTGTGTGTGTGTGTGTGTGTACACATGTATATGTGGGTGTGTGTGTGTACATGCATATGTGGGTGTGTGTGTACGCACATGCATATGTGGGTGTGTACGCACATGTATATGTGGGTGTGTACGCACATGTATATGTGGGTGTGTACGCACATGTATATGTGGGTGTGTGGACATGTATATGTGGGTGTGTACACATGTATGTGTGTGTGTACATGTATATGTGTGTGTGTACACATGTATGTGTGTGTGTACATGTATATGTGTGTGTGTACATGTATATGTGTGTGTGTGTGTACATGTATATGTGGGTGTGTACATGTATATGTGGGTGTGGGTGTACATGTATATGTGCGTGTGTGTACATGTATATGTGTGTGTGTGTACATGTATATGTGGGTGTGTGTGTACATGTATATGTGGGTGTGTGTACATGTATATGTGGGTGTGTGTGTGTGTGTACATGTATATGTGTGTGTGTGTGTGTACATGTATATGTGGGTGTGTGTGTACATGTATATGTGGGTGTGTGTGTACATGTATATGTGTGTGTGTGTACATGTATATGTGTGTGTGTGTGTACACATTATTATTATTATTACATACACTTCTACAGATTTTTAGTCAGACACCTTGGAGACATCACATCTGGATTGTGTCTCCTCACACGTGATACCCACTATATGTATAACTTCCTGATGAACAATGAAGTGACTGGTCTGTTATATCTATCACACACATCTAACCCCATGTTAGGTGCCCCGGTCACTGTGTAACCCCATGTTAGGTGTCACTGTGTAACCCCACAGACACTGGGCCTCTCCCACATGTGAGCACTGACAGGCCACTAATATCATCCCGCCAAAAATATCCCACACACACGAGTGCGCTAAAACAGCGAATTACAACAGAAGCTGCTCTTTTAAAGCATTACCTGTGATTACAACACCTTTTTTGCGGAGTCCCACCAGTCCGTGATCTGTTGCCACTCACGCTGCTGATGGCGAACCGGGTTTTTTTTCTTTTTTTTTGAACCGGCTGATTTCCTCACAACGGGCGCCCACGCTTTGCCTTCTGGGACTTGTAGTTCACAGCTGGCTGGATTAGACGGGGTTTTGCCTAATAGACGCCGATCAGTGGACTACAATCCCTTGCTGCTTTGCGTGCGCAGTTTCTGGAAAGGCTGCTGGTGTTGCGACTGTTTTATTTAAATCGAGTTAGCGGCCATCTTGGTCACTGTCATGAGGGAAGTTATGAGAGGGCAGTGGGAACTTGATGATGTGTGAAGTGAAATACAGGGAAATGACGCCATGAATTGTGAAATAAAGGCAGCTGGCTTTATGTTACACACAATGTCACACGACTTGTCACTTCAATTGCCATCAATTATTTGGAGGCTTTCTGCACCACCATTTATTAAATATTACATGCAAGTATTGTGCAATGTGAGCTGTCCATCTGTCTGTGGGCAGTGATTAATCCATACTACCATATGCCTTGTATGGGAAAGCAGCTGGAACAAGCAGCTCATGCAAAGCAATGGTTATCCCAGTAGATAAGTTATTGCATATATTATCAATATTGTCATTTATTTGTAACACACCAACATATTCTGTAGTGCTGTACAGGAGTAAGTTCAAGTAAAATAATATTAATTCCCTGGATCTATCCTATTTCAAATTCTCCAACAGTGACAGCAGCAGTGGCGGCAAGTGGCCGCTAGATTGCGCTGTCAATATTTTGCAGCGCTGCCTATATTTGAGACAAGTTGTAACCTTGGAATGTTACCCTAACCTTTAAACTAACCGTAACCCTTACCTTAACCCTAACAGTCTACCTAATAGTCTACCTAACCTTAACTCTGGTATCGGCACTGAAAATCGGCAGTGCCATCTAGCGGTTGGTGGCCACCCATGGGTGTAGGAATTATTTTGATTCCTACCCGCCTGTGGCCACCACTGCTGCTGCCACTACTAATGACAATACAGAGAGCAGGAGAAGATGAAGATAGAGGAAAAAGGAGGAGGAAGTTAGACGGCAAAGGACAGGAAGGCAGGAAAGCCAAGGGGGATAAAGGGATGGCAGAAGGAAAACATGGAGGAGGTAGCAGTAATGTGAAGGTAGTAGTAATGTAGAAGTAGCAGGAGAGGAAGATGGCGGTTATAGAATGAAAGGTAAACCAAGTGGCCACAGAAGGAAATTGTCAGCAGGTGGAAGCAGGTAGAGCAGCAGCAGGAGGAGAAAGGTACAGGGAGGGTAGTAAACAAGAGGGAGATGGAGTTAGTAGTAAAGCATATATAGACATTATCAGGAGGAAGGTAGCAAGGCCACAGTATGAGAGGGGAGATACATAAGTGGGCAGCAGGAAAAAGACATGGCCATGGACAGTAGAGGAGCTGTTGGAATAAGGTCAACAGGATGGAAGGAGAAATACAGCAGGTGGAAGGCAGGATGACAGCAGAAAGAAGGTACACAGACGGATGAAAGAAGGTATACAGACGGATGAAAGAAGGTACATAGACAGCAGAAAGAAGGTACATAGACAGCAGAAAGAAGGTACATAGACAGCAGAAAGAAGGTACATAGACGGATGAAAGATGGAGCATAGACAGCAGGAAGCAGGTATACAGACGGATGAAAGAAGGTACACAGACGGATGAAAGAAGGTATACAGACGGATGAAAGATGGAGCATAGACAGCAGGAAGCAGGTATACAGACGGATGAAAGAAGGTACATAGACAGCAGAAAGAAGGTACATAGACAGCAGAAAGAAGGTACATAGACAGCAGAAAGAAGGTACATAGACAGCAGAAAGAAGGTACATAGACGGATGAAAGATGGAGCATAGACAGCAGGAAGCAGGTACACAGACGGATGAAAGAAGGTATACAGACGGATGAAAGATGGTACATAGACAGCAGGGTGACAGCAGAAAGATGGAGCATAGATGGCAGAAAAAAGGTACATAGACAGCAGGAAGAAGGTAGACAGCAGGGTGCCAGCAGAAAGAAGGTACAAAGACAGCAGGAAGAAGGTACATAGACAGCAGGAAGAACGTACATAGACAGCAGGAAGAAGGTAGACAGCAGGAAGAAGGTACATAGACAGCAGGAAGAAGGTACGTAGACAGCAGGAAGAAGGTACATAGACAGCAGGAAGAAGGTAGACAGCAGGGTGCCAGCAGAAAGAAGGTACAAAGACAGCAGGAAGAAGGTACATAGACAGCAGGAAGAACGTACATAGACAGCAGGAAGAAGGTAGACAGCAGGAAGAAGGTACATAGACAGCAGGAAGAAGGTACGTAGACAGCAGGAAGAAGGTACATAGACAGCAGGAAGAAGGTACATAGACAGCAGGAAGAAGGTACATAGACAGCAGGAAGAACGTACATAGACAGCAGGAAGAACGTACATAGACAGCAGGAAGAACGTACATAGACAGCAGGAAGAACGTACATAGACAGCAGGAAGAACGTACATAGACAGCAGGAAGAAGGTACATAGACAGCAGGAAGAAGGTACGTAGACAGCAGGAAGAAGGTACATAGACAGCAGGAAGAAGGTACGTAGACAGCAGGAAGAAGGTACGTAGACAGCAGGAAGAACGTACATAGACAGCAGGAAGAACGTACATAGACAGCAGGAAGAACGTACATAGACAGCAGGAAGAAGGTACATAGACAGCAGGAAGAAGGTACGTAGACAGCAGGAAGAACGTACATAGACAGCAGGAAGAAGGTACGTAGACAGCAGGAAGAACGTTCATAGACAGCAGGGTGACAGCAGGAAGAAGGTACGTAGACAGCAGGAGGAAACAAATATAATTGCAGGTTTAAAATGGCAAGTAAAGAAGGTAAGTGGAGAGGCAGTAAGGAGAGGCACATATAGTGACACCCAACGAAGGCAGAAGTAGAGGTAAAACAGCAGGGACTAGTTAGTAGAAAAGCACCAAAAGCAGCAGCAATGTGAAGCTGGGAGAGTGGCAAAACCAGGAGGAAGTTATAGAGACATCAGGAAGAAGGGAGAGATGAGCATGAGGGGCGGATAGAACAAGAGCAGGCGAAGGCAATTAGAGGGAACACGAGGGGCGGACAGAATAGGAGAAGGAAGAAGAGAAAGAGGGACATATCTAATAGGAAAAGGAGGCAGGTAAAATGGGTGCAGAAGGGGCACACAGAGCACGAGGAAGCATGTAGGGAGGGAGGGAGAAATTGTATAGGAGCAATAGGTGGTAGGGAGGGGCAGATAAAGATGGATCCTTCTATAGATAGCTCAGAGTATAAAGTGGTAGCCTTGGTGTAATATATTGAATTACAACAGAATCATTCTATAGAACTAGATCAATATGAACACAATAAAGTCACTAATGGACTAGTACACCTTTTATATGGCTTTAATTATATCATTTATTGCCACATACTAATAGTGATACAACTCAAATTTAATTGTAAACGGTTTTAAAAAAGCATTTTTTTTAAATACGAATGATTTAAAATATAAAAATGCCACAAGTATTATTTTCTTAGGGATTTATGACGTCACTTTATAAGTCAATTCGGTATATATTAGGCAATTTATTGCTATTTATTTTGATGATGTTATATTATTGTGCCTTCGTTTCAGACTTTTTGTGAACTTCTCTTTTAATTTTTATCGTCCTCTTATTTTTGATGTTATTTCTTATAATTCTTCTAGCTATATAGTGCTATTCCTTTTAATGGGATAGTATTATATTTGGCAATTTCTATCTGTTTTTATATAGAGTCCTTAGTTGACTGATCAGATTTATTATTATTATTCAGTGATATTATCTTTTTCTTATGAAAATCAATTCTCTGACACATGTATTGGCTGGCAGATCTTTCTTATTAAAGTTCTCACATTTCTGGGGCCACTTGTAGTGGAATCTGATTGTGTTGTGAGCACTTTCCTGTTACTCTTTAACCCCGTTATTAGTTGCTATTATGTAGCTGTGTTACAACAATTAGTTATTCTGTGATAATTTAAAAAAATATAATAATAAACATATACCCTTGTGTGTTTTTTTTGTCGCAAACTCTCCTTTGTGCAATGATAACATTAGTGCTAAGGTGCCTATAGACCATATGGATTGTCATTAATGTGACAATTAAACACTATTAGCGACTTGCCCGTCAAAAATGACGGGGCAATAAAATGTTAAGCCATGGGAATGCTGTTTGACACACAATGTAAACCGTTTTGTACTGTGAGGACCTTCAGCGCGAGCCTTGCACTAACTGCCTTCGGCGCTCATTGCGTGCCTCTCCTGGCGTTCACTTTTGGTCCACTGAGCACCTTCATCAGTCATGATAAAGAGAGATATCTATTTATGTGTATATGTAGTTAAGTAATAATGTATTATTTATTGAATTAATTAATATACTTTAAGTATTTATAATTGATATATGCAGCCAGCAATAGGCTGAAGAGCTAACAATCTGTTTGTATTTTGCGTCTGCATAGAATATGCAGTGTGAGCGTTGGTGCTCGGCTTACAAAGTGTAATGAACGTTTGAACTGTGCATCTAAATAGGCTGCGTGCTCGAGGTAAAGCCGTTGGTTTATTGTGTAAAGCGGCATTGTATAGTCGTAATGTTATTAATGCGTTACGCGTCTCGTGAGCTTTTTCCGGCTTTTGTAATAGTGTATCTTGTAGGTCGTAGGGTGATGTGTAAAGTGCTACGCATTTGGCATTGTTTTGCGCGGTACAGCGTCGTGTAGCCTCAGTTTCATTTTTTTCGGCGGCCACTTTTTTCTCGTTTAGGCGATTTTCAAGTGGCGAAAATCGTCTAAATCTGCTTGAATTCGCTTTCCACCTCACTCCCAGACGTCCTGGCTTTTTGCATCTCGTATATATTTTTTTTTAAGTACCGCATCTCGTATTTTTTTTTTTCTAAGTCCTGCGTTTGTCAACCGCTTGCAGGACAAGGCGATCCCGCGTTTAGGAAGTGTTTTGTGGCTAAGTCCATCGTGTTTCATTGCCTCATCGTGTTTGTGCTGATAGTTGTAGTGCCTTAACGGCTCGCCTCGCTATGTGAGGCTTGCAGGCGATGAGCGCCTTTGGCGCTTATTGCCTCAGTGCTACGTGTTAACGGCTTGCCTCACTTTACCTATACTGTGCTACGAGTAGAGAAGATTGTCAGCGTTTTCCGCCGTGTGATTGTCTCCGCACTAGATGATGCTAAGGAATGACGTCAGAAACGCCCGACGCGCGTTTTGTGAGACGCGTGCATCTCCACTCATCAGAACGGCCCTTCAACAGACATCTTTATAGCCTCTGTGGCAATAGACCATATGGATTGTCATTAATGTGACAATTATACACTATTAGCGACTTGCCCGTCAAAAATGACGGGGCGATAAAATTTAAAGCCATGGAATGCTGTTTGACAAACAATGTAAACCGTTTTGTACTGTGAGGACCTTCAGCACTCATTGCGAGCCTTGCACTAACTGCCTTCGGCGCTTTTTGCTTGCCTCTCCTGGCGTTCACTTTTGGTCCACTGAGCACCTTCATCAGTCATGATAAAGAGAGATATCTATTTATGTGTATATGTAGTTAAGTAATAATGTATTATTTATTGAATTAATTAATATACTTTAAGTATTTATAATTGATATATACAGCCAGCAATAGGCTGAAGAGCTAACAATCTGTTTGTATCTTGCGTCTGCATAGAATATACATTGTGAGTGTTGGCGCTCGGCTTATAAAGTGTAATGAATGTTCCAAGTGTGCATTATACATCGGCTGCGTGCTCGAGGTAAAGCCGCTGGTTTATTGTGTAAAGCGGCATTGTATAGTCGTAATGTTATTAATGTGATACGCGTCTCGTGAGCATTTTGCGGCTTTTGTAACAGTGTATCTTGTAGGTCGTAGTGTGAGGTGTAAAGTGCTACGCGTTTAGAAGTGTTTTGCGCGGTCTGGAGTTGTGTAGCCTCGTTTTCATTTTTTTCGGTGGCCATTTTTTCCTTGCTTAGATTTTCAGGTGGCGAAAATCGTCTAAATCAAGTTAAATTTGCGTTCCAGCTCACTCACAGATGTCCTGGCTGTTGCCCCGTGCTGTCTGTGATGTTTTGGGATTTTTTTTAGGTGGTTATTGTGTTTTTCAGGATTTTTGGTTCGGCCGCTAATCTTTTTTGCTAAGTCCTGTTGTGCTCCGAGTTTAATGGCCCGCCAGCAATGAGCGCCTTTGGCACTCATTGCCTAAGTGTTCCGAGTTTAACGGCTCGCCTCGCTTGTGCTCATTGCCTAAGTGCTCCCAATCTCCTCTTCTACTAGTTGTAGGTACATGATCTATACCGACACATAGGGGTTGTTATTATGTTCATGCCGTACATGTTTTGCTATAGATGTATCTACCTGGTTCAGGACATCATTTATGCGCTCTAGTATGCGGCGTCTGATTCGCCTTTGCGTTTTTATTATTTATTACATATGCAGACCTCCTTTGGTTCTGTGTCTTACTTTATAACGTGTGGTGTCTGTAACATCCGAGAATACTTTTGTTTTGGACACAATGGCTCAGGCCCTGCATTTCACACGAGCTTTTGAGCCTTTTTGACTTTCTGATAGCCATTTGGCTTCATTCTTGTTCGCCTCATCATGGCTGTGCGCCAGCAGGTCTTTTAGATTTTCTGCTCTCCCGTATGTTACCGTACTTGTAGGAGCTATGACGTCTATCAGGTCCTTATCCAGTTTTAAGATATCCCAATGTTTTTGTAAAATTGTTTGGATTACTTGGGACTGACTTGAGACATTTGTAGTAACCCGGTTGCTGATTTTGACCTTCCGATGTATCGCTAGCGTCCGGTCTCTGTCTGGCATCGGGCCTCTGCGGCTGCCATTTTTAATACTTTTTTGGAGTATCCTCTTTGGACACTTCTCTCTCGCTGATCCTTTGCTTGGATCTTGATTACACGTAGATCACGGCAATTTCTTAGGGTATTTTTATATTTTAAATTGTCCGTATTTTAAAAAATACATTTTTGACACCGTTTAAATTAAAATAGGAGTTTTATCACTATTAGTATGTGGCATATGAAAGGTGTACTAGTCCACTAGTGACTTTATTATGTTCATATTGATCTAGTGCGTGGGTCTATAGAACAGATAGAGATGGGGCAGGAGGGGCATATAGAGATGGGGCAGGAGGGGCATATAGAGATGGGGCAGGAGGGGAATATAGAGATGGGCCAGGAGGGGCATATAGAGATGGGGCAGGAGGGGCTTATAGAGATGGGGTGGGAGGGGCATATAAAGTTGGGGCAGGAGAGGACATATAGAGATGGGGCAGGAGGGGCATATAGAGATGGGGCAGGAGGGGCATATAGAGATGGGGCAGGAGGGGAATATAGAGATGGGGCAGGAGAGGACATATAGAGATGGGGCAGAAGGGGACATATAGAGATGGGCCAGGAGGGGCATATAGAGATGGGGCAGGAGGGGAATATAGAGATGGGGCAGGAGAGGACATATAGAGATGGGGCAGAAGGGGACATATAGAGATGGGCCAGGAGGGGCATATAGAGATGGGGCAGGAGGGGCATATAGAGATGGAGCAGGAGGGGGATATAGAGATGGAGCAGGAGAGGCATGAAGAGATGCAGCAGGAGGGGCATATAGAGATGGAGCAGGAGGGGCATATAGAGATGGAGCAGGAGGGGGATATAGAGATGGAGCAGGAGGGGCATATAGAGATGGGCCAGGAGGGACATATAGAGATGGGGCAGAAGGGGACATATAGAGATGGGGCAGGAGGGGCATATAGAGATGGGGCAGGAGGGGAATATAGAGATGGGGCAGGAGAGGACATATAGAGATGGGGCAGAAGGGGACATATAGAGATGGGGCAGAAGGGGACATATAGAGATGGGCCAGGAGGGGCATATAGAGATGGGGCAGGAGGGGCATATAGAGATGGAGCAGGAGGGGGATATAGAGATGGGGCAGAAGGGCATATAGAAATGGGTCAAGAGAGGCATATACAGATGGGGCAGGGGAGACATATAGAAATGGGGCAGAAGAGCATATAGAGATGGGGCAGGAGAGACATACAGAGATGGAGCAGGAGGGGCATATAGAGATGGGGCGGGAGGGGCATATAGAGATGGGGCGAGAGAGAAATATAGAGATGGGGTAGGGGGGGCATGAAGAGATGGAGCAGGAGGGGCATATAGAGATGGGCCGGAGGGGGATACAGAGATGGGGCAAAAGGGGCATTCAGAGATGGGGTAGGGGGGGCATGAAGAGATGGAGCAGGAGGGGCATATAGAGATGGGGCAGGAGGGGCATTCAGAGATGAGGCAGGAGGGGCATATAGAGATGGGGCAGGAGGACATATAGAGATGGGCCGGGAGGGGCATATAGAGATGGGGCAGGAGGGGCATATAGAGATTGGGCAGAAAAGGCATATAGAGATGGGGCAGGAGAGGCATATAGAGATGGGGCAGGAGGGGCATGAAGGGATGGAGCAGGAGGGGCATATACTGATGGGCAGGAGGGGCATATAGGGATGGAGCAGGAGGGGCATATAGAGATGGGCTGGGAGGGGCATATAGAGATGGGGCAGGAGAGGACATATTGAGATGGGGCAGGAGGGGACATATAGAGATGGGCCGGGAGGGGCATATAGAGATGGGGCAGGAGGGGCATATAGAGATGGGGTGTGAGGGGCATATAAAGTTGGGGCAGGAGAGGACATATAGAGATGGGGCAGGAGAGACATATAGAGATGTAACAGAAGGGGCATATAGAGATGGCGCAGGAGGGGCATGAAGAGATGCAGCAGGAGGGGCATATAGAGATGGGGCAGGAGGGGCATATAGAGATGGGGCAGGAGGGGCATGAAGAGATGGAGCAGGAGGGGCATATAGAGATGGGGCAGGAGGGGCATATAGAGATGGGGCAGGAGGGGCATTCAGAGATGAGGCAGGAGGGGCATATAGAGATGGGGCAGGAGGACATATAGAGATGGGGCAGGAGGGGCATATAGAGATGGGGCAAGAGGGGCATGAAGAGATGGAGGAGAGACATATAGAGATGGGCAGGAGGGGATATAGAGATGGGGCAGGAGGGGCATATAGGGATGGGGCAGGAGGGGCATGAAGGGATGGAGCAGGAGGGGCATATACTGATGGGCAGGAGGGGCATATAGAGATGGGGCAGGAGGACATATAGAGATGGGGCAGGAGGGGCATATAGAGATGGGGCAGGAGGGGCATATAGAGATGGGGCAGGAGGGGCATATAGAGATGGGGCAGGAGGGGCATATAGAGATGGGGCAGGAGGGGCATATAGGGATGGGGCAGGAGGGGCATGAAGGGATGGAGCAGGAGGGGCATATACTGATGGGCAGGAGGGGCATATAGAGATGGGGCAGGAGGACATATAGAGATGGGGCAGGAGGACATATAGAGATGGGCCTGGAGGGGCATATAGAGATGGGGCAGGAGGGGCATATAGAGATTGGGCAGAAAAGGCATATAGAGATGGGGCAGGAGAGGCATATAGAGAAGGGGCAGGAGGGGCATATAGGGATGGGGCAGGAGGGGCATGAAGGGATGGAGCAGGAGGGGCATATACTGATGGGCAGGAGGGGCATATAGGGATGGAGCAGGAGGAGCATATAGAGATGGGCCGGGAGGGGCATATAGAGATGGGGCAGGAGGGGCATATAGAGATGGGGTGTGAGGGGCACATAGAGATGGGGCAGGAGGGGCATATAAAGTTGGGGCAGGAGAGGACATATAGAGATGGGGCAGGAGAGACATATAGAGATGGAGCAGGAGGGGCATATAGAGATGGAGCAGGAGAGGCATGAAGAGATGCAGCAGGAGGGGCATATAGAGATGGGACAGGAGGGGCATATAGGGATGGGGCAGGAGAGGCATAAAGAGATGGGGCATGAGGGGCATATAGAGATTGGGCAGGAGGGGCATATAGAGAAGGGGCAGGAGGGGCATATAGAGACGGAGCGGGAGGGGCATAAAGAGATGGGGCAAGACAGGCATATAGGGATGGGGCAGGAGGGGCATATAGGGATGGGGCAGGAGAGGCATAAAGAGATGGGGCATGAGGGGCATATAGAGATTGGGCAGGAGGGGCATATAGAGAAGGGGTAGGAGGGGCATATAGAGATGGGGCAGGAGGACATATAGAGATGGGCCGGGAGGGGCATATAGAGATGGGGCAGGAGGGGCATATAGAGATTGGGCAGAAAAGGCATATAGAGATGGGGCAGGAGAGGCATATAGAGATGGGGCAGGAGGGGCATATAGAGATGGGCCGGGAGGGGCATATAGAGATGGGGCAGAAGAGGACATATTGAGATGGGGCAGGAGGGGACATATAGAGATGGGCCAGGAGGGGCATATAGAGATGGGGCAGGAGGGGCATATAGAGAAGGGGCAGGAGGGGCATATAGAGACGGAGCGGGAGGGGCATAAAGAGATGGGGCAAGACAGGCATATAGGGATGGGGCAGGAGAGGCATAAAGAGATGGGGCATGAGGGGCATATAGAGATTGGGCAGGAGGGGCATATAGAGATGGGGCAGGAGAGACATACAGAGATGGGGCAGAAAAGCATATAGAGATGGGGCAGAAGAGACATATAGAGATGGAGCAGGAGGGGCATGAAGAGATGCAGCAGGAGGGGCATGAAGAGATGCAGCAGGAGGGGCATATAGGGATGGGGCAGGAGGGGCATGAAGGGATGGAGCAGGAGGGGCATATACTGATGGGCAGGAGGGGCATATAGAGATGGGGCAGGAGGACATATAGAGATGGGGCAGGAGGGGCATATAGAGATTGGGCAGAAAAGGCATATAGAGATGGGGCAGGAGAGGCATATAGAGATGGGGCAGGAGGGGCATATAGGGATGGGGCAGGAGGGGCATGAAGGGATGGAGCAGGAGGGGCATATACTGATGGGCAGGAGGGGCATATAGGGATGGAGCAGGAGGAGCATATAGAGATGGGCCGGGAGGGGCATATAGAGATGGGGCAGGAGGGGCATATAGAGATGGGGTGTGAGGGGCACATAGAGATGGGGCAGGAGGGGCATATAAAGTTGGGGCAGGAGAGGACATATAGAGATGGGGCAGGAGAGACATATAGAGATGGAGCAGGAGGGGCATATAGAGATGGAGCAGGAGAGGCATGAAGAGATGCAGCAGGAGGGGCATATAGAGATGGGACAGGAGGGGCATATAGGGATGGGGCAGGAGAGGCATAAAGAGATGGGGCATGAGGGGCATATAGAGATTGGGCAGGAGGGGCATATAGAGAAGGGGCAGGAGGGGCATATAGAGACGGAGCGGGAGGGGCATAAAGAGATGGGGCAAGACAGGCATATAGGGATGGGGCAGGAGGGGCATATAGGGATGGGGCAGGAGAGGCATAAAGAGATGGGGCATGAGGGGCATATAGAGATTGGGCAGGAGGGGCATATAGAGAAGGGGTAGGAGGGGCATATAGAGATGGGGCAGGAGGACATATAGAGATGGGCCGGGAGGGGCATATAGAGATGGGGCAGGAGGGGCATATAGAGATTGGGCAGAAAAGGCATATAGAGATGGGGCAGGAGAGGCATATAGAGATGGGGCAGGAGGGGCATATAGAGATGGGCCGGGAGGGGCATATAGAGATGGGGCAGAAGAGGACATATTGAGATGGGGCAGGAGGGGACATATAGAGATGGGCCAGGAGGGGCATATAGAGATGGGGCAGGAGGGGCATATAGAGAAGGGGCAGGAGAGGCATATAGAGACGGAGCGGGAGGGGCATAAAGAGATGGGGCAAGACAGGCATATAGGGATGGGGCAGGAGAGGCATAAAGAGATGGGGCATGAGGGGCATATAGAGATTGGGCAGGAGGGGCATATAGAGATGGGGCAGGAGAGACATACAGAGATGGGGCAGAAAAGCATATAGAGATGGGGCAGAAGAGACATATAGAGATGGAGCAGGAGGGGCATGAAGAGATGCAGCAGGAGGGGCATATAGAGAGGGTGCAGGAGAGACGTACAGAGATGGAGCAGGAGGGGCATATAGAGATGGGGCAGGAGGGGCATATAGAGATGGGGCAGGAGGGGCATGAAGAGATGGGGCAGGAGGGGCATATAGAGATGTGACAGGAGAGGCATATAGAGATGGGGCAGGAGGGGCATATAGGGATGGAGCAGGAGGGGCATGAAGGGATGGAGCAGGAGGGGCATATACTGATGGGCAGGAGGGGCATATAGGGATGGGGCAGGAGGGGCATATAGGGATGGAGCAGGAGGGGCATGAAGGGATGGAGCAGGAGGGGCATATACTGATGGGCAGGAGGGGCATATAGGGATGGAGCAGGAGGGGCATATAGGGATGGAGCAGGAGGGACATATAGAGATGGGGCAGGAGGGGCATATAGAGATGGGGCAGGAGGGGCATATAGAGATGGGGCAGGAGGGGCATATAGAGATGGGGCAGGAGGGGCATATAGAGATGGGGCAGGAGGGGCATATAGAGATGGGGCAGGAGGGGCATATAGTATAGGACATCTGTAGTCAATTATGTTTTTTACAAATTCCCCACTGCCCAAAAAAGATATTGTAAAAATGAAGTCGAGCTCTGGAATCTTTACGTGTGCGCAGGAGAAGCACACGTGCAAAATGGCGCATGAAGGAAGTTTACACATTGTATGAAACTCCAAGGAAGCACTCAGATGAACTTGTAGTTTTTCTGTCTTCATGATGGGAAAATGGGGACCTTTCCTGTTTCGTTCCCGCTAGCAGTGACGTGCATTAGCCACTAGTTGGTGCAACGGTGGCGCACCAAGATTTTCTTCAATTGTTGGGGTTAGTTTTAGGGTTAGACTTAGGGTTTAGGGTGGGGTTAGGGTTACTGTTGTGGCAGATGATAAGCTTTACATAGTAAAGTAGTGACTGAGCAGGAGGAAGCATGCAGAGAGGGAAAGAAAATAGTTTAGGAGCAATCAGGGGTAGGGAGGGGACAGAAAAGGAGCAGGAGGCGGATAGAGATGGGGCAGGAGGGGCATTTAGATATGGGGCAGGAGGGGCATATAGAGATGGGGAAGCAGGGGCATTTAGAGATGGGGCAGGAAGGGCATTTAGAGATGGGGCAGGAGGGGCATTTAGAGATGGGGCAGGAGGGGCATTTAGAGATGGGACAGGAAAGGCATTTAGAGATGGGGCAGTAGGGGCATTTAGGGATGGGGCTGGAGGGGTATTTAGAGATGGGGCAGGAGGGGCATTGAGAGATAGGGGAAGGAGGGGCATATAGGAATGGAGCAGGAGGGGCAGTAGAGATGGGGCAGGAGGGGCAGTAGAGATGGGGCTGGAGGGGCAGTAGAGATGGGGCAGGAGGGGCAGTAGAGATGGGGCTGGAGGGGTATTTAGAGATGGGGCAGGAGGGGCATTTAGAGATGGGGCAGGAGGGGCATTTAGTATAGGACACGGGTAGGTAAATATTTTTCACCCATGGTCCAAAAGATTGTGTAAAAATGAAGCCACGGTCTGGAATCTATACATACCTATACATGTAAACACGTGTGTAGGATAGGCACACGTATGCAAAATGTTGCATGAAGGAAGTTTATACATTAAAGGAGACTCAGAGGAAGGACTTGGCTGGATTTATAGTATATCTATTTTCAGGACAGGAAAATAGGAACTTTTCCTGTTTCCTCCCTGCCAGCAGTGATGTGCAGCGGCCACTAGGTGGCGCACCAAGACTTTCTTTAATTCAGTTGTTAGGGTTAGTGTTAGGTTTAGGGTTTGACTTAAGGTTAGTGGCAGATGATAAGCTTTGCTCTCCACTGTTTTACTATGTGGGTTCCCTGGTGACCCAGTGGTTAGGATACAGGTGCTTTCACCACAGCTTCCTGGGTTCAAATCCAGCAAGGGAAGCAAGTGGTCACACTTGTCTGTACTTGGATGGTAGAACAGGAGCTGTCTGCTGTGTCCCACTGGAGAAGGAACTGGCAACCCACTCCAGTATCTCTGCCATGAAAAACAAATGGATCAGCATGGTGTGTTGTCCATAAGGTCACAGAGAGTCGGACATGACTGAGCAATGCCATATGTAGAGCTTATCACCTGCCACTGCCATAACCCTCAACTTTAACCCCTAACTCTAGCCCTCACTCTAAGAACAAATTCAGGAAAGTCTTGGTGCGCCACCTAGTGGCTGCTGCAAATCACTGCTGGTGGGGATGAAACAGAAAAGATCTGAAAATATTAAATGCAATGAACCAGTTGAGATCTGGGCTGGGGGTCTGCGTTCAGACTATTCCTGTTATAGAAGCAATAACAGGGGGCTTTCCTGTTTTCACCAGGTGATGAGGCCAAGATAGGTAAGTTTGGGAGTTTTTAATCCTGCAAGGTGCTTCAGGGAAGCTTTATGGACACAGGACCACAAGACAAGACCCTCTATCCTTTGCAGCCCATTAATATTGTAATTGTCTTTGCCTGGAACTTAACCCTGTATAGCGCTACGGAATATGTTGGCGCGTTACAAATAAACAATAATAATACCTTGTTGTGGTCAAGGGGTTTGTGTAACTCAATGAAGCTGTGAGCCATATTATGTAGGCTCACCCAAGAAGGGCAGAGAGATTGTCATAGCAGAGAGATCAGACAAATCGAGGGCCAGTATCTTTGCCAAGAAAGCATTATGGATAAGCACAACCAGAGACGTTACCTGGGGTGCTGGTCACAGAGAGTCAGACACAACTGCACAACAAGAGAGGATGCAGGAGGAGACAAATAGTAAGCATAAAGTGCAGATAGAAGAAGAGCAGGAAGGTGGAGAGTCATACAGAGGAAACAGAACAGTAGTAATAAGGTAAGACCAGAGCAGGTCCTGTCAGGAATATAGAGGAGACCAGGGCAGGTCCTGCCAGGAACATAGAGGAGACCAGGGCAGGTCCTGCAAGGAACACATGGGGCGACCAGAGCAGGTCCTGACAGGAACATAGAGGAGACCAGGGCAGGTCCTGCAAGGAACACATGGGGCGACCAGAGCAGGTCCTGACAGGAACACAGGGGAAACCAGAGCAGGTCCTGCCAGGAACACAGGGGAGACCAGAGCAGGTCCTGCCAGGAACACAGGGGAGACCAGAGCAGGTCCTGCCAGGAACATAGAGGAGACCAGGGCAGGTCCTGCCAGGAACATAGAAAAGACCAGAGCAGCTGTACTCTCTAGGACCCAGTCAACGTGCTGGAAGCTTCCGGCAGTCGCTTCCCTGTCTGGGCCCTGGACACATGAGAGGAGATCACATAAGGAACATAGGTGAGACCAGAGCAGGTCCTGCCAGGAACTTAGAGGAGACCAGGGCAGGTCCTGGCAGGAATATATGTGAGACTAGAGCAAGTCCTGCCAGGAACATGTGTGAGACCAGAGCAGGTCCTGTCAGGAATATATGTGAGACCAGAGCAGGTCCTGTCAGGAATATATGTGAGACTGGAGCAGGTCCTCCAGGGACATAGCTGAGACCAGAGCAGGTCCTGTCAGGAACATAGAGGAGACCAGAGCAGGTCCTGCCAGGAACTTAGAGGAGACCAGGGCAGGTCCTGGCAGGAATATATGTGAGACTAGAGCAAGTCCTGCCAGGAATATATGTGAGACCAGAGCAGGTCCTGCAGGGACATAGCTGAGACCAGAGCAGGTCCTGCCAGGAATATATGTGAGACCAGAGCAGGTCCTGCCAGGAACTTAGAGGAGACCAGGGCAGGTCCTGGCAGGAATATATGTGAGACTAGAGCAAGTCCTGCCAGGAACATGTGTGAGACCAGAGCAGGTCCTGTCAGGAATATATGTGAGACCAGAGCAGGTCCTGTCAGGAATATATGTGAGACTGGAGCAGGTCCTCCAGGGACATAGCTGAGACCAGAGCAGGTCCTGTCAGGAATATATGTGAGACCGGAGCAGGTCCTGCCAGGAATATATGTGAGACCAGAGCAGGTCCTGCCAGGAACATAGCTGAGACCAGAGCAGTCCGTACCAGGAACATATGTGAGACTAGAGCAGGTCCTGCCAGGAACATAGAGGAAACCAGGGCAGGTCCTGCCAGGAATATATGTGAGACTAGAGCAAGTCCTGCCAGGAACATGTGTGAGACCAGAGCAGGTCCTTTCAGGGACATAGCTAAGACCAGAGCAGGTCCTGCCAGGAATATATGTGAGACCAGCGCAGGTCTTGCCAGGAATATATGTGAGACCAGCGCAGGTCCTATCAGGAATATATGAGAGACCAGAGCAGGTCCTGCAGAGACATAGCTGAGACCAGAGCAGGTCCTGCCAGGAATATATGTGAGACCAGAGCAGGTCCTGCCAGGAATATATATGAGACTAGAGCAGGTCCTGCAGGGACATAGCTGAGACCGGAGCAGGTTCTACAAGGAATATATGTGAGACCAGAGCAGGTCCTGTCAGGAATATATGTGAGACTAGAGCAGGTCTTGCCAGGAATATATGTGAGACCAGCGCAGGTCCTATCAGGAATATATGAGAGACCAGAGCAGGTCCTGCAGAGACATAGCTGAGACCAGAGCAGGTCCTGCCAGGAATATATGTGAGACCAGAGCAGGTCCTGCCAGGAATATATATGAGACTAGAGCAGGTCCTGCAGGGACATAGCTGAGACCGGAGCAGGTTCTACAAGGAATATATGTGAGACTAGAGCAGGTCCTGTCAGGAATATATGTGAGACCAGAGCAGGTCCTGTCAGGAATATATGTGAGACCAGAGCAGGTCCTGCCAGGAATATATGTGAGACTAGAGCAGGTCCTGCCAGGAATATATGTGAGACTAGAGCAGGTCCTGCCAGGAATATATGTGAGACCAGAGCAGGTCCTGCCAGGAATATATGTGAGACCAGAGCAGGTCCTGCCAGGAAAATATGTGAGACTAGAGCAGGTCCTGCCAGGAATATATGTGAGACTAGAGCAGGTCCTGCCAGGAATATATGTGAGACCGGAGCAGGTCCTGCCAGGAATATATGTGAGACCGGAGCAGGTCCTGTCAGGAATATATGTGAGACTAGAGCAGGTCCTGCCAGGAATATATGTGAGCCCAGAGCAGGTCCTGCCAGGAAAATATGTGAGACTAGAGCAGGTCCTGCCAGGAATATATGTGAGACCAGAGCAGGTCCTGTCAGGAATATATGTGAGACCAGAGCAGGTCCTGCAGGGACATAGCTGAGACCAGAGCCGGTCCTGTCAGGAATATATGTGAGACCAGAGCAGGTCCTGCCAGGAATATATGTGAGACCAGAGCAGGTCCTGTCAGGAATATATGTGAGACCAGAGCAGGTCCTGCATGGACATAGCTGAGACTAGAGCAGGTCCTGCCAGGAATATATGTGAGACCAGAGCAGGTCCTGCCAGGAATATATGTGAGACTAGAGCAGGTCCTGCCAGGAATATATGTGAGACCAGAGCAGGTCCTGCCAGGAATACATGTGAGACCAGAGCAGGTACTGCCAGGAATATGTGTGAGACTAGAGCAGGTCCTGCCAGGAATATATGTGAGACCAGAGCAGGTCCTGCCAGGAATATATGTGAGACTAGAGCAGGTCCTGCAGGGACATAGCTGAGACTGGAGCAGGTCCTGCCAGGAATATATGTGAGACTAGAGCAGGTCCTGCCAGGAATATATGTGAGACTAGAGCAGATCCTGCCAGGAATATATGTGAGACTAGAGCAGGTCCTGCCAGGAATATATGTGAGACCAGAGCAGGTCCTGCCAGGAATATATGTGAGACTAGAGCAGGTCCTGCCAGGAATATATGTGAGACTAGAGCAGGTCCTGCCAGGAATATATGTGAGACCAGAGCAGGTACTGCCAGGAATATATGTGAGACTAGAGCAGGTCCTGTCAGGAATATATGTGAGACTAGAGCAGGTCCTGCCAGGAATATATGTGAGACCAGAGCAGGTACTGCCAGGAATATATGTGAGACCAGAGCAGGTCCTGCCAGGAATACATGTGAGACCAGAGCAGGTACTGCCAGGAATATATGTGAGACCAGAGCAGGTCCTGCAGGGACATAGCTGAGACCAGAGCAGGTCCTGTCAGGAATATATGTGAGACCAGAGCAGGTCCTGCCAGGAATATATGTGAGACTAGAGCAGGTCCTGCCAGGAATATATGTGAGACCAGAGCAGGTCCTGCCAGGAATACATGTGAGACTAGAGCAGGTCCTGCCAGGAATATATGTGAGACCAGAGCAGGTCCTGCCAGGAATATATGTGAGACTAGAGCAGGTCCTGCAGGGACATAGCTGAGACTGGAGCAGGTCCTGCCAGGAATATATGTGAGACTAGAGCAGGTCCTGCCAGGAATATATGTGAGACCAGAGCAGGTCCTGCCAGGAATATATGTGAGACCAGAGCAGGTCCTGCCAGGAATATATGTGAGACTAGAGCAGGTCCTGCAGGGACATAGCTGAGACTGGAGCAGGTCCTGCCAGGAATATATGTGAGACTAGAGCAGGTCCTGCCAGGAATATATGTGAGACTAGAGCAGATCCTGCCAGGAATATATGTGAGACTAGAGCAGGTCCTGCCAGGAATATATGTGAGACTAGAGCAGGTCCTGCAGGGACATAGCTGAGACTGGAGCAGGTCCTGCCAGGAATATATGTGAGACTAGAGCAGGTCCTGCCAGGAATATATGTGAGACTAGAGCAGGTCCTGCCAGGAATATATGTGAGACCAGAGCAGGTCCTGCAGGGACATAGCTGAGACCAGAGCAGGTCCTGTCAGGAATATATGTGAGACCAGAGCAGGTCCTGCCAGGAATATATGTGAGACCGGAGCAGGTCCTGCAGGGACATAGCTGAGACCAGAGCAGGTCCTGTCAGGAATATATGTGAGACTAGAGCAGGTCCTGCAGGGACATAGCTGAGACCAGAGCAGGTCCTGTCAGGAATATATGTGAGACTAGAGCAGGTCCTTCCAGGAATATATGTGAGACCAGAGCAGGTCCTGCAGGGACATAGCTGAGACCAGAGCAGGTCCTGTCAGGAATATATGTGAGACTAGAGCAGGTCCTGCAGAGACATAGCGGAGACCAGAGCAGGTCCTGCCAGGAATATATGTGAGACCGGAGCAGGTCCTGCAGGGACATAGCTGAGACCAGAGCAGGTCCTGTCAGGAATATATGTGAGACCGGAGCAGGTCCTGCAGGGACATAGCTGAGACCAGAGCAGGTCCTGTCAGGAATATATGTGAGACTAGAGCAGGTCCTGCAGGGACATAGCTGAGACCAGAGCAGGTCCTGTCAGGAATATATGTGAGACTAGAGCAGGTCCTGCAGAGACATAGCGGAGACCAGAGCAGGTCCTGCCAGGAATATATGTGAGACCGGAGCAGGTCCTGCAGGGACATAGCTGAGACCAGAGCAGGTCCTGTCAGGAATATATGTGAGACTAGAGCAGGTCCTGCAGGGACATAGCTGAGACCAGAGCAGGTCCTGTCAGGAATATATGTGAGACTAGAGCAGGTCCTTCCAGGAATATATGTGAGACTAGAGCAGGTCCTGCAGGGACATAGCTGAGACCAGAGCAGGTCCTGCCAGGAATATATGTGAGACCAGAGCAGGTCCTGCTAGGAACCTCCTCATACCGCCTATGTGTACCACTGTCTGCAGGGCTGCAACACACAGCTGGGTAAGGAGGGGGCAGCTTGGGGCAGATGTGCTGCCGGGTGGGGGGATCAGGCAGTGCTGGCACCCCGTGTGACGTCACGGCAGGGCTCTTAACCCTATCATTGCTGCAGAGTAATGTAGTGCTTGCTGCCTCTGTTATACCTGCACTGAGTGCCCTGTAACACCACACATAGGAAGGAAATACAATGGCTCATTATAGGGTTACTGATGTAGGATTAGTCATAAGACGTGCGATAGAGCTGAGATATGCCGCATGTTACTGATACATAATGTGTGTGTGACATATACATCATCTCCTACCGGTGCATGCTGCGCCTCTCAGCCGCGTGAGGTGGCTCTTCTCCCGGCTGCTCTGGTAACTCGAGGCCGGGGATTTGCAGGCCGCAGAGACAAAGCCCAGGCTGTAACTAGGACAGGAAGCTTCAGGACTTGCTGCTCAGACCCACAGGTCAGGCAGCATATTAGAACATTATTATTGTGTATATCTGTATCTTACAGAACTGAATGTCCAGGTATTAATATATAGATACACTAATATATAGTATGTGCTGATATAACACTAGGAGCCAGAACTAACATTTTAGGAGCCATAGTACAGTATACGGTTCTGAAGAACTAGACTGGACAACGCACGGCGTCTTTGTAAACCATAAAACCAATATTAACTGATATTTTTGTTTTTATTATTATTACTAGCGACTTGCCCGTCAAAAAATGACGGCCATAATATTGTAAGGCAGGTAATGTTTGTGTGGGAAATACATTTTGTGGGTGTTTTAAGATCCTTGGGCGCTGCTTGCGAGCCTTGCGATGAGCGCCGAAGCTTGGGCGCTGATTGTGAGCCTCGCGATGAGCGCTGAAGCTTGGGCGCTGATTGTGAGCCTTGCGATGAGCGAGGAAGCTTGGGCGCTCATTGCGTAGCTTGTAATGAGCGCCTTCGGCGCTCATTGCGAGGCTCTTGGTTGTTTGTGCGCTATGAGCAGCGTTGGTGTTTTTTTTGGTATGGCAATGAATAATTAATAAAATAAGAAATGAATATACTTTACCTATTGTGAAGTAATATCTGCAGGAAGCATTGTGCTGAAGAGCTGACAATCTGTTTTCATGTTGCTGTAGCATCAGTGCTGTGGAGCTGCTGTGTAAGTGTCAGCAATGTGCGCAGTGTGTAGTGTAAATAGGCTGCGTGCGCGAGGCAAATCCGTTAGGGTAGCTGTGTACTTCCGCATTGTGTAAGTTACTGTTCTAAAATGGCGCCTAATGTATGTTGTATGCGGCTGTGGCTGATTTTGCGTCCTTGTTCCCGTAGGTGTTTGGTGGTATTTTGCGTAGCATCGTTAGCAAGGGCCCGCTTGCTCACAACTATATATATATATATATATATATATATACTAGCGAATTGCGGCAATGAAATTGTAAGTGAGCTAATGCTGTTTGGTGTATATAATGTGGCTGATGTAGAGTCGTTCGTTTTCTATGTCGTGCGACTTTTTCGGAATATCGGTAGCTGTTTGGTGGTGTTTTGCGTGTTTTAGGGACCTTTAGCCTCGTTTTCGTTTTGTTCGGCGGCCATTTTTTCTCTTGCTTAGGTGATTTTCGAGTCTCTAAACTCCGAAATTTGTGGGTAAATGGAGGTGTAACTTCACTTGCAGAGGTCCTGGGTGCCCCCCCTTGCTGTGAGTAACCTTTTTATGTGTTTGTTGTTTATATTTATTGTGTTTGTAATGTTTTTGGGGTTGCGCGGGTTGCGTCCTTGTTTTTTAATCTTGTAGGTGTTTTTCGGCAAATACATAGCTGTTTGGTGGTGTTTTGCGTCTTTAGACTGCTGTAGCCTCGGCGCTCCTTGCCAGCAACTGCGACCCTCGCTTCGCTTCACGAGGTCCGCGGGCTCGCTGTGCGAGCAACGGCTCGTATGCTCACAACTATAAATGTGATATATTTTGCAATTGGTTGATTTACACAAGTTCTTCTATTGGAAGAGTATAAGACCGCATTGCTTTCCTTCCATGGTGGGGTTTACTAGCCAGATTTGGGGTATCAGCCTAGGCTGAGCCTTCCAGACAGGAGGAATCCTTTCGGGATCACAGGGTCCCTATGTTCTCTTCCCTATAGAGTAGTTGTATCACAATCCCACCGTCCTGTCTCATTATACTTTCCCCATTGAATTGCCTTTTTCTTTGTTGTTGTTTCTCTTATTTGTGCAAAAAAAGTTTTTAATTTTATTATTTTTTTTAGACAGAAAACAATTTATAGCCCCAGGGAATAATTATCAGTTTTTGGCATTAATCGCCACATTAAAATGATCATCAGTCAATGTTTAGAGCGTTGATCAAAAAGGCTGAAATGTACATTTATTGTAAGAACTTTTCATTTTTATAAGATTCAATCAATAAATACTTGTTATTCCCTATAATTTTATTTTATGACATTTTGGACCTCTTTCCCTTTTTTGGGAGATTGATTCGATTTGGTCAGTTGTTGTGTATATAAATATAAAGCATTTTGGTTACAAAGACGTCACTCGAGGAGCCCACACAAAGGCCTTGAGATTCTTTCCTAATGCGGGAATCCGCCTTGGAACGTGAAGTTCACCGTCTGTAACTGCAATGGAGCGTAAATAAGGTTATGTGTAAAGAATGATTAACTGTTATCTTGTTATTTCCAGGCGTCTTCGTATGGCGAGACAGAGAAGAAGGGACGACATTGAGAAAAGACTGCAGTTTATTCAGTGAGTCACATTTATTTATGGTAAAGAGGACGCAGGGGGCAGACATCTTTCTTTGTTACTTACAAAGTCCTCTTTATTTTAACAGGTCCACTATCCCCTTTCATGGAAGTCAGAATGATTACGAGGTATGTTTTCTTAATATAAATAAACGAACACATAATAACATTATCACTGAAACAAAGCATATTGAGTACAGGAATCCATTCTCTTCCTGAGAGCTGGCTCATGAGGGTGGCGCAATGGCTTACGAGTAGGGAATAAGAAGATGACAGAAGGCGGCCCTTTCCTTTTATGAATACTCCAGCACATTGTCAGCACAGGCAGCAGCAGTGGCGGTGAACATCACTATAATAGTTGTCAGTGTCTGTCAATGTTGGTCACGCTTTCTGAGCCTTGCGAAGCGAGCTGTCGACCACGCAAGACTTAGGCTGCAATGAGCGGCGAAGTCGCTCATTGCACTACGATCCTCACGAGGCCCGTGGGACTTGGCCGCAACTGTAAGCCTCGCAAAGCAAGGCGAGCAGTTGAGGCACGTGGGAATTATGACCCGTACAACTTAGGAGCGAAACCCGTACATGCACTGTGCGCCTCGCAAAATTACGACTTTAACGGCCGAACCACGGAACTGAAAAGACCCGAAAAAAAACAACAAATATGCCTCAAATTAACTTATTCACACACAGCACAGTGGGAGAGGCAGGGAGCCTGTGAGTCAGGTTGCAAGTTAATTTGATGCATATTTGCGTTTTTTCACGATCGAAAATCGCCTAAGCGAGAGAAAAAACGCAAAACAACAAAAACTAGCCCGAAGGACGTAAAAAAATATTCCTAAACAGTAACACTTAATCCAAGCCACTAACACTTAATCCAAGACAGTAACACTCAAGCGCGAGCCCTATAGACTACACAGGGGGAGAGGCTTGCAATGAGCGCCGAAGGTGCTTAGAGAGCCCATAGCCTCACTTTGTGTGGCAAACAGCATTGCTAGCCTTACAATTTTACTCCCATCATTTTGACGGGCAATTTCCTAGTCCAGTAGATGTTCCTATCCCGTTATGCTGGTGCAACACAAGGCAGCAGCAGTGGGGGTGAGCATCCTCTAGATGGCGCTGCTGATATGAGGGTTAGGGTTAGTTCACGGGTTAGGCTAACATTATACGCTTAGAACATCTCTCACATATCGTCAGCGCTGCAAAATAACGGCAGCGCCATCTAGCAGTTGGAGGATAGATCCGATGTTGTTGCCAAGGTTTGGCTGCTGGTGTCATAGCGTTAGGGTTAGGGTAATGGTTAAGCTTGGAAATTGTGTACGATCTCAGCAGCGCTTACAAACTGTATAGAATTTCGGCAGCGCCATCTAGCAGCTCCTTTTTGCTACTGCTGCTGGAGTATTCTTAGAGGAAAGATCCCAGAAGGCTTTGTTAGATAATTAATCAAATTAAAATTGCTTCTAGGACATTAAAGGGTAAGATGGGTGGTGCCAGACTGCTTCCTCTCCAGAAATGTAAATGCCCTCCTCACGCACAACTTCTGCCAACATATCATGGACGCTTCCATGGTCCAACAGGGGCATCAACATGCATCTTTTTGTAATTAAAACTTTGTCTTTTTCTTTGCTTAATTATGCTGTTGGTTTTCAAACATTTGGATGTTTTCCTTGTGCAGCGGCCAACTGTAATCATATAAATATACCCTTAATAAGAACTACAGATTCAATTGGATAGGTTTTACAATATAAGAGCAAAATACAGCCTCCGATTTATTACTTTTTATATGCAATTATTCTGTGGTGGAATCTATAATTTAGTTTTTTGCTGATGAACTTTCTATGGTGGGAGGAGAATGTGGCAGCTAAAAGAGGACTAATGGAAATCTCAATTGGTTTACCACGAGAAAGTAGCAAACATGGTCAGCTCTGAAAGAAAATTGCATCCTCACAATTTTAATGGCTGTTTCTAAACATGTTTCCAGTTATTAAAAAGGCCATAAAGGTAAAATATAGAAAACTTGGGACCGCCATGATCCTTTACGTAGTGAATATCAGTATAAACAACTTTAAAGCTAATTGGGAACACTTACGTTTATCTTTTTTTTTTTTTTTTTTAGTTATTGTATTTGTTTTCAAAGATTATTATTGTCACAAGAGTCTGTATCATTTTAGATTTAGCAAGGTCAAAGAGTAATTTAATGTATATATATATATTATAGCCAATCTGATATATATTTCAAAGAGTATATTTATGTATTATATACAGTATTGGTCGCTTAATTATTTGTATGATACCGATACCATCGTAACTTTTCCAAATCCATTTTCCTTTTTCAACAAAATCCCCCCAAAAAACTTAAACAATAGTAGACACTTTTCCTCTGAGTTATTCGATGCTTTTTACCTGTTTTTGAAATTGTAGTCAAAAGGTTGTTATAAGGTTTGAGGTCTACACCAGAGCTCGAGGTATGCTAGTTTTTGGAAGATGTTTATGTGAGGGGTGAGTATTAGTTAATTTTTAAGTTAGAGATTTTATAGGTTGAATTTATCCAGTTTCCCCAGATTTCTAGAAAGGTTAGGTACGTATTGTTAAGGGTGTGGGTCAAATTATTATTATATGAACATATTCCGTAGCGCTGTACAGGGGTTTAGTACATGGCAAAAAACTAATTTAACACCTTATGAAGAATGGAGGGCCCTGTTTTTGAGCTTAGAATCAAATGTACATAGAGCTGGTTTCCAAGACACAGACACAAGATTAAAAACTTGCAAACTTACAATCTAAGGGTTTAGGTGTGATACAAGAGGGTGACAAATGCAAAATGGCGGTGTGAAAGCAATTTGTTCAGTCAAGTGGATGTGTCTGTGTGTTGTACTGTAGATTGTGGGTGTAGGTGATATTAAGCTGTGGGGTGTGCCGTTGTACATATTAAGGCTGAAGGTGATAAGTTTTTTTTAAACAGGTGTGTTTTTAGTAATTTTTTTAAAGGTTTTGAGGCAGGAAGATAATCTAATGGAGCGAGGCAAGGAGTTCCAAATAGTAGGGGCAGCACGAGAAAAGTCCTGAAGACGGGAGTGAGAGGAGGTGATGAGAGAGGAGGAAAGAAGAAGGTCGTTAGCAGAACGAAGGGGGCGGTTGGGAGAGTATTTTGAAACAAGAACAGAGATATAAGGGGGTGCACTGTTGTTGAGGGCTTTATGTGTTCGGGTCATGATTTTAAATGTGATTCGGGAAGCTATGGGAAGCCAGTGGAGTGATTGACAGAGAGGAGCTGCAGACACTGAGCGTTTGGTATTGAAGATGAGTCTAGCGGAGGCGTTCATTATGGATTGGAGGGGAGACAGACGAGAGATGGGGAGGCCAGCAAGGAGGGAATTGCAGTAGTCGAGTCAAGATATGATGAAAGAGTGTATTAGAATTTTAGCTGTGTCTTCTGTAAGATAATGAAAAATTTTGGAGATGTTTTTAAGGTGAAACTGACAAGATTTTGTTATTGCGTGGATGTGAGGAATAAAAGAGAGGGCGGGATCCAGTAGAACCCCAAGACAATGGGACTGCGAGGTGGGAGTGATGATGGTGTTGTCAACAGTGAGAGACATTTGAAGAGTGGAAGCTGTAGTAGAGGGTGGAAAGATTAGGAGTTCAGTCTTAGACATGTTGAGTTTGAGTTGACGGGCAGACATCCAGGAGGATAGGCTAGAGAGGCAGTTGGAAAATCATTATATTATTTCTGGCTTGTTTGATTCATTCAGATGATTTCCATTTTTTGGCCAGGTGATTTTTGGCTGCCAGCATTAAAAATTGTAGCCATTTATTTTGATATTTAGTGATGTGGGGGTTAGGTATACCTAAAAGGCAAAGGTCTATTGAGGGCTTGATTGTGGTGTTTAGGGTTTCGGATACTACTCTGGTGATATTGGACCACATGTTTTGAGCTAATCGGCAATCCCACCAAATATGGCAGAAGGTACCTTTTTTCTTTGCAGTTTCTGAAACATTCAGGGGAGGTTTGTGGGTTGAGTTTATGCAGTTTGTCTAGGGTAAAATATGCTCTATGTAGGACATTAGTTGCTGTTTCTAAATAGCTAAAGTAAATTGATCCTTTGGTTAAGTTTGAACATATCTTTTCCAATTTTTGGTAGTCCCATGTGACTCCTAGATCTAATTTCCATTGTCTAATAAAAAATTTGTTTTCGTTAGTCGGAGGATGATTTAGAATTAAATAAAGGATCCACAAGATTCCTATGGTTAGTGGTGCTTTATTGCAAATATGAGATAGCCAGGAGGATTGAGGTTTCCACAAGTTCGGATCATAGAGGTGATATGATGTCTGATTTTGTTAAAGTTTAATAATTCTTTCAGGGCAATTTTAAATTTGGTTTTAAATTGGTCTATTGAGAGTAGTTGTTTATCTTGGAGCCAAGCTTCTAGTTTATCTAGTTTATTAATACGCCACCATGCTATTAATTCTTCTCCCATATTTTTAAGTATTTGTGGTGAAGTGAGAGTGGGGGTCGAATTGGCCCAAGCCCAGTTTTTTAAGGATAACTTAATCATGGGGTTGGTAAGTCTAGAGCCTATGGTAGGAATTGTGGGGGTCCATATTAATGAATCGCAAGGAAATGGTGTAATTTGGAGATTTTCAATAAAGACCCATAATGGTTGATGTTCCTTTGAATGTGCCTGAGATATAAAGGAAATTTGTGCGGCTCTAAAATATAAGTTAAAATTGGGACAGGGTAACCCTCCAAATCTTTTTATGTCTATGCATAAGAGTTTTGTTTATCTTTGGACGGTAATTTTGCCAGATGAATTTAAAGGCTTGTTTTTGAAGTTTCTCTATATCTGATACATTAATTGGAATGGGTAATGATCTGAAATAATATAAGATCCTAGGTAATATGTTCATTTTAATGGCGTTTATTCTTACTGTCCAAGAGATCTGAAATGTATTCCATTTAGAGAGGTCTGCGGACAGTTCTTTCTAGAGGGGTGTGTAGTTGCCTTTATATAGATCGGACAATTCAGGGGTTATAATTAGGCCAAGGTATTTAAGGTGGGAATTCGGACATAAGAATGTATATTGTTTCTTAATTTGGTCTATTATATGGTTTGGGATTTGAGCTCCTATTACCTCTGCTTTTTCAAGGTTTACGTTAAGGCCAGAAATCTGACCAAAGGTTTGAAGGGTGCCCATTATGGTTGAAATTGAGTTTACAGATTCTGTAAGTGTACACAATATGTCATCGGCGAACAGACAACATTTGAATTGATATAGGCCTATTGCAAAACCTTGTTGTAACGGATCTACTGGCACCCTGACCGGGTACCTCCGTTGATGGACTCGTCCTAGCTTGCGCCGAGGACTACAAGCACCGCACCGGACACCACAAACTCCACAACCGCCGTAGCTTAACTGGAGCCGTCTTCCTTCCACCCTGTATGAATCTCCAGCATCCAGGATCGTGTGGGGAAGACCTCTCCTCCAAGGAGAGTACATCAGGAACAAGGGTTCAGTAGTTTAAAGCTCAAGGGAGTATGCAAAGCATAGCAATCCCCAGTATGATATAGCAATCCCCTCCAAGAACGAGACGAGGCTACGTTTTGAAGGGTCAAGTAGAACTCTCTTGCTGGCACACCCAGCCTGGTTTTTATTACAGTCAGGTAAACAGAACACACCCAGGGGAAGATATAAACAACCAATAACACAATAGTAACGCCCACTGTTTCCCTCCCCTCCTGCTTGGGAGATAATTGAGTTTATTACTGTATCTACTCAATTATCTCCCAGCTAAAACTTACACATTTGTATCCATTTTTATAACTTTATGATTTTACCTAGTACATAAATAAATCTTACATTTTTATGAACAACATAAATTGTGGAACAACATATTAAAAAATGGCATGAATCAGACCAGGGGTTCAAAAGTTAGTAAAAGTATCTTTTGGGCTTATGACTGGCAGCATGGCAATCTGGCTCCAACAGCTTTTACAGAGGCCTCTGTGCTGGAGACAATGGGGAAAGTAATCCAATTATCCAGGGATAGAGGCAGACTCCATTGAGCACATGGTTGCAAAAAGACATAAACCACTTTAAAATACATAAAGTCACCTTTTACCCATAACACACAGACATTTCACAGGCAATACACATCCCTCATAGTTGGCCACACAATACACATAGAGGGACAATAGGTGGGTCACACCTCCCTGAGGCTACCTGGCAACTTTGATACAATCAGACATGGATTAGATCATC
This sequence comes from Discoglossus pictus, assembly GCA_027410445.1. Taxonomy (NCBI): domain Eukaryota; kingdom Metazoa; phylum Chordata; class Amphibia; order Anura; family Alytidae; genus Discoglossus; species Discoglossus pictus. Next base: position 3,204,809 of record CM050169.1, read on the forward strand.
CTTCTTTGTTCTTAAAGCTGAGAATGAAAACACTTTAAACAATAGACTTCCTTATCTTATGAGGAGTCTCTGTAATAGGATTATCTCTTATGCCAAGGTCTGCAATAGTCTGGGCTAATATTCTGCAGAGCATAAACAAACATACATACAGTATAATAGTAGGATCATATTTTAACCATAATAATAACCATGAAACAGGTTAAAACAGTGATGGTTTCCGTTACACTTGTATTTTATTTTTTGCCTGGATAGCTTGGGCTAAGGTTATATAGCTAAGGCAAATAATAAAAGAGATAGGGGAAATCCCTGTCTTGTCCCTCATTGAATTTGAATTGATCAGTATAATCGCCTGGTAATTTGAGGTATGCTATTGGATGCTGATAATATGTCATAATAAGATTAGTGAAATTTACCATGATTCCTAATTTAGTCAATACAGCATGTAGATAGGGCTTTTTCCAAATCAGCTGTAGAGTGCATAGTGGGATATTAGTAGATTTAGCTAGATGGAATATACTTAATGTTCTCAGGATATTGTCTCCTGCTTGTCTAAATGGTATAAAACCCACTTGATCCTTATGGATCAGTCTGGGGAGAAATTTGGCCAGCCTTATTGACATTATTTTCGCTAGTATTTTTATATCTTTATTTAATAGAGATATTGGGCGGAAAATTTTAACGTTGAGTTTATGTCGAAGAGTGTTGATTATTTGGATCCATCTAGACTTGGCTTAGGTTGAGATCGCCTCCCATAATAATTCTGCCTATTTTAATGGAGATAAGAGTATTTAGAAGTTTAGTTAGCGCGTTGTGGGGAGGGGTAGTGGGAACGTAGAGGTTAACTAATGAAACCTTTATTATGTAGAATGGTCCCAGTTAATATTACGAAGTTGCCTTCTTTATCTTTTATTGTACTCTCATGTTTGAAGGGGACATTTTTATGAATTAGGATAGCTGCTAAAGCTTTTTTGTTTTTTTGGTTGCAAGTATAAAAATTGGTATAATCTTTGTGTAGGAAAGAAGGAGCTTTATTGTTAGCAAAATGGGTCGCTTGTAGAAAGATTACTGATGGTTTAAAACATTTATAATAAATAAAAGCCTTTCTACGCTTGGAGGGGGAGTTGCATCCTCTCACATTGTGGGTTAAGAATGTGTAGTTAATATTTGTCATGGGGTTGGTGGGTGAGTTTTAGAATTACTGATATTTAAGTTACCTGATGAGAGTTCACCCATTTGTATAGGGATATCAGCTTCCCGGGACTCCGGTGTAGATCCTCTTAGCCTCCAGTTTATTTTGTAGGTCTTAGTTGTGTCATTCAGGGTTAGGAAACATAAAGCAAAGTAAAAATACAAAAACATTAGAAGAAGTAAAAAACAAACTGGTTCAATATGCATATAGAATCTCCCTATACTCATGTGCGTAATAATTTAATTTAGGGTGGGGGGTCATAACAAAACAGACCCTTAAGGTCCCTAAAGGGAGAAAAATACAAATTAAATTGCAGTATATCAAGTAAATCCAGGGTAAATTACCCATTGGTAGTTAATAATTCAGGTTTTTATCAGGGCTTTCGCTAGGCTTTTGATTCGTTACTTTTTTAAGATGTTTGTAAGTTGTTTTATATATTGTCGTGGGTACTTTAGGACATTACTATATTCTTTAGCTAGGTTTATTTTCAGTTATTTGTGTCGTTAATAGCAGTGTAATATCAACTATTACTTTTTATCTTTTTATCTGTATTAAACACTGTTTTGACTATATTAAAGAAGCAAATTTAGTCAAGTGTAAACATTCAAAGATATTTTGATAACAGGTGTATAAATTACATTATCAAAGTTCTATAAAAGCTATACTTTTTAATTCTAATAGATATTACTTAGTCTAATTTAAGAATATAGTAGCAAGTTTTGTAAAAGATAAACATTTTTAAGCTAAAAGCAATTAAACGTTTCACCACCAACGTTCAACACTTTTTCTTATGTTCCAAGTATTTTTTGTCTGAGACTTTTTAAGATTGTTTGTTTTTCGTAGATTCAGTTCATGTCTTCTTAGGTCTATTCATATGAGAAGGATCAGTTTGTTTTTCTTGATCTTCTTCTGTGTATAGTCGTAGATGAAGTAGGTTTTTGCCTTCTTCAGGGGTGTAAACTTTATAGGTTGAACCTTGATATTTGAATATCAGAGCAAACCCCATTTATAGGGTCTTTTAAGCTTTGTAAGACAATAGAGTGGGTTTCATAGCTTTGCGTTTAGTAAGGGTTACAGGCAATAAGTCCATGTATATTTGAAGAGAGGTTCCGTCTGGACCTTTTATCTCAGGCATTTTTCTGGAGGTAGAGAGAACGAAGTCTCTAGCTTTGTGCTGTGTAGACCTGAGTATAACGTCCTTGGACAGGTTTTGATCTCCCGATTTTAAGCCAAGGGCTTTATGGGCTTTTTCAATTTCCCAGTCGGTTTCTAGGTGTTTGGGTAAGATATAACTAATTACTACTAACATATTGCTTCAGATCGAGTGTGTTTTGGGGGATTCCCTTGATTCTAGTGTTGTGCCTGCGGGAGCAGTTCTCTAAATCTTCTACTTTATTTTCCAATTCTTGAATTCTGGAAGAATTTTGACCAATTTCTTGTTTGTCTCTTTCTTGAGTTTTTAATTATGTGATCTGTTGTTTTTTCAAGTAATTGTGTCCTTTGGCCCTGTGAGTGTAGATCTTTTCTAAGTACTTCAACTACATGGGTCATATGTTCATGGAGCATATTTTCTATTTTAGCTAAAGAGCGTTCTGCTAATTCCATATGTTGGGGTGATTGCTCTAGATTATCTTCGCATTTTGAGGCATCAGATTGGCCCGAGTCTGAGCCATGTGTTGGAGATTTTGCGAGCGTCTGGAGCTCTAAATATTTCCGGAATGTTTTTATTAGTGATGCTCTTTTTGGGTTTGCACATTTTGTCGGTCATGTTGTAGTATACTTGAAGACACTTGTATCAGATTTAAGATTTGGTGGCGTTAAATTTTGAACTTTATAGGTATATCATTTTTGTGGTTGGTAGTGTTATAGGTGATTTATATAAAGAACATGTTATTTTATGTTCTATTCTCATTGGTAGCCCCTTTTGGGGGTATTTGTTAGGCTATTTTTGGTAGGGGTCTATTGGTTAGGCATGTCAAGTTTTTTTTTTTTTTAATCCAGATTTTATTTATATGGCAGCTTTTAAGGCAACTTGTTAACATATGTACAAGTCCTTTGATAGGGTAAATAATATCCTTGGAGGTTTAGGTAGCATTAGAGGGCAGCACTCGTTCCTGTCCCCAAGATAGCAGTGTTTTTTCAATGAGGTGGGTATAGCTGTGTGAGGCAGCAGTAAATCTATGGTGGTGGGATTACCCCTTGGTTGCCTCATACAGCGTAGCGTTGAATATGCGGGTGGATTTAGTGTGTTAGGGTTTTGGGTATGTGGCGTTATCCCCCACACCAATTATATGTGCTTAATAGACTTTTTTTCCTAGCTTCTCCCGGGGGTACCTTGTCTGTGTTAGTTGTGGTGGGCTTTCGTCTCCTCTTGGTCTCTTGAGTTGTTTGTACTGCCTGTGGATGGTCTCTCTTTGTAGTTTTCGGGCCTCTGGTGATGTTTCTCCTGGCTTGGGTTGCTCCAGTTGTGCGTAGCCTCCGTCTTCAGCTCCGCCTGTCCCATTTCTTTTCTGGGAGGATGTTGTTTCTCCCTGTATTGGCTGTTGCTGGGGTTGTGTGACAGCTCGAGTTATTGGGATTTTACTTTGATCCGAGTAAAAATCAGGAAAGGCTGGGAATGATGGAAGCCGAGCCTAGGCCTCAACCATGTGTAATTGAAACTTGATGTAGCCCACTGCAGTTTGGTATGGTTCTGTCCAGCAGACGATCTTGGATTCAAATATGATGGTTTTGTTTGTAAAAAGTGATAATTTTTTAGACTAAAATACTTAGAAATTAGGCCTACTCCTGCAGAGCTTTAGCTGCGCACATCTTGAAGCAACAGATGGCAGTTTTAGTTATTGTTTTTAAGTAGAAAATATCAGTCAAATTATTTTGCATTCGACAACTTATGGGGCCGTAAAGATTTTCATTTCATAATTGTCATTTCCTTCTCGGTGAGTGATGTGAAGAAATGTAATCTTAATAACTACATATATTTACTTATTTTACACCTGTCCTGACCAATTAAATGATAGAACACGTGTGTGAGCCTTGGAAGTGATACAGCGCTGTCTTATTGATTTTATCATCGCCTTCTAAGGTTGTTCAGGAATGGAACAGAGATGTCCATCTTCAGAGTTATGCACAACAGAAGCTAAATGATGATGTGGGTAATAGCCGTCCCACAAAACCTATAGCAGGAGTTAGGCACCAGCCCCACACTGATGAGATCCATTTAAGATCGAAACAGCTGTCTGTGGGTAGATGTCCTAACTTGTGCAAGTCCATCCTATGCTGTGCTTCATAACTGTATCATACACTGGGCATATGCTTATAAGGAGCCATGTATACAGTGGTATTGGATTCAAAATTGAAAAATGCTTGTGGGCTCATTTGCATTCCCATGGTGCAGTGCAATAACAGAAAATACATTTTTTATCTTTATTTTAGATGTTTAAATGTGAACACAAATGTACTATTTAATTACTGCTCAACAGAATAATGAAAGGGGAATTCTTCTTCTCGTCGTTCTCCCATTTTCTCTCACTAGGTCGGGGCAGGAGTAGAACAAGAATTCGCTATTGCAGCTTATTTACATGATAGTATGTTATAAAGTGACTAGATCTTCTCATCACCTGTTGATCTTATCTCCTACTTTTTATTATCAGGACAAGAGAAGAAAATGCACTTTCTTGTAAAACCTTATATTGCCATATGCGCTCACAGCCGGTCTTTGTCTTTCTAGATCTTCCTTCTGCAGCTGGTCAGGAGCCTGTTTGCAGAAGGTAATGACCTGTATCGTGAAGGTGACCCCAAGCTGGCTTTGGGACAGTACACGGAAGCACTGACCGTGGCAGAGTACGCAGCCTCCGAAGATCTAAGCATTCCCCCGGATCTGCTGTGCAAGCTCTATGTGAACCGCTCCTGCTGCTATTACTTAATGGTGAGTATAGGATGGGCTGCAATAAGGTTTTACCTTCATTTCTTTTGAACGGCGTAGCTTTTCCCGCAATGGACGCCTTACCTGCCATGGAGGTTGTCCGGATAAAAGTCCTTTTCTGCGGGGAGACAGATAAATACTTATTTGAGGACAGCCTCCCGGGCAGATCCTCCCAAACCCACAACATTTGATATGGTGTAAAGAAAGTGTATGTGTGCGTGCCACATTTGCATGTCCCTGCCCAGGATCCCAGAATGCAGTGCAATAACTGTATTTATCGGAATTCTAAGCAGGGAACACGTTTTTTAAATTATTGTAGACGTTCAAATGTGAACACAAATGTACTATTATATATATTTATATATACTTGCGACTTGAAGCCATGGCAATGTTGTTTGCCAGAGAATGTAAGGCTTTTGCTCCTCTAAGTACCTTCGGCGCTCATTGCGAGCCTCGCAATGAGCGACTTTGGCGCTCATTGCGAACCTCTCCACTGGTGTACTTTTGCTCCTCTGAGCATCTTTGGCGCTCTTTGCGAGCCACTCCCCCATGTACTTTTGCTCCTCTGTGCTTTACAAGGATCATCTTTGGCGCTCATCGCAAAGACAGATATATAAGTACATTGTTAAATATACAATTATTTTAGTGCAGTGTAAATCGTACAATTTTTTTCAGGTCTCAGAGCATAATAAAGTGATTTAAATATGTAACTGCTTTGAGAGTCCTATAGCTGTCAGCCAATGAGCAATAATCCAGATATATAAGTGTAGTGTAAAATGTATTTATTTTTTAGTGCATTGGAAAGTATACATTTGTATTTTTCATTAATAATGATTAAATTAATGTACGTTAATAATTAGGAATGAATTAGGAAGTGCGAATCATTACTGTATTCATAAAGTAACGGCAGTGTAAAATATGCTATTTAGCGTATTTTTTTTTTTTTTATATAATTTAATAATAATTAAATAATAATTTAATAATAATTAATTAATTAATATACGCTCACTTCCGGCTAAGTCCTTCGTTTTTTATATATATATATATATATATATATATATATATATATATATATATATATATATATATATATATATATATATATATATATATATATTATATACTCGAGTATAAGCCGACCCGAGTATAAGCCGTGGCACCCATTTTACCACAAAACGCTGGGTAAAATGAGTGACTCGAGTATAAGCCGAGGGCGGGAAATGTGCTGCCCCCTGTGTCCCTCTTGTGCCCCCTGTGTCCCCCCTCTCTCTCCATGTCTCTTCTCCCCTCTCCCTTCCCTGTGTCTCTTCCCCCCTCCCTTATCACCCTCCTCAACCTCCCTCCTCATCCTCCCTCCTCATCCTCATCCTCCCTCCTCATCCTCAACCTCCCTCCTCATCCTCAACCCTCCTCATCCTCAACCTCCCTCCTCATCCTCAACCTCCCTCCTCATCCTCAACCTCCTCCCTCCCTCCTCAACCTCCCTCCCTCCTCATCCTCAACCTCCCTCCCTCCTCATCCTCAACCTCCCTCCCTCCTCATCCTCAACCTCCCTCCCTCCTCATCCTCAACCTCCCTCCCTCCTCATCCTCAACTTCCCTCCCTCCTCATCCTCAACCTCCCTCCCTCCCTCCTCATCCTCAACCTCCCTCCCTCCCTCCTCATCCTCAACCTCCCTCCCTCCCTCCTCATCCTCAACCTCCCTCCCTCCTCATCCTCAACCTCCCTCCCGTCTCATCCTCAACCTCCCTCCCGTCTCATCCTCAACCTCCCTCCCGTCTCATCCTCAACCTCCCTCCCTTCTCATCCTCAACCTCCCTCCCTTCTCATCCTCAACCTCCCTCCCTCCTCATCCTCAACCTCCCTCCCTCCTCATCCTCAACCTCCCTCCCTCCTCATCCTCAACCTCCCTCCCTCCTCGTCCTCAACCTCCCTCCCTCCTCGTCCTCAACCTCCCTCCCTCCTCGTCCTCAACCTCCCTCCCTCCTCGTCCTCAACCTCCCTCCCTCCTCATCCTCAACCTCCCTCCCTCCTCGTCCTCAACCTCCCTCCCTCCTCGTCCTCAACCTCCCTCCCTCCTCGTCCTCAACCTCCCTCCCTCCCTCCCTCCTCATCCTCAACCTCCCTCCCTCCCTCCCTCCTCATCCTCAACCTCCCTCCCTCCTCATCCTCAACCTCCCTCCCTCCCTCCCTCCTCATCCTCAACCTCCCTCCCTCCCTTCTCATCCTCAACCTCCCTCCCTCCTCATCCTCAACCCCCTCCTCACTTTCTCCCCTCTAAATACCTCCCCCTCACTTACCTGCTTCTTCTCCGGCCTTTGCTTTGTCTTGACCCCAGCACGCATGTGACGTCGCATGCGCGCCCGGGTCAAGACGGAGCAGAGGTTGGAGAAGAAGCAGGTAAGTGAGGGGGAGGTAATTAGAGGGGAGAAAGAGAGGAGGGGGAGGGAAAGAGACACAGGGGGGTAGAGAGACACGGGGGGTAAGAGATACACGGGGGGGGGGGGTTAGAGAGACACTAGTTGGAGTGACTCGCGTATTAGCCGAGGGGGCCCTTTTTAGCCTTAAAAAAAGGGCTGAAAAACTCAGCTTATACTCGAGTACATTGTTAAAAATACAATTATTTTAGTGCAGTGTAAATCGTACAATTTTTTTCAGGTCTCAGAGCATAATAAAGTGATTTAAATATGTAACTGCTTTGAGAGTCCTTTTTTTTTTAGTGCAGTGGAAAGTATACATTTGTATTTTCCATTAATAATTATTAAATTAATGTATGTTAATAATTAGGAATGAATACATGTATTTGGAAGTGCGAATCATTAATGTATTCATAAAGTAACGGCAGTGTAAAATATTCTATTTAGAGTATTTTTATTTTTTATATAATTTAATAATAATTAATTTAATAATAATTAATTAATTAATATACTTTACCTATTTCTAATTCATATATCCAGCAGTTTGTTTTTTTTGTGTGTTATTTTTCGATTTGCACTGTTCGCCCGTTAACTTCGTATTCTTCCGACCTCCTATTTTTTATTATTTTTCTAAGTCCTGCGTTCCTCAACTGCTTGGAGGCTAAGTCCTGCGTACTTCAATGCCTCAACTGCTCGCCTCGATTTGCGAAGCTTGCAGGAGCTCCTTTGGCGCTCATTTCTGGCCCGCGTGTTGTGTGTGTGTGTATATATATATATTATTTTTTTTTTTTTTTTTTTTTTTAACACTATCTTAAAAAAATAGTTTGAAAAGCTTTGTTGATATTTTTTTTTTTGAATATTGATCTTCTTACCTATTTTATTAATACATTGGTTTTTGATCTTCTCAGGTAATCAGATTATACAGGTCTAAGTAACATATTATATAAATATTTTTCGAGCCGCTTCCTGCGTCCTCACACATGGGGCAGTAACTGGCAGAGAACCTAACTCCGTACCCTTTATGTCTCTGGGTGTCTCTTTCATATAAAAGAAACTTAATTTGAGATGGAATTTCCCTGTTAAACTACCAAATGTCTGCAGACACGCTGCTACGAGTCTCGCCGCACTTCCGTCATCCTCGCCATTCAGTAGACATCGCTAGGAGTGGGTCATGTGCATGACAGAACTACTTAAGAATACATCAGGAAAGTTTTGATGTCTCAGCTTCCCTGTAAGGGATACAATGTGACGACAAGATCATTTACAGAGAAGCCTACCTCCGCTTATATTTTCATATATCTTTATTGTTTTACAAATTACTGGCAGTAGATGTCACTTTCTGTGGGTTTTTGGCGCTAGAGCTGCGTTTATCACAATGTGAGAGATGTTCATGGGTCCTCAGATTTTACTTATAGACTTTTGGAGGTGATTACCAAGATTAGTGATGCGTCTGAAGAGGGTTATAAGCTTCTTAAAAGTTCAGTGTATTTTCGGGGGGAAAATGACTTTTTTGAATTAAGTCACAATCTAATACAATAAACAGCCATGTGAGCTAAGAGCATAAAAGCACTTTTAGAGATAATATTTAAAAGTATCTTACTCTGTGTGTCATGGCCACTTGCATCTTGGACTTCTAGTGTAACTGCAGCCTAAGGATGCGGGTTATCCTGAGACTAGCTCCTTTATATTGTCAAGAAGCAATTCACTCTTGCAGATTAACTTCTTGAGGTGGAAGGAGACTTTGAATTCTCAATAACTGACTGTCTGCATAATGGGACTGTGGCAGGTGCATCTCAGGAGAAATAAAGGAAAGTTCATTAGTCTACTCCAGAAACAACAGGTATCCACAGAGAAGAACACAAAATGGAGAAGAATAATTGTAGAGTATAAAGATTGTGTT
>CM050169.1:3214436-3232176 GCA_027410445.1 Discoglossus pictus
GACATGAGTGCTGGTATAGAGTAAAGGGGTCTAGTCCGGGTGAATAATAGGTAATCCACAAAAAGAAACCAACTTGTACGGCCTGGATTTCAGGTTTAGATCTAATTGCTAGCGCTAGGGGTTTCATAGCAAGTACAAATAATAAAGGTAAAAGTGGGCTCCCCTGCCTAGTCCCTCTTTGAATTCTAATTTTAGCTTTATGCTCTCTTGGTAGTTTTAAATTAGCTATTGCGGAGTCATAGTATCCCCGAAGCAGGTTTACAAAGTGTTCCCTAAATCCAAACTTGTTTTTGCATTTTGTAAAGATACGGCCATTCTGCCATATCAAAGGCCTTCCTAATGTCTAGAGCCAAAAGGCACAGCGGAGTGTCAGATTTGTATTCTAGATACAGAGTATTTAGGACCCTCCTGACTTTGTCATCAGCCTCTCTGTAAGGTATAAACCCAGTTTGCTCCTTATGGACTAGATCTGGTAGAAATGTAGAAATGCCATAATTTGGGCCAAAATCTTATCATCCCCATTAATCAATGAAATGGGGTGAACATTTTTAACCTCTAGATTATCCCTGCCCTCTTTTGGGAAAACAACTAGGTCAGCCTGATTTAGTTCCGGGCGCATGGCTTCCCCATTTAATATTATTTAATATATATATATATATATATATATATATATATATATATATATATATATATATATATATTGAGAAAATGTATTGTTCAATCTTCTAGCTCGAAGAGAATTAGGTTTGTTTGCCTTCCAGTAATACAAGTATTTCTCATCGCCTGTTTAGTGCGGTCTAATTCTAGTCTTGTTTTGTCTCTTTGCTTGCGCCCTTTAAGGGTGGGGTTCTCCTGGTTTATTTCTTCCAATCTCTTTAGAGTCTTTGCAAGGTCTGCCTCCTTTTGCCTAAGAATTTTTCCTTGGGTTGAGGCCAGCTTAATGCAGGTTCCCCTGATAAATGCCTTATGGGCAACCCAGAGCCAGCCGGCTCCTGTCTCGGGTGAGGAATTTGTCCCAAAAAATAAGTTTATATCTATGGCAATTAATTCCATGCTACTTGTGTTGGACAATAAAAAATCATTTATTTTCCAGGAGTAAGGAGGGTGCAAATTAGGACCCAAATCCAGCTCCATAAGAACCAGGGCATGGTCAGACCCAGGGCAGGAACCATCTCAGATGTCAGAATATAATCATATAGGGTCAATCCTGGAGTATGTCAGGTGAGTTGGTTAGTAGAATGTGTATTCTCTCCTGTCATGGTGGAGTCCTCTCCAGGCATCGACCAGCCCCAACCATTACACAGGGACTTCATCTGTTTCTAGAGGATTTCCCTGATCTATCCAGGGTCGGGTCTAAGGTAAGGTTTAAATCCCCGCCAATTATCAGTTTTCCCAGGTCCTGCGTTTCAAGTCTTTTCAGCAGAGGGATCAAAGCTTTATAGGGGGAATCGTACAGGAATACAGGAAGACTAATGATATTCTGACGCCCGTAACATTTCCCGTCACCATGACATAGTTACCGTTGTTGTCTATAAGACATTTTTTTTCCAATTAATTGTGCAGCCAGCCCTCCTAGCAGGAAGAGTGGCCATATAGTAGGTATTCTTTGTGTAAAAATGTAGGTTTATTATCATGGGAAAAGTGAGTTTCCTGCATGTTGGGGGCGGAGCTAGCGTCCGAACAGCACGGACGTGTTTGTGTGAGCTATGTGTAGCTGGCTGCAGAGAAGGGGCCCAAACCTGGCCCAATTGATAGAGGGGACCCCAACACCATCGGGTAGAGGACTGAGAGGAAGGGGAGGTGATCCTGATCCCCCGCGGGACCCCCTGCATCGAGGCTGGAGCAGCCTGTGAGACCAGCCACCCACCCAGCAGACAGAGGCGTGCAACCCCAGCAGGGGAGCGCCGCTGCACAAAAACAGCCACCCAACAAGCCCCCGACTGTGAGAGGGGCGCCGGGGAGCAGACCAAGCCGGAGGGGGACCTCCCAGAGAGCAGCAACGAGGTGAGGGAGGGGAGAGAGAGAGGAGAAGGCCCGCAGGGGAGCCGGCCGCCATTTTGGGAGGTGGAGGAGGCGGCTGACGGCCTCCACGGGAACCCAGGACTCATAACCTGGTGCCCAGGAGACCACTGAAGACCCTGGGGAGACCTCCGGAGACGGCTGGTTCCGACCGGAGGGTCACAGGGGCAACACCGAGGTGGACAGAGCCCCCAGAAGAAGCAGAAGAAGCCGGCGAACGGCGGCCATTTTGGGTGTCCCCACACGTGGGCATGAAGGTACCTTTCATTACAAAGGGGGTATAACCTCAAGCTAAGACCCAAATAACTTTCTTATGCTTCCATCCCGGACACTTCTCTAATATAGCCTATCTAGCCTTTGCTGTCTCTTTAACAGATCCCCTTTGAGGGGCTTGGGACCCCATTGTATACAAATACCTGAGGGAGAAGCCATCCCTGCCCCCCCTACAACTGAGACGGTTTCAATGAACAATTCTCCCATTCTACCTCTAATAATTGCAAATAAGCAGCTCCTTACCGGGCAAAACTCTGTATACTATCAGGACAAGAGTGATCTGCCTCTCTATAGGCAAATATAAAGAGGCCACGATGGAAGTGGGGCAGGAGCAAGCTCTTCCGCCCATTCCTAGGAGGCAGTGGACGCAGGTGACATCCCAGAACCAGGGCAAACAAGCCGACGTCTCCGGGGAACCAACCAGCTTACTGGTCAGTGCCAAGGGCTTACAAAATAAGCACAAGACTAACACGGACAATGCTGGCCCCGCTGCGGAGGTCGTCAGGCTCCTGACCCAACTGGCCTCTCCTTCAGGGGACTCTGACAAAGGCGAAGTTTTCTTTTAAGGGCCCATAGACCCATCGTGTGGGCTTCTGATTTGTAATGAAAAAATTATTAAAGACCTAGTTTGCTATTATTGTTCTAGATCACCAGGTTATTGGGTTCCCGACTTTAAGTGGATTAGATTTCTAGAGGTTGCTTTGTAGACTAAACGTTTAAATCACTTAACTCTGACTCTGACTTTCCTCACGAGAAAAGATGGTTAACTGGGATTTACCTTGTAGTCCAACCAAGTGGATATCTCCATCTGAAGCACGACTGACGTCTTTATCTGCATTTTTTCTTTCATTCTATTTCCCTCTAGTTCTATACCAGCCCTCATGTCTACATAGGGACTATCCCATCTATTGCCCTCTAGTTCTATACCAGCCCTCATGTCTACATAGGGACTATCCCATCTATTGCCCTCTAGTTCTATACCAGCCCTCATGTCTACATAGGGACTATCCCATCTATTGCCCTCTAGTTCTATACCAGCCCTCATGTCTACATAGGGACTATCCCATCTATTGCCCTCTAGTTCTATACCAGCCCTCATGTCTACATAGGGACTATCCCATCTATTGCCCTCTAGTTCTATACCAGCCCTCATGTCTACATAGGGACTATCCCACCTATTTCCCTCTAGTTCTATACCAGCCCTCATGTCTACATAGGGACTATCCCATCTATTGCCCTCTAGTTCTATACCAGCCCTCATGTCTACATAGGGACTATCCCATCTATTGCCCTCTAGTTCTATACCAGCCCTCATGTCTACATAGGGACTATCCCACCTATTGCCCTCTAGTTCTATACCAGCCCTCATGTCTACATAGGGACTATCCCATCTATTGCCCTCTAGTTCTATACCAGCCCTCATGTCTACATAGGGACTATCCCATCTATTGCCCTCTAGTTCTATACCAGCCCTCATGTCTACATAGGGACTATCCCACCTATTGCCCTCTAGTTCTATACCAGCCCTCATGTCTACATAGGGACTATCCCATCTATTGCCCTCTAGTTCTATACCAGCCCTCATGTCTACATAGGGACTATCCCATCTATTGCCCTCTAGTTCTATACCAGCCCTCATGTCTACATAGGGACTATCCCATCTATTCCCCTCTAGTTCTATACCAGCCCTCATGTCTACATAGGGACTATCCCATCTATTTCCCTCTAGTTCTATACCAGCCCTCATGTCTACATAGGGACTATCCCATCTATTTCCCTCTAGTTCTATACCAGCCCTCATGTCTACATAGGGACTATCCCATCTATTGCCCTCTAGTTCTATACCAGCCCTCATGTCTACATAGGGACTATCCCATCTATTTCCCTCTAGTTCTATACCAGCCCTCATGTCTACATAGGGACTATCCCACCTATTGCCCTCTAGTTCTATACCAGCCCTCATGTCTACATAGGGACTATCCCATCTATTTCCCTCTAGTTCTATACCAGCCCTCATGTCTACATAGGGACTATCCCATCTATTTCCCTCTAGTTCTATACCAGCCCTCATGTCTACATAGGGACTATCCCATCTATTCCCCTCTAGTTCTATACCAGCCCTCATGTCTACATAGGGACTATCCCATCTATTGCCCTCTAGTTCTATACCAGCCCTCATGTCTACATAGGGACTATCCCATCTATTGCCCTCTAGTTCTATACCAGCCCTCATGTCTACATAGGGACTATCCCATCTATTGCCCTCTAGTTCTATACCAGCCCTCATGTCTACATAGGGACTATCCCATCTATTCCCCTCTAGTTCTATACCAGCCCTCATGTCTACATAGGGACTATCCCACCTATTGCCCTCTAGTTCTATACCAGCCCTCATGTCTACATAGGGACTATCCCGTCTATTGCCCTCTAGTTCTATACCAGCCCTCATGTCTACATAGGGACTATCCCATCTATTTCCCTCTAGTTCTATACCAGCCCTCATGTCTACATAGGGACTATCCCATCTATTGCCCTCTAGTTCTATACCAGCCCTCATGTCTACATAGGGACTATCCCATCTATTACCCTCTAGTTCTATACCAGCCCTCATGTCTACATAGGGACTATCCCATCTATTGCCCTCTAGTTCTATACCAGCCCTCATGTCTACATAGGGACTATCCCATCTATTGCCCTCTAGTTCTATACCAGCCCTCATGTCTACATAGGGACTATCCCATCTATTTCCCTCTAGATCTATACCAGCCCTCATGTCTACATAGGGACTATCCCGTCTATTGCCCTCTAGTTCTATACCAGCCCTCATGTCTACATAGGGACTATCCCATCTATTGCCCTCTAGTTCTATACCAGCCCTCATGTCTACATAGGGACTATCCCATCTATTGCCCTCTAGTTCTATACCAGCCCTCATGTCTACATAGGGACTATCCCATCTATTGCCCTCTAGATCTATACCAGCCCTCATGTCTACATAGGGACTATCCCATCTATTGCCCTCTAGTTCTATACCAGCCCTCATGTCTACATAGGGACTATCCCACCTATTGCCCTCTAGTTCTATACCAGCCCTCATGTCTACATAGGGACTATCCCATCTATTGCCCTCTAGTTCTATACCAGCCCTCATGTCTACATAGGGACTATCCCATCTATTGCCCTCTAGTTCTATACCAGCCCTCATGTCTACATAGGGACTATCCCACCTATTGCCCTCTAGTTCTATACCAGCCCTCATGTCTACATAGGGACTATCCCATCTATTGCCCTCTAGTTCTATACCAGCCCTCATGTCTACATAGGGACTATCCCATCTATTTCCCTCTAGTTCTATACCAGCCCTCATGTCTACATAGGGACTATCCCATCTATTGCCCTCTAGTTCTATACCAGCCCTCATGTCTACATAGGGACTATCCCATCTATTCCCCTCTAGTTCTATACCAGCCCTCATGTCTACATAGGGACTATCCCATCTATTGCCCTCTAGTTCTATACCAGCCCTCATGTCTACATAGGGACTATCCCATCTATTCCCCTCTAGTTCTATACCAGCCCTCATGTCTACATAGGGACTATCCCATCTATTTCCCTCTAGTTCTATACCAGCCCTCATGTCTACATAGGGACTATCCCACCTATTGCCCTCTAGTTCTATACCAGCCCTCATGTCTACATAGGGACTATCCCATCTACTTCCCTCTAGTTCTATACCAGCCCTCATGTCTACATAGGGACTATCCCATCTATTGCCCTCTAGTTCTATACCAGCCCTCATGTCTACATAGGGACTATCCCATCTATTGCCCTCTAGTTCTATACCAGCCCTCATGTCTACATAGGGACTATCCCATCTATTGCCCTCTAGTTCTATACCAGCCCTCATGTCTACATAGGGACTATCCCATCTATTGCCCTCTAGTTCTATACCAGCCCTCATGTCTACATAGGGACTATCCCATCTATTTCCCTCTAGTTCTATACCAGCCCTCATGTCTACATAGGGACTATCCCACCTATTGCCCTCTAGTTCTATACCAGCCCTCATGTCTACATAGGGACTATCCCATCTATTGCCCTCTAGTTCTATACCAGCCCTCATGTCTACATAGGGACTATCCCGTCTATTGCCCTCTAGTTCTATACCAGCTCTCATGTCTACATAGGGACTATCCCATCTATTTCCCTTTAGTTCTATACCAGCCCTCATGTCTACATAGGGACTATCCCATCTATTGCCCTCTAGTTCTATACCAGCCCTCATGTCTACATAGGGACTATCCCATCTATTGCCCTCTAGTTCTATACCAGCCCTCATGTCTACATAGGGACTATCCCACCTATTGCCCTCTAGATCTATACCAGCCCTCATGTCTACATAGGGACTATCCCATCTATTTCCCTCTAGTTCTATACCAGCCCTCATGTCTACATAGGGACTATCCCATCTATTGCCCTCTAGTTCTATACCAGCCCTCATGTCTACATAGGGACTATCCCATCTATTTCCCTCTAGTTCTATACCAGCCCTCATGTCTACATAGGGACTATCCCATCTATTGCCCTCTAGTTCTATACCAGCCCTCATGTCTACATAGGGACTATCCCATCTATTGCCCTCTAGTTCTATACCAGCCCTCATGTCTACATAGGGATTATCCCATCTATTGCCCTCTAGTTCTATACCAGCCCTCATGTCTACATAGGGACTATCCCATCTATTGCCCTCTAGTTCTATACCAGCCCTCATGTCTACATAGGGACTATCCCACCTATTGCCCTCTAGTTCTATACCAGTCCTCATGTCTACATAGGGACTATCCCATCTATTGCCCTCTAGTTCTATACCAGCTCTCATGTCTACATAGGGACTATCCCATCTATTTCCCTCTAGTTCTATACCAGCCCTCATGTCTACATAGGGACTATCCCACCTATTGCCCTCTAGTTCTATACCAGTCCTCATGTCTACATAGGGACTATCCCATCTATTGCCCTCTAGTTCTATACCAGCTCTCATGTCTACATAGGGACTATCCCATCTATTGCCCTCTAGTTCTATACCAGCCCTCATGTCTACATAGGGACTATCCCATCTATTGCTCTCTAGTTCTATACCAGCCCTCATGTCTACATAGGGACTATCCCATCTATTGCCCTCTAGTTCTATACCAGCCCTCATGTCTACATAGGGACTATCCCATCTATTGCCCTCTAGT
Source organism: Discoglossus pictus (assembly GCA_027410445.1). Taxonomy (NCBI): domain Eukaryota; kingdom Metazoa; phylum Chordata; class Amphibia; order Anura; family Alytidae; genus Discoglossus; species Discoglossus pictus. The sequence continues at coordinate 3,221,969 of CM050169.1, forward strand.
TCTATACCAGCCCTCATGTCTACATAGGGACTATCCCATCTATTGCCCTCTAGTTCTATACCAGCCCTCATGTCTACATAGGGACTATCCCATCTATTGCCCTCTAGATCTATACCAGCGCTCATGTCTACATAGGGACTATCCCATCTATTTCTCCTCTAGTTCTATACCAGCCCTCATGTCTACATAGGGACTATCCCATCTATTTCCCTCTAGTTCTATACCAGCCCTCATGTCTACATAGGGACTATCCCATCTATTGCCCTCTAGTTCTATACCAGCCCTCATGTCTACATAGGGACTATCCCATCTATTGCCCTCTAGTTCTATACCAGCCCTCATGTCTACATAGGGACTATCCCATCTATTGCCCTCTAGATCTATACCAGCGCTCATGTCTACATAGGGACTATCCCATCTATTTCTCTCTAGTTCTATACCAGCCCTCATGTCTACATAGGGACTATCCCATCTATTTCCCTCTAGTTCTATACCAGCCCTCATGTCTACATAGGGACTATCCCATCTATTGCCCTCTAGTTCTATACCAGCCCTCATGTCTACATAGGGACTATCCCATCTATTGCCCTCTAGTTCTATACCAGCCCTCATGTCTACATAGGGACTATCCCATCTATTGCCCTCTAGTTCTATACCAGCCCTCATGTCTACATAGGGACTATCCCATCTATTTCCCTCTAGTTCTATACCAGCCCTCATGTCTACATAGGGACTATCCCATCTATTGCCCTCTAGTTCTATACCAGCCCTCATGTCTACATAGGGACTATCCCATCTATTTCCCTCTAGTTCTATACCAGCCCTCATGTCTACATAGGGACTATCCCATCTATTTCCCTCTAGTTCTATTTCAGCTCTCATGTCTACATAGGGACTATCCCATCTATTGCCCCCTAGTTCTATACCAGCCCTCATGTCTACATAGGGACTATCCCACCTATTGCCCTCTAGTTCTATACCAGTCCTCATGTCTACATAGGGACTATCCCATCTATTGCCCTCTAGTTCTATACCAGCTCTCATGTCTACATAGGGACTATCCCATCTATTGCCCTCTAGTTCTATACCAGCCCTCATGTCTACATAGGGACTATCCCATCTATTGCTCTCTAGTTCTATACCAGCCCTCATGTCTACATAGGGACTATCCCATCTATTGCCCTCTAGTTCTATACCAGCCCTCATGTCTACATAGGGACTATCCCATCTATTGCCCTCTAGTTCTATACCAGCCCTCATGTCTACATAGGGACTATCCCATCTATTGCCCTCTAGTTCTATACCAGCCCTCATGTCTACATAGGGACTATCCCATCTATTGCCCTCTAGATCTATACCAGCGCTCATGTCTACATAGGGACTATCCCATCTATTTCTCTCTAGTTCTATACCAGCCCTCATGTCTACATAGGGACTATCCCATCTATTGCCCTCTAGTTCTATACCAGCCCTCATGTCTACATAGGGACTATCCCATCTATTGCCCTCTAGTTCTATACCAGCCCTCATGTCTACATAGGGACTATCCCATCTATTTCCCTCTAGTTCTATACCATCCCTCATGTCTACATAGGGACTATCCCATCTATTGCCCTCTAGTTCTATACCAGCCCTCATGTCTACATAGGGACTATCCCATCTATTGCCCTCTAGTTCTATACCAGCCCTCATGTCTACATAGGGACTATCCCATCTATTGCCCTCTAGTTCTATACCAGCCCTCATGTCTACATAGGGACTATCCCATCTATTTCCCTCTAGATCTATACCAGCCCTCATGTCTACATAGGGACTATCCCATCTATTTCCCTCTAGATCTATACCAGCCCTCATGTCTACATAGGGACTATCCCATCTATTGCCCTCTAGTTCTATACCAGCCCTCATGTCTACATAGGGACTATCCCATCTATGTCCCTCTAGTTCTATACCAGCCCTCATGTCTACATAGGGACTATCCCATCTATTGCCCTCTAGTTCTATACCAGCCCTCATGTCTACATAGGGACTATCCCACCTATTGCCCTCTAGTTCTATACCAGCCCTCATGTCTACATAGGGACTATCCCACCTATTGCCCTCTAGTTCTATACCAGCCCTCATGTCTACATAGGGACTATCCCATCTATTGCCCTCTAGTTCTATACCAGCCCTCATGTCTACATAGGGACTATCCATCTATTGCCCTCTAGTTCTATACCAGCCCTCATGTCTACATAGGGACTATCCCATCTATTTCCCTCTAGTTCTATACCAGCCCTCATGTCTACATAGGGACTATCCCATCTATTGCCCTCTAGTTCTATACCAGCCCTCATGTCTACATAGGGACTATCCCACCTATTGCCCTCTAGTTCTATACCAGCCCTCATGTCTACATAGGGACTATCCCATCTATTGCCCTCTAGTTCTATACCAGCCCTCATGTCTACATAGGGACTATCCCATCTATTGCCCTCTAGTTCTATACCAGCCCTCATGTCTACATAGGGACTATCCCACCTATTGCCCTCTAGATCTATACCAACCCTCATGTCTACATAGGGACTATCCCATCTATTGCCCTCTAGATCTATACCAGCGCTCATGTCTACATAGGGACTATCCCATCTATTTCCCTCTAGTTCTATACCAGCCCTCATGTCTACATAGGGACTATCCCATCTATTGCCCTCTAGTTCTATACCAGCCCTCATGTCTACATAGGGACTATCCCATCTATTGCCCTCTAGTTCTATACCAGCCCTCATGTCTACATAGGGACTATCCCATCTATTGCCCTCTAGTTCTATACCAGCCCTCATGTCTACATAGGGACTATCCCATCTATTGCCCTCTAGTTCTATACCAGCTCTCATGTCTACATAGGGACTATCCCGTCTATTGCCCCCTAGTTCTATACCAGCCCTCATGTCTACATAGGGACTATCCCACCTATTGCCCTCTAGTTCTATACCAGCCCTCATGTCTACATAGGGACTATCCCATCTATTGCCCCCTAGTTCTATACCAGCCCTCATGTCTACATAGGGACTATCCCACCTATTGCCCTCTAGTTCTATACCAGCCCTCATGTCTACATAGGGACTATCCCATCTATTTCCCTCTAGTTCTATACCAGCCCTCATGTCTACATAGGGACTATCCCATCTATTGCCCTCTAGTTCTATACCAGCCCTCATGTCTACATAGGGACTATCCCATCTATTGCCCTCTAGATCTATACCAGCCCTCATGTCTACATAGGGACTATCCCATCTATTTCCCTCTAGTTCTATACCAGCCCTCATGTCTACATAGGGACTGTCCCACCTATTTCCCTCTAGTTCTATACCAGCCCTCATGTCTACATAGGGACTATCCCACCTATTGCCCTCTAGTTCTATACCAGCCCTCATGTCTACATAGGGACTATCCCATCTATTCCCCTCTAGTTCTATACCAGCCCTCATGTCTACATAGGGACTATCCCATCTATTGCCCTCTAGTTCTATACCAGCCCTCATGTCTACATAGGGACTATCCCATCTATTGCCCTCTAGATCTATACCAGCCCTCATGTCTACATAGGGACTATCCCATCTATTGCCCTCTAGTTCTATACCAGCCCTCATGTCTACATAGGGACTATCCCATCTATTCCCCTCTAGTTCTATACCAGCCCTCATGTCTACATAGGGACTATCCCATCTATTGCCCTCTAGTTCTATACCAGCCCCTCATGTCTACATAGGGACTATCCCATCTATTGCCCTCTAGATCTATACCAGCGCTCATGTCTACATAGGGACTATCCCATCTATTGCCCTCTAGTTCTATACCAGCCCTCATGTCTACATAGGGACTATCCCATCTATTGCCCTCTAGTTCTATACCAGCCCTCATGTCTACATAGGGACTATCCCATCTATTTCCCTCTAGTTCTATACCAGCCCTCATGTCTACATAGGGACTATCCCATCTATTGCCCTCTAGTTCTATACCAGCCCTCGTGTCTACATAGGGACTATCCCATCTATTGCCCTTTAGTTCTATACCAGCCCTCATGTCTACATAGGGACTATCCCATCTATTACCCTCTAGTTCTATACCAGCCCTCATGTCTACATAGGGGACTATCCCATCTATTGCCCTCTAGTTCTATACCAGCCCTCATGTCTACATAGGGACTATCCCATCTATTGCCCTCTAGTTCTATACCAGCCCTCATGTCTACATAGGGACTATCCCATCTATTGCCCTCTAGTTCTATACCAGCCCTCATGTCTACATAGGGACTATCCCACCTATTGCCCTCTAGTTCTATACCAGCCCTCATGTCTACATAGGGACTATCCCATCTATTGCCCTCTAGATCTATACCAGCCCTCATGTCTACATAGGGACTATCCCATCTATTTCCCTCTAGTTCTATACCAGCCCTCATGTCTACATAGGGACTATCCCATCTATTGCCCTCTAGTTCTATACCAGCCCTCAATCATAGGGACTATCCCATCTATTTCCCTCTAGTTCTATACCAGCCCTCATGTCTACATAGGGACCTATCCCATCCTATTTCCCTCTAGTTCTATACCAGCCCTCATGTCTACATAGGGACTATCCCATCTATTGCCCTCTAGTTCTATACCAGCCCTCATGTCTACATAGGGACTATCCCACCTATTTCCCTCTAGTTCTATACCAGCCCTCATGTCTACATAGGGACTATCCCATCTATTGCCCTCTAGTTCTATACCAGCCCTCATGTCTACATAGGGACTATCCCATCTATTGCCCTCTAGTTCTATACCAGCCCTCATGTCTACATAGGGACTATCCCATCTATTTCCCTCTAGTTCTATACCAGCCCTCATGTCTACATAGGGACTATCCCATCTATTTCCCTCTAGTTCTATACCAGCCCTCATGTCTACATAGGGACTATCCCATCTATTTCCCTCTAGATCTATACCAGCCCTCATGTCTACATAGGGACTATCCCATCTATTGCCCTCTAGTTCTATACCAGCCCTCATGTCTACATAGGGACTATCCCATCTATTTCCCTCTAGTTCTATACCAGCCCTCATGTCTACATAGGGACTATTCCCATCTATTTCCCTCTAGATCTATACCAGCCCTCATGTCTACATAGGGACTATCCCATCTATTGCCCTCTAGTTCTATACCAGTCCTCATGTCTACATAGGGACTATCCCATCTATTGCCCTCTAGTTCTATACCAGCCCTCATGTCTACATAGGGACTATCCCATCTATTTCCCTCTAGTTCTATACCAGCCCTCATGTCTACATAGGGACTATCCCATCTATTTCCCTTTAGTTCTATACCAGCCCTCATGTCTAAATAGGGACTATCCCATCTATTGCCCTCTAGTTCTATACCAGCCCTCATGTCTACATAGGGACTATCCCATCTATTTCCCTCTAGTTCTATACCAGCCCTCATGTCTACATAGGGACTATCCCATCTATTTCCCCTTTAGTTCTATACCAAGCCCTCATGTCTACATAGGGACTATCCCACCTATTGCCCCTAGTTCTATACCAGCCCTCATGTCTACATAGGGACTATCCCATCTATTGCCCTCCTAGTTCTATACCAGCCCTCATGTCTACATAGGGACTATCCCATCTATTGCCCTCTAGTTCTATACCAGCCCTCATGTCTACATAGGGACTTATCCCATCTATTGCCCTCTAGTTCTATACCAGCCCTCATGTCTACATAGGGACTATCCCATCTATTTCCCTCTAGTTCTATACCAAGCCCTCATGTCTACATAGGGACTATCCCATCTATTGCCCTCTAGTTCTATACCAGCCCTCATGTCTACATAGGGACTATCCCATCTATTGCCCTCTAGTTCTATACCAGCCCTCATGTCTACATAGGGACTATCCCATCTATTGCCCTCTAGTTCTATACCAGCCCTCATGTCTACATAGGGACTATCCCATCTATTGCCCTCTAGTTCTATACCAGCCCTCATGTCTACATAGGGACTATCCCATCTATTGCCCTCTAGTTCTATACCAGCGCTCATGTCTACATAGGGACTATCCCATCTATTGCCCTCTAGTTCTATACCAGCCCTCATGTCTACATAGGGACTATCCCATCTATTGCCCTCTAGTTCTATACCAGCTCACATGTCTACATAGGGACTATCCCATCTATGCCCTCTAGTTCTATACCAGCCCTCATGTCTACATAGGGACTATTCATCAATGCCTCTCTAGTACGCTATTGTCACAAGGGCTCATAGTTCTATACCAGCCCTCATGTCTACATAGGGGACTATCCCCATCTATTCCCTCGTAGGTTCTATACCAGCCCTCATGTCTACATAGGGAACTATCCCACCTATTCCCCTCTAGTTCTATACCAGCCCTCATGTCTACATAGGGAGGCTATCCCCATCTATTGCCCTCTAGTTCTATACCAGCCCTCATGTCTACATAGGGACTGATCCCACCATATTGCCCTCTAGTTCTATACCAGCCCTCATGTCTACTTAGGGATATCCCACCTATTTGCCCTCTAGTCCTATATACCAGCCCTCATCATGTCTACATAGGGACAATCCCATTCATATTTCCCTTCTAGTTCTATACCAGCCCTCATGTCTACATAGGGACTATCCCATCTATTGCCCTCTAGTTCTATACCAGCCCTCATGTCTACATAGGGACTATCGCATCTATTGCCCTCTAGTTCTATACCAGCCCTCATGTCTACATAGGGACTATCCCATCTATTGCCCCCCTAGTTCTATACCAGCCCTCATGTCTACATAGGGACTATCCCAACTATTGCCCTCTAGTTCTATACCAGCCTCATGTCTACATAGGGACTATCCCCATCTATTGCCCTCTAGTTCTATACCAGCCCTCATGTCTACATAGGGACTATCCCATCTATTGCCCTCTAGTTCATATACCAGCGCTCATGTCTACCATAGGGGACTATCCAATCTATTGCCCTCTAGTTTCTATACCAGCCCTCATGTCTACATAGGGACTATCCCATCTATATGCCCTCTTAGTCTATACCAGCCCTCATGTCTACATAGGGACTATCCCATCTATTGCCCTCTAGTTCTATACCAGCGCTCATGTCTACATAGGGACTATCCCATCTATTGCCCATCTAGTTCTATACCAGCCACTCATGTCTACATAGGGGACTATCCCCACCTATTTCCCTCTAGTTCTATACCAGCCCTCATGTCTACATAGGGGACTATCCCACCTATTTCCCTCTAGTTCATATACCAGCCATCATGTCTACATAGGGGGACTATCCCATCCTATTGCCCTCTAGTTCTATACCAGCCCCTCAATGTCTACATAGGGGACTATCCCACCTATTTTCCCTTAGATCTATAAAATCCAGCCCTTTCATGTCCTACATAGGGAGCTATCCCCATCTATTGCCACTCTATTTCCTATAACCAGCCCTCATGTCTACATTAGGGACTATCCCCACCTATTGCCCTCTAGATTCTCTATACCAAGCCCTCATGTCTAAGTAGGGAAACTATTCCCTCATCTATTTCCCCTCTAGTATCTATACCAGCCCTCATGATCTACGATAGGGACTATTCCCACCTATTTCCCTCTAGATCTATACCAGCCCTCATGTCTACATAGGGTACTATCCCACCTATTTGCCCTCTAGTTTCTATACCAGCCCTCATGTCTACATAGGGGACTATCCCATCTATTTCCCTCTAGTTTCTCTATACCAGCCCTCATGTCTACATAGGGACTATCCCATCTATTGCCCTCTAGTTCTATACCAGCCCTCAATGTCTACATAGGGACTATCCCATCTATTGCCCTCTAGTTTCTATACAGCCTCATGTCTACATAGGGACTATCCCATCTATAGCCCTCCTAGTTCTATACCAGCCCCTCATGTCTACATGGGACTATCCCATCTATTGCTATAGTTCTATACCAGCCCTCATGTCTACATAGTGGACTATCCCACATATTGCCCTCTAGTTCTATACCAGCCCTCATGTCTACATAGGGACTATCCCATCTATTGCTCTCCTAGTCTCTAGTACCAGCCCTCATGTCTACATAGGGTCTAATCCCACCTATTGCCCTCTAGATCCTATAACCAGCCCTCATGTCTACATAGGGACTATCCCATCTATTGCCCTCTAGTTCTATACCACCCTCATGTCTACATAGGACTATCCCACCTATTGCCCTCTAGTTCTTACCAGCCCTCATGTCTACATAGGGACTACCACCTATTGCCCTCTAGTTCTATACCAGCCCTCATGTCTACATAGGGACTATCCCATCTATTGCCCTCTAGTTCTATACCAGCCCTCATGTCTACATAGGGACTATCCCATCTATTGCCCTCTAGTTCTTTACCAGCCCTCATGTCTACATAGGGACTATCCATCTATTGCCCTCTAGTTCTAACCAGCCCTCATGTCTACATAGGACTATCCCACCTATTGCCCTCTAGTTCATACCAGCCCTCATGTCTAACATAGGGACTATCCCATCTATTGCCTCTAGTTCTATACCAGCCCATGTCTACATAGGGACTATTCCCATCTATTGCCCTCTAGTTCTTTACCAGCCCTAATGTCTACATAGGGACTATCCCATCTATTGCCCTCTAGTTCTTTACCAGCCCTCATGTCTACATAGGGACTATCCCATCTATTCCCTCTAGTTCTATACCAGCCCTCATGTCTACATAGGGACTATCCCATCTATTGCCCTCTAGTTCTATACCAGCCCTCATGTCTACATAGGGACTATCCCATCTATTTCCCTCTAGTTCTATACCAGCCTCATGTCTACATAGGACTATCCCATTCATTGCCCTCTAGTTCTATACCAGCCCATGTCTACATAGGGACTATCCCATCTATTGCCCTCTAGTTCTATACCAGCCCTCATGCTACATAGGGACTATCCCACTCTATTGCCCTCTAGTTCTATACCAGCCCTCATTCTACATAGGGACTATCCCATCTATTGCCTCTAGTTCTATACCAGCCCTCATGTCTACATAGGACTATCCCATCTATTGCCCTCTAGTTCTATACCACCCTCATGTCTACATAGGGACTATCCATCTATTGCCCTCTAGTTCTATACCAGCCCTATGTCTACATAGGGACTATCCCACCTATTGCCCTCTAGTTCTATACCAGCCCTCATGTCTACATAGGGACTATCCCATCTATTGCCCTCTAGTTCTATACCAGCCCTCATGTCTACATAGGGACTATCCCACCTATTGCCCTCTAGTTCTATACCAGCCCTCATGTCTACAAGGGACTATCCCACCTATTGCCCTCTAGTTCTATACCAGCCCTCATGTCTACATAGGGACTATCCCATCTATTGCCCTCTAGTTCTATACCAGCCCTCATGTCTACATAGGGACTATCCCATTATTGCCCTCTATTCTATACCAGCCCTCATGTCTACATAGGGACTATCCCATCTATTTCCCTCTAGTTCTATACCAGCCCTCATGTCTACATAGGACTATCCCACCTATTGCCCTCTATTCTATACCAGACCTCATGTCTACATAGGGACTATCCCACCTATTCCTTTAGTTCTATACCAGCCCTCATGTCTACATAGGGACTATACCCATCTATTGCCCTCTAGTTCTATACCAGCTCTCATGTCTACATAGGGACTATCCCACCTATTGCCCTCTAGTTCTATACCAGACCTCATGTCTACATAGGGACTATCCCACCTATTTCCCTTTAGTTCTATACCAGCCCTCATGTCTACATAGGGACTATCCCATCTATTGCCCTCTAGTTCTATACCAGCCTCATGTCTACATAGGGACTATCCCATCTATTGCCCTCTAGTTCATACCAGCCCTCATGTCTACATAGGACTATCCCACCTATTGCCTCAGTTATATACCAGCCCTCATGTCTACATAGGGACTATCCATTATTGCCCTCTAGTTCTATACCATCCCTCATGTCTACATAGGGACTATCCTATCTATTGCCCTCTAGTTCTATACCAGCCTTCATGTCTACATAGGACTATCCCATCTATTGCCTCTAGTTCTATACCAGCCCTCATGTCTACATAGGGACTATCCCACCTATTGCCCTCTAGTTATATACCAGCCCTCATGTCTACATAGGGACTATCCCATCT
>CM050169.1:3232275-3267275 GCA_027410445.1 Discoglossus pictus
TGTCTAAACTCTTTAATTTCTACTTAAATTGAGGTGTAACGTCACTTTTGGAGGTCCTGGGTGCCCCCCTTGCTCTAGGTAAGCTTTTTATGGGTTTGTTGTGTGTATTTTTTGTGGTTTTAGCATTTTCATGTGTGCGGTTTCGGGCGCTAATGTCGTATTTTTGCGAGGTAGTAATATGTTTTTCTCTAAGTCCCGCAGCTCGTATTTGCGGATGCCAAGTCCGTAAATGTTGCGGTCGCGGTGGGAACCTCCACCTCCTCAACTGCGGCCCTCGCGAAGCATTAGCAACAACTTTTGACAACCCGCACTGATGACAACTATATATGTGATGGAGAAAATCTCGGGGTATCAGGTTGCAAGTCTGCGCAGTGCTTTGGGGAAAGCGCTATGGACACTGGATTCCAAGCTCAAAGGAAGTTAACTTATGTACAGCGCTACAGAATATGTTGGCGCGTTACAAATAAACGATAATAATAATATAATAAAGGGATATCTAAGTGAGCTCGATTAATACATGCATGTACTCTATGGGCAAAAAGCAGAGTATATGTATAAAGCACATCTCATAAAACATTTTATTTTTATTAATATCTAAAAATCCCTCTAATGATTATGTTGGCGCCTCCAGGGGGCTTCTGCACAGGCATCTGATCCTCCCCCCCCCCCCCCCATGCAGCATCTGGGGAGAAATATTAACCCACTATTTACCTGCTCAGCCAATCTTCTTGCAGCTTCCTGTCACATGTCAGTGATACACTACATTGCCCAGGCTGCTTTGCTACATATCCCATGCTGCTTTGCACCACAGACAGGAAATCAGAGATAATTCAAGAGTTCCAGCAAACCTAATAGGCCAAAACAATTCATTTTAAATTTGAGGCTAATTTAGCCTGGGTTTGGAGAGTATTAACCTTGATTTCCAACTGTCAGAAATTACTATTATTGCTAAACACTTACTCCGTATGCACAGGAAGGAAATGATGAAAAGGAAGTTGACTTCTCACAGTAGGGCAGAAGTCAGGTGCATCATTCCATTGGTCAAACTGAATATGACTGTTATGCTAATTTTAAAAGAGATTGGTTGAAAGCCAACTGTTTGCAAATGCAAGAAATTCAGCTGACTTTAAGGTGAGTATTTAAATGTATATTTTGGTATTTTTTCATGCAAACATTTTTTTTTTTACAAACTACTGATTCTCCTCCTTTAGATGCTCTCATAATCCAGCAAACTTAGACATCCCTTTAAAAGGTTGAACTTGATGGACTGAAAGTCTTTTTTTCAACCTCAATTACTATATAACTATGTAACCCAAGATAGACATATTAGACAACTAAAAATATATATACACACACACCTCATTTGGTAATGGTTGGCCACCCTCTCTCGATGCTGATAGTCACTTCCATCTGTGCCTGTGGCTCGTGGACCCGCGCGGGAGGCCATTGTCTAAACTGAGCACCTACAAGTAAAAAAGGGAACACATTTGTTACAAGAATACTGCAAACCGGAAATAACTAGTGAAACAATCTTATTAGTCTGTTCATAGATTCATAATAAAAAAAAAAAAGCATTTTAGTGTCAATGTGCTAATAGATTTGCAATTTACAGTGAGCTTTAGGAGCCAGTGTAGGCTCCTGATAAAGGGCTCTGGATATCTAGTTAGTGATATAGTTAGTACAAGGGGTGTATATTTAGAAATTCAACAATAAAGCCATCTATAATTAAAAAAAGGTTTTAAAATGAATGTTACCCGAGTTTGTATCCATCTCTGTCCAGTCATATGACTCACATTGTTTGTCTGGAAGCCAATTACGTGTATAATTATTCAAAAGTTGTGACAGACATTTCTTTCATCTAATTAGCCATTGTTTGGAAAATCAAGCAGAAAAAAAAGATATGGACAGCACTAAGGACATCAGACGTAGTCACGCAGAGATAAGTCACAATTGCTGAATAATTAAACAGATGGCTACAATGGCTTCCAAACAAATAATGTGAGTCACATGGCAGGGTTGTTGAGATGGGCTCACTAAAAACCATTTTTTTTATAGGTGCTTTATTGTTGACTTTATAAAGACATGTCTTGAACTAGATACCCGCCGCCCCTTGTCTCAGAGTTACACTTGAGCTTTAAAAATGAAGCAACAACAAAAGGAAATCACACTGAGCATGTGTGGGCTCTCCCAGGAATCCTGCATGTGCCCGAATGCATTAGAGTGTGGTAGGGCACTTAAAGGGCCACTGATGTCATATTTATTACTTGATAACGTGCAAAACATTTTTTACTTAACCCATTCTTGGAGATAATTTGATTTTTTGAAGACTGTTTATGAGTATAGGAATTCATTTTGTGTATGTTGCATCACATCCTGAGAGCTGGATCGGGAGCTTGTGTGTTTTGGCGAGCGGAGAGTTGGGGGTCCTTTTCTACTATCTTTCCGCACAGAGTCTGAACGCCGCGCGGCCCAGCACGAGAGGCGCGCCCAAGGCTTTTGAGGGCCGAGTGCCCGAGCCGAACATAGCCTTTGAGTTGCGCCACGTCGGAGTGGGTAATAATGTTTTGAGGGCACTACCTCATCCGCAGCGTTCAGACTCTGTACCAAATAATAATAGAACAGATCTGACTTGGGTGATGTAGGAGGGGACCAGAGAGACTTTGTTAAGATAATGGAATAGTATTGAAATTGACACCACACCTTACTGGCCAAGAAGCAGACGCTTTGCCTCAGGAAATCTCGCCATATGCACACACACTCCACCAATATATCATGGATTCCCCAGGGCCCAGGAGATGGATCAGCATTTATTTTTTCTAATGATAAACTAGCTGGATGGCTTTTTTCTGCTTAGTTCTTTTAAGTGTGCAGTCGTCCTTTAAGTCTTGTAATGACTTGTAATTCCCATGCCCGCTCTGCACATGCTCACCCCTAATGCCAATGGTTGGTAAATGATTACCTGCCCAGTGATGTTCGGTCTTTAGTTAATGAGTCAAAGAAATCCATATGAGGGGTGACCTTATAACAGGAAAGCTTACTAGATTCACCAGCCCCCTGAAACAAACTAGATATAAGTAAATATTGCGGATATTTCTGCTTCAGCTCTAATACCATTGTGTGATTTCAATGGTGTCAAAAGCCTTGGAGAGATTTTATAATATTTGGATTGCTGCCTTGTGGGGGTGAAGCTGTGAGCTATATCAGGTCATAGCAGAGAGTTCAGACAAATCCACTGGAGAAGGAACAACCAGAGACATAATGTGCCGGGTGTGCTGTGGCCCATAGGGTCACAGAGAGTCAGATTCGATGACGCCCAATTAAAATGTCTCAGTTTATTAGATGTACTTTAATTAATAGCTCCCTTTTTTCCATTAATTGCCATCCGTTTCTCATCAATCTATTACTATTCACTCCTTCCTTCCCATTCACTGCCCACCTATTATCCATTTATCCCCTCTCTTCCTACTACTTTCCCATTACCTCTCCCCCAAACATTGCTTCCATCTCATCCATTAACCCCATGTGTTCCACTACTCATCCCCTTACTCCTCCAAGTCACCCCCTCTGATCCATTGCCCCTTAGACTCCATTCACTTCTCTCTCCTCCATTGATCTCCCACCCCCTCCTCTTTATTGCCCCTTACTCCTCCATTGATCCCCCTCTTCCATTTATTTCCACACTATTCATTCCCCTTACTCCCCCATTGATCCTCCTTATCCCTTTCCCCCTCACTGCTCCCCCTCCAGTCCATATCTTGCACCTCTCCCCTCAGTGCTCCCCCTCCAGTCCATATCTTGCACCTCTCCCCTCAGTGCTCCCCCTCCAGTCCATATCTTGCACCTCTCCCCTCACTGCTCCCCCTCCAGTCCATATCTTGCACCTCTCCCCTCAGTGCTCCCCCTCCAGTCCATATCTTGCACCTCTCCCCTCACTGCTCCCCCTCCAGTCCATATCTTACACCTCTCCCCTCAGTGCCCTCCCTTATCACATTCTCCCTTCAGGGCTCTCTATATTTTCTCTCATTCCCTATGATTTTCCTGCAGCCAACATTACTACAAATATCTTCCATTGTCTCCACTCCTTTTTGCACTTAATACTCACAATAACCCACTAACCTCACACCAAGCAGCCGCTGCAGCACCTAGTCCTCCTGAGAGCACAGTCAGCGCTTCTCTATGATCACTTCCGGTTTCTGATCGCCATCTTGGTACACCCGGAAGTGACTGCACCTGAACCAGAAGGTGTGGTTTTGTGTAGAAATAGGTTCCTTGTTTATGGAGCGTAGCTCACATTGTGACACTGCTGGGCGTTTGCTTGAGATTACTCACAGGGAAGTGAGAATATTCCATACATAATTACACAAGTCACCTTTCACCCATAAAATAAGTTATTCTCTTCCTTTTCCCGCTGTTTTATACGTAACTAGCGACTTGCCCGGCAAAAATGACGGCAATAAAAAGTGAAGCCTGGCAATGCTGTTTGCCACACAATGGGAGCCTCTCCCCCTCTACTTTACTGGCCTCGCGGTGAGCGCCGCTCAATGCAAGCCTCACCTCCCACTGTCTACTTTGCTGTCCTCGCAATGAGCACCTTCGGCGCTCATTGCGAGTCTCTCCCCCTGTCTACTTCCTCCCTTGTGTCTCATTTCCCCTCTCCTCTCCCTCCCTTGCGTCTCCTTTCCACCCTCCTCTCCCTCCCTTGTATCTCCCCCCTCCTGTGGTTTTACCTCCCTCTCCCTCCCGTGTCTCTAACTTCCTGCCCTGTTTCTCTTTCCCTCCTGTGTCTCTTTCCCCCCCTCTCCCTCCCCTGTGTCTGTTCCACTCTGCGTCTGTTCCCCCCCCTTTCTCGAGTCTCTTCTCCCCCATTTCCCTCCCCTATGTTTCCTCCCTATCCTCTCCCTTACCTGTGTCTCTTCCCCCCTCCTCTCCCTCCCCTGTGTCTCTTCCCTCCTCCTCTCCCTCCCCTGTGTCTCTTCCCCCCGTCCTCTCCCTCCCCTGTGTCTCTTCCCCCCTCCTCTCCCTCCCCTGTGTCTCTTCCCCCCCCTCCTCTCCCTCCCCTGTGTCTCTTCCCCCCCCCTCTCCCTCCCCTGTGTCTCTCCCCCCCCCCTCCTCTCCCCTCCCCTGTGTCTCTTCCCCCCCTCCTCTCCCTCCCCCTGTGTCTCTTCCCCCCCTCCTCTCCCTCCCGTGTCTCTTCCCCCCCTCCTCTCCCTCCCCTGTGTCTTTTCCCCTCTCCTCTCCCTCCCCTGTGTCTTTTCCCCTCTCCCTCCTCTGTGTCTCTTTTCCCCCTGTGTCTCTTCCACCCCATGTCTCTTTTCCCCGTGTCTTGTCGCAAGCGTGACAACGAATCGCAGTTTGACAATTCTAATACGTGATGCACCGCTGTCGTCTAGTTTATTCTATATTATTATTATGTTTTATTTGTATCGCGCCAACATATTCTGTAGCGCTGTACAGGGGAGTTATGGTCCTATTTAATAACTAAACCTGATACTGTGTAAAATGTTTTTAAAAAGCAAATAAAATAAATGTGTTACATTTTAATGTTATACCCAAGTATTCATTACTGCGAGGATCCATTTTTCTATTAGCTGATCCTTTTTGATACTTTCTCAGAAGATAGACCTTTTATACTAATTAGCATTTTATTAGACTCAGTGAAAGCACTGACAGTTGTAGATTTCACATCTCCATCATGCAGATAAAAGCCACCCAACTCAGGAAACAGAACAGAAAAAACAAGATGGTAGATTCTAAGGACCTTTCCTGTTTCATCCTTGCAAGCAGTGGCATGCAGCAGTCACTAGGTGGCGCAATGGTGCCACCCAAGACTTTCTTTAATTTTTTAGGATTAGGGCTAGATTTGGTCCTTTCCTTCTTCACCTCTTCACCTTTGCAAAATCTGACAGCTGCAAACCTGCCGCCAACCGACAGACGGCGCTGCCGATTTTCGGGATACTTCTACACATAGCATATAAGGCGCGCCGACAGAAGAGGCCTTGAGCTATGAGAGGCGCGCCCGAGGCCCTGGGGGGCCAAGTGCCCGCGCCGAACATAGCGTTGGCCTTGCCGTCGACTCAGCGCCGTCGAGTTGCGCAACATCGGAGGGGGGAATAGTTATTTGCCTTACCTGAAACATGATGGCGCCTGAAAATTGACAGCGCCCTCTGCCGGATGGCTCCTGTAACTGCAGCTGTCAGTGCTGCCGAAGAAATGGGAAGGCAAAGAGGGATAGATCCCTAGATTTAGGGTTCAGGGTTAGGATAGCGGCAGATGAAGTAAAGTAGTGACACATGCAGCTTATCATCTGCCACTACCCTAACCCTAAACCCCATCACTCTAACTGCTGGCGGGGACAAAACAGGAAGATCCAATACAAAGCTAAAGAAAATAAAAATAAAATGTATTAATTTATTATCCATTCTGCAAGACGTGTGTATAGTACGTATAATATTCTGTGTGAGATACAGCGGAGCCTTACGTGTTAGAGACAGCACCTCCGCGTGTGGGTAGTCGCAGCACTCAGCAGACGGCCGGGTGTGTTTGTGATTAACCTCAGCTGTGCTGGTCAGATTGCTGGGAGGCATGGTGTCACAGCGAGGAATGCGCCCTAATAACCCCACTGACCTGTGCTCCAATGTCCAGCCCCTGGTAATAATCTGAGGGGGAGTGAGAGGGAGGAGAAAGGAGGAAAGATCATATAGTATTCATCAGCAATGGGGCGAGATCACTGGAGCTGAGCTACAGGAAATAAATATACACAAGCTGGAGGTCCAACTCCATCTATAGCCGTATACACTGTAAGTATCTATTTTATTTCTCTTATTTGTTTATAATATAAAATGTTGTTTCATGCTTATTGTTTGTTTTAAATACAAATTGTTTTATTAAATATTATTATTATTATTATTATTGTTTATTTGTAACGCGCCAACATATTCCGTAGCACTATACAGGGGTTAAGTTCAGGAACAAAACAGTATTAACACTATACAAAAGAATGGCGCACCCTGTCTTTAAGATTATTATTATTATTATTACTAGCGACTTGCCCTTTAAAAATGACGGGGCAATAAAATTGTAAGGCAGGTAATGCTGTTTGCCCCAGACAGTAAGGACCTCATTCAATTGTGATTTGGCCAATTGAAAAAGGCTCTAAATAAGCACAGAGCATTTTTTTTTTAAAGAAGTGTTTAGTTAGTGAAGACCTCGCTTTTGGATAGAAGATCACTAACTAAAACTTCTTTAAAAAAAAAAATGCTCTGTGCTTATTTAGAGCCTTTTTCAATTGGCCAAATCGCAATTGAATGAGGCCCTAAGTGTTTTGGTGGTCTGAGATCCTTCGGCGCTGTTTTTGCGAGCCTTGCGCTGAGTGCCATTGGCGCTCATCGCAGGGCTCACAATGAGCGCGTTTGGTGCTGATCTCCTTTTTGCGCTTATTGCGAGCCTGTCCTCTGGTGTAGTTTGTGTCTTATGAGCACCGTTGGCGCTCCTTGTGAGGCACATGGTGAAGGGCTTTGGCGTTTATTGCGATAGTGTTGTGTTTTTTTTTGTGTATATGTAAGTTTTCATGATAATTAATAATAAAATCCTAAATGAATATACTTTACCTATTTGGAAGTAATATCTGCAGGAAGCATTGTGCTGAAGAGCTGACAATCTGTTTTGATGTTCCTGCAGCATACAATGTAGGTTTGCAGTGTTGTGGAGCTGAGGTGTAAGTGTCAGCAATGTGTGCAGTGTGTAGTGTAAATAGGCTGCGTGCGCAAGGGGAAGGCGTTTGTGTAGCTATGTACTTCCGCATTCTGTAAGTTAGTGTAAAATGGCGGCGAATGTGTATGTGGGACGCAGGTGCGGATGATGTAGAGTCCTTACTAATGGTGTATGTTGGACCTCGTACGGCTTTTTGGAAAATCTGTATGTGTTTGGTGGTGTTTTGCGTCTTTAGGTTGCTGTAGCCTCGTTTTTTACGGCTGCCATTTTTTCTCTCGCTCAGGGGATTTTCGAGTGTCTAAACTCTGTAAATTGGACTTAAATTGACGTGTAACCTGACGCCCAGACGTCCTGGGTGCCCCCCTCCCCCCTTGCTGTGGGTAAGCTTTTTATTTTATTTTTGTGTGTATTTAGTGTTTTTGCGAGTTCGTAATGTTTTTTTTTTCTAAGTCGCGCGGCTCGTATTTTTTTTGTGTAAGTCCGTATTTTGTCATTGCGTGTTAGACTGTTTTTTTCAAAGTCCCGCTTCTGTGGCTGTTTGTAACCACTTGTGAGGCGCCGTAGAGCCTCCACCGCCGCAAATCGATACACAAGGGTCCGTATTAGCGGCCTGCAATGAGACGAAATGTTGGAGCCTCCACCTTCCGCAAATGCGGCCCCTCGCTTTGCGGCCTGAACTGCGTCCCTTGCTTTGCGAAGGACGCAGTTCTTGAGAGCTCGCTTTGCGAGTTCACAAAGGGTGACGACGTTTCGTAGATTTATAACTATTATATGCGATTATCATCTTTATTTATATCGCGACAACATATTCCTGTACAGTGGTATTGTACAAGGCAAAAAACAAACCTAACCCCTTATAAAGAATGGAGGGCCCTGTTTTTGAGCTTAGAATCAAATGTACATAGAGCTCGTTTCCAAGACACGGACACAAGATTGAAAACTTGCAAACTTACAATCTAAGGGTGCTTAAAATCAAACGTACACAGAGCTGTCCCAAAGACCGACACAAGATGGAAAACTCCAATTATTATAACAGAAGAATCTCTATCCCAGTGAGTGACATCCAGGGGTTAGATTCAAATATTCACAGCCTTATTACATTGCGATTCGGCCAATTGCGTCGGGCTCTATATAAGCGCAGAGCGTATAAGTGTTTAGTCAGTGTCTTCTACCCAAAAGCAACGTATCACTAACTAAACACTTCTGGGTAGCCATCCCTGCCCACAGGGCATGCATTCTTGTCCATCGGAAATACCCGTGCCAGCTCCTAAGGAACAAGTAATACAACCACGATTGCCCATAGGAAAGTATGGCTGCTTATAGCATGCTTAGCCTTAGGGAGACATGTCTATCTATTGTATTTGCTTTCCCTATGGGCAGGTATGGTTATCCTATAGATATATATTTTCCCTATAGGCTATCATACATTTTATCTGGGCAAGCATGCAGTGTTCTTATGGCAAATCTTGCGTTTTTGATGGGCGTTATGTTTCACTTTGGGGATCTATCCCGTTGTGTATGCGCAAGAAATCACCAGCACTGACAGCTGCAGTGCCAGCAAGTAGGCACTAGATGGCGACGTCAGGTTTCAGGGAAGGCCTATAATTATTCTCCCTCCGACGTGGCGCAACTCAACGGCGCTGAATCAACAGTGAGGCCATCATTATGTTTGGCGCGGGCACTCGGCGCGCCTCTCATAGCTAAACTCCTCTTCTATTGGCGTGCCTTATATGCAATGTGCAGCAGTATTCCGAAAATCGGCAGCGCCATCTAGCGGTTGGCGGCAGCACTGCTGTTGCCAATCTTTTACGTAAGGGAAGAGGGAAAAGACTCACTTTAGACATGTACGTTTTGTTTAAGGGCAGGTAGGGTCATCTTATGGCCAGACATTTTTCCATATGGTCAGGTATACTTTTCCTATGAGCATGTATGGTTATCCTATGAGCTGATTGTTCCCCATGGCCAAGCATGGGGCTCAACTGCAACGTGTTTTGTATGGCCAAGCATGGGTCTCAACCGGCAACGAGTTTTGTATGGCCAAGCATGGGGCTCAACCGCAACGTGTTTTGTATGGCCAAGCATGGGTCTCAACCGGCAACGAGTTTTGTATGGCCAAGCATGGGGCTCAACCGCAACGTGTTTTGTATGGCCAAGCATGGGTCTCAACCGGCAACGTGTTTTGTATGGCCAAGCATGGGTCTCAACCGGCAACGTGTTTTGTATGGCCAAGCATGGGTCTCAACCGGCAATGTGTTTTGTATGGCCAAGCATGGGTCTCAACCGGCAATGTGTTTTGTATGGCCAAGCATGGGTCTCAACCGGCAACGTGTTTTGTATGGCAAGCATGGGTCTCAACCGGCAACGTGTTTTGTATGGCCAAGCATGGGTCTCAACCGGCAACGTGTTTTGTATGGCCAAGCATGAGTCTCAACCGGCAACGTGTTTTGTATGGCCAAGCATGAGTCTCAACCGGCAACGTGTTTTGTATGGCCAAGCATGAGTCTCAACCGGCTACGTGTTTTTGTATGGCCAAGCATGAGTCTCAACCGGCAACGTGTTTTGTATGGCCAAGCATGAGTCTCAACCGGCAACGTGTTTTGTATGGCCAAGCATGAGTCTCAACCGGCAACGTGTTTTGTATGGCCAAGCATAGGCTTCTTCTTTCTTCATTTTTCAATATTAACGCATTGCAAAGAATGGGGGGCCCTGTCTTTGGGCTTAGAATCCGGTGTCCATAGAGCTTTCCCAAAAGTGCCATGCAAGATTGAAAACTCCCAGACTTACAATCTAAAGTGGACAGGTATTGTTATCCTATGAGCTTATGTTTTCTTTATGGTCATTTATGCTATGGGTAAGACGAGTCCTTTTGTTTCAGTATGTCACCTACATAACACTAGAGTAGAGAACGCAATGAGTTATATTAATAGTCCCATTAAGCTTCCCAGAAGGGTATGCGCAGAAATGAGAGTCAAAGGGTGGAAATGACGCAGAGTTAGTTTACGTAACCGGGAGCTGGCTGTCTGCCAAAAAAATATCAAGCATTGATTTTATAATATTATGTTTGGCCTTTTCCTCTTATGTGCCCACCATGCTGCCCCATGCTACAGTGCCGATGCCTGCCACAACTGTGTTTAGGATTAGGGGATAGGGCTAGGGTTTAGAGTTTGGGTAGTGGCAGCGGCCAGCAGGTGGCATGCTGGTGGCGGACAGATAGCATGAAAGATTCATATATTTTAAAACAAATTGTAAACATTTTAAATGTAGGAATTAAATTACTACTTGTCAAGGAAAGTAATAATATTTCATGTAGGGTTTAAAAAAACAGACATGATTTTTATTTTCAATTACAAAATTTGGACTTTTCTGTCTTCACCGACGCAAAAGGTTGGCAGCAGCAGCTCCGCCGTGAATCGCTAGATGGCGCTGCTGATTTCCGGAAAACTGCTGCACATTGCATATAAGGCGAGCCAACTGAAGAGGCCTTGAGCTACGAGAGGCGCGCCCGAGGGCCGAGTGCCCACGCCGAACATATCGATGGCCTTGCTGTCGATTCAGCACCAACGAGTTGCGCCACGTCGCAGGGGGGAATAATTATAGGCCTTCCCTGAAACATGACAGTGCCATCTAGTGGATACATGCTGGCACTGCAGCTGCCAGTGCTGGCGATTTTTTTTTTTTTTTTTTTTTATATTTATATATATATATATATGTTCGAATAAGTCTCTGTTCATATCTGTAACAGCTGAGCATGTGCACACTCAGTTAGTTTATTGGTTATTAGCAGGTCAGCTTTGTGCAGCTTGGCCCTAGGAGGTTCACGTCACTGTTTAGTACATCTAGCCCAGTGTACCTTGACTTCAATGAATATGTTGCATTAAAGGGATATGAAAGGTTGGGTGTTACTAGGTATATAATATCCACGGGTATTTATTTTACTTTTATGTACTTTATTTTATTAAGAAGTGCTTATAAGCTCTGTTTTTACTGCCTACAATCAAATAAATAGTCCCTGTATGGATCTGCCCACTGCAGTGTATGCAGATGCAGACTCTGTAGGGATAGTTAGCACGACTTCAGTGCGCGTGCTGAAGTCGCGCCGATGTATGGGCAGCACACAAATGTGGAGGAGGGAGAGATGTCTGACAGAGGAGAGAACAAGCGGGTAGAAGAAGGGGGAGAGAACAGGCGGGGGTACAAGAACTGGCAGTGACAGAGGGGAGGGAAGCTGGTAGGGGCGCGCTATTGTGCGTGAGCTCTTCTAGCCCATTGCGCATTTGTGTGCTGCCTCAGCACGCGCGCTGATGACGGCGTGCCTGTGCAGTGTCCATGGCTATCAGGGACATGTTGTTGAGAGTTGGTCACTGATTGGTTAGTATGAGACACAGCACAGCAAGTCAGTAGCGTAGGAAGGGGAGTGCGCGGGGGGCGGAGCACCCCGGGTGTCACCTCTTTGGCTGTGCCAAAAATGCCCCACCTGCCTTCCACCCCATGTGGCTTTTATTCCCCTTCCCCCGGTCCCCTGCTCCTGCTCTCTGCTTGTGTCGGCTGGCAGGGAGAGGAGCCAACAGACCGGCCGCACGGAGCAGGAGGTAAGAGACGAGGGAGAGGCATGAGGGGGAGGCATAGGGGGGGGGGGGAGGCATATAGGGAGGCATGGGCAAGAGAGGCATGGGGGAGAGAAAGGGAAGGAGGAGACATGGACGGGAAGCATGGAGGGAGGGAGAGGCATGAGGAAGAGAGGCAAAGGGGAAAAAGGGAGACACATGGAGGGAGAGAAAAGGAAAAGGGAGACATGGGGAGGCATGGAGGGAGAGGGAGCACATGGAGGGAGGGAGAGGCAAGGGGAGACATGGAGGGAGAGCAGGAGACATGGGGAGAGAGGAATGAGGTAGAGAGGCAAGGGGAAAGAGGGAGACCCATGGAGGGAGAGGCATAATGGGAGAGGGGGATACATAGGGCAAGGGGGAGAGCGAGATGAAGACAGAGAGAGAGAAAGAGGGGCAGAGAAGGATAGAATTAGAGGGGGAGGAAGAGAGAGTGGGGGATAGGGAGAGAAGGGGAGGGAGAGAGAGGGGAGGATTGAGAGAGAGGAAGAGAAAGTGAGGGGGGAGTGAAAAGAGAGAGGGATAGAATGAGAGGGGAGGGAGAGAAAGAAGGGGGGGGGAGAGCGAGAAAGAGAGGGAAATAGAGAGAAGGGGAAGTGTGAGAGAGAAGTATATAAATATTTGCACTGGGCGGGGGGGGGACTCAGGGACAGCCCCCGGCAGCAGCTCTAGCTACACCACTGCAGCAAGTACAATAGAATCAGTGTCTTTGTGAGCTTCAGAGGGCAGACCCAATCAGGGACTGTTTGTTTGATTTTAGGCAGTAGAAGAAGAACTTGTTAGTAAAATAAAGTACATAAAAGTAAATAGATACACAGGTATAAACCTAGTAAAATACAGAAACCTTCCCTATCCCTTTAATGGCTCTATAATGACCTAACACTATCACGCAGGGACACCATTAATACGTTTTGATGCCTCTGGAGGTCCATGAGACGATACACGAAGCTGCCGCCTCCCTCCGCGCTTCAGGAGCTAACACTTGCCTTTAGGCTAAAGGTATCGGGAACTGCTCAAGTCAGACAAGATGGAAGCTTTCTGAATCTAATGCTCGCGGCGTCACAGCTAATAATATCGTTTTCATACGTCGCAGACGGGAGATTTTTTCCTAAAATACAGTGGTCACATTTGACTTGTTTGTGGGATTTGGTGTCCAGGAGCATCAGATTCGCTTCCATTCCAGCACAAGGAGGGTTAAATAATGTATTGATCATTTATCGGTGTTTTATTGTAAGATGACATCAGACGGATCTTGTGACTCAGCCCCATTATACGATTCTATAATAAATGGACGTGGCGCCCCGGAGTTATACAGTCACTCTGGCCAGGATTTGTGTTCTTTATAATACCGGGTGGCGGGGACTTTACCCCTAAGGGGACGTCACCGGCTCCTCATTGGGACAAAGGTCAGTCACCTGTCCATAAAAGCGACCTCGCCTCTGTGTGCTCATTACTCGTACCGTGCGAGGAGTGCGTGGATCTAGAAAAGAATGGCTTCAGAGTGAGTATATATAAAGATATAGCTCATGGCTAGAAATATACAGCCCTATTAAATTGCGATCCGGCCAATAGAATAGGGCTCTATATAAGCACATAGGATATTATTTTATTTTTTTACGGAAGTTTTTCGTTGGTGAAGACCTGGCTTTTGGATAGAAGATCACTAACGAAAAACTTCTGTAATACGCTCTGTGCTTATATAGAGCCCGACGCAATTGGACAAATCGCAATTTAATAAGGCTGTTAGAATCTGGCTTTAGAAACCTTCTTGAGCTTCCCTGGATTAGGCTAATTATTATACTTTTGTGGCTATTATTTTATTTTAGTTTATTTCCCGACAATCTGTGATATAAACTCGTATCTAACATGTTTAGTGACAACCCATGTATTATCCGTGTGTTTCTGCCATAAGTGAGACCTTTCCTCTTAGTCTTAAGTAGCTCTCAAGAAGAAAGGTCAAGGTGCTGAATGTCCAGTGATGTTTTTGAATCCTTTTCTTGTAGATCGGACCTGGTCATTTTGACAAGAATGGAATATGCAATGAAATCGCTGAGTCTTCTCTCCCCGAAGTCTCTCTCCAAGTAAGGGATTTCTCTTTTTTTTATTTTTTATACAACTGATAAAATGTCTTAAGGACCATACTGACCATTATTTTCAAATTGTTCTTATAGTCTGGGCCAAGAGACCCTTTATTAAACGACACTTTCCATGCCAGATATATTTGCTTACAGTGGGCTCCCTAGATTATGGCCACCGTTCCCCACCTTCCTGTTGGTGTGGAGGGATTGAGATGCCTCTCTTATATGTTATTTAGACCATCTGGTTATGACCATCCTTGGTACCATTATATACCCGCCTTGGTCTGTGTACCTGAAATATACCCATATAGAGGAAAGGAAACATGTCTGCCATTCTTGTAATATGGGGTAACTTTTTTTGGTTTAAAGGGTCTCTATGGGTAAATTGGGATTATTTGGTAGACATATTTTCTCGAGATGTAATTTAGTGTAATAGAAACGTAAATATAAATGCCCCCCTCGTGTACACAACTTCACCTACGTAGAATACTCCAGGGTATTGGACACTCCAGATGAGGTCTGCCATATTTGATCCTTTTGATGTTGGATTGTGAACCATGGCATCAATCGTAGGTGTATACAGGGAGAAAGCGTGTAGTAATGTAATATAATTAGGAGGACCTAGTATATTATGGCTGTCCCAGTCACTGGAAGGGAAGCCCACGAGTGAGCGTAACCTTAAGTCTAGATTATTATTGTGCGGTTTCTAAAGATAAAACCAGACAGCTGTGATGAAACCCTCCGAGACGGGCTGCAATCAGAGCTGAACTTTGTCCACGTGAAGCGTCGGCCAGGAGCCGTGGACATAGAGGGTAAAGTGCAGGAAGTTGTGAAATAGACAAGCAAAGGTGAACTGGCTATCAGTGGATATCGAGCTATAAATAAGGCTTCTAGTTCTGCTTAGCTCAGAGTTTTCTGCCCCGTTTTACACTAAGAAAATCCAGTAATTTTTACATTAAAGGACAAATGTGGGGTTCAGTTTGTGTGCAATACCATTAGTATTTGGAAACAATATATTCCATGTGACTTACATTTGAACATTACTGTTTTAGTGACTAGCAGGGCTGCTGTTGGAGCATTCTATGGATTACATCCCAGAGTCCCTACATTAGACGTGTTCCACATGTGTTGTATTTCTATAGGTGGATATACTGTCACGCTTCCCTTGGTTCGGTGGCACCCCAGGATGTAAGGCCGTGTGTAGGTTCCATATAGAGGAGGAATCTCTTTTTTTCTTCCTTCCCTGACTTGGCCAATGTTGGCAAGCTGGGCAAACTGGGCTTTACAGAAGCATACAGGACAGCCTTCTGAGTTATAATATCTGGTCAGGTCTAAAGCTACAGCTGCAGTTCTAACCTGTGGCAGTTACCTTCATTTTCCCGTGTTCTTCATATCCCCCCAACATTACGAGGTGTTCTACTAATAAAAGTCCGGTTACATATATACTTCTATAAGTGGCTCCTGAACATTATAGTAACTTGTGTTTAGGTGAAACCTCTCCTTTAAGGATGGACAGTCCATGCCAGACTAATATGAGTGTGGCCTCCACATAATGACCCTGAATCTTCCCTTTTCTAGGTGTGTTTCTGTTAGTGCTTCAATGACCCAGCAGTTTCTTTCCCGTCCGGCATCCAAACCTCGACCGTTTCGCGTCTGTAACAATGACCGCAGCATCAAGAAAGGGATTGTGGCCGATGGTCTCAGTGACCTCATCAACAAGGTGAGACAACCTCTTTGGTAATGTTTTTACCTTTATATGAATGTAATAACGTGCTCTGTCTGCATCACATGACCATCAGTGGCGCTCCCTAGGCATGTGCCTATGTATGTTCCAGCACTGTGTGACACATTTCTATTCTCTGACCCTAGGCGCAAGATGCTTTGCTTATGGCGGACGCATTGACCCTTGTGTTGGACGAGGATGGGACGGGAGTGGACTCGGAGGAGTTTTTTCAGTCCTTGGATAATGGGACTATTTTTATGGCACTTAGCAAAGGACAGAAATGGAAATCTGAGGTGAGTAAATGGCCAGGGGCAGCTTAAAGGGCAGCTTAAAGGGCATAAACATAAGAAACATTTTACCAGTTGTGATTAGTTAAAACCCCATTTCAGAGTCCGTGTAACAGAAATATGAATAGATAGATCCCGTATTCTGATATGATAGAGATTGCTGACCAGTGGGTATCTCTGACCTCCCAGTGGGACTGATAACACAAGGCCTGACCACTGACCAATAATCGCGGGATTTCACTAGTTCTAACTGAGCTTAGATATTAATAGTACAAACGTTTGTATTTAATACTAATGGATCTCATATTACAAATATTATTACCTCCAGAATAGGGCCTCTTGTTCCAGTATCCCCACCCTCATATCTCCTCAAGTATCACCACCCGCATATCTCAAGTGTCTTTGCTCTGGATATAGGAAGGTAATGTGATCCATACCATCCCCAGATACACTTACTGGATCCAGCAATAAAAGCGTCTGCCCTATTGGCGCTGGTGCCCTATTGGTGCTGGTGCCCTATTTGCGCTGGTGGTATACTCTTGTGAACACCAGGCGGGACACGGTTTTTAGTCTTCTACTGCATATATATATGTGTCAGTGTTTTTGTTCTATAATTACCTGGCCCGTTATGTCCAACAGAAGTCTGGATATCACCTGTCCCTATCCAACAAGCCTGCGCGGAAGCTTGATGTGGCCCGCGTCAGTTTTGATCTGTACAAAGCTCATCCCCAAGATTTCATTGGCTGCCTGAACGTCCAAGCTACGCTGTATGGGACCTACACGCTGTCTTACAACCTGGAGTGCCACGGGGCCAAGAGAATGGTGAAGTAAGTAGAGCGAATATTCACTTAATCTACTATAGGGACTGTGTCACTCATTGCGTGAGGAAGATGTATAAATAAGACAACTCTCTTACAAGACATCAGCTCCCGTCCCAAAAAATATTTTAGAACGTTATGACCTCATTCTCAAGCTGTCACACAAGTTAGACGCTTGTCCCCCCCTCCTTGTCAGATCTCCGTTACAATGAGAATCTCATCCTATTTTACTATTAACACATAACCTGTATAGTTTTTTTCTCCATGAACACTTGTGATTGGCCGACAGCTGGCAGCGTTGGGATTCACACCATAGAATGGAACTGGCAATGTGTATCTGGCTTCCTTACTCGCCATTCTTGATTGGTTACCTAGGTAACCGTTAGGCATAAATGGCCTACATGGACATCAATGGCCCTTACTCCTTAGAGAAAGACGTCCTAGTGACGTTGAAACGCGTTAGGCATGGCGTAACGTGTGTCCGCATGTAGGACACACACGTCTCAGTACTACGTAGTTCAGTGTGTAGAATAAATGTATCTGTACCCAAACGCTTCTAGTTTAATTACACCATTTGCAATGGAACGAATAGGGACCTGCCCCGGGGGTATTTTTATCCCTAGTAAAAGGACAGATTCACTAGAGCACCTTATGGAAATAGGTATTTTTACCATTATTAAAGGGATATATCATTTAAGAACTTCTAGCCAATAGGCAATCTGGAAAGATCCCTCTAGACATGTCCGTGTTTTCTTTACTAAGTGAAGCAGTTTTTTTGTAACAAATCCTATCAGGTCAGCCTCCTGGACAGATCTTTTTCCATCTCCTGGACATCTGATAGATCTCCTGAAGACCAAAGAACTAAACTTCAAATACATTTTCATTAGCTTAATAATATATATGTTTTCTTTACATACTGATATTAATGCTAATAAGATGTGAGACCCCACTGTATTTCATCATCGTTGTATAAAGAAGGGGCGTCCTGTTATCTCTGCTCCTTGTACCGGCTGGTCAGTCCTTACAATAACCTTCTCTTCCATGGCAGGGAGTTTCTGCGCTGGACCCTCTTCACTATGCAAGCGACCGGTCATGTCCTGCTGGGTACATCATGCTACATGCAGCAGCTTCTAGACAACACGGACAAGATGGAACCAGTGGAGGAAAAACCAACAACTGCGCTCAGGAACATGATCCCGTTCTATCCCCGGAGGATGCTGCAATAGAGCAAATAAAGGGAATACTGACCAATATGGAACCAATGACTCTGTGCCAGGACTGAAAGGATTCACTCCAGAGATTGTAACAGGAAGTTATGAAGGGTTAAATGGACTGGACTTGGGTTGAGGTCCTAGAGAGACGTCGTTACTAACCGTACTAGGAGCCAGATCCCATTGCACTGCATACAACAAAGGACCAAACTAGTCATATATTTAAAATATATTCTTTTAAAGTATTAGAAAAAAGTGATACTGCTGATTCTATGGCAGCTAAAATTGCCAAAGCTTCCAGGAAAGTTCATTAGTTACAAAGACACAGTATCCTAATAAAGTAGCAGGAGGAATCTGCTCAGAAAATACGATGGGTTTATGGAGTAAAAGATAAAAATATAATGGATGTAAAGCAATCTAATCAAGACCCAAAAGACCATACGAAGCAATATGACCAATGTGGTCTCTTAAAGGGACATGGAACACAATTCAAACAGCTTTAAACATTAGCAAGGTTTTGTTTTACATGAAAAAGAGAAGTAGAACATGTCTAAATGTCATTGAAGCTAACGGGGAATGCACAGAACATACATACGTGTAGATTGCAAGTATGACTGATACATATATGATACTAGGCATTGGCTGGCGGGGCAGGCCCCCAGATCAGTCACATGTTTCAGTTAGTTTTTTCTGCTTTCAGAGTTTAATTTCAATAAGAAAACACACCGTGTATGTTATCAAATCCCCTCTGTCAGGTGCCACAAAGGAAACAAATACTAAAATCCCTTTAATTAGCAAAAAGCTTTGAAGTCTGTGGATATTCCAGTTGGGTAAAGCTGAGGATAGATATATCCGGGGGGATGAGACGTGGCTCCGGGGGGGATGAGACGTGGCTCCGGGGCGGATGAGACGTGGCTCCGGGGCGGATGAGACGTGGCTCCGGGGCGGATGAGACGTGGCTCCGGGGCGGATGAGACGTGGCTCCGGGGCGGATGAGACGTGGCTCCGGGGCGGATGAGACGTGGCTCCGGGGGGATGAGACGTGGCTCTTAGTGTAAGACGACAGAATAGAAGTCTCTTAAGTGTAAGATTCATTCCCCCCTGGGACCAGGCGGGGGCGCCGCTCCACGTATACTATGTGCTTAATAATATAACTAATGTATTATTGTATATAACCATTAGCAAAATGTACTCTCTGCATTTAATAGTTTACAGTAATATGAATCAGTGTCTTGCAGAGAATTCTAGATTATGTATGTATGTATGTGTGTGTGTGTATATAATATATACACATACCATATATAGTTATTCAGCAGATAATATATTTACAAACCAGTGGTTTGTTTCAATTTATAATTTAACTGAAATTCACTTGCTTCTTTTGTTTTTTTGCACTTATTTCATAGTATTGTAACTGTAAGGAGCTCTGCATGGGAAAGAGTTATGTAGCTTGTTATAATGCAGAGTGACCAGCAGATGGCAGAAGACTGAATCTCTCAAACAAAAACAAACAAACAAATAGTGGTTTTGGAATCTGTTTGTATTTATAAGTATTTTTATTAGAAGTATTTTGTCACTAGATGGTCTGGGTAAGATAAAGATGTTCTGATACAAGTTGTTGTTGGTATGAAAGATTTTCTTTAAATTTAAAATATATCCGCTTTTAATCGAGCGTTTGCACTTACGAGAGAGAGCGCGTCTCTTAGGGCACTTGATACGAGCACTACATTCACTACAGAAATGCAGTATAAATGGAAAGTTTCTGATGCCAAAAATGCACAAACGGAAATATAACGGATAAACCGTCCATCCTAAAACTGAAAATGTATCCTTCTAATAATGTTACTAGAGCAATACATAAGTGGATTTGCTAAAAAAACATTTTATGAACTTTGTAATATTTATATTTAATATATATATAAAAATGTACTGTATTGTATAATATTAATAAAAATGTATATCTCTAATTTATTATTTAATGGCTTAATATATTTCAAAAACAATGTTGAAAGAAATATATATTAAAATACTCTAAATGATCTGAAGTCATAAGAAATAGTGCAGATGGTAAAAAAGTAGTGTATATGTATGTATATGTGTGTATATGTGTGTGTATATATATGTGTGTGTGTGTGATATATATATATATATATATATATATATATATATATAGTGTGTATATATGTATATATATATATATATATACATACTAGCGACTTGCCCGTCAAAAATGACGGCAATAAATTGAAGCCTGGCAATGGTGTTTGTCACACACTGCGAGCCTCTCCCCCCCTCTACTTTATTGGCCTCGCAATGAGCGCCTTCGGCGTTAATCACGGGCCTCGCAATGAGCGCCTTTGGCGCTCATTGCGAGCCTCTCTACCCCTCTACTTGACGGGAGGGGCTCATTGCGAACCTCTCCCCCCTCTACTTTACTGGCCTTGCGATAAGCTCCTTCAGCGCTCATCTCGGGCCTTGCAATGAGTGGCTTTGGAACTCATTGTGAGCCTCTCCCGCCTCTCTCTACTTCCTCTCCCTTCCCTCTGTCTCTTCCCCCCCTCTCCCTCCCCTGTGTCTCTCCCCCCTCTCCCTTCCTTGTTTCTCCTTCCCTCTCTCCCTCCCCTGTGTCTCTTTCCCCCCTCTCCCTTCCTTGTTTCTCCTTCCCTCTCTCCCTCCCCTGTGTCTCTTTCCCCCCTCTCTCTTCCTTGTTTCTCCTTCCCCCTCTCCCTCCCCTGTGTCTCTTTCCCCCCTCTCCCTTCCTTGTTTCTCCTTCCCCCTCTCCCTCCCCTGTGTCTCTTCCCCCTCTCCCACTTCTGTGTCTTTCTCCCTCCCCTGTGTCTCTTCACCCCGTCTCCCTCCCCTGTGTCTCTGCCCCCCTCATCCCTCCCCTGTGTCTCTCCACCCCCTGACCCTCATCTCTTCCCCCCTCCGCTGTGTCTCCTCCCCCATGTCTATTCCTCCCCTCCTCTCCCTCCCGTTTCTCTTCCTCCCCTCCTCTCCCTCCCCTGTGTTTCTCTTCCCCCTCCTCTTCTCGCTCCCCTGTGCCTCTTCCCCCTTCCCTGTGTCTCTCTTCCCCCTTCCCTGTGTCTCTCTTCCCCCTCCTCTCCCTCCCCTGTATCTCACTTCCCCTGTCCCCTGTGTCTCTCTTCCCCTGTCCCCTGTGTCTCTCTTCCCCTCCCCTGTATCTCACTTCCCCCCTCCTCTCGTGTCTCTATTCCCCTCCTCCTCTCCCTCCCTCATGTATCTCTTCCCCTGCTTCTCCCCTCCTTGTCACTCTTCCCCCGTGTCTCTCTCCCTCACCTCATTGCTTTAGATGCGCGCGCTTGTCTGCCCGGCTACCCCCGCACGCGACGTCTTCGCGTGTGTGCGCTCGCACGCTTGCCGGCTACCCGTGCACGCCTGCAGTAGGGCTGATGGGAGCCATGGTGAAACTGCGAGTTGTCGTCAGTTGCGGCCCTTACTTTGCGAGGGCCGCAAAGCGTGACGACAACTCGCAGTTAGACAATTATAATATGTGATATACTGTATATAAATGGATAATTGAGAAATTTTAGTGCAAAGTTTAAATAAAATGTGGCTTTCGGGTGCAGAAAGCTGCTTCGCCTAACCTGTATCTCTCTTATATAGGAGGGTTAGTATATGTAAGAATTTTGGATATGATTGAAACTGACACCACACCTCGACAGCCCAGAAGTAGGCAGCTTGCATTGGTAGTACACAACGGCTCTTAGGGGCACAACTTCCACCCAAGTATCATGGATGCCTCCGGGATTCAGCAGAACGTCCTCTCAAGCCCAAGGCGACCAGTGATGAGCTTATAGTACTATGGTCACCAAAGTCATGTGTTCTTCTGTTACTATGTGAATATCACCGTACGTTCACTTAATGTTCGGGTCGCTGGCATGGGTGTAGGAACTTTCAATCACCCCCAGATTGTTCTATGTAGTCCGCCATACCTCCTCTAGTCTGGGCACACAGGTCCGGTATCTGATGAGATGTCCTCATCCCACAGAGCCTCCTGGGATTTTGGGACTCGCACTTTGAGCATTAACTCATTAGTCTTCCTGCCAACCCATTTAGTGACCTTCTGACATGGGCGCTACCTGATTGGTCGCTCAGAGCAGGGGGGTCATGCAATGTTTATGGTTAATGTCCACCATTGGTCCCAGCCCTACAAAAGTCCCTTTAATCCCCAACTAAGATTTCCCTTGTTTGGTTGAATTATAAGGTGTAGTACTGAGATTCTTCTATAAGGTATAACATGGGAATATTCGTCTTACTCTATACCTAGAAGGACCATCCTGGTACAGCACATCCAACAAAAGGCACAAAGCCCGGCCCGGCAGCTTCCGGACCACGACCAGTCCAGGTGGTTCCTATATCTTGATACCATCAACATTTTGTTTCTCATTAAAAACCAGTTTTACGGCCATTTCCCTGCTTAAATATGCTCTTAGACTTGACCTCAGTCTCAGAGGTTGCAAACATATATTTCATGGTACACTGCCCCTTTAATTTCTATTCCAGGGGTGCCACATGACATCCCCCCAGAGCGCCAAGTCTCTGGCGCTTCTCTAGATCCACGTTTATCAGTCACTATATGGTTTCCATAAGAAAATATGCGTTTCATTATTAAAATCTTTTAAATTGACAAATCAGACAAATATTTGTGTTTCATGTTCCACTAATTAATAACGGGGTCTGGTTATTGGGTTTCTTTCTACTTTATTAAGAAAACAAATCCCTTTCATTACAATACAGGACCTTCCTGTGGGTTATCTGGGGAAGGTGGCGATTCTTCAGTTCTCTTTTGGGTTTCAGATACTACAATAATTAGGATTAAATCTCGCTTCTGCAAAATAGAAAAATACCAGTAACTATTAAAACTACTATTTCTAATATGGGTGTTCTTTTAAATGGCGTTGTCCCGACGAAACAATTAATTAAAATGGATTGTAGCCGACTAAGGGAAGAAAAAGACCCAAAATCAATGTGTTGGTTTTTTTTTGTAAGTATTCAGCATAAAAAGTATACATTGTACTAGCCATTTCCCCCAACTGAATCATCATAAGATCTTCAGCAGTACGGGTAAAGGGAGAAGGTTCTTGAGTACACTCGGGGATCATTATCTGGCCCAAGTTATACAAGAACCTACTAGAAATGAGGCCATTTTGGATTTAGTTATCACATATAATCGTTGTCAAACAGCGATTTGTCGTCACGCTTGCTCAACTTGCATTGCGGCCAGCCGCGCTGTCACACATGCGAGTCTCGCAAAGTGAGGCGAAGCAGGCGCTCAGCACTTAGGCTGGAATAAGCGCCAAAGGCGTTTGTTGCAGCCAGCGGCGCCGTCACAGTGTACCTGTTTCCTGCCAGTAGGTAGTCGCGATGAGTGCCAGAGGGGTCGCAGCACCTTTTACCTGGTTCCTGCCAGTGGTGTGTCTCCTCCCTCCTTCCCCCTCATCCTCCTCCCTCCTTTCCCTCCTCCTCCCTTCTTTCTCTCCTCCTTCTCCTCCCTCCTTCCCCCTTCTCATCCTCCTCCTCCCTTTCCCCCCGATCCTTACTATCAGGCAATCATCTCCTGCTGATGATCCTTCCCATGGAGCGCAGGCTTCTGGCTGTGTCCCAACCGGCATATGCTAATGACGTGACGCACATGTGACATCTCGTCATTTGCATATGCCGGTTGGGACTCAGCCAGGAGCCGCGCTGCAGTGAGGAGAGAGCAGCAGCAGGAGCTGCTCGCCTGATAGTAAGGTTAGAGGGGAAAGGGAGGAGGAGGAGAAGGGGGAAGGAGGAGGATAAGGGGGGGAAGAGGGGGACACTGGGACAGAGAACTGACAGGTAAAAATACTGACCATAAATAGACAACATTTAAATCCTTACTAAATATACATATACATCGGCATATACCGTGTGGGAATAAAAGTAAAGGAGTAAATCACATCCAATGTGGCTTAACAATGATTTAAAGATCAAGATAAGGAGCAAAAAACAGACATTTATATTATACAAACAAGAGGGAACAGAGACGGCTTTACAGGAATACAAGGAAATCACCAAGGCAGCAAAAGGGCTATTAGACTGGCTAAAATAGAAAATGGCAACTTATATGTAAAGAGAGTAAGACTAACCCTAAACATGAGTATAAATATATTACTGGGAAGAAGGTCAGGAAGGAAGCTATAGGAACATTACAATGTGACACAGTCTGATAATTAGTGACCAAGAAAAGGCAGATGAGCTAAATATGTTCTTTTCTTCGGTATAGAGAAGGGAGGTACCAGTGGTTGGGTCACCACAACATAATGGGGCTACACTACCGTCCCCAAATAATTGGTTAACACAGGAAGAAATCCAAAAGAGGTTGGAAAAAATAAATGTTAATAAAGCCCCAGGTCCTGATGGAATACATCCACGGGTACTGAGGGAGCTGGGTTCTGTAATAGCCAAACCATTATATCTAATCTATCAAGACTCACTCACTACAGGGTCTCTACTAGATGGCTGGAGAAAAGCTGATGTGATACCTATATTTAAGAAGGGAGCAAGAGCAAATCCGAGGAATTATAGACCAGTGAGCCTCACTTCTGTAGTGGGGAAGCTTTTAGAGGGTTAATAAGGGACAGAATACAAGAATATGTCTATTTGAACAGGATTATAAGTAGGAGTCAACATGGATTTATGAGGGATTGGTCATGTCAAACAAATCTAATTAGTTTCTATGAGGAGGTTAGTAGGAACCTGGATCAAGGCAACTCAGTGGATGAAGTATTTTTGGATTTTGCAAAGGCTTTTGATACAGTGCCACATGGAAGACTATTTAGCAAACTAAGGGATACAGGAATTGCAGTAAATATATGCTCATGGATCGAGAGCTAAAAGACAGCAAAGGGTTATGGTAAATGGAACATACTCAGATTGGACTAATGTGGTAAGTGGGGTTCCTCAGGGCACAGTATTAGGTCCTCTCCTTTATAACATATTTATTAACGACTATAGGACTGGAAAGTGTTATCTTAATTTTTGCTGATGACACTTTCCCTCCAAAGGGATTTGTATAAATTAGAGGAATGTTCATCTAAATGGCAGATGAGATTTGATACAAATAAATGTAAAGTTATGCATCTGAGTGTGTGCATGCCTGAGTGAGTGCCTGCCCGAGTGTGTGCCTGCCCAAGTGTGTGCCTGCCCAAGTGTGTGCCTGCCCGAGTGTCTGCCTGCCCGAGTGTCTGCCTGGCCGAGTGTCTGCCTGGCCGAGTGTCTGCCTGCCCGAGTGTGTGCCTGGCCGAGTGTGTGCCCGCCCGAGTGTGTGCCTGCCCAAGTGTGTGCCTGCCTGAGTGAGTGAGAGTGTGCCTGCCTGAGTATGAGCCTTCCTGAGTGAGTGCCTTCCTGAGTGTGTGCCTGCTTGAGTGAGTGTGTGCGTGACTGCCTGATTGTGTGAGTGAGTGAGTGTGTGCCTGCCTGTTTGTGTCTCTGTCTGTGTGTGTCTGTGTGAGTGAGTGTCCGTGTGAGTGAGTGAGTTTTTATTAACGACTTAGACATAGGACTGGAAAGTGTTGTCTCCATTTTCGCTGATGACACGAAGTTGTGCAAGGTAATTAAATCAGATAATGATGTACTTTCCCTCCAAAGGGATTTGCATAAATTAGAGGAATGGGCAACTAAATAGCAGATGAGATTTGATACAAATAAATGTAAAGTTATGCATTTGAGAGTGTGCCTGCCTGAGTGTATGCCTGCCTGAGTGTATGCCTGCCTGAGTGTATGCCTGCCTGAGTGAGTAAGTGTGTGCCTGCCTGAGTGTGTGTGAGCCTGCCTGAGTGAGTGCCTGCCTGAGTGTGTGCCTGCTTGAGTGAGTGTGTGCGTGACTGCCCGAGTGTGTGCGTGACTGCCTGAGTGAGTATGTATGTCTGTGTGAGTAAGTGTGTATGTCTGTGAGTGTGTGTGTCTGTGAGGGAGCGAGTGTGTCTGAGAGTGAATGAGTGTGTCAGAGTGAGTGAGTGTGTCTGAGAGTGAATGAGTGTGTCTGAGAGTGAGTGTGTGTGTCTGAGAGTGAGTGAGTCTGTGAGTGAGTATGTCTGTGTGAGTGTGCATGTCTGTGAGCAAGTGTGTCTGTGTGAGTGAGTGTGTATGTCTGTGTGTCTGTGTGAGTGAGGGAGTGAATGTGTATGTCTGTGTGAGTGAGTGTGTGTGTCTGTGAGTGTGTATGTCTGTTTCAGTGTGTCTGTGTGAGTGAGTGTGTATGTATGAATGAGTGGGGGGCAAATCTCTGTGGGTGGGGTGCAATTTTCTGGGGTTGGGGGAGGTCACGGGGCAATTCTCTGGGGCTGGGGGAGGTGATGGGACAATTCTCTGTGGCTGGGGAGCAATTCACTGGGGCTGGGGGAGGTCATTGGGCAATTCTCTGGGGCTGGGGGGTAATTCTCTTGGGCTGGGGGGCAATTCTCTGGGGTTGGGGGCAGTTCCCTGGGGTTGGTGGAGGTCACAGGGCAATTCTCTGGGACTGGGGGAGGTGATGGGGCAATTATATGTGGCTGGGGGCATATCACTGGGGCTGGGGGAGGTGATGGGGCAATTCTCTGGGGCTGGGGGGCGATTCTCTGAGGCTGGGGGGAGTATCACCTGGGATGTAGATAAAAAACAATCAGTGAATCAAGGAACAGAAATCTAAAGGAAAGGAAAGTGCCTGAGATCATGTGACTTCCCATAGTAGGGCGACTTCAGGTGATAACTGAGCATGTCTGCACAATCCCCAGGCCAAAAAGATACATTGTATGAGTTATGCTAATTATCCCTGGGAATTTCAGGGGGTGTCAACACTGAGAGAAAACTATTTGCAAATGCAAGAAATTCAGCAAACTTCAGGCTAACGGTTTAACTGTTTTGGTATGTTTCGGTATGTTTTGACGCAAAAAAACTTTTTCAGACCCTATAAAGTCCCCTCTCTCAGAGGCGTTCATAGCCCGGCTCACTTACATAGAATGGGCACAGCAGATGGGCCTTTTTGTTTTTTTATCTTCTGTCAAATCTATGTTTCTATGGTTGCTTTTGCCTGTGCTAGTTACTTGTAACATGATAATTGTACATTTTACATACATGTTAACAAACACATGAAAGGATTGGATCTATCCTGTTACGGTGTCGGACAGGTCCGCCACTGCAGTGCGGCCTCCAAGCGCTAGATGGCGCTGCCGATATTTTGCAGCGCTGCCAATATGTGAGAGAAGTTCTAAGCTTATAATGTTAGCCTAACCCTTGAACTAACCCTAACCCCAACCCTCACCCTAACACTAACAGTTTACCTAAGCCTTGACTCTATGATATGGCACCGGAATATCGCCAGCGCCATTTAGCGAATGCTCCCCTCACTGCTGCTGCCTTGTGCTGCGCTACCATAGGAGCATAGGACCAAAGGGTTTACAGCTCCACAGGTATCAACCAGCAACAATGTATTAATAATAATAATAATAATAATAGTCACATATAATAGTCGTCAAACTGCGAGACGTTGTCAAAAGTGAGAGACGCAGTTCTGGCTGCAAATGTGGACCCTGGCGAAGCAAGGGGCCGCATTTGCGGAGGTGGATTCTCTACGGCGCCTCACTTTGTAACAAAACCACAAACGTTAACTCACAGCACTTAGTCCTCTCCTTCACCTGTGTCTCCCTTCCCCTCATCATCCTATCCTTACCCACTGCCTCTCTTCCCCTCCTCCTCTCCTTCCCCTGTGTCTCTCTTCCCCTCCTCCTCTCCGTCCACTGTGTCTCTCTTCCCCTCCTCCTCTCCTTACCCTGTGTCTCTTCCCCTCCTCCTCTCCTTCACCTGTGTCTCCCTTCCCCTGATCATCCTCTCCTTCCCCTGTGCCTCTCTTCCCCTCCTCCTCTTCTTACCCTGTGTCTCTCTTCCCCTCCTCCTCTCCTTACCCTGTCTCTCTTCCCCTCCTCCTCTTCTTACCCTGTGTCTCTCTTCCCCTCCTCCTCTCCCTCCCTGTGTGTCTCTCTTCCCCTCCTCCTCTTCTTACCATGTGTCTCTCTTCCCCTCCTCCTCTCCTTACCCTGTGTCTCTCTTCCCCTCCTCCTCTCCCTCCCCTGTGTCTCTCTTCCCCTCCTCCTCTCCCTCCTGTGTCTCTCTTCCCCTCCTCCTCTCCCTCACCTGTGTCTCTCTTCCCCTCCCCCTCTCCTTACCCTGTGTCTCTTTTCCCCTCCTCCTATCCTTCCCCTGTGTGTCACTTCCCCTCCTCCTCTCCTTACCCTGTGTCTCTCTTCCCCTCCTCCTCTCCTTACCCTGTGTCTCTTCCCCCTCTCCTTCCCCTGTGTGTCTCTTCCCCTCCTCCTCTCCTTCCCCTGTGTCTCTCTTCCCCTCCTCCTCTCCTTCCCCTGTGTCACTCTTCCCCTCCTCCTTCCCCTGTGTCTTTTCCCTCCTCCTCCCCTTACCCCGTGTCTCTCTTCCCCTCCTCCTGTCCTTCCCCTGTGTCTCTCTTCCCCTCCTCCTCCCCTTCCCCTGTCACTCTTCCCCTCCTCCTCTCCTTCCCCTGTGTCTCTCTTCCCCTCCTCCTGTCCTTCCCCTGTGTCTCTCTTCCCCTCCTCCTGTCCTTCCCCTGTGTCTCACTTCTTCCCCTCCTCCTCTCCCTCCCCTGTGCCTCTCTTCCCCTCCTCCTCTTCTTACCCTGTGTCTCTCTTCCCCTCCTCCTCTCCTTACCCTGTCTCTCTTCCCCTCCTCCTCTTCTTACCCTGTGTCTCTCTTCCCCTCCTCCTCTCCCTCCCTGTGTGTCTCTCTTCCCCTCCTCCTCTTCTTACCATGTGTCTCTCTTCCCCTCCTCCTCTCATTAACCTGTGTCTCTCTTCCCCTCCTCCTCTCCCTCCCCTGTGTCTCTCTTCCCCTCCTCCTCTCCCTCCTGTGTCTCTCTTCCCCTCCTCTTCTCCCTCACCTGTGTCTCTCTTCCCCTCCCCCTCTCCTTACCCTGTGTCTCTTTTCCCCTCCTCCTCTCCTTCCCCTGTGTGTCACTTCCCCTCCTCCTCTCCTTACCCTGTGTCTCTCTTCCCCTCCTCCTCTCCTTACCCTGTGTCTCTTCCCCCTCTCCTTCCCCTGTGTGTCTCTTCCCCTCCTCCTCTCCTTACCCTGTGTCTCTCTTCCCCTCCTCCTCTCCTTCCCCTGTGTCACTCTTCCCCTCCTCCTTCCCCTGTGTCTTTTCCCTCCTCCTCCTCCTCCCCTTACCCTGTGTCTCTCTTCCCCTCCTCCTGTCCTTCCCCTGTGTCTCTCTTCCCCTCCTCCTCCCCTTCCCCTGTCACTCTTCCCCTCCTCCTCTCCTTCCCCTGTGTCTCTCTTCCCCTCCTCCTGTCCTTCCCCTGTGTCTCTCTTCCCCTCCTCCTCCCCTTCCCCTATGTCACTCTTCACCTCCTCCTCTCCTTCCCCTGTGTCTTTCTTCCCCTCCTCCTCTCCTTCCCCTATGTGTCTCTCTTCCCCTCCTCCTTTCCCTCCCCTGTGTCTCTCATCCCCTCCTCCCCTCCCTCCCCTGTGTATCTCTTCCCCTCCTCCTCTCCTTCCCCTGTGTCTCTCTTCCCCTCCTCCTCTCCTTACCCTGTGTCTCTCTTCCCCTCCTCCTCTCCTTCCCCTGTGTCTCTCTTCCCCTCCTCCTCTCCTTCCCCTGTGTCTCTCTTCCCCTCCTCCTCTCCTTACCCTGTGTCTCTCTTCCCCTCCTCCTCTCCTTCCCCTGTGTCTCTCTTCCCCTCCTCCTCTCCATCCCCTGTGTCTCTCTTCCCCTCCTCCTCTCCTTCCCCTGTGTCTCTCTTCCCCTCCTCCTCTCCTTACCCTGTGTCTCTCTTCCCCTCCTCCTCTCCTTCCCCTGTGTCTCTCTTCCCCTCCTCCTCTCCTTACCCTGTGTCTCTCTTCCCCTCCTCCTCTCCTTACCCTGTCTCTCTTCCCCTCCTCCTCTTCTTACCCGGTGTCTCTCTTCACCCTCCTCCTCTCCCTCCCTGTGTGTCTCTCTTCCCCTCCTCCTCTTCTTACCCTGTGTCTCTCTTCCCCTCCTCCTCTCCCTCCTGTGTCTCTCTTCCCCTCCTCCTCTCCCTCACCTGTGTCTCTCTTCCCCTCCCCCTCTCCTTACCCTGTGTCTCTTTTCCCCTCCTCCTCTCCTTCCCCTGTGTGTCTCTTCCCCTCCTCCTCTCCTTACCCTGTGTCTCTCTTCCCCTCCTCCTCTCCTTACCCTGTGTCTCTTCCCCCTCTCCTTCCCCTGTGTGTCTCTTCCCCTCCTCCTCTCCTTACCCTGTGTCTCTCTTTCCCTCCTCCTCTCCTTCCCCTGTGTCACTCTTCCCCTCCTCCTTCCCCTGTGTCTTTTCCCTCCTCCTCCTCCTCCCCTTACCCTGTGTCTCTCTTCCCCTCCTCCTGTCCTTCCCCTGTGTCTCTCTTCCCCTCCTCCTCCCCTTCCCCTGTCACTCTTCCCCTCCTCCTCTCCTTCCCCTGTGTCTCTCTTCCCCTCCTCCTGTCCTTCCCCTGTGTCTCTCTTCCCCTCCTCCTCCCCTTCCCCTATGTCACTCTTCCCCTCCTCCTCTCCTTCCCCTGTGTCTTTCTTCCCCTCCTCCTCTCCTTCCCCTATGTGTCTCTCTTCCCCTCCTCCTTTCCCTCCCCTGTGTCTCTCTTCCCCTCCTCCCCTCCCTCCCCTGTGTCTCTCTTCCCCTCCTCCTCTCCTTCCCCTGTGTCTCTCTTCCCCTCCTCCTCTCCTTCCCCTGTGACTCTCTTCCCCTCCTCCTCTCCTTACCCTGTGTCTCTCTTCCCCTCCTCCTCTCCTTCCCCTGTGTCTCTCTTACCCTCCTCCTCTCCATCCCCTGTGTCTCTCTTCCACTCCTCCTCTTCTTACCCTGTGTCTCTCTTCCCCTCCTCCTCTCCTTCCCCTGTGTCTCTCTTACCCTCCTCCTCTCCTTACCCTGTGTCTCTCTTCCCTCCTCCTTTACTTACCCTGTGTCTCTCTTCCCCTCCTTGTTCCTCTGTCTCTCTTTCCCTCCTCCTCTCCTTACCCTATGTGTCTCTCTTCCCCTCCTCCTCTCCTTCCCCTCTGTCTCTCTTCCCCTCCTCCTCTCCTTCGCCTGTGTCTCTTTCCCCTCCTCCTCTCCTTCCCCTGTGTCTCTCTTCCCCTCCTCCTCTCATTTACCTGTGTCTCTCTTCCCCTCCTCCTCTCCCTCCCCTGTGTCTCTCTTCCCCTCCTCCTCTCCCTCACCTGTGTCTCTCTTCCCCTCCTCCT
Organism: Discoglossus pictus; assembly: GCA_027410445.1. Taxonomy (NCBI): domain Eukaryota; kingdom Metazoa; phylum Chordata; class Amphibia; order Anura; family Alytidae; genus Discoglossus; species Discoglossus pictus. The sequence goes on from CM050169.1 coordinate 3,263,944, forward strand.
CTCCTTACCCTGTGTCTCTTTTCCCCTCCTCCTCTCCTTCCCCTGTGTGTCTCTTCCCCTCCTCCTCTCCTTACCCTGTGTCTCTCTTCCCCTCCTCCTCTCCCTCACCTGTGTCTCTCTTCCCCTCCTCCTTCCCCTGTGTCTTTTCCCTCCTCCTCCTCCCCTTACCCTGTGTCTCTCTTCCCCTCCTCCTGTCCTTCCCCTGTGTCTCTCTTCCCCTCCTCCTCCCCTTCCCCTATGTCACTCTTCCCCTCCTCCTCTCCTTCCCCTGTGTCTCTCTTCCCCTCCTCCTCTCCTTACCCTGTGTCTCTCTTCCCCTCCTCCTCTCCTTACCCTATGTGTCTTTCTTCCCCTCCTCCTCTCCTTCCCCTATGTGTCTCTCTTCCCCTCCTCCTTTCCCTCCCCTGTGTCTCTCTTCCCCTCCTCCTCTCCCTCCCCTGTGTCTCTCTTCCCCCTCCTCCTCTCCTTCCCCTGTGTCTCTCTTCCCCTCCTCCTCTCCTTACCCTGTGTCTCTCTTCCCCTCCTCCTCTCCTTTCCCTGTGTCTCTCTTCTCCTCCTCCTCTCCCTCCCCTGTGTCTCTCTTCCCCTCCTCCTCTCCTTACCCTGTGTCTCTCTTCCCCTCCTCCTCTCCTTCCCCTGTGTCTCTCTTCCCCTCCTCCTCTCCTTACCCTGTGTCTCTCTTCCCTCCTCCTTTCCTTACCCAGTGTCTCTCTTCCCCTCCTTGTTCCTCTGTCTCTCTTCCCCTCCTCCTCTCCTTACCCTATGTGTCTCTCTTCCCCTCCTCCTCTCCTTCCCCTGTGTCTCTCTTCCCCTCCTCCATGCCCTGAGTCTCTCTTCCCCTCCTCCTCTCCTTACCCTGTGTCTCTCTTCCCCTCCTCCTCTCCTTACCCTGTGTCTCTCTTCCCCTCCTCCTCTCCTTACCCTGTGTCTCTCTTCCCCTCCTCCTCTCCTTCCCCTATGTGTCTCTCTTCCCCTCCTCCTCTCCTTCCCCTGTGTCTCTCTTCCCCTCCTCCATGCCCTGAGTCTCTCTTCCCCTCCTCCTCTTCTTACCGTGTGTCTCTCTTCCCCTCCTCCTCTCCTTACCCTGTGTCTCTCTTCCCCTCCTCCTCTCCTTACCCTATGTGTCTCTCTTCCCCTCCTCCTCTCCTTCCCCTGTTTCTCTCTTCCCCTCCTCCATGCCCTGAGTCTCTCTTCCCCTCCTCCTCTCCTTACCCTGTGTCTCTCTTCCCCTCCTCCTCTTCTTACCCTGTGTCTCTCTTCCCCTCCTCCTCTCCTTCCCCTGTGTCTCTCTTCCCCTCCTCCTCTCCTTCCCCTGTGTTTCTCTTCCCCTCCTCCTCTCCTTACCCTGTGTCTCTCTTTCCCTCCTCCTCTCCTTCCCCTGTGTCTCTCTTCCCCTGCTCCTTCCCCTGTGTCTCTCTTCCCCTCCTCCTTTCCTTACCCTGTGTCTCTCTTCCCCTCCTCCTCTCCTTCCCCTGTGTCTCTTCCTCTCCTCCTCTCCCTACCCTGTGTCTCTCTTCCCCTCCTCCTCTCCTTCCCCTGTGTCTCTCTTCCCCTCCTCCATGCCCTGTGTCTCTCTTCCCCTCCTCCTCTCCTTCCCCTGTGTCTCTCTGCCCCTCCTCCTCTCCTTACCCTGTGTCTCTCTTCCCCTCCTCCATGCCCTGTATCTCTCTTCTCCTCCTCCTCTCCTTCCCATGTGTCTCTCTTCCCCTCCTCTCCTTACCCTGTGTCTCTCTTCCCCTTCTCCTCTCCCTCCCCTGTGTCTCTCTTCCCCTCCTCCTCTCCTTCCCATGTGTCTCTCTTCCCCTCCTCCTCTCCTTCCCATGTGTCTCTCTTCCCCTCCTCCTCTCTTTCCCCTGTGTCTCTCTTCTCCTCCTCCTCTCCTTCCCCTGTGTGTCTCTTCCCCTCCTTCCCCTGTGTGTCTCTTCCCCTCCTCCTCTCCTTCCCCTGTGTCTCTCTTCCCCTCCTCCTCTCCTTCCCCTGTGTCTCTCTTCCCCTCCTCCTCTCCTTCCCCTGTGTCTCTCTTCCCCTCCTCCTCTCCTAACCCTGTGTCTCTCTTCCCCTCCTCCTCTCCTTACCATTTGTCTCTGTTTCCCTCCTCCTCTCCCTCCCCTGTGTCTCTCTTCACTTCCTCTCCTTACCCTGTGTCTCTTTTCCCCTCCTCCTCTCCTTACCCTGTGTCTCTGTTTCCCTCCTCCTCTCCCTCCCCTGTGTCTCTCTTACCCTCCTCTCCTTACCCTGTGTCTCTCTTACCCTCCTCTCCTTACCCTGTGTCTCTCTTCCCCTCCTCCTCTCCTTACCCTGTGTCTCTCTTCCCCTCCTCCTCTCCCTCCCCTGTGTCTCTCTTCCCCTCCTCCTCTCCTTACTCTGTGTCTCTCTTCCCCTCCTGCTCTCCTTCCCCCGTGTCTCTCTTCCCCTCCTCCTCTCCTTACCCTGTGTCTCTCTTCCCCTCCTCCTCTCCTTACCCACTGTCTCTCTTCCCCTCCTCCTCTCCTTACCCTGTGTCCCTCTTCCCCTCCTCCTCTCCTTACCCTGTGTCTCTGTTTCCCTCCTCCTCTCCCTCCCCTCCGTCTCTCTTCCCCTACTCCTCTCCCTCATTGCCTGCGAGCCAACATTACGAGCTGCGGGACTTAGAAAACAACAAGACCTGAGGTCGCAAAACAACGCAATAACCCCCCGAACCGCGCAAACACAAAACACAAAGAACACACTAATAAACACAAAAATAATTTTAATAAAACACTCACCCACAGCACAGGGGGACAGCCAGGACGTCTGGAAGTGAGGTTACATGCGAACTTAACCCCAAATTCCCCAGTTTCGGCACTCGAAAATCGGCTAAGCGAGAAAAAAAATGGCAGCCGGAAAAAATGAAAACGAGGCTCCACGACCCCGGACCGTGCAAAACACTGCCAGCCACGTACAACTTAGCCAAGAGATCAGAGATAAGCTTGGGACCCCGCATTAACCCCTTGCTAACGGGGTCCGATCAACCCCAGATGTGTGCCCACATTAAGCCCATTCTGGGGGTCAGGTGTTAAGTCCCTGCCGCGGGTCCTTAAAGGGCCCGCGGCACACAAACAGTTAAGGCCGGCAGCGGGGGTACTTTAAGTACCCCCACCGGCACCTAAAATTAACCCCCAAATGCTGGGGGTCCCCACGTTAACCCCACATTAACCCTTGCAGTGGGGGTCCCCAATCGCACGCAATCGGGGACCCCCGCTGCAATCAAAATTCTAATTTCCCGCCTTGCGGGTCCTTAAAGGACTGTAAAGATACTTAAAGGACCCGCGATAAAAAAAATTAACCCTATCACTCATGGGGCTCTATACAGA